>JAOXNO010000013.1:133853621-133901877 GCA_028565335.1 Limnodromus scolopaceus
CAAGGCCAGGCTGGATGGGGCTTTGAGCAACCTGCTCTAGTGGGAGGTGTCCCTGCCCAGGGCAGGGGGTTGGAACTGGATGATCTTTAAGGTCCCTTCCAACTCTAACAATTCTATGATTCTATGATTCTGTGAAATTATATATGTATTTGTAATCCTCCGGGTGCCTCTGTTCTGGATGATCCCTGGAAGTGTCTTAAAACTGAGACCACTACATGACCCATTGGAAATTCGGCATACTCTGCATTGAATAAAATGTTGTGAGTAACATTTTTCACAAGCATTAACAATTTTTGAGTTAGGAATTACTTTCACTTTCATTAGTCTGCCATCTTATACAGATATATATATATATATAACGAAATAAAAAAACCAACTTCCAAATGCTACTCCTACATGGGCAAAATGCTGCTGTTGGTATAATGTAGCTTTAAGATGCTCGATTGTTTGGAAAGCTTTTTTTGTTGTGGAGTGCAGTGTTTCTGCATGAAATTCATTGTCTGCAAACGAGTGTCTATAATTACACTACCTATTGCTCTGTCCATCATTAGTCCCATAAGGAACAAGAAAGATAAATTGAAGGAGAATATTTCAGTATTCCCCTTCCAGGTGCGTAACAGCTGCTCAAGGCTGAGGGACATCAGCACTAAAAGTTATAAATTCTACTGGAACTTGGGCCACTTTCCATCATTCTGGCTTTCTCACATTAATAATCGCTGCACGTGAGACCACGGGAGCTCACGGGTGTGCTGTCACTCTGCTTCTGATCATCCCCACACATTGACCTGTCCTGGACTCTCACTGGGGCCTTGAGTGGTGACAGGCAGAAAGATGTGATTTATACAGCTCTGTCCTAATTAGGGCAGAGCTCACAAGTGCTGCTAGAGCTTGGGCTCTGTCAGTGCTTTCAGTAGAAATCCTTGTGTTTAACAGTTTATAAATGTGGCCATTAAATGTCCCTCCGAGCTGTAATTTGGCATACAAGTTGTCAGCGCCAGGGGGAATCTTCCAATCAAATGCAAAATCTGTTTGGTGCTTTTGAAGTGATTTGGGTTCATGCTCATAGGAATGCACACAAGCAGCTCTGTCCATCACCATGAGCCCGGAACAGGAGGTGCATAGGTTAAGTTACATACGTTGTTCAAGTCATATGTTTCACAAAGGCAGCTCCCTTCTCCTGGCTGTGGCTCGCACCCGGGATGAAAGCAAAGCTTCTCTCCCCTGTGTAGCTTTCAGAGGCTGGCTAGTGTCCTCCACACGCCACCACCAGGAGGAATGTCACCTGCTTTACTCTGCAGGGGCTGGACTGGGGCATCCCCTTGCTTTCTCATCCCCACTCAGCCTTCTTTAGGCACACCCTGAGATCTGGCAGAGACCTGGAAAGATGTTGTGGGGTCTGGAGCATGCTGAGATGAGCTCCTTGCCCTCAGGTAACCTGGTCTCAACAGCACTGGTCTCAGCTAGATCTTCCTGGTCCACATGCTGTGTTTCTCCCATTCCTGGGCTAGAGCCATGCTCAGCCCCAATTCCATAGTCCTTCTCCCTGGTCACATCTGAGACTGCTGGGGCTGCTGGAGGAGTTTCTGTCACAGAGTGGTTGGTTGTGACTAAGGGCAAAGAACCTAATCTCCCTGTTGCCGAGGTTGTCTTTCATTCAACGGGGGGATGAATGCATGCCTTCCTCTCAGGGCTGCTGAAATACCAGTGACGAGTGCCACAGATGTGCCTCTAAATAACTGCCTAGATCTAAGAGCGTGCCCATGAATGAAAAATCATTCATTGAATATTTCCAGAAAGTGAACTGAAAGAATAAGGAAGGAGGAAGCATGGCTTTGAATTATGCTAGTTTTTGGTAATGTTTGCTGTGTTCCTAGTACATCACATGTTACAAACGCACCTGAAAGTCACAAGCACAGAATAATAAATGATGCATATGCAACATTTGAGAGTAGTAACCTCCAGACACTAAGCAGCTTGCATACTAATAACATTTGGAAAACTTGCTTCCTTCCATGAGCTTTCCTCCCTAAGCAGAGGGGAAATACCCCCTCAGTGTGCCTGTAAAGGCAGGAGTGCAGGAGCCCACAGATCACAAATATGAGGTATGAAGAAGTGCCCATTTCAATAAACAGTCAGCATGAACATTCTTATTTATGATGTGTTATAAAAAGTTTATAGCCCGTTTTACAACTCTAGCTGCCCAAAGTTTGATTTAACCAGAAAACGCGCCAGTAATGTGCATTGCCACTGGGTCTAGCTTTTTGTGTCCTGAAAGTCGTGACAGCTTAGCCCAGACTTTTTCCAAGCTATTTGTTAGTGAACATGAATCCTTCAGGTACTCAGGAGGAATTCTCTACCCCGACTTGTAAATCCCTCAGGCCCCGAGGAGAAAATCTGCACCCTGAACACCTAATGGTGAATAGAAACACCACTTGTATTATTATTAACTGGCTATATCCCCATTTTTACTGCTCCATACTGGAACCCATAACCTAAACTGCTGGGTAATTTTTAAATCATCACTGGTGTGTTTTGCCATTAGAAGTGTTAAAATCTCACCTGAGCCATCATAGGAGCTCAGTTTTAGCCTGAAGGTTGTCTGTGTCACTGGGACAGACAAGGCATTGCTGGAGGGTTTTCCTTTCTCTTTTCTCCTTGCCTCAAACTGTGGGTAGAAATATCCCCAAAGAAGAGGTGAAGGAGGAGAACAGACCTCCCTTCCTCCCATAGAAGAGCTGAGGAGTGAACTTGCTTTCCCTGTCCTTCTTCACCTTTTGCAGTTGTCCTGGCAGGGAGGGAGGCTGGAGGAGCCTTTGCTGCCTGCCTTCCCCCCCTGGCACACCAGGGTTTCCCAAGCTGTGGTTTCAGTCTGCTGTGGTTCTCCTGCACCACTCTGAGGCATATTGCTCCCTGTCTGGGTCAGAGTGGGTCTGCAGCTGGGAGGCTTCACTGACTTTCTGGGTGTGATTTCCCTCATCTGGAACAAAATTAATGAAGGGCATTTTTTTATATTGGGAAATTAAAGCTGATTTTCTTTTTTTTTTTAATGAACTCCCTGTGATTTGGGCAGTGGGCTGAAAGAAAACAGGAGTAAGAAGTGTACCATTGACACCGACAGATTTAGAGACCTCTCGTGTGTCTCTGTTCTGTTTCCTCAAAGGGGACAGAGGAGACGACATCACAGTAAGTTGAAGGCAACCATCAGCTTTGTTTTATTGACTGTACTGGATTAGGCCATATGGCTCCTCACTAAATTCCTTCAAATGCACAGTTGTGGGAAGGTGTGTGTGTGGGGGGGAAGGCTAGAGAGGCAGCTAGTACCCTCAGTTAATGAAATTTAACTAACTTCCTTCAGCTACTTAAAATTCCATGTAAGTCTTCGATACGGATATGTGTCCTGATCAACCTTCTGATGAGAGGCACGGGGTCCTCCCACGCACGACGATGTCCTGCCATGTCCATGTCCATGTCCATGTCCATGTCCATGTCCTGCCTCACAGACATCAAAGCTTAACGCCGATCCTGGAGGAGGGTGCCAGCGGACGATGCATCAGAGGTGGAGTGCTCCCCGCGTGTCATCTGGATTCAAAACTCCTGCCGAGCCAGAGGGACGCAGGGACACAGCAGCAAAACAAACAGAGGCCATCAAACAGCAGCCAGTGCGGAGGTCCTGGCCAGCACCCAGCTGTCCTGACTTCCAGGAAAGTTTACCCAGAGATTAACTACTGCAGAAGCATCAGCACACAAAAGTGCCTTTTATGCCCTAATTGTTTTATAGTATGCAGTGCAATACCTTGTGCTATTAAGCTATTTGTTTACCGAGCATCAAAAGTTGCTGGCTGCAGAAAAGCCATGCTAGCACACTGCATATAGACTGTAAGCCAAGGTCCCTTATGGTACTGAACTGCTCAATTATACAAGCTTTCTGCATTTGGTGGTGTTGCACGAGCACACGAGACCTCAAACTTTGGCCCTGTACCTTCTAGTGAATATTCAATGTCAAAGAAAAAAAAAAGTACATAGTGAAAAAAATATAATTATTGCTGTGTTTTTTCATTTGTTTTTCAAATTCATCTGAAACAAAGAGCTGTGAAAAGAATGAGCCTAATCTTGAAAATTGAATAGGAATATGCTTAATTTCACCTGCGTGGTAGATGAAGATTTTACCACTCTGAAAATCTTTTGTGCTGCTAGGAGGGAAATGATGGGGAAATGTAAAGCCTCTTTGGAAAAAAAACAAGAATGTAAATCATTCCAAGTTCAGACAGTACTCAGCTCAAGAATGCATCAGCTTCAGAAAAGATTAATAAACCAATATTTCTTTCTATTGCTTTTCTTTGGAGAAAACAGCTGGCTTTGATTAAGTAAACGAAGATCAAAAGAACAGAGATAGAAACATATTGAATACCTGATCCAGGGTAGGTATAACTGTTAAAAGAGAAAGTTACCTCCACTGTGTCTTTAGTTCTGGGAAAGATATGTATTTTTTTAAGTATATAGCATTATTTATGATGATTCTGCATGGTAGGGATCCAAAGTACCTTTAAATAGTGTTTCCCCTATTGTAACTGACTTAATAACTGGTCTAGAAAGACCATCTCTGTATAACAGAAGTTACAGTTATAGAAGGTAAATAATGCTGTAAATTAATCTAATGGCAGAGTACCAGTTGCACACCTGGCTGTCCTGGCTATATGTTTGCATGTTGAGCCAGCCTAGGGAACCGGAGAGCCAAGTAATAACCTTTGTCTTGGCAACGTGTTTTAAACCGTAAGAGTGAAAAATGGGGTGGAGCTACAGGACAAGAAACGTAGCCTGTTGTTGATGCTGTGGTCAATGAGGTTTGAAACACAAGCAGAGACACAGTAGGTGAGAAGTAGGACAGAAAGATTGACTTTAACAAGGCAGAAAAATTTATGATGACAGAAACTATCAACCTCAGAAAAGCCAGACAATTCCCTTGTAGCGTGTTTGGGAAGTTTATTTTTATTTAATACAGATATTCCTTTTAAGATGCAGTCTTACATGGTGATGAAAGAGTGTCTGTTCATCCTTATATTAATTATGGTCTGAACACGTTTTAGATTGTTTTTCATGAACAGCTGTTGACATTTTTTTATCTCAGTAACCTCACTCACTTGCAAGTACTATTGCTGGTGACTTCTCTTTGCCACCCTGATTTTGGATAACGAGCCTTGATAGGAGACATGCTGTTCTCCGGATGAGACAAAATGTTCTCACAACTTAACAGATATTTCCATTGTAAGCTTGGCTCACATGATCAGGGGTGAATAAGCTACTGAAGTGTATTATGCCATCCTTTTGTGACTCACCTGCCACATTTTGTTTTTAAAATAATGTGGAATAAATTAGGGAGCAAATCAAACAGAACAGAAATCTCAGGTTTTGAGCTGCAGGGGGAAAAAAAGAAGCCTGAAGCACATCAGTTTTTTATCTTTAGTTTCATTTAGTTCTCCATTTCTTAGGTCTGAAATGAATCCTGTAAACTTTTCTGTGCCTCTGCAGTTTAAGGATAGTTCCAGTAAATTAAAAGGAGCTAATCATATGATTAACTTTAAGCACAAGATTAAATATTAATAAGGTGAGGGCCTCTGTAAGGATTATCAAAAGAAGAATGACATTGCTACAAAAGACTTGTGAGTTTGAGAACTCTTTTTTGTGTTAAAGGAAGACCTGAAATAATTTTTTGAAGCAGTTGCAGTTATCTGTTCTCTAACAGGAACTGTATTGGATTGCTGGTTTACTTCGGAAATACATGGAAAATGAGATCTGTGGTGGTGGAAGGTCCACAAGATTATCCTATGACTATTTTTTGCCAGATCCAGTTATCCCCAAACCCAAATCTTCCCCAGAACTCAGACGCACAGATTCACTAATATCCCTAAAAAACCCTAATCCACTTTAAAAACCTAATAGATTATACCCACTATAAAATGAGAAAACTGTGTGACTCTAGATCTCATGCTGTAATGTCTAGCCCCAAAAACTTTTAAAATGTACAAAGTGGGTGGAACCATGGATCAGGAATAGCGTTAAAAGGAAGGGATGAGGTCTCAGGGTGCACTGTTGGCCACTGCAAGCAGGGTTGAACTCAAGCATGTGGGTTGCACAAGAATCGTAGAATCATAGAGTCATAGAATAGTTTGAGTTGGAAGGGACCTTTAAAGGTCATCTAGTCCAACCTGCCCTGCAATGACCAGGGCCGTCTTCAACTAGATCAGGTTGTTCAGAGCCTCGTCCAAACTGGCCTTGAATGTTTCCAGGGATGGGGCATCTGCTACTTCTCCGGGCAACCTGTGCCAGTGTTTCACCACACTCATTGTGAAAAATTTCTTCCTTCTATCTAGTCTAAATCTACTCTCTTTTAGTGTAAAACCCTTACCCCTTGTCCTATTGCTACAGGCCCTACTAAAACTTTGTCCCCATCTTTCTTACAAGCCCCCTTGAAGTATTGAAAGGCTGCTATAAGGTCTCCCCGGAGTCTTCTGTTCTCCAGGCTGAACAATCCCAACTCTCTCAGTCTGTCCTCACAGGAAAGGTGTTCCATCCCTCTCATCATTTCTGTGGGTCTCCTCTTGACCCGCTCCAACAGGTCCATGTCTTTCCTGTGCTGAGGACTCCAGAGCTGGCCACAATATTCCAGGTGGGGTCTCACCAGAGTGCAATAGAGGGCAAGAATCACCTTCCTCAACCTGCTGGCCATGCTTCTTTTGATGCAGCCAAGGATATGGTTGGCCTTCCAAGAGCTTTGAGACCACATTCTCAGCTCACGTCCAGCTTTTCATCCACCAGTACCCCTAAGTCCTCCTTCTCAGGGCTGCTCTCAATCTCTTCATTCCCCAGCCTGTATTGATACCAGATGTTGCTCTGATCCAGGTCCAGGACTTTGCACTTGAACCCCATGAGGTTCACATGGGCCCACTTCTCAAGCCTGTCCAGGTCCCTCTAGATGGGATCCTGGCCCTCAAGTGTGTCAACTGCACCACTCAAGTGTGTCATCTGCAAACTTGCTGAAGGTGCGCTCAATCCCACTGTCTGTGTCGTTGGTGAAGATATTGAATAGTATTGGTCCCAATACAGACCCCTGAAGGACACAACTTGTCACCGTTCTCCATCTGGATATTGAGCCATTGACCACTAGCCTTTTGGATGTTACCATCCAACCAATTCCTCATCCACCAAACAATTCATACATCAAATCCATATCTCTCCAGTTTAGAGAGAAGGATGTTGTAGGGTCAAAGGCCTTACAGAACTGCAAATAGATGATATCCGTAGCTCTTCTCTTGTCCACTGATGTAGCCCCTCCCTCATAGAAGGCCACTAGGTCAGGCAGGACTTTCCTTGGTGAAGCCATGCTGGCTGTCTCAACTCACCTCCGTGTCCTCCGTGTGCCTTAGCATAACTTCTAGGAGGATCTGTTTCATGATCTTCCCAGGTACAGAGGTGAGGCTGACAGGTCAATAGGTCCCAGCGTCCTCCTTTCTACCATTTTTAAAAATGGGTCTAATGTTTCCCTTTTTCCAGTCACCATGGACTTCACCTGACTGCCATGACTTCTCAAATTTCATGGGTAGTGAACATCAGTTCAGGCAACTACATCAGCCAATTCCCTCAGGACTCTGAGATGCATCTTGTCAGGATCCATAGATTTCTGTATGTTCAGGTTCCCCAGGTGATCACGTAACTGATCTCTTACAGAGGAAATTACTTTTCTCCTTCAGTCCCTGCCTTGCAGTCCTTGCTTGCGGAGAGAGAAGTTGCCAGTGAAGACTGAGGCAAAAAAGTTGTTGAGTATAAAAATTTTTTTTTTTTTCTAATTTACGTTGCCTGAAGACTACAGGAATCCTGGTCTGGTATCCTATTGAATCAGAAAATGTAGTGGGGGGGAAAACCCTCGCCTCAGGCGTTGGGACCAGTTCTGAAAATCTAGTGTGTTTCTGATGCAGCACAGTAATAGCTGAGCTGACTCTAACCAGCCTCCTCTGGAGAATGGGGGAACTTTAGGCAGCCCTGAGCTTGGTGGGGGATGATTCACCCACTTGAAACATTTCTTTAAACTTAACCAAATTTTAAAATTAAGCAAAGAAGCACTGACATAAATATTAGATGAACATTATTAAAGACACCACCCGAACTGGTGGTTGATTCTGCCCTGCAATTTTAATTTAAATTGGAGATCGGTTTTCATTTAAGTTAATGATGAAGTCTCCTTTAATTTTAATGGATGGGGAACCATTTTTTAAAAAAATAATTGGATGTCATATTCTTGGTTAATATTTAAAATAGGCTTGGTTTCTTCTGTCTGATCAATATTGATCAATATTAGAAAATGAACAGTTCTCATTTGCAATATTAGCAACACAGTTGTGTAATCTAGCATGAGAGTTGTGATTTGTGTTTGTATTGTTTCTCATATCTCATATGGTTTCAAATTACATTTGTATAATTAAAATCCAAGGATTTTTCTTTTTTTTTTTTTTGCTGGAAAAAGAAAAGGATAGCAATTTGCATTTAAAAGTTATCAGTGCTTACAGCAGCAGTTGCCCAGATAAATTGTAGTTTAGGGTTAACAGAGACTGATGAATTTCATTTCAATCTCAGATTAGCTTTAAGAATAGGGTCCTGGAGGAGCAGAAGCCAGCAGTGGCCACTGTATGTTTGTGTGTAAGGGATTTGTAACGTTAGCTTCTTATTTCCACATTTTTCAATATCCAAAGTTTTGCCTCCTTTATCATTAGGTGTAGGAATTTGGGGCCAAAATAAACAGGCACTCATGTGAGGGAGTAGGGACACTCATGGGAAAACATCCTCAGAGATACCCCAGCTTACGAGAGAAGCTTCTCAGTTACTTCAGAAGCTTGGAGCACGGGTGGCTTAAAGGCACTGTTCTTTCTCTTGCGTGGTGCTTCCTGAAAGATAAGATAGAATGGTTTCTGTTCACAGTAAATCAGTATGACTGCACGTACAGGAACAATTTTACAAAATAATCCTAAAGTTCACAGATGAAACATGTTATCTAACACAGAGATTAATATGTGGTTATTTCTCTGTGTACAAAACTTCCTTCAATCCCTGGGCTTTTCTCAGAGATCTCTGTCTAGAAACTACCTGCGTTGACCTGTCTGAGCCTGTGTCAGCCCGTCCTGAGCTACAGACCAAGAGTAACATTTGTCTCCCAGTAGCTTTTGAATTTTTTTTCCAGTCCTCAAAAAGATTTCTTTATTGATCTGTGTGGGTGCTATGGATTTAACAGGAGGTAGGCACTGAGTGACATTATCAGCCAACAAATCTCCAGTGGGTACATTCAAATCGATGGTATTACAGGGTGTGTTGGGGTAAAGGGTGTCTGAGGAATATTTCTAGCAGAAAGCTCCTTCCATTTACTCCTTTCCATTACATTTCAGTGATTACCACTGCTCAACCACCGCTGCAGCATCCTTAAGCGATTGCTATAATAAAACGATGCTTCATGTGCGTGGTGACCAATGGTGGGAAATACTGTCATGTGGTGTGTGAGTCCCATGCTGCCTTTTGACCATTTGCACCCAGGCCCTGACTGATGAGTACAAAAAGCATGCCTTGTTGATGCTGTCATTGCAGTAGATTTTGACATAATTAATTCTAAAATTTTTGAGGGGTTGTTTGGTTTTTTTTTTCCAGTGGCAATGGTATGCTTCCTATACAGCCTTCTCTGAAGACACTGGGTGGGATGGACTCGTTCTTCCCTTTTCCCGAGTGCTTTTTTTGAAGGATTATTTAGGACTGTGTCTTGTCACCTTCAAACACAGAGCTTGTCTTCTGGAGATGTGCCAAGGAAGCTAAGAAGAGTGCTGCATCGCAGGGATGTTTAAAACCGGAGAACTTGACAGCATGTAGATCCAGACATGGACACAGGGCCCAGACAGAGCAGCCTGGCAACTTTCCGGCGGTTATCAGAGAAATAGTGAGACACATGGGTCTATCACAAATCCAAAACACATTATGCTCAGAAGAAATCCTTGGTTTCGTACAGTTGGTATAAAGCAAAACAGAACACTGCAGCGCAGGCTGGCTTATACAGCACACATGCGTGGTGCGCCCTGAAGGGTCTGTTGTTGGTGGTGTCCATGCAGGTTAGGAGAAGATCAATAAAACAAGAGGAAAGGTAATAAAAAGTATTTTCTTGAACTATTAGAATTAGTCTATGTGCATATAAGTGTAAAGACTAAAGTGGTCTCCTGTCCAAAAAGGACACCCTGCTTTTATTCACTCTTATGCTTCAGATTTAGAGCCATGGTCTCACAGCAAGGTGGTCTCAAGCAGCTCCTGTTAGAAACTCTGCTGGCAGTGCCTCTGAAAATCTCCCCAAGTCCACAAAAATGCTATAACAACAGTTAAGATTGCCTGAAAGTCGCTTCCCAATCACAGATGATGCGTGCACTTTTTCAAACCTGGACCTTCAATCCAGGGTTGTTAAATAACCTGAAAATTTCAAATCCAGACAAATTTCTACCTCTTTCCTGACAAACCTCTGCAGTGGAAGTGATCCATTAAAAAAACTTTCTATTTTAGAGACCTTTGATTAACCACTGAAAAAAAAAAATAAAAACAAAACAAAAATTCTAGACAAGGTCTAAATAAATCTGTCACTTGATATAATTCTTCATAAGGCACAATGACCTCCAGGAGTCACGAGATTTTTTTACACAGTGATTTGGGAAGCCACAGTGTTTGGGAGAGGCTGGGTTCCGTGTGCGTTTGCCCGGATAATGAAGGAGGCAGTGGCAAGAGTCCCTACAAAATCCTGGCATAGTGACTGAGCAAAATGAATGAGAAGACAGGACTGAAAAGAAAATGTGTTGGGTCTGCTGACGTGTTCTTCAGGAGCTCCGCAGGTGCCACTCAGATCAGCTTTTCAAAAACCAAACAGAAAGTTCAACCTTCCTTTCTTCCGATGTGGATTTCTTCAGGAATATGCCAGGAACTTTTTCTGACACATGAGTAAAATGGTACTATAATGAATGATTTTTTTATTTTTTAGAAAATTACCTTTTCTAAAACTCCCGTACTTAATTGCATTTTGAGACACAGCAGGTAGCAAAATTTTAAGCCACCTAAACAGTGGCAACTTTTAGGGTTTTTTTTCTGTGTTTTTCATTGAAAATGTGTACAGTAACAACAAAAAGACAAATGCACTATAAAAGTAAGTGCATGTGATATATCTTATTTAGAAATAGCAGATGACGGATAAGATTGTAGACTTTTTAATCTGTGCTCAGTGGTTCTAGTAATATCCTTTATTAACCAAGTCTTACCATATGTGAATATGTGCCATTTTTGTTTGGAACTGACAAGAGACTAAGAAACTGTATTTACTTGTCTCTTTGTGTTCCCTCTTTTCCTTCTAGCCCAGCAACTTTCTTCCATTACTTGAGGTCTTTTCTGTGTCCCAAATATACTGAAAAACATGCCAAACGATTCAGACGACTCCTAGACTAAGTCATCTGAACTCTAGCATGAAAATGAATTGGGTTTGTCACTGTTGAAAAATCTAACTTTAATAGCTGATGTTTAGTATTTTCATTTTTTCATATTTTCATTGGAACATAAGTCACTTCACTGTCAGCAAGTGATATGACTACTTATTTTAGTAACTACAGCGTGTCTAATGTGCTTCAGTATCGGTATTCTCCCCCGCTTCCAGCAGCTTTTGAGCATTTCTTCTGATCCCAATATATTTTTAATTCTCCTTTGCATCATCTTATCAGCTGACCCTAGACAACTGCTTGTGTTCTTTTGTATCCCTTATCTGTTTTCTATTATTCATAGATTCTCATTTACATTAATCACTATGAACATCCTCTTTTTTTTTCTGAACTGTTTTATATTATTCTGTAATTAATTCTTGGGATTTTTACATTCCCTCTAAATCAAGTTGGTTGGGGTTTTGTGTTTTTTCCTCATGTGGCTCTCTTCTCAAATTGCAGGATTGTGACCAGAAGACATTTTAAAACCAGTTTCCCATTCTCATTTGCAGTTGTTTGTTTAAATTCTTTTATTCCAGCCTGAGTCATTTGCTTTTGAGATGCCAGTAACTTAGAAGCAAGTATTGCCATACAGAGCCTTTCTCTTCCTCGTTTGTCCATTTTGCCAAAAAAGGTTACAAACAATTATTTTAACATCTCAGTTATGCAGATTTTCCTATAGGAATATCACTGAAATAGATTTTCCTCTTCTAAATAAGAAGTCTTGCACTAATAAAAGGGCAGTTGGTGCTCTCCTTCCCTTCACTTAGCAAAAGGTCTGGGTCTACCATTTACAGTGGCCAGTTCACTGCAAAAGTCTGTTGCCAAATCAAAGGTCCCTAAAAGTACTGTAACAGCAAGAAATTGTGGTTACCTCCAGAGCTGCCCAGGTGGAAATTCACCATCACCAAACTGATTCCCTTCCCATTTGCCATATGGAATTATTGGCCAATTTCTTAAACCTGGATGCCAGCTCAACTTGTTTCAGCTGCAGCAGGAAAGCTGACTCTAAACTAATCTTTCTGAATAATTTGAAATATTTGAATGTGCTCCTGCCAGTGTCAGAATTTCAGTACTTATTCTTGCAAGTATAGTAACTACCTTCGCCAGGCATTTAATACTAGTAGGTTTAAATCATCTGAATGAGAGCCTGCACACCTACTGGAAAGTGCTTAAGGACCTGAAAATCAAAGACAGCTGAAAATTACAGCTGCAGTAATATGTGAGTGCCTCCAAAGTGTTTAGAAATATTTGTTCCTATCTATTCCTTTCTTCCAGGCTTTATAAAATAAACAACTTGATTAGCATTAGTTTGACCGTGTGAAGGATATATCTATTATTGAAAAAGAACTCCTTTTGAAGAAAGGAATTTTAACTTTAATTTTGCAAGGTCATTTTGAAGCGTCATTTTTGCTGTACTGAATTAACAAGAGACTAGTGTTTGGGAGATATTTGCATCAGCTATGGTAGGTGTTTCAAAAGACCCTAGCATAATAAAAATTTGGATCTTGATAGCTGAACAGTGAACATTTGTCACCCAAATGACAAAAATAACTCCCGCTTCCCACTTGGGCAATTTATTCTGAACTGGCGACACTCTCCGCAGAGGTTTCCCCATCCTGGCTCTAGGGTCTGCTCCACTGCACCCTCCACCTCCTATTCTCTCCTCCCTTGCACTTGAGCCTTGCACGCACTTCTCTTCTTTATTTGGTCTGTAGCTTTTTTTTTTTCTCCTCAGCCACTGAAATTTCTAAACAGCTGCGTAGCACTTGCCAGAAAAAGTTTGCTGCTTCAATTTATTTTCCTCCATCTCATAAAGGAATAACATAGTATTACTCTTCTTAAATTGGAAATGGCATTTCTTTCCTTTGTTTATCCTAATGTCCCCTCTGTATTTTGGCGTTTTAATGAACAGTCTCTTTCTATTTCTGTTGGTCTCCTAGCATTTCCTTTATTATTAAAATTTTCTAAAAATTGACTTTTGCTTTTAAAAGAGAACTCGTGGAGTGACATATTGTCATGCAACTGTACGCTGATCATCAATGTTTAATTAAAACCTGTCATTGAAAGGTGATGTCCCTCCTAAGGAATGAATTTACTTTAGCGGGGAAAGTCTAGAGGGGCAGTTCTCTCCCTGTCACAGATCGACTTAAAAGACCAGAGAGACACGCAGGAAGACAACTAACAGTTCTGTGCATATTTATGGACTTGTTGTGCATGTGGTAAGTACTCTCCTGACAGCTAGTGTTAAATCCAATCAATCATCACTTAAATACATCACTGTGTATATTCACCTCACTCCTTCATTAGCATTCATTAGCAATTAATCAACACAGCAGTAGTCTCTGGAAAGTTCAACAATCCATAAGGTACATTTACATTAAAGATGAGCAAGTGAACATTTGTTCCGCTTCAGCTAAGTCTTGTGTATTGTCATTTCTTCAAGGAGTGAAAGACATCGATCAAGCAACTGATTGATTGATTGATTGATAGACATAGCATGCCATTTATTTCCTCTGAAGAGCATTTTTCTTCAAACTAGAGGACAGTAGTTTTACTCAGAAAAAAACTTTCAGTCTCCACTTTCACATTATATGTCTTACCGTACTGGTTAAAAATATCTTCCAGCCTTAAATCAACTGACTTTTCAGATAAACTGTGTTGTTGCATCTCTTTCAGTTTGTTGAATAAGACCATGTTCCAGACATACCCTTTTAGCATCAGACATGAAATTAGATTTGTTTCCTGGATTTACTTCTTCAGCCAAAACAATCAATTAATAGTATTTCCAGGCAAAGTGGGAGACAAAAAAGTATATTAAGGGGTATAAAAAATACAGCCTTACTTTTTTGTTCTATTACATTTAAGAAATAATAAATTTTAGTACTTTCAGATCTTTACATCCCCGTGGAAAATTAACTAAACTAAGTTTAATTGAAGTAGTTGTTCAGCTATGACATAAATATATACTGGTAATGATATCTTTAGTGTTCATCTTAAGTACACCTCAGACTTTATAGCAGTGAAATTATATAAACAGGTTTTAATTTGATTATCTGTTTTGTGAGAGAAAATTTGTATTTCAAAATAAGGATTTTTTAGCCTTAAATGCACAAATTAATGGAAAAGAGAATTAACCACTTTATACTCAATGAAATTAAAATATTTACTTTAATAAAAATATGAAGTCATTGAGACACTAAGTAGACGAATTTCTTTTGCAATTCTTTGCTTTCGTGGAACTGTATTTAGCAGGTATTATTGTGTTGTTAATGTGATGAAATATCATCACATGAAACATCATGCAGTGCTATGTGAATATTGAAAGTTTTATTTTTAGTGCACCGATTATGGATTTGGGTTGTTACTTTATCTGCTTTAATGTATCACATTATTTCTTTCATGGTTTTCAATTAACTTAATCTACAAATGCTATCTCTTTAGTAGCTATTTTTTGATATATCTTTGGACTGAAAAGACTGGGTGTATGAGACTGATCTCGCTGTGGCGTACCTCAGGCTGATTAAGGCATTTCATAGCACAACTCATCTCTAATTCTCTCTGTGGCAACTCTCTTCCTAGTACACACGTCTGTCTGTTTGTTTGTTTGTTTTAACATACATCCTTGTTTCATTAAAAATCTTTTCTTTGTTGCACCAATATTTAAAGGCAGAAGTTTGCTGAGGCTGGAATAACCTGGGAGTGAAGTACTCTAAATATGTTTAAACAGTGATTTATATGTCTTACATGTGTAGAGGAGGATTTGCTTTCCCTATTGCAGAAATAGAGTTGAATGGTCGTTCTATTTAATGAAAGATTTTGACATTCTGTTTCACTATGATTTGAAACGAACAATTCCCTGTTTGAAAGTCTTCATATACTTGGTGGGACTACTCAGACCTGTACACCCTGAAAGCTCACTTGAGGGAAAAAATCATATGTTATGGGAATTCTGGTAGGTCACATCTGGTAACCGGATACCTGCAGAACCCTGTTGGAAATAAAACCTTCTCTATGTTGATGTGACCAGTGAAAATTCTTCATCATTTAAACACAATAAAATATTAAGCATAATTAATCCCAAGATTTTTAATAGCTAAGACAACTCATCCTCACCCTTCCTCTCTGCTTGATTAGCTTCTCAGAGATGGGTTGGCTGGATTCGCGGAGGTAGAGGTGTCAGCAACCTTTGCTAGAGAGAGAGTAAACAAACCAGTGCGGATTCCATTAGGGGTTTATCTGCCTGCTCCTACACTACCCTCTTTATCAAAAGGCTCTGACCCAGCACAAAGATAAGCACCACTCCTCTCTTTTCCCCAAGCAGCGTGTCTATTGTGCGCAAAAGGCAACATTTTACCTTTACATCCGCAAAACGGTTCTTTAAACTTCATTTTCTGTACGACTTTGATTCAAAATTTTCTCCACTTTGAAAACAATCCCCCAAATGCACACTTTTCATTTTACACATAAGCACTGAAATTTGTTAAATTAAATCTTTATTTTGCAGAGGGAAACCCAGCAGTGAGTTTTACTTTTTAAACTCCTTTTCTATTTCTAGGAAACTTCAATGAACCATTTTATGGCATGATGATAGTGCAATGGGAAGAACTTTTATTCAAGACGATTAGACAACCACTAACATAAGGCACTACTGAATTTCTCAACCCTACGGGCAACAGAAATGGCAGAGCAGATTTTAGGGAAATTTTACACATTAGTACATAAACAGTCTGTCAAGAAATCGCACCCTTCAGATGTCTGCCTCTGACAGTCTTCAAGACATTAAAAAAATCATAAATGTGATTTGCAATAGAGACATTTACTAGCCTTAATATACAGAGACTGTCATCACTAGGCAAATCCAGGAATGTCAAGCGAAGATTATTAGAGTCTGAAACGCCAGTACAGCAGAATGGCATGTGTGGACCTATGTTACCCAAAAGATCATGAACTTCTCTACTTGGTGACTGGTTTGATCTTTAGCCCACAACCCCTTGCAGTGTGGCCCTACATGCTTTGACAATGTGTAGACATAACTGTAAAAAGGAAAAGTAGGGGTCTATGAAAAGGGTCAGTAAAATAAGAAAACTGGAGCTTTGTGGAATTTAACATGAATTATTAAAAGGAAGGAAACACTGGCAAGGAGAAGAAACAGAACTGAAAGGAGACTGAGGGAAGGAGAGAACCAGGACCAAAAGATGTGCAGAGGTTGCAGTGAACTGGTACTCTCAGTCCAAACATCTCTGGACAGATATTTAAATTACAGGGGTTCCAGGAGAAAACAAGAAATACCATGGAGATGGACCCCAAATCACATACTCAGATATAGGGATGCTCTGGCTCTTGGCTGTGCAGTTGCACTAGTTGCCTTGGAATCAGCATATCTGGGGCTGACTCTGAGGTCTCAGGAGCCAGTGTTATCAAACTGGTACCTTTCAGGTCATTACAGTCAATAATTCCTTTTTAAGTATCAAAAAGAAAAGAAAACAAAGTGAGATGATTAAAAAGCCAATTAGCAGATCAAAGTATGAGAAGCCAAGTCCTGGAGGGGAAAAAGAATGCATGTATGGTAATTTAGGCAGTAAGGAAGATAATTAGAACAGGATAGTGATAATGGGATAAGCTGGGGATCAAAAACTGTAGAGTTGATTGGAAATAAAGGAGAAGAAAATGAAGGAAAATTTTAATGACTCTTCATAGAAAATAATTAACCATATAAATATTAGAAAGAAAACTTGTCTAGAAACCACCATGACCTCTTTGTAAGAACAGGGGTCCACAATTCTTGAAAAAAACTTTGTTTTGACTCCTTCCCTGGGAAGTATTTCAGTCTCTCTGATGCAAATAGCTTTTGGGATGGGGAAATGGCTATGGAAGACATAAATGAAACAGCCAATAGAGATTAAGATCGTAAAGGCAGACTTCCCCATCTCATCCCTCCTCCTTATCTTTTTCAGAATTTTACCTTACTTTTTCAGCAAAGGTCTCAGTTTTGGTGTTAAACTTTGAGTCCTGATTCACTTCCTAAACTTTGTTTTCCTTGACTGCCTTCCAAATTCTTGCTTCCTCTCCAGTTCTCACAGCTCTAGCTTTCTCTGATGAAGTTTGATCTTGGTGAAAATTCCCGTTGGCCTTTTCTCCCTGTGTTGTGAGTGCTCACACCCCTCCCCTGGCCCCGTGCCTGCTTGAACTCCTGATCTTATCCCTGCTGTTGTCCATTTGATCAAAATATGCTATTCAGGGACTTACTGCAGATGGGGCAAGAATGAGGGGAAACAGAAAACTTTCTTTTCTTGTGAGGTTTCCAAAAAAGACCACCCTCGAGCTTTGGCTCCAAATGCCTCACAACATTGTAAGTCCACAGATTCCTGTGTTCTCCTTCACAAAGTCCTGTGAGCCTTTAAACAGAAAGGCCCCTAACAGTTTGCTCCCCATGGCTCTGTCAAAGCAACAACATGCTTACATAAATATTGTTCGGCTCTAACCCTTTCCATGTGCTTATACCACAGGAAGTTCACTTTCTTCTAAAGAGCCTGAACATGAGTGGGGGTAAGGATGAGTCTCAGTCTGTGAAGTATGAATTACCCTTTTAGAGACAGCTGGGACTCAAGAGAACGAAGGGTTTTCAATTTAACAAGTAAGAACAGGAAGGAACAGAGCTGAGAAGAAAAAAGAAATAAATCAGAGGCATAAGCAGAAGAATAAACACCTCCTTTCTGCTACCTAAGGATCTTCCTAAATAATCTCAGCGAGGAATGTTACAGTCATGGGACAAAGAACGTGGTCATTAATGCCAGCACTGTAGCTTTACAACAATACAGAAAAAGAAAGGATCTTCTCTGAAGAGCAAGTGGTAAAGATCAAATAACATTCAATGTGAGATTCCCCTGAATGAATAACATCAAACAATACCTCTCTTGAGTGTTCACCCATTGCTTCAGTGATAAATAGAGATAAAAGGTGAAGATGCTATACCTCTGTGACCTTAAGTAGCTCTGGGTGGCAACTTCCTATTTACTTGCAAGTAGAGAGCATGAAGAGGAGGAACTGGGAAGTAATACCTCCTATTTTATTTAAAGTATCTCTTGCTTCCCTAATTGGTAACTCACTTCAGGGAATGGAAAGGTCTAGTTGGACCAGAAAAAGGAGATAAATACCTAGTTTCAGCCCAAATTCTTCCTACTCTTTTGAGGCACAGTAGCAGTGCTTGAGAAGATTGTGTCACTGACTCATATCTTTCTTTTCTCTCTGGAGACAACACTCTTTTCAGCTCTTCTCCTTGTGGAGAAGAGAAGACACATATTTCTGATTGATAGCATGGCAGGAAAGGAAGTTCTATTCCATGAATTCACATATTTGTCAGAAGCATACAGCAGGATGCTTCAGGGTTTTGTCTTGCTCTGCTTTAGCATTTCTGAAGAAGATATTTGGTTTCAGATCTTGGACACCTACATCTTGTTTTCCACTCCAAGAAGCTTCAAACAATCTACCATTACATGGTTTGATGCTAGTTGATGTACCCCATAAAAGTTCTGCTTAATATATGCTAGGGTTGTTTATGACATAACAATGCTTTTGTTCTTTTCCAAGTAGTTTGGATTTATCTTAGTTTCAGCCATTTTTAAGCTAAATGTGTGGCCCAACCCCCTTATTTAGACCCCTGTTATAATAAGAAGGAGAGAGCAAGGCATGTCCAAGGGTGATTCATACTGCCTATCTTATATATCTGTCTTACCAAAAATAGTTGTTGTATAAAAGATCTACTTGGTAGTTGTATTCTATAGTAATGCTCTTTTTCCAGTAATGCTGGAAAAAATATTAAAACAACATGACAGTCTTCTATTTCACACAAACAACTCCTCGTCAGGGTTTGGCATGGGTCTTTACTTTTCTTGGGCAAATTTACATGTGGAACATCAGTCCCTGGTCTTTGTTTGACCTTTTCTTTGTTCGGGTTCCTTTTTTATTTTTTTTTTTTGACAAGTGACCAAATCTCAATATTCTTGTGTGTGAGATTTATGTTCTTGCTCTTTCCCCCCCCCCTCTTTACCCTATAGTTCCATTTAGCTCTGTTTTTTCTTTATCTATATTTTTATTTTATATTAGCTTGGGCTTCTATTGTATTCTAGAAACTCTTTCAATTATAGTTATTATCCCATGTGTGTCCAGACCTTGAAAGAAATGGTTTTTTTCCTGAAATAATTACCACCTTTGTTTCACTTTTACATTGGTTTATGTACATTTAACTCCTCTTTCTCCTGGCAATACTACTTCATAGTGGAGTTCTGCCCCTTGGAGATCAATATGACAAGAATTATTGTCGCTTTCTCAGTGTGGTCCATGAGAAGAAAATTTAGATCTTTCTCTTACAGCTGCACTTAATCAAATATAGCTTCCTTTAGGAAAATTGCAATGCTAACTTTCTTGCTTTAAATTTTTCTTTTGAAAAATCTTGAAATCCACCAATAATGCAAGAAAACTACCCGACTTTTCCAGAAAGTTCTGGTGGTTTGACTCGTCCCCTCCACAGGATTGTATTTCCTTCGTGCAGATTCTGCGATCCTGAGTCATTCCCTCTGAGAACACTTAGAGAAAATGGGTTGTGGTGGATGTCGACCCCCACACCATTTTGTTTGTCTAACACGGCAACTTGCGTGCGTTCCGTACAAAGCTGAGAACTCAAGCACTTGGAAAAACAGGAGATGCAGAGTTAAGCTGAAAGCCCAACTTTGAGATTTTTGCCTGCTGCGAGGGGGCTTTATTTGATTACTTTGTTTGTTTGTGCATTTATTTTTGGAGAAGGATGAGCTGTCCATTGTTTTACTTCATTATGAAAACTGAACCATTGTTGAGGAGTCCTAGAGTGTGGGATGGGCTCTTATTTGGGTTCCTAAAAGAAAACAAAATTAATTAAACTATAACTCTTTCTACTTGGTTTATGGCTTAAAAGATAGTGCCTTTTTATTGTTATGCATTCTTTAGTAATTATTACCACTTGTACTATACTGCAGACTAGAAACCCTGCCTTTAATAGAGCAGAGATGTTCAGTTCATATCCCTCAGTTATTATATCTTTTTATCGTTGCAAGGCTGTGATCTAAGTGCCCTTGGCATAACTCACAAACACATCACAAACAATATCTTTAAAGTGGAACAGTGTAATTCAGTGTTGCTTAACAGAAGCAGGGCACACATCAGCACCTTGCTTTGTTTTTGCAGCCCTAGGTGCATTAGGCTGTGTTAAAATTCACATTGCTCAAACGGACCCAGCTCACCAACTGGTCTGAGTCGCTCTGCGCTTCTGATTACTGCATTGGAAGACCCCGTAGAAACCATGTCAGAGGCTGAGAAAAAGCCTTCGTTCTTCTTTATGGGGCCTGATAGCATAGAAAATGATCGATTTTCCCAGGACCTTTTGGGCTGTGGTACCAGAAATCACAGCTTCCAGGGCTGGCCCTGGCTCAGCCCACCGGTATGGTTCAGCTAAATACAGTGCTGTTTTCTCTCTGTATTTCTGAAGTCCTTAATGTTAACCCGACTTAGGTTTTCATCTAAATTTCAGCTGATACTGTTTTTCTGTGCAGTTATTCTTTGTTCTTTTGCCTCGCAGAGAAACATATTGAAAACAACTCCTTATGTGAAGCCCTTAAATTCACACGTGAAAATCTGATTGAGCAGATTTAGCACCGAAAGGCAAAACCTGTAGCACTTAGAACTGCGCAAGTCTAAGTTTTATCTCAAAAATAAGGAATTGCCAACTGGAGTTTATACCCTGGGTTTTATACAACTAGAAGCTGCGTATTTATTCATACCATCCTGGGACTCAGGAGAATGACAATGCAACATAGAATGGGCTTCTCAAGCGTGAAGACCACTTAGCTATAGAGATTAGTTCTCTTTATTCTGCCCACTGCCAACAGCAAAGAACAAAAGAAAAATGTTTAGGATCAAAGAACAGTAGGAAGAGACCCTGCCTCTCAGAAATACATTTGTTGTAACTTCAAGATATAAGTACATAAGTAATTAGGCAAACAATTTGCAATGTTAAAACTGCATGTGGATTTGAAGGTAATTGCAGGTGGAAGTGGAATAGTCTGATTCAATGCAGCCAAACCCCCAGAGAGACTCAAAACTTTAAAATGTTTGATTCAGGCCCTGGACCCACTATGATATGACTAAAATTTACGTGAGGTCAAATTCACTGCTTCTACATCTCATATTACTCTTGTGAGCTCTAATATAGAATTGCATGCAACTGTTCATATACTGAAACACATGCCACATTTTTGTAAATTCAGTGCTTAGGAAAGATTTAACATATTTATTATTTTAAAAGTTAATATAAAGCAAGACTATTGCTCTGAAATATGTTAATTTTAACTATTATTAAAATGTCTTTATACGCGGAAGATTTTTTTAAGAATTGTTATTACACTACCATATTTTTTACGATTAAACTCCTTGTTTAGCATGACATTTTCCCTATTTTTTTACCAGATAAGGAATATCTGCTTTGTTTCTTTATTTTTCTTGAGTATATTGCTTTGTCTCCCTGGTCTTGTGCGGTGTAATAACAATTTTAATTTCAGATATGAAATAGATGCTTAAAATGTCATGTAAGATTTGCTTACACTTTTCAAATTGCTCTTAAAGGGGCTAATAATTGTGAGATAGCATAAGAAGCAAATTATTACAGATAAGCCTGTTAATAAATTCTTATTTGGGACATATCTTTATAAAACGGAAGATTCAGAAAAAAATCTTGCTATGCCTCTTCTAGCAAGACCATATTTAACAAGACTACATAAATGCTTTAGTTGTTCTGGTCAAGATATCAGACCACGGATTACCTGGGAAGGCCACAAATCTTTTAAATGTGAATTTAAATGCATTTTTAAAAAACACAAATCAGTCTAAAGATGAATATTCCTTTACTTTCCTTTGTCCAGAGAGCACAGACACCACCCCTGGCCTAGCAGATGGGGTTTCATAACCATTTTTAATGGAACTTTACACTTTGATGATATTTCCTTAATTCTGAGCTGCCACTGCAGAATGTCCATGGGTGCATTGTGAAACCCTTTCGTAATGTGTTTTGATGAGTCAAGTCTTTAAAGGTTGTATACCTGCAGTTATTTCTTAATGTACTGATGCATCAGTTAACTAATTCTGTTAAATTTAATGGGACCTGCACTGGATCCCTCAAAGCCAACAACTCGGACAACTTCTGATCAGGCTTGCAAATGACATTGTACATAGAAGAAAATTTTGTGTTTTAATGAAATAATTTGTTAAAATTATAGTGGAGAGGTTTTTTCATGAAGATGTTTAATCTGCTGAAGTTTTAAGAGATTCTGAAATGTCTGAATGTTTCTAAAAATTGCTTAATACTATGCCATGGCATTCTGTGTAGTTAGGAGTGATCTCTATATTTCTAAAAAATTTCTTAACACAATTAATTTGCTTTGTTCTATGGCCTTTTTGCAAGTTATCGCAACTTAGTGGCTGAAATATCAGTTCTAAATTGTACTTGATTCATGCCATTTAGTCTTTCAGTCTTCTGATATTTTTGGTTTCCAAAACACTACCTATCTCATCTAGTCTCATTCTAATGATCTTTGCATGCTTTCTCAGGTAAAGTCAAAGCTAAGCCCCCTCCTTGTATTGAAAGGTATTTGCATTTAGAAAAGACTTTCATGGCCTTTCTGCTAATTTTATGTCTTGCTTCTTTAAGAAAAGAATTGAGATGTTTTTATTGATATTTTCATTTTTTTTCCCTCTGAAAAATTGATTTTAATGTGGAGTCCTACTTAAAAATCAATGACACAACCTGACTCAGGGTTTGACACTGAAAATCTATACTATTCTCAGTGGACATGAGTTTCATAAGCCTAGAATCTGAAGACACATCACACAAAAGGCAGAAGCTCTCCCCTGGGGTAAATTGTCAACTAAGTAACAGCGCATCTTAACAAATCAGTCTAATTGGCACTGTTTCAATGTAGAGGATGCTAATATTGAGGTAAAAAATATATATCCATATTTAAGTGTGTGTGTGTTTGGAAATAATACCTATCAAATGCCCAAAAAGTTAGGTTATGAATGACTTCTGTATCTGTTTACACTTTAGACTCAATTTATCTGTGATATATCACTCCCTAGCATTGTCTCATGGTGATACTAGAAATATTTAGACGTTCACAATACAGACTGATAAGCTACAATTAAATAAAAATAGGATTTAATTAAAAGTATAGAGTAGATTGAATAGGTGGCCTCATATGGAAACGTCGAGAAGGCAGGTTTTCAGTTCCTTGGGATCCTGGATCTATCTTCAGATAGAAGTAGAGGGGGTAGGAAAGAAAGGGGAAAAGGGAAATGACCTAACAAGGATTATGATGAACTTTGATCATGTTATGGAAAATATCACATGATGACTCCGAAAGTTCCTCTCCATTTTATATTTCTGTATCTTCCCCTGGGCCCTGCACAAAACCAATGACATTTAAATGACATTTAAAGGTAGCTCAATGATATTTAAAAGTATGAAATTCAAAAGCAATAAAAGCTAATATTTTTCTGTCCTATGTGTATTTGGCTTCAAAGAACTGTTGCCAAAATTTTGCCAAAAAAAAAAGTTTTAAGCCAAAATATAGTTGCTCTGAAACACAGGTTGACTCTTGTAATGTGTTGTAAAATTTTTCTTACATGTTGGAGCAGATATTATGCCTTGCTTGTCAGAATTTAAATCAGTCTTGTGTTTTTTGCACTTTCTTTGAGGTATCTTCTCCAAGGCCACCACCAAAATACATTATTTTATTAGAATGATTTTGGAGGGTCCAATACTTCCAAGGCTCCCATGGCTCACCATGAAAGCAACTGCATTGTTAGGGAGACAGCATTAATGAACAGAAACACCCAGCTAATGCCATCTATATACCATCCTGCCCAGTGAGGTGGTTGAGTCACCATCCCTGGCTGTGTTTAAGAGCCGTTTAGATGTGGTGTTGGGGGATATGGTGTAAGGGAGAACTTTGTAGAGTAGGGTAGATGGTTGGACTCGATGATCCCAAGGGTCTCTTCCAACCTACACGATTCTATGATTCTATACTGAATGTAGAGAATGGAGAGTCTGGGTTCTTGTGTCCTCTTCTGAATCAAGTTGCTGGCCAGGTCACCTCAGGATGACACAATTTGCTCTTTTTATAAAATGGGGATATTTTTAGTTTCTTCCTTCAAACAAGCGTTTTGAGATCAAATCAAGTTATGCGTCTGAAGTGGTTTATAACATTCAAGTGAGTTATTTGTAATATTCAAGAAAGTTAGAACACGAAAATGCATGATGTGTTTAAGCAGAAGGTGATAAATAGATATCCAATCAAAAATAACACCCTGCTAATATTTTATTATTTGCATCAGTATTTTGAAAATGTTATTTAAAATATTTATGGGATACAGAAAATGTCATTCTACAGACACACACACACACACACAAAAAAAAAGACAACGAAAAGTTAGAATGAATGACAGAGCCATGATGACGAATGAGGAAAAATACAAGTGGTTACAGAAAAGCATCATTTATGAGTTAACAGAAGACTGTATCACTGTAGTGCATATAAATATGGTGCAACAATGATTTTGACGACTCTATATCACAACTCCATGATACAAAGTATGAAATAAAATAAAAAAGGACATGGGGCCAAAGATAAGTCAGTTTACATTATGCTATTAATGAAGAATAAGGAACAGCATGGAAACAGGCAAATCTTGCAGGGTAGGAAAATGACAACTTTGGGCTCATCTTTAATAACCTTAAAGATTTATCACTCCCTTTGCCTGATGGAGCTGTAGGCAATTTTTCTGTTGTCTGTCTGGTATGTCAAGTTATAATACAAAGAAAAAAAAAACACATACACAGAAAAGATGGAACTGAGGAGGGGACTGAAGACAAAATATCCCAGAGATGACCACTGTGACCACGTTAGTTCAAATAGGTCAGTCCTCACATTTGTGGCAGCCCTTTATTCAAAGCTTGTTTGGACTTGCCTAAAACAGCCACATGGATTTCCAAACATTGATAGTAAGTAATGTTCCCTCAACAGAAGCTCATTCTCA
This sequence comes from Limnodromus scolopaceus, assembly GCA_028565335.1. NCBI lineage: Eukaryota > Metazoa > Chordata > Aves > Charadriiformes > Scolopacidae > Limnodromus > Limnodromus scolopaceus. The sequence continues at coordinate 133,879,271 of JAOXNO010000013.1, forward strand.
AGAGAGAGTCTGTTAACACATTTTTCTGATGAGTAACGAACAGTGCATTCCTTGTTACAGGACCCATTTTCATGAGTTTCAGCAGTGTTTTCAGATGATAGTTGAGACTACGGCTGGGTGTTGCAGACACAAATCACTGTCATGGGAGCATTTCTCCAAAGTCTGTCTATTGAAAGGTCCTTCTTTTATTCCTCTCATGGTCTTTTTTTTTTCCATTTCCTTGTAATGGTGACCTGAATGTGATCAGAAGACAGCTGCCATGCAGGACAATATTTACTCAAAATGGCAATATTCTTTCTTCCTAACCTCTTCTGCCACGTCAACTGATACAGGTTTGGCGGGTGTCCACCATCAGTCTCAGTACAGCTTTTTACTCTGTTTATCTATCAAAAACAGATTCAGATTTTTTTCCAAATTTCTTTTTCCTGATGGTTTAATCTACCCCCTTTCTAATTTTTTTTTTTTTTTTTTTAACCAAGGGTTCCAAATTCATGCCTTGTGGAGGCTTTTGGGCCAGCCAAGAGCATGGCAGACATCACCAGGTCCAGAACGGGCACTTGATTGCACCATTCAGATTGCCTTGCTTGACTGAAAACTTCATACAGATGTGTGCTCACCTATGGACCCTGTGCTCACAGTTCTAGCCATCTTCTGTCGTGGATTGTTTCTTTTGGTTTTGGAGCCAGATCTGCCATCTATGCCAACATACGACTGCATATACAACGTCCATAGATGTCCAGTTACCAGATGCTCAAAATTAGTCTTTAAACTCCATTCTACAATTTCTGAGTTACATTCACAGATGGGATATGAAGAAAAGATTAGAACACATGAAGTGCTGAATTATCCTAACTCTGCAGCAAGCTCCACATATTGCTACAAATTTGGAAGACACCACATGTTGGCATAAAATAACACGGTCCCAAGTCCCTAATCTAACCATCCGGAGTTTTAGCCAGCATAATGCTGAGTAAATGGGGTGACGTGTGATCAGATGATCATCAACAGTATCTGTCACCTCATGTAAATATCTGTGGAAACAAAAACTTTTGCAAAAGCAGACTCTTGCATGGATTGGTGTATCCTGACTGGATTAGATGACCCCCATATCACCATGGCTATAGTACTGTGGCTCCTTCTACCGTCTCTGAATTGGGAAGTTCTTCAATTACTTGAAGACAAAGTTTGAGAGAAGGTGAAGACGGACAGGTTGCCCAGGGAATCTGTGAAATCTCTGTTATGAGCAGGAGGTAGGACATGGTGACCTCCAGAGGTGGCCACAGGTCTCTGTCCCACTGTAAGGCCAATACCCACCTTCTGAATACCGGCAAACAGCTGCTGCCATTGCTGCCTCTGTCTTCAGCTGTGAGGGTCCTACAAATGCAGTGGCACTGCTTCGTGCCACGTTAGCAGGGTCCCACCCTGCCTCCTTGCAGAGACCAATCACCAACCCATTCACCCAACATGAGAAACAGAGAAGCATGAAGTTGTGCAGCAAGCTGGTGCCAGAACAGAAAACCACACTGAACCACTATTTCTGTCTCCCACTGGAAACGAATCTGAGCTGTTCTGCTGAATTCGTTTTTGATGGGAACTCAAACTGAGCTGGAACAATTTTGGCCCCAGCTAAATGGAGAAACATCTGGTTCCAGTCCCTGTCTGCAGGGCTGAAGAGACCTAAAGACTTTCAGAACAGTTAGAAACAAGAGGTTATTAAATAGATCCTTTCTGATATGCTTCCTCAGGAATCCACGCATGGATGAAGAGAGGTTTGTGGGGGTCACTACAAGCATGATTTGATTGACTGTCTGCGATTGCTGTAGCACACAAAAAAATCTTTTCTCACTTAAAAAATCCCTTATGCTACGTCTTGAAATCTCCCTTTGAACTGCTTACCTCCTGCGATTTACGTTCTCACAGACAGCATAGAGGTGCTCATATTTGATGTATGCTTTCATTCACATCCGCCCCTCCCCTTGCTGTGTGGCCCCCTTTGCTAAAACTGCAAGTAGAGTCATTTCCTTTATTCTAAGATAAAATGATTTATAATCAATTAATAAGCATTGCTGAGGCTTTTGTTTGCCTGAAGCATCATTTCCTATTCAGTTTTTGCATCTGAACTATTCAGCACTGCCTTTTGGTTCTCTCTGAAAATACTCTTGAGAAGCCATGCTTATCAGCCAAGAAGCATCCAACAGCAAAGCATGTGCATTTATAAAAAGACTATCACTTTTGTGCTAACTTTGATTGCCAATTTCTACACTTAAAATGAAAATGAAGCTGGTGGTAAATCCACACTGCTAGATATCTGAATTCATTACACTGAATTATGTGAATTTCCTTTCTTTCCTTCAATTCCCTCAAGTGGCATAGATTAATTTATAGAGTGTATGTGTTTTTAACATCTGCAAAGTTCTCATGTGGATTGATGCACTGAGAATAAAACTTAAAGCAGCCATTATGAGGGTAGTGCAAACATTATTCCCCTTAATGATTTTTGCACACCTGTATTTTTGAATGTCATTTTGGGAAGTGGGAGTGGAATAGGGGTAATTAGACAAGTTACTTTACTGACACAGTAGGAGATGTATAATTGCACAGGCCACAAAGCATAAAAAGCTGTATTGAATGTGAGGACTGATTTTCCAAAGAGATTTGTGTGGAGCCATTTTGAATCCACAAAATTTGCTCTCCACAGTAAACGACTCGGAATAGTTGCTCCTCTGAGCACCTGATTTACATTAGCAATCGATTACTTAGAGGCACAAGCACTGTGATTTGTGTCCAAAAGCTGTTTTTTTGTACACAGATTTTCCTCATTAAAATGGGAGTTTCTTGTTTTGAAATTTTTGTCCTGAAATGCCTACAACCAAAATCCAGTGGTTTTGAAAACATATTTAATAAACCGCACTCTGGTCACTCCATCATTTCTTGGTGTCCTTAAGCAAACCTGGAGGGTGGTAATAGTTTATTCCTTTCATCCTTTGATCACCTGTCAAAATGACAGCGACACCAACCTGTGTAATGATTTCTGGCTATCAGTGACTTAACCAGAAGCAAACACCATGTTCTGTAGATCACGTTGTGATTTAACTTCACATTCTTCAAATTCCCCAATCTATTTCTCAGATGGTTAAAATTAGGGAAAATGAGCTTGTTTTCCATAGAAGATGTCTCTGTAGAGTTCAAAGAGAAGCCTTTAAAAAATTGGTAGTGAATCACATAATAATTCAGGTTGGAAAGGACCTCTGGAGGTCAGTTTGTCCCATCTCCTTCTCAAAGCAGGGCTAACATCAAAGCTGGGTCAGGTTGCTCGGGACAATGTTCAGTCAAGTTTTGAAAGTCTCCAAGGCCATCTCCACTGCCTCTCTGGGCAGCCTGTCCCTTTGCTTAACTAACCACTATTGTTATGGAAAGCTTTTTTATATATCCAGACAACATTTTCCCTGCCAAAAAGTGCAACTGTTGCTTCTTGCCTTTTGCTATGCGCCCCTGAGAAAAGTCTGACTTCATCTTCTCTGTAAACACCCATTAGGTAGTGGAAGATGATAATTAGATCCATCCTTTGCCTTGTCTTCCCTAGACCAAACAAATCCTCAGGCTCTCCTCACACACCATGTGCTCCAGCCCCTAGCCATCTTAGTGACACTCTTCTTGACTTGCTTCAGTTTATTGATGTTATTTCTACTAAGAGGTTCAAAACTGAATGCAGTGCTTCTTGCAAGTGCTGAACAGAGGGGAATGATCATTCACCTTGACCTTCTGGCATCAGAAAGGTCTGCTAAGGCAGCCCAGGATGTGGTAAACCTCCACTGCCTCAAGGGCTCATTGCTGACATGTTCAATCTGTTGACCAGCAGATCTTTCTCTGTTTCCCAGTTTGAGGTCATCCACAAACTTGATGGATGTCACCCAAGGCACTGAAAAAGGTGTTGGAACAATATCAGCCCCAGTATCAAATCCTCATTGCAAGCATCTGCACCTTAGGCTCTGAACTGAGGCAGAGATAGTCTTGCCTCACTTTTTGTGTGATTCTGTCTCTCCCCAGCAAACTTTGTTCCTTGAAGACGGTCTGTTGGAAAGACAAGCCAAAGCCCTGCCTGTGACACCAGCAGAGCAGCCAGGTGCTGATCCATAGGCTGCCTTTGCTCCTGCCCAAGTATTTCCCTTTGACTGACATGACTTTTTGCATCCTCGTTCCTGCCTGCTTCACTCCTCTGGAGACCTGTCATCAACAAGAGTGTCTCCCTTGGCTGTATTCCTTAGTTCTGGATCCCTCAGATCCTACAATTTTGATCTCATTGAAAGGTCAGACACTCCTGCTCACGTCAGATGTTGTCAATGACAGTAAAAGACACATCATCTGTAATTTTTCTCCCATTAACAGCATACTTCTTATGTTATCTTAAGAGAAATCAGTTGGTGTAATATTTGCTTCTACCTATGCAGACAAATAAAGTGCAAAATGTGTATTATTTTATTAAGGCTCAAATGTCTTTTCTGTTATTTCTGACCACTGTGTATTTACCCATAGTTCAATAACATTAGTAGTACCTTAAATAAGTAATTAGGTAGAAGGATGTTTCATTATAACTATAAAATGAGGCAAATTCCTTTTCGGAATCAGAAGACTCCTGTGAAAAAGAAATCACTGGGATGTAGGGTGGGCTCCTTTGTTTAGAACCAGACAAGCACTGACTGCTCTGCTGGGCACAGCACTGAGGAGCATACTGGAAGGACCAGAACTGCCCTGACAGAAGAAAAGGACCTTTGCTGATATGCCTATTTCTCTTTGTTACTGTGGGATTGTTTGTGGATGGATTAGACCCCGTGGACGCGCTCCACCTCTGAAGTCACAAAGCAGGCATTTGATTTTGAGAGAAGTACTCGACTTTGCATATTGCTAATTTTGCCAAGAGCTGCAAATATTACTTACAGTTCTGCTCTTTCCAAAAGAGGAGAGAGCAAACACTAGCAGTGAAGTTTGCTGAGACTCATCCAGGCTGCAGTGGCTCAGGAGCTGAAGCTCCCCATCCTTCCCCCATCGCACAGCGACCCTGTCCCACACATGGTCATTTCATAGAATCATGGAATCATAGAATGGTTAGAGTTGGAAGGGACCTTAAAGATCAACTAGTTTCAACCCCCCTGCCATGGGCAGGGACACCTCCCACCAGACCAGGTTGCTCAAAGCCCCATCCAGCCTGGCCTTGAACCCCTCCAGGGATGGGGCATCCACAGCTTCTCTGGGCAACCTGTTCTAGTGCCTCACCACCCTCACAGGAAAGAATTTCTTGACAGGCAGAAATTTCTCTGGAAGAAAGAAATTCTGATTTGTTGTCCCATGGCGTCCCTCCTCACCCCCAGGCACACAGGCGAACCCGTCAGCCGGCCAGGGGGTTACACCGGCTGTGAAACGGTGTCTGCTGCACAGCACCGCGGGCGGTCGCTCCGTGTTCCCTGCCTTGCTTCCTGCTCGGCTTTTTTTTCACAGGAGAAAACTGCTTTTTTTTCTGAAACACAATGGAAATTTTTGTGGGGAAATGTTCTATTTTTAACCAGACTTAGTCTTTCCTTACCAAGTCATGAGAAGGACCCTCAGCCACATACACCTGTGCCAAGGCAGATTTAAAAGGATAGCATTCTAATCTAATAGCACTTTTTCAATTACTTTCTGTAGCTGTAAATGACAGTTGGACTACAGCGTGTTCTTCTCAAGAGATCTGACTTAAATTACATTCATGTATCATATATTGGTTCTTCAGTTTAGCTCAAGATTTAAAAACTACATTAGCAATCACGTCATTTAACCAAATCAAATTATCTTCCCTAGATTTGGAGCAAGAGACAGTTTTAAACTCATGCAAAATGAAAACAAAACAAAACAAAACAAAATCAGGCTGTAAATTTGGCTTTCTGTGGCTAAAATAAATTCCCTATACAACTTCAATAAATAAATACTATGTAACTAACAATCTGAATGGGTCTACAAGAAGCTATGCTCCCATATTGAACTCAGGAGCTTAATTTATCTCATAATTCAGAATCTAGGCCTTTTTAATGAGTTTTGGGAGGCTCATTTAGACTGTCCCCTTACAAATATTTTTTGCTCTTTCAAAGTCATCTGGCCTTCCCTTTTGCTCTGTTCTATCTTGGTTTAATATACCATAATAATTCTGCTCTCAGTCTTTCAAGTAACAGTATGTATCAAATAATTATTTGAGAGTCTTCATGCTGCCTTTAAAAATATTCATCCTTCCCATCTGTTACTAAGTGCTTTAATCACTTTCTTTTCTTGTTGTGGCCATTGCAACCCTGCCAGAGTGTTTCATGCTACACGGATATGGTTGGGCATGGGGTAATTTGGCGATGAGTAGGGATTGATAGAATTACTACTGTTACTTCCTTTAAAAATACAAGGAATAAAACAATGGAAAACTTGTACATATATGTATATTGATCCTCTGTGTGGAGACACCTACGCTGTGGTACGTCGCTGGGGTACCATAAGGGATCTTGCCACAGGTGCAGCGAACAGGGGGTAACTGGAACTTGGCAGGTTGAATTTTTCTGTGCAGTCACAGTGCACTGCTCCGAAGCCACAGAAAACTTTCTAAAGTCTGTGCAGAACCTCTGTTTTATGCTGAACTGGGATGTAGGTGTACTTGAACAATGCAAAAATTGGGCTGACAAAAGCTTATCTTTGCTGTCTTTGGCTTGGCCGTCATAGAGATTCTACTCTAAAAGACCTCTACTTAAAAAGCTCTACTAAAATTGAGAAAAATAAATTACTTTTGTGGCCAATGGAACCTTGTAGTAGGGATGGATCCCCGGGGTTTGTCTATACCTTCAGTCAGCAGAGGGAAGGCAGCTCATCTGGGGAGTCCATTGTGTAACCTAGCCACTACCTTCTGCTACAGCAGAAACTGCTGTATGAAAGACACTACAGCTTTGCCCAGACTATGCTACTTTGGGGGAAGCCAGGTGTCACAGCTGAGCAGAGAACAAGAAAACAGAGGCCTTTCTTCAAGAAAATATATTCCTCCGATAGCATACAGACCAAGGTCCGGTCCCTTCCTCCCCTCACTGTCCTCATTGCAGCCATGCTGCCCTCAAATATTATTCCACATTATTTATATGTGTCATTTCACCATAGATGGGTAGAAGATGAAGGACAAAGAATGCTTAAACATTAGTTTTGGCACAGGGAGTGAAACCCTGATTTCCCTGTCCTTCTCCCTTTCACACTAACAGACCTAGAAATATCACACCTCTTCCCTTTGCTTTTTTCCCAGCCCACTGAACATAACATGACTCCCTGCAAAGTAGAATAGCTATCGCAGAGGGATGGTGTGTGTTGCCATCCACCACTGAACAGCATCAGTGGTGTTCATGCTGGGGCTGACCTCTCTCCTCTGGGATCTCTGGTGAAGCCTTGGACAAATGAGAAGAAAAGGGATACTCCTTCCACCAAGATAGTGGAGAGACAAATATGCTGAGCATACTTTGAGGATGACTCATTTTTAAATCCAGTGATGGCAGAACAGGGAGGGAGATGTGTGGCTACTCAGTACTATTGAGAGTCAAGAGCCCCAAGTTCTCTTGGGGCAACTTCAGACAAATTCAATGACAAACTGGAGACTTTATAGAGTCTTTAGTCTTCCCAGGAATGAGCAGATGTTGGGTGAAGGGTTTGAGGACCACATTTATGTTCTGTTTAGGTGGTTAAGTGTGATGTGAGCACTGTCACCTTCACAGCTCTAACTCCATGTCCTTCTGGACAGAGTCTGAACCAACAGTGAACCTATACAAAGAAATTAATTTTAAAAAAGGAAAGGTAGGCTGTAAGTTCCTCCAGTTAAGAAGGTTAACACTCCACTTTGGCTTTTCTCTTCTCTGCCATAATAAAAGCTTTTGTTATGCATAACAACACGGAACAGCTTCAGTGAGAGGAACTGAGATGTCATGTATCACGGGACAGGGCTGAACAAATCTGAACCAGTGCTCTTAGGTGGCTGATCTTAAGTAGAAGCTGTTTAACATAATCTTTGCTGTTTTTCCACAGAGATGTCTGCAACGAAGAACAGATACTAAAAAGCAGTGATTCATTCAAGGTAGATCAGGGACGCACATCTTTCGTGTTTCCTCATCCGCGCTGCTTTATGGGCTGTACATTTTCTGCCTTTCTCTTTCCACATGCGGTCTCCCACCATTTACATGCCACTGTAGGCAATGTGCCAGATTGGCACTTAAAACATGAAAAATCAGAAAGGAGGAAAGAGAGACACAAATAAAAGGTAGGCCTGCAGCACTCACATCTCTGTGTCCTTTCCTGACAAGCAGCACTTCCATTTGTGTTGGGGTGCCAGTTCTATCAAACTTCTGTCTTGTATCAATTTTTAGCAGCATGGATAATTTATTGCATCTAGGATGATAGAAAACCAGCTTTATACATCATTCAGCTTGCAAAAGATGTGTAGCTTCAGTTCCTTAATGGTGTCATTTTGGCTGAATGCTATTAACAGATTACCCCTGCCTAGGGCAGTGGAGCATGTGCAGCAGAAAGATAACCTTGTGTTCGTAATTTAATATTAACTGTTTTCTCCATAGTACCTCTTTCCAGTACATTAACAACAAACCAATATGGCCTTGTCCCCCGCGGTCATATTCTTCAGCAAAAAATGGATTACATGATAGCAAGTTCCTGAAGATTTCCAATGAAGTATTACAAATCACTCAACGCCTGCTCTGCAGAAATGAAAAATAAACAGGCTTAGATTCAATCAAATTTAATTCCTCCAATTTAGCTTTACCGCACTTCAAAGGGTGCTCTTATTAATGTCTTGGTGAAAAAATGTAACAGTAATTTTTCCCCCTTCTTATACTGAAAGCCTCCAGTTGTGTTCAACATATAGTGAGATCAAGAAAATGTGGGGTTTTTTTTTTTCGTGAATACTCTGACACAGTTTGATATAAAAGTGTAAGCCATTTACAGAAAACTCTTTATGGAATTTTTATCCTATTCCATTCCCGGGAGCTAAATTTATATCCTGCATTAGCTATCATAGCACTAGAGTATTAGTCTTCTTGCAAGCAGTTCAGGGCAGTCTGAGGGCCCTATCACTCTCTACCACTCACATACACAGGCATTATGGGTTTATCTCATCTTCTGCAGCAAGTGCTAGGCCCAATTCATTCCTTTAGGCTACTTTACTAATAACCTATTCCTTATCAGGGCCTCTCCACCTCAGCTTGTGATCAAAGACCCAATTAATGGAATGGAGAAAGGTGAAGCATTCAAATAATGGAGACAGCTGTTTTTCTCTGTTAGAGAAAATCCATTTGTATTGTTATCGCAAGCTCCAAGTTCTGCAGCTCCTGTTTAATTCAGTCTCCCTCCATTTCTGCTGATGATAAAAAAGTCACAATGAACTCAGAAGAGAATGGCAGAAATATCACCGTGTTTCAACTCAGCCTGGGTGTTATCAACTTGAAAGTGAAAATACAAGCAGATAAGAGGAGGAAATGTCCAACAAAGACCATATCAAATTTTCAAAAAATGTACTTTCATGCTGCATTCTTTAGTCACCTCTCCGTATGTTTCCCAGATCCTGATATACACTCCCTGTGTCGGCTGCCTGAATCAGAGGAGCAGAGGGTGATAATATCGTGGGTTCCGCCTCAATTGAAAAGTAATTAAAGAGGGAGAGTAATCATAATTGGCTGGCGTGAACATTGCCAGTGAACTGCAGCTTCTTCTGAGCCTCGGTGTCCGGGAGCCCGCAGCTAAGCTGGGTGTTTAGATCGCCACCACCGCTGGATGAGGCTGGTTTCTTCTTCAGCTGATAGCAAAGGGGTTGTGCCATCATCAAGTCTGGTGTTAAACCTTCTCCTTAACGGGCTCCTATTTGGAAACCTGCCCAGGCTACTGCCGATGAAATCCTACCCTCTCCAGCAGTTCGTTTCATAAACGTGTAAAGCCCACGTTACCATCCTCTCCCTCACCCCTTTGTAATCATGTTGTTAAGACTGTCATGAACAGGAATAAACATGGGCAGAACGCTGTGATTACACTTGACTGAACTACGTAAGACTTGCAGGTATAAAGTACGATAGCGGAAACCAGCTATGCATCCAAAAAAATGATGCTATGCAAAAGGAAGAAGGAGGGTGCGTCTACCAGATACGGTCCATGTGCGTGAGTGTGCAAGGCAAAACCCTGCTCCGTTTCGCAGAAGTTGTTACTGCTTTTCTTATATGCAAAGCAAGTGTTGTTTAGAGATTGTGAGACTATTCACACACTGGGGGACGGTTGGGGTTGGTTTGGTTTTTTTTGATTAGTTGGGAAACCTTTGGATCTGGTGCTTCAGAAGCAAGGACTGAAAAATGCCGCGTTTCGGTTCTCCTCTGAGCGTGGACAGTGAGCACAAGGAACAGACACAGGGCTGCAGGGTGTGCGGGGAGGCAAGGCAGCAAAGCCTCTCCCGGGCTGATCGTTCGCAGGGGATGACAGAGCCTGCGTCAGGCTGAATAAGGAGAAATGCATTATGCATTTGCATGCATGATGAACATTTAAAAGAGGAGTGTGTGGAAACAAAGAATAATTCATAATAAACACGGAATGGTGAACGTTTCAGACCCAGCTGTAGTTTTTGAATCTTCACAGACACCAAACATTACCATTTTAACGTAGAAGTTTTATATTAGATATCAAGTAGGCCAGCTGAATAATATTATTTGTTTGTACATCAGGAGTTTCCTCATCCTCTCACCCTGTCATTAAACCCATACCCAACAAATAAAGAAAATAAAAAGCTGCACTCAAAACAATATCATGCACAAAATCTACAACTATCAATAATTTCCCATTGGGATAGTAAAATATATGGATTCAAACGTAATTTTATGTATGTCTGTTAAACGGAAAACACAAAGAATGATGAAAACTGACATTAGGGTCTTTCATCAGCAATAAATTCATAATTCTTCTCCACCTGTAGACGTCGCTGATATAATATACCAAAAGGGACTGCAGCTGTGAACTCTCCATACTTCAGCAGCCTCCGTACAATGAAACCAGTCCTGAGGAATTATTCACGGGTCTGAGAAAAATCTTAATGAATGTATACTTCTAATAAAGGCAAACCAGAATCATATTTAATATATATTGGGCAACCTTAGGGTGGTCTTGTACGATGGGAAGTGACTTAAGGGTGGTCTCTTGCGTTGGTCTCTCTAGATAATAAAACACTAATGACAGCCCGTGGTGCTGAATGGCACAATTGTATATGAAAGTTATGCAACCTGCTCCCACCCCCGTTCCCCTAAGTCAAATAAGCAATAAGCCTGGTAAAGGGACAATCCTAGCAAAAGAAAAGGTTGATGGGAGCAGAAGACCTGAATAATTTTCCAATAGCCACAAATACTGGATTCTGGTTTTGGTGAGAGGGGTGAGGAGGATGATCTCATTCTTATTAAGGGTCAGAGGAAAAGTGAATAAACATTCCTCTGCTCTCAGCTGTAACACTGCACCTGTGGGCTTCTGAAAGAATATGTCTCATGGCAGAATATAACCTTCCAGGGTGAAATTTTCTCTCTGCCTTCAAGATCTACAAATATTTGTGTATTCCTATTACATATTTTCTAGTTCAGTCAAAGGATTGTACTATCTAGCCAATTTCTTTAAGGAGCTCTAAACAGAGAATAATAATTAAATTTTATGCCAGCTAGTGAATCTTAATGTACCCATCTTCACTCTGTTGTTTTTTTGGTTTTTTTTCTCTAGGCTGCTATGGGAAAGCATGACAGAGAACTGTGGCTTGAGCAGTGTGGTGGCCTGCATGCCTGCCCAGTTTAGGAGGAGGTCCGATCTCCTCTGCTGGCATGTCTCAGAGAGGCTGAGCCGAAGGATTGCTATGCTCAGATGTACCAGATAAATAAGGATGTTCTCTCTCCTCCAAGGGGGTCTGGAAATATTCCAGCTGAGTTAATGGAGTTACACTAATATACAACTAATAGCAAGAAAAGACGTTAGCCTGGGGTTATGTTCTCAGTTTGGGCAGCCTATCAGCCAAAGTAAAACCTTCATGAAAACTTCTGATGGGAATTTATTTTCCAAATGCCCATTTGCGATTTTATAGCAACAACTTTGGCTGGCTTCTGCTCCCATTTCCATTCCTGCAGCTGCAGCAGCCTCTGTGTATTTACAGCAGAGAGCACAATGTGACCTTTGTCTTTTCAAGAATTTGGCCAAGAAGGTTGTGCAGCTGCAAATACGGATCCAGGTGCCGGGGCCAGCGGCCAGGAGCGGCTTGGACATCGATGGAAGTGGCAGCCTTCACACCTGGTCAGCTGAGCTCTTGGGGCCTCTGTGGCAAAGCAAACATACACTGCCACCACCCTGCCACCCTCTTCTGACCTCCCTGCTCGAGCACTTGCTGAACTCAAGGCATTATTTTTTTTCTAGAATTGTCCCTCTCTTTAATTTTGAGTATTATGTTCAGTGGTGTTTATGGGGAGAGCTAAGACATGAAGAGCTAGAGCAGAGCTTATGCTGAAGGATATTCTCCTGTAGCTTTGATGTTTTAAGCTGCTGTTGTTCTCATATCCAACTTAACTGTACTATTAGCAGAATACCAGTCCGAAAATTGTGAAACACAGTAGCTGCCACAATAAAATCCCAACATTTGACAAATGTTGCAACTTAGCATCGGCTAGCTGATACCAGTATATTTGCTCTTTTGCAACAGAAAGTTATTCAGGTGTCCAATACTGTACTTGGATAAGACTCTGAACGTTCATGCCCCCCTGTAATTGAACAAATGAAATTAAGTCCCAAAATCCATCTACAAAAAAATAAAATATCCATAATTTATTAACTTCTTTATGAACTTCTGAACCATGCTCAAACACAGCTTTTTCTTTAGATTTCAAGATGTTAAAAAAAAGCTAAGACTGAACAAAAAAAGTTCTGTTATTGGTAAGTTATAGGTGTATTGAGACTTTTTAATAGGAACTTTGGGACTGTCATAAGAATTATAGGGGTGGGCCTGATAAATGAAGAGTATTCAGGGGTTTACAGTTGGATTCTTTCCCCTTTCTTTGCGCTCCTGCTTACACCTAGTCTATGAGGAATAAAAGGAAGGCAGATAAAAAAAATGAATATCAGCTTAAAATAGCAAGCCTTGGAATAATATTTAGTTCTGGTTTAGCTCTTCATAGATTAATTCCCTACTTTAAAAATGTTGGAAGTCTTTACAGTTGAATGGACATCTGTGGAGATTTTAGTATTTTGGTACTTGTTTGTTAGTTGTTATAATAAAATATCTTCCATCATTCTTGACTTCACATAAAGACTTACTCCTGAAGAGCAGAAATCATCCTGGGGCACGCAAGTGGCCTTAGTCCCTATTTGCCCAGTTACAGTAGAGGGCTGGATGGTCTCACACCCTTCTCTGCTAAGACCTTTGCCAAAGTCTTTAGAGATGCCATATTTCTTTCAGTGCTACCATCCTCCTTAGGGCTGTAATCATAGTTGAAGAGCTGGTTCGATCCTTAAAAACCTGGTTTTTTGCTCAGTAAAGTGACTTGTCATTGGGCTCAAAGTGACAGAAGCCTTAGAGGGTTTTCCTTCCTCTCCACTGTGTCATGACAGACAAATGAGCTTAAGCAGGAGCAAGACTTTGCCAGTCCAAAGTGCTATTTTCATAGTTTTCCTTCCCCATAAGGGATTGAAAAGATGGAGTCTAAGGACAGGAAAGGGCTGTACCTGAGACAAGGGCTATACAGTGGGAATTCTGTGGCCTCTATCAAACACCTGGCATGCAAAATTGATAATGTTTCAGTCTGGCGCTTAAATCCATCCCTATGCCTGTCTTCATTCATCAGCACCTCCTCATCAAGAAGTTTTATGAAATATTCCATTTTTTCCTTCTTTGAGTAATCTTTTTGACTTGTGCTTTTAATATTTAATAATTACCCACACATGATTTAACCCTGCTACAAATGAGATTTCAAGTCAGCATCTGCTCTAACTTCATGTTACTCAGAGACTTCAAGTTCCTGATGACATACATATGTGACTTGTTTTGCCAAGTCTGCATACTCCACCAGCACGGCTTCAGAAGTAACTTCCACTCCCTCCCTCCTCTCTCCCACAAACACGTTTGTTCACAATGTGCTCAGTTAGTTCCTTCCCTCATTTTTTCTCGTTCAGGCATCAAAAATAGCTTTTTCTGCTTGATAAGAACTTTTATACCCAGCCTGACAGTTTTGAGATGGATGATGTTTTTTATTTATTATTATTATTACTATTGTCTGAACACCTGAAAATAAGATGCATGCCTCATTCACACAAAATTCTGGATAAAATTCTGATCCTGTTGAAATCCCTGGGGGTCTCAGCACTGACTTCAGTTCGGACAGGCTTTCCTCACCATCTTTGTGACAGACTGTACGATGTTGGGTCCCGGTTTTCCAAAATTAACCTTGTTTGTTTCCCTGTTTTGTCTTAATCAAAGCGAGCTATTAAAACAACTCACCAGGAAGCACCCAGTCACAGGGACAAAGAAAGGTGAATTTATCTTAACTGGTAAGAGGAATTTCCCTGATGTTGCCCATTTGCTGCACGCTAAGGACAAGACTTAGGTGACTCAGCCCCTTCTGCGCTTTGTTCAACTGTGATATTCAACTGTGATATGGGCCATAATATCAATAAACCAAGATAAAAAGGAAAAAAAATAAAAATCCTCTTTTCTGTATTCTTCCACAGAAAGGAAAAGCAGTCTTGAGAGTAAAAATTATTATTGCTCTCCAGTCATCCAAAAATATCTCCCAAAACACAAGATGTGTCAAGTGGTTAATACCTTTTGAACTTTCCTTTGAGCTTTCCTCTGCAGCTAGGGCCCTCTGAGCCCCTGACGTAGGGGCTGACAGTGATTAAGTTTCTGTACGCACACGCAGTTCAAACTGCACTTAGAAAAGCCACATTTGGTCACTGTTTACTTAAGTTTGCAGCAACAAATACAGATGCGTGGATTTGAATGTACACCTGGCATTAATCAGCTGCTGCTGCTGCTATTTCACAGCTGCCTCCGAGCAAGGCAAGACGCTGGAGTGGAAATACGATTTCAGAATAAACCAGAAATCTTTAAGGGAACCACACAGAGGAGGGGGACCTCCCTAACAGCATTTGCTTCCAGCTTGTTTCAGCCTTCAGAGACTTTCTTTTGTGTTAAATCCCTCCTTATATAAAGAGATCTGCAGTTTTTCAGCTGGACTGTGTGTGTACATAAGTACGTGTGTGTATATGTACATGTATATACGCGCTTCAAGGATCTGCACAGATGTTGCCTAAAACTGGAAAGGACCCACACTTGCTACATCCAGGGGCCAAGGGACACCTGAAGGGGCAGGATCAGTGATACTGCAGCGGTGCCCACCTTTTCTAACCCTTTTTGAGAGATTTCCAGTGCTGGAGGTGCAACACTGCCTTTGTCAACTGGCTCCAGGTTTAGTGGACCTGAGAGGTTAAAAAAGTAGTTCTGACCATTTCATTTGATTTCATTTAATCTCTTTTCTTCCTCGTGCTGCTGGACATGGAGGGCAACAGATTCAGAGGATGGGAGGATGGGGGATGCTAGGAGAGCCATCCCCATCTGCTGTGGGGCGAGGAGCGGGCCCCCCCTGCGTGAGGCTATCCATCACGGGCCCCCGTGGCCAGGGGGGACACGGCAGGATGCCACCTAAGTGCCCAAGATTGTTGGCTTCTGTCTGTTTGTGGGGTTTTTGTTTTTTGGTTTTTTTTGGATTTTGGGGGTTTTTTTGTGGTTGGACTCAATGATCTCAAAGGTCCCTTCCAACCATGAAGATTCCGTGATTCTGTAAGTGGGTCACCTCTCATGGACATGTGCTACCTGGGCTGCCGGCACCTTCACAGCCAGATGGAGTTTGGGATGTTTGGCTTTCCGCTGAGAGCCCCGGTGGGGGTTTCCCACCTTGGCAGCGTCTTTTCTCTCTCAGCCGTGAAATATTCCTGCGCTGAGTTCAGCAGGAACACTCAGGCTGAGAAGGTCCTTCCTCCAGGACGGACCCGTCCTTCCAGAAAATCCTTTTCCTCTGATATAAAGCAGCCGGTTTGTTTGTGGTTTTTTTTTTTTTAAGTTTTCAGATGTGTTGCAACACCAGGCGTATCTGAGGGGGCAGCGCTGAAGATTCAGGCTCATTAAGCGGCAGCAGTTGTTGATCATCAGCTGCATGAGGTATGGTAGGATATAAGGGGAGGGAAAACAGGCGCTCGTCAGTGACAGTTTTTGCTAACGAGGCCTGACATATGTATTTATCTGTTCTCTGGTTAGATGGTGAACAATGTGTGAGTTTTGATGAATTTGGAATGTTTCTGACAATAGCTAGGGAATGAAAACTGAATTTTAAAAGACAGCAAGAGCAAGAAACACAACCCAGTTCCTGAATCTTCAGTCTGAGGTGGAAGAGGATAAATTCTAGTCAATCCTGTCATATACATCCCACTTAGCGAGCATACTTACCTCATCCAAGAATAAGGGATATTTACCCAATTCTCTTCATCTAGATTACAGTCTGGATAGATGGTATCTTCTAGATACATAAAGATAGATGCTACTTCTTTGTCTTTCATTTTATGATCATTCTATATTTATTTTTGTGTGCTATAAAAACTTAAAACTTTCAGAAAAGAGCAATATATCCATTACTGCGTAGGTGATTTAACACAAGTGAAAATCCCCCCATTCCTCTTGGCCCTTTGGAGAGTACCTACATCCCAGGCACGAAACGGACTGTGACATAGAGTAGATTGCTGCCATCTACTAAGTGTGGCACCAAGCTGGGGTGTTGCCAGTCCTGAGTTCTGCACATGGCTGCAGCTGGAGTGTCATTTAAAGCCCTTTCGTGTAGGTCCATGTGTCGCTGGAGATACCCTTACCCCAACTGAGCTCACTAGCTTTGGACCCAGGTGACTGGGACCATGGCTGGGGAGGGGAAGCCAGGATCAATGAGTGAGCTCTTCTCACTGAAAAGTCATCCGTGTGCAGTAACTGTGGTGATGCACAGGGCAAACATGCTCGGCAGGTCTCTGTCCTAGCCAAGCAGATCCTGGTGTGCTGCTGGTGGGGCTCAGCCTCACTGTTGAAGGGCACTGGAGATCACAGGTGCTGGCGTGGCCACCAGCTTGGCCACCACAGCAGGCCTGCCTGCCTCTTCATTGCACCAGGGGCTAGCCATCCTTTGCCACTTGCACCTGGCCCAAGCAGGGCTGGTGAGCCCATTAAAGCCCAGCCTAATGGCAGCCTGACCCCTGTGGAGTTGCTGCCCAGGCATTGCATCCTCCAGGCTGGGCATCTTCCCCATGGAAGGAGACACATTTGGCAGTGGAGCCATCATTTACTCTCTTTAGTGTCTTCTTCCCACTTTGTCTTCAAAGTCAGGATAGCCTCTCCAACCAAGAGGAGGCAGAGACTTCAGTGTGACAGAAACAGTGAATTAATGGAATATGCTGGGGATACTAGATGGCTGTGAATATACCCATTTAGTACAGAATGCCTTGTATGTTTTCAGATAGCAGACGAATGAGCCATTTCTCTGCCATTTTCCGATTACCGGCATGAAGAGAAATATCTATTGTATGTCTGTGCACACATTTATGCCAGACTTAAGACATAGGGATGACGAACGCAGACTATGAGAGGACTGTTGGTATGGGGAGAGCCCAGTTCCACTATGATGCTGTGGGACACTGCTTGTCTTATGACCTACATTTTGGAAAGATAAATTTACAACAGACACATGGCTATTTATCTTCACAGAGACCTCTCTTCTGCCTGGTCTTTTCTGCATCACTGGATATGGACTTTTGCATTGCCTCAAAAGAATCTTTTAAATCTAAGCCCAAGGCATCTAAATTCTCCGTTAGGAATGGTTTTATTTTTAAATGAACCTTTTCTTACCAACAAACACCTTCTTCCCTGCCTCATGGAGAGGTGTCCCTCAGAAAGAGGCCAAATTTCTTTCTGAGGGTCAGTGAAATACTTGTGCTTTACAGATGAGATAAGACCTTCTCCTTCTGCATATCTTTATAAATGATTATCTGTGCTCACCCATGTGCTGAAATGTTAGTTGGGATTTAAAGCTTGTTCAATGTGTTAAGGCCCGATTGCAGTTCACTGATACCAACAGTCTATTCATGATTAGTATTTTTGACACTGAAATTTACAAAAAAAAGCAGATTAATAATTTCACAATTCTTTGCAAGCACTAGGGAAAATAAATGTTCATCTTAGTTATGTGGATACCTATTGACCTAAGCATCTCTTTGTTTTTATTCAGATAGGAAATTTATCTTAATATTCAGATGTTTTACTGTAATGGAAACAAAGTTCGAAAAAAGAGATTGTTTTAAGCACAGGCTTAAAAGAGTTTATCAGTTAAACATAAATCATGGAACAAGTTTTAATCTCATGTTGAAAAAATTGAATGGAAAAGATAGCAGAAGAAAAATTACTCCTCTCAGTTAAGGTCAGTTATCTGGAATGTAGGTACCTCCATCTGAGCTGGTCACACCAAGAGCCCTTTATAGCCAAAGGAGGGAAAGGAGGCCTCCGGAGTTCAGTAAATCTTCTGATTGCCTCTGGAGTTTAGTAAATCTTCTGATTTTCTTTCGATATTTACTAATCTGTCTTAGAAATGCGTGTTTCTCTCTGCTGGCCGTAAAAGTAAGTCTAGACAAACAGCTCAAATACAGGCATTTCCACTGCAAACGTCTCCTTTTGGCCAGAGGAATATTACCCTCAGAGTTCACAGTAGTAAGTGGTCTAAAACGGTTCAGAGTAGAATGGATAAGAAGGAAGCATCTCTGCGTTCCCTGACCGTTCAGCTCTCAGTGCAGAAGCAGACATATTAACAATAGCTCTATTGCTGTTGGTATTTTTATAAGTGAGCTTTCCTGGTGTAACTGTTAACATGCACTTGGAGTAGAATGCACTTTTGCCATCATTTTGAACTTTTTCTTAATGCTTAATGTTTATGCTTCATCTAAAGAATTTTGGGCTTGTAAGAGGGTCAGGTTCTTGGCCAGGGTCAGTGAATGGAGCGCATTTTTAAATGCACATACTCTGATCAGTTCGCTTAAGAGCTTCAGTACATCATTTTGCAATCACATATCTCAGAAATAATTTATACAATCAATTAAAGAGCATTATCAAGGGATGATTTGACAACTGTTGCCATGCCAACCAATGAAGCAGAAAGCTCCTCAGCGTTTAAAGGCTGCACCTGGTGATAGATATAGCAGATTTTGAGGACTCAGACAGAATCGCAGATGTCCAAAGGTGTGGAGGGAACATGATTTAAAGCTTGATGTTTTTCCATTTTTACTGGCGAAAGGGTGTTGATGGCATGTTGTTCACTTTCTCATTAAAATTCTGTCATTTTTCACAAAGTGTTCTGCATTCAGGGCTGAAAATTGAAGTGAGAATGCACTTTACAGACTGATAAAATATGATAGCAAAATGGATGATGTTCATTTGCAGGCTGAATTAATTAAAAAAAAAAAAAGAGTTTGTGTCAGTGCATTTATGAAAAGCCCGTTAATCAAACACAACTTTACCAGCCTTAATGGACACATCTTAAACACTCTTGCATTAATATTTAAAATTCCGGTTAGCAAATGGCTCCTAGCGCATTGAGCTAAAAAGTAATTAGAATAGGTCATTACAAGAATAAAACAGTACAAGCTCAAAGTACATTTTCTGTTGGTAACAACAGGTTGGTCATTAGCTGCTCAGTCTTGACATTTGTGTTTACATCTTTACCTATACAGTAGCTCCGCTCTTTAGAATCATAGAATCTTAGAATCATAGAATAGTTTAGGTTGGAAGGGACCTTAAAGAACATCTATTTCCAACCCCCCTGCCACGGGCAGGGACACCTCCCACTAGACCAGGTTGTTCAAAGCCCCATCCAGCCTGGCCTTGAACACCTCCAGGGATGGGGCATCCACAGCTGCTCTGGGCAACCTGTTCCAGTGCCTCACCACCCTCACAGTAAAGAATTTCTTCCTGATATCTAATCTAAATCTCCCTTCTTCCAGTCTAAAACTGTTACCCCTCATCCTATCACTACACTCCCTGATAAAGTGTCCCTCCCCATCTTTCCTGAAGGCCCCCTTCAGGTACTGGAAGCTTATTGGATCTTACTTCTATAAGATCTCCTGGAGCCTTCTCTTCTCTGGGCTGAACAACCCCAATTCTCACAGCCTGTCCTCATAGGAGAGGTGTTCCAGCCCCAGAGAATGAATTCTGCAAAAGAAAAATTACTTCCTGTTCTCCTATGCCTTCTTACATATTCTCATAGCTACAGGAATTAGGGTTAGAACTGCTGGTCCGTGTCAGCTAGGAGGCTGGAGCACCCACTCGTTCATTATTGTGCTTTATACCCGTGAATCTCAGAATAGCAGTTTCAGGTGTGCAGCAGATTAGTGGATCTTAGGTTACTGTAGCATCTCTGAGACCATTCCGTGCGATGAACTTGTTGTGGTCTTGAAACACTGGGGCACTTATCTTGGTTGGGGTCCTTTGTAATGCAAATAAAATCATTTGTATGCAGAGGCATCAAGAAATAGTTTCTCATGAGAATGAAAAACTTGCGTAATACCAAATTCTCACTGCAAATTGCTACCCATAGAAAATCCAGAATTATCACTGTGAGCTATTTCTGGGATGTTCCTCTTGACCCTAATCTAATGAAAACTATTAGAGAATTTTCTGTGACATAAGTAAACCTATTTCTTCGAATAGTTTTGCTATGTGAACTGCTGAAGCTTGCCTTAAAATCTACTATGTTCAACTGACTTGATGAAGGTAATAATTGGCTCCGTAAATTCTTGGCCTTTTCTACTTTTCTCCCACTGACAAAATCTTATATTCTCTTTCTCCACTCAAAGACATCAGTTTTGCAAAGTTAGCATCCCGCTTGCAAATCCAAGCAGATAAAAATGAGAGATGAAGAACATTCACCTAAATATATAAATATAGAAAGAAGCGTGGAATAGAGCTCATGGGTCCCAAGCTGTCCCCTGCTGTCACGGACACGTGCATCACAGCATCCTGCCCCATTTCACGGGGCTGGTGCAGCCCTGCTCTTAGGCTATTTAAGAACCAAACTCCCTTTATGACTTTAAGCAACTCCTAATTTCCCGTCTTAATTTATTCACGGCTATCTTGTGAGGTAGGCTATTGCATGCACTTTCATGGCCCATCTCCTGCCATCAGTGAACCATTCCCTGTGGTATTCCTTGATCTGAAAAACTGACCATGAAAAAACATATCGGTTGGTGAAATACACCTGCAGGTTATTCACTTGGAAACAATATCTGGCCTGATACCAGGGTCTGCAACCATTATGATAGTGAGAACTATCCCTTTCTTCTAGGTCTGGTGGTTTTTGAGGTGATTACTTGGCAGACTTCCTAACCCTTTTACAGAAAGTAGACATGTTGGCTAAAAACAAGACCCAAGAATGTAACAAACAGGAATAGTGGGTCCACTGAGATGTCACTTATGCTGTCCTGCTGATTTGGAGAACTTGTGGCACACCATCACAGGGTATCGTTTTACTTTCTCTGCATAAAAAGATTATTTTTAAATAGGAAAGCCCTTGTGTGCTACGTCTTCTGACATTGCAAGGACAACAATCTTAGTCATGTCAGGAGACTGCTGTCATGGCCTGCTGTCTCCACAAATGTCACAACCAGGTCTGAAGACAAGCAGCAAGGACAAATGCCCCAATCGTATTTTATTTTTCCTCTGATAGATACAACTCAGTGCCGATTTTGTGTATAAGTGCAAAGCTATTTCACATACAAAAACAGACTGTCAAGAAGCAAGTGCAGTGTTTCTTTATCATGTTCACAGCAGGAGAAATTACGAGGCTGTGACTCATATCCAAGCTTGTGTCATAACAATATCTCAGTTCTTCTTCTTGCAGCCAAATGACCTCAGGACTCCAGATAGGTGAAGAAATACATTTAGGTTGATTTGAGAATATTTTAAACAGAAGTTATGAATAAACATTATATCCTGAGACCATTCATTGTTCTGGGGCTAATTCTGGCTCCTGATTCTGCGAATCACACAAATCCCTGCTTGCCCAGGCCACTCCATTGGCTTTGTGGTGCCTCTTTTTGTCCTGTACCAGAACAAGTCCTGGCACTTAAGAAACACACACAAAAAAGTTTTTGTTCACATTTTAATGCATTCTGTGAGGTCTCAGATCCTTACTTGCCTTTGACAGGATGGGCAGCCCATATCGATATTACAGATGCGGTACCTTGCGGCAACTGTAGATGCAAGTTGAAGATGGGCATCAAAGGACTGGCCCAGATCTAAGTGGGTATCCAGTACCTAGTCATGTTTTTCCTCTCTGTGGGACTAACTATAGCTGCTTGTTTGTGTCACTCCAATGGATCATCCTATCTGCAGGGAAAGAAGGATGGAGGATTAGAAGAGCAGATTTAGATTAGACATTAGGAATAAGTTCTTTACAATGAGGGTGGTGGAGCACTGGAACAGGTTGCCC
>JAOXNO010000013.1:133901977-133919759 GCA_028565335.1 Limnodromus scolopaceus
GACTGCGGGGGGGTCGGACTAGATGACCTTTGAAGGTCCCTTCCGGCCCAGATGATTCTATGATTCTATGATTCTATGAAGGCAAAATTGAGGGGGTTTTGCCAGGAATAATCTTGCAGTTGTCTCCCATCTAAAAGTCCCAGATCTGTCCCATAGGTCTAAGCTTTGGTCCCCAGCCTTCCCCAGGTCTACTCTAACATCAGTGGAAACCTCAAAGAGAACATTTCCACATGGCCTTTAGGCAGCAGACCCTCATGTTCTCTTTCTCTTTTCTGGGGGAAGAAAAATCCCCCCAGATATCTCACACAATAAACCAGCTGCTGTGAGATCTCCTCAGACATTCATTATTTCTGGCTTTGTATGAGGGTCTGAGCCTTAAAAGCAGGTTGCCAGTTTCCCCAGGCCACGTAGGAATGCACAGGGAGGCTGGGTGCCCTCTTCCCACATTCCCCCATGCCCTCTGCAGCCTGCCAAGCCCCTGGGGGCCCAGGCACAACCTTACCAGCACCAGAGTGTGGCTTATCTGACAGCGTAGAAGAAGAAAGTAAAGCAGCTGGTGTGTTTTAGCATGATTAACTTTGCTAGAAATTATTTCCAGTCTTCAAAGTTTGGTCTTTGGAGCTGTTACAGGCTCAGTACAAGCCTTTTCCCTGTGTTAAACAAGGGAGCTGCCTCAGCCAGCTCTCTGGGGTGCAGTGGCTCACTGAAGGATGGCAGTATGTGTAGGTAGCTATTCACCCACTTTCAGTCCATATCCTCTCTTTAAATGGTGCTTACTGGCTTTGTTTCAGAGCTTACATATTTTTAAAAATATACCTTTATTTATCCTCATTTTAAACTCCATTTCTGCGTCTCAAATTAACAGTCACTTGAAGAATTTCAGACCACTCCTGCCTCCACTCCTGCGGTCTATGCAGTGGGCTGCAGCCTCACTTTTCCCACAGAAAAGTAGCTTCCCTTCTGCACGGTGGCACGGCTTCAGCACAGGAGCTGGAAAAATTCCTCTTCAACACCCTATGGCTTAATGTTTGTGTGCTGTCCTCACTGAGATACAGCGTTAAGTTTGTCCTCGTGTAGGCTGAGGAGGGAAATGAAATCATGTCTCCCTTTTCATGGATGGCTGTCCTACCTTCTTGGCTATTCTGGAAAGGCAAAGGGCTGCAAATCCAGCGTGCCATGGTCTTTAAAGTATAGCCAGGGTGTCTCTCACAATTTTTACAGCATGCATTTGTTGGTGGACATAAGACATGCTGCAAGAACGCTTAGTTCCCTACTTGCTTCTTCTTTAGTGCCTTGCTCCTTCTTTAGTGCCTTGCTCCTGACTGGTTTGAGGGGTGAGCAAGGCAGCTAGCTGTTCTGACTTGGCATTCAGAAAATAACCCTCATGCAGAATGCCAAGCCCCTGTGGAGTCTCTGTGCCTATGGGATCAGCTAGCAGCCCAGCACCATGGTTTCTGGGTCCTGGTTTTAAATTTGGGGCATTCAGGTTCTACTTATGTTCTGCTGTACCCTCTTACCTGCCCTACTGGCCCAAACCGTGAGTGCCACTTGCTGGTGGAGACAGGTTTGGAGTCACCTGCAAACATTTTCATATTTGGTTTCAGGAAAATTGAGGAAACTAAACATCAAATTCTCATCGTAAATCAGCTCTTGGGTTTAAAAGAAGCAATGACTTCCAGGATGGTTTTCTGAAGATCTTTCAGCTCATCTGTCTTGGTTTTTGCCTTACACTAGAGGAAATGCATCTACATCCTCACATCTCAAATCAGAGATGGTAATAACTTACGCCATTCCAAGTCTGTCACCGTATCTAGCCATACACCATATTATTCCTTCCTCTTTTTACAAACTGCATCCACCCACACAAAAATTTCGTATAGCCCTCAAAGAGTAACATGGTGTTATCCCATAACTGTTATTCAAGACACATAAAATACTTTGGGGAAACTAATCTAACAAACAGTGTTTTCCTGAGCTGTACGTACAGAGTCTAATATTATTTATACTATGTGACAAATTAAGCCAAGTAAACGAATAGTCATTAATCAAACACCTTCAGTTCCACAACCTAACATAATATGCATAACAAAATCTCAACAAAGTTCCTATCTTGGGCTGGTTTTGTATTTAAAATCATGCATATGAAAGGAATCAATTAACGTGCTTATATCTCATCAGTTTTTGATAATTAATATGAGCTCTAAGGGCTTTATGGATTGCTGGTTTGATAATTCACTAGCAGCTGAAGCAATAGAGGTTATGATGGAAAGATGGCCTCATAGCTGCCTTGCAGAGTGCACTAAATGATTGAACCCAAAGAATAATAGGGATGGAAATTGCTGTGTTCATTCATGGATAATATATGACAGGAGTAAGGCAAGCAGCAAGTTAGCAGATGACTCAGCCAAGCATCTATGACTGAACAAAGTGTGATTCTAACCTTCTGTCATTGAAAATATATTTAATGGAAACATTATCATTCTGATATATTGCTTGCTAAGATAAGACATGTTTATAGTACAGTTTCCCTGTGATGCTACTATAGGACTAGATTTTTGGCACACTTGCTCTTGCTGAATCGTACTTCACCCCAAAATAAATCTACTCCTCCTGGAGCGAGAGACTATTCAAAAAGAGCAAGTGAGCCAGAAGCTGGTCCAAAGTTGGCTGAAGGAAAATATCACCAGATAAACATAAAGGATCCTATTAAATTTTAATATACAGAGAGGAAGATCTCTATAAACACTGAGGACCACATGTAAGGTTCTTCCTTTGTTACGACTTTTTCACTCTAAAACTAGAGCGCTGGACAACATAATTTATTTTTTTAATTAGCCAATATGAATGGCCACATGCCTCAGATGCAGATCAAAGAAGCGGGATGCTGAAGGCATGGACTAAGGTTAGCAGCCTTTTCCCTGCATCTGGGAGAGCTCAGTCTGTAACGTATGTATTGATAGGAGCACTCAGGTGCTCAGCAGTGGAACAGAGCACAAGGTCTGGAGTGTTGTATTAAAGTGGAACTTGCTGAAGGGAGGGGAAGGAGGATGAAAATGGAGCAGGATAATCTCTAGAGCACATTATCCACGTATGCTGGTCAGGGATGGCTTGCAGCAACTCTGCAGTACTGTGCAGCAGGACCCTGCCAACAGAATTCATGCTGGAAACATATGTTCTTCTGCTCAAACCAGCTTTCGCTACATCTGGAAACCAAGACTTAGAGGGGGAGGGAAAAAAATAAGGCAGCAGCGTATGTAATTCTCTTCTAAGAGAAACCATTCATTTGTTCATGAAAGAAATCTTTCTCCTTGTATCACCAGCAGAAATTCTCACAAAGTTCTGGAATGGATATTTAAAAGCTGGGCTAGGAAAGAAAAAAAAAAAAAAAGGTAGGAAGAGGGAATGTAGGTAATGGCAGACATTTATGACTTTTTTTTCTGAAGCAAAGTTACGTCTCGATATCAAGAGCAATCTTATTTAGCAAAAAGTGGAAAACTTGGCAAAAACAATGTTTAAAATGACTGCAAGACTTGTAAAAACCCCAAAATAACTCTGTTTTGCTGTCAAAAGCCTGGGAAACACAAAACAGATGTTTCACCCAGCCTCACTTACTCAGCCAGATCTTTCCTTGCTATGCAGGCAGCTGTACCACATGTCTTTTCTGAGAAAAAAAGAGTGCTTTCCTTTGGCACTTCTGCAGCCTTCCGACTGACCAGCCGGACACCATCGGTAGATGAAGACAGCTTCTGTCATCCTGCCTGCTACCCACACCTGCAGGATCTCCCCAGGACTGAGCAGCTCTGTGCTTTGAGAAAAACAAGCATTAGGTATAAATTTCGGCAAGCCGTGGCTCCTCAGGCAACGGGCGGACGGAGGGGGCCACTGAAGTGGGAAAGCACTACTGGCCGTAGTGGGTGGTGGCAGCAGAGCTCTCTGGTTGCACCCCGAACAATGCACACATTATTAGAGCTAATGGCAGCTACGTGTACACGTAATAATATAGCCTTGAGACTGCAGCTTGGGAATGCCACAAGAGCGGATTGTTTTATTTTTGTTCATGGGAGAAAGTGTGGTGAATAACAGGAAAATCACTTGAGCAGAGGCTGAAGTCTCCCTGCTGGGTTGCTTAAGGAAGGAGGGATGAGACCGGGGGCTTCTGTCTTTAACTGACATTTTGGGGCATTTAAAGACATTATGTTGACCTCTGGATCCTCCATTTAGCTGCTACCTCACCCTGGAGGCACGTAATGCCTCTAGCTCAGGGTTTCAGGATGTTCAGCCCACTGGGACATGTATCTGTGTAGGCAGAGGTGGATGTTTCACCCTGGATTCATCCCCTCCTCTCCTGAGTCCTCTAACAAGCAGTTACTGGTGGTGGGGCTCCTCATCTCTATCCTCCACATGAAAGAGCTTGTTTAAGCATTTTGCTCTTGGTGAGTTCTGTCTGTGAATCCTCAGTGCTCTTCAGAATCTGGGATTTAGCATCCTCTCTCTTTGGGAATCCTCCCTTGGAAAAACGCATGGTTATTTCGTGTAGGCAGATCGCTGTGTCCCACTGGGACATCTGTGGGTCCCATTCCCGGACATGAAGCTCAGTCGGGGAGGGAAATCTCAGAACTTGACCCTAAAAATCTACAGACTGCAACACTAAGGGACGCTGTGGGTCCAGCCTGAGGTTACTGTTTCAATATTGCATTTCCATCATGAAGCTTCCTTTGCTGGATAACTGATGGTTGCATGTCAGTTGACCAAGTAGAACATTTCTATTTTGAAACTGAGACGGAAATCTTAATATATAGTCAAGAAAATGGGACTGTCACCACAACAAAGAAATTATCTGAATATTAATATAATCTATAAATCATTCTGGAAAGACAGGCATGGGGAAAAGAGAAACTATTGTCTTACTTACCTTTGGCTCCCAGGTTCACTACGAGGTAGAGGGAGTTAGACCTCTGGCAGCCTCTTAAAATGATTAAGGAAGAAAAGAAGGAGGCTTGCCACCTTGCAGTGGAAGGGGAGGCCTCCAGACTGGATCAGATCAACGAGACACCCTTATAAGTTTTTATTAACAGAATCACACTAAGCAAGATTTTGGAATAGCGAGGGATCTTAGCTATAAAAAAGGGAAATAATACAGCAAAACCGAGACTCCTTGGAAGACATTTTTTGATAAAGAAGATGAAACAATAAAGGCTTTTTCTAGTTTTGATCCTAACCAATGGAGTTGAGAATATAAAGGTAAAAAGCAATTTGTGTGAGAGTGAACATGAAATGACAAAGTTTATGATGTTCATAAGGAGAATTTTAAAAAAATGAAATGGAAGAAGGCAAACTTTAGTAACCACAGATTGATAGGCAAAATCTCATGGAAGGGAAAAGAGGAAACAAGCTGGCAGCTTCTCAAAGAATCAGAGGAAAAAATCAGCTATAGAAAGGTACAAATTCAGGAAAATCATGAGCTCTTCATTGATCTCAAACACAAGAGGAACGTAGGAAATAAACACTAGGTGAGATTACTA
The DNA here is from genome assembly GCA_028565335.1 of Limnodromus scolopaceus. NCBI lineage: Eukaryota > Metazoa > Chordata > Aves > Charadriiformes > Scolopacidae > Limnodromus > Limnodromus scolopaceus. The sequence continues at coordinate 133,907,500 of JAOXNO010000013.1, forward strand.
AAGAGGGGTGCAAAAAGAATAACTCAAGCATGTAAGAACAGAGGCATCAAGGACAAAAAGAATTCACTCTACCAGTATGTTTTCAGTAAGGAAAAGACTGGTGGAGAGGGAAACATTACAAATGAAGGTCGAAGTGGTTAATGCTTTTTTTTCATCTATCGTCCCAATAGCAGTGATCAGGTGGTTAACATCATTAATTCCAAGGACAAAAGACTATAATAGGAAAAGAACAAGCCAGAGAGGAATTAGGTAGGCTCATATTTTCAATTGGCTGAGCTTCCCTATCTGACATAAGGATGTCTCCAGCTTGTCAGCAGTTATCACTGAGGCCTTGCGGGGAGCAGCTGGGGTACCAGGAGTCTGGAAAAGGTCAGGGGAAAGGAAGGGGGCGATAAAAAAAAAAAAAAAAAAAAAACAGAGAAAGCAGAGTCAGAGGATCACAGAGCTTAAATGCAGTCCCCGGAAAATTCTTCACAAATCAGCAAACAAACTTCTGGGGAGGAACTGGAAGATGAAAAGGTTGGCATCCAGCTTGGATCTACCAAGTATAAGTGATTTGAAATAAGAGGAGAAGCAGTGGACAGCAGCTTTCTTTGCTTTAATCAGGTTTTGACAACGGCACATGGCTCACAACCCCATGAGCAAGCAGTATAGTCTATAGGGTGTTTGCGAGCTGCTCTGGTACCTGTACCCACAAAGCAGTTGGCAAAGGTTTGCTCTCAAAGTGAAAGGATGCTTTGGCTGGGACGATGCAGGACGTTAGAGCCAGTTTTGCCCAATGCCACCACTAACTACCTGGATGATGCGAAAGGAGACGTTCCAGATAAATTAGCAGATGATACTGCCAGGAGGAGCTGCAAGCACCTTGCAGGATCGCATTAGAATTCAAAGTGCCCTTGGGAAAACAGTGAAATGGCCTTGGAAAACACACAGGATGAATTTCCATAGTGAAAATGCAAGGTGACACACTTTGACAGGATTGATCACAAATCCGAGGTGGGTGAGAACAAAGTCGCAAATCTATGTCATGAAAAAGGCAAACATTGTGTGGGGTGTATAAAAAACACTGTCACGGGGAGACACTTGGAGAAATACTAATTATTTGTTCCTCGGCATAGATACGGCCGTAATTTGAGACGTATGTGGACAAATTTGAGAACGTCCAAAGGAAAGCAACAAGAGGCCTAAAAAAGCATGACCTTGGAGGAAACAGTGAAGGAGTTAGCTTGGTGTGGTCTCAAGAAAAACAGACAGGGGGAGGGGATGGTAACAGCCTTTTAGTACATAAAGGCTGCTGTGAAGAGGAAAGGCATAACGTGCCCTCTGCATCTACAGGGGATAGGTCAAGAAGCGGTGGAGTTCAACTGCCGCAAAGGAAGTGTATAAAAATTTTCTGAGGCATTAGGGAAAACTTTCTAATGGTACAATTAGGGAAGCACTAGAATAGATTGCCTGGGGAAGTCGTGGAGTCTCCATCACCGGCGGTCTCAACAATTTAGGCTAGCATCTGTCGGGAACAGCACACATATAACTGAACTGGCTGGGGGCCAAGGAAGTGACTACATGACCTCCTGAAGTCCCTTCTAGACCTGTTTTTCTCTGGTTCTAATCATTCAAGAGCCTCCCTCCCTGACAATGCTATGCACTTTTGGTTTGAACCATTTGACTTGCTGTTTGATTACAGTCCCGATTTCTTTGCAGTCCTATATTTTAAACGGTGTGCCTGAGGATAATTCATAGCTCATCTGAAAAAGGGGTAATGTCTCAGTTAGAGTTCCTCCAGCAAACATTAGGATTGTATCCACAGTCATCTCGTATCTCCATGTTTTCAGAAGTCTAAATTTAGGCACTCTTCAGGGCAACCTCAGATCCTAAACCCAGTGGTAAGAGAAAGGAGAGGAGCTGGAACTTAAACCATGTGAAGGACCAAGAAGCAGAGTGACAGGCTGGCAAGCTGCTGTGCTCCACATGGGAGAAGAGACACGCTCAGCTCTTACAACCTTCTTTCCCCCTCCCCTCAAAAGCAGAAATCTCGAATTTCCCACTCACAAGGGGAACTGGAGGATCAAGGCACAGACCCATCTTCCCTCCCTAGCCCACCCTAAGGCCAACGCTCGGAGCAGTGGCTCAGAGCAGGCAGTGGTTGCCCGGCAGTGACCTGAGCACAGCCTGAGTCACTGAGACCTCCAGGGTTAGGTCTGCGTTCTGCCTGGATCCTCACACCCAGGAAAATAGTGCCAGGAGAATCTGTCGAAACAAAACCAGAGTGGGGGGAGTAGGGAAGAGGTAAAGAAGGATTCTTTATGTTGACCCCTTGATTTTTATGACGCCAAATTTAAGTTACTAGACTTTCCCAGTATGCTCATGAGACATACCAAACAGAAAGACTTTCTCAGAAATAATCAGCTTTTAAAGCACTTAGAAAATACCCGACCTTTAAACAGAAAACCGAGGTGTTAAGTGGACCATTTACCTTAATGTGATATTTTCCACTGAGATGGAAGTACTCTGCCGAGGTAGATAGAGTCAGAAAGCTGTCTCCATCAGCATTCCTCTTCTGTGATACGGAGTGAGCATGCCAGTTTTCAGGTCTTCCCTAGAAACCTCAGCACTGGGCTTGACCCATGCTTCACCTGGTTTTGGCTGGCGGCACTGACACCGCTGCAGTCAGAGACGGCAGAGAGAAGGACTTGAGATGTTTTGCCCAAATAGCTGATTTTCTAGCTTGCACATAAAGGGAGGGATGAGAGATGTTCATATATGTACGGCGGAAGTATAGCTCGGACATCTTTGGAGAGCCAGCAGCTCTGCAAAGCCCATAAGCACAGAGACGGAGTGGGTAGCTGACAGTGATCCCCCAACTGTTCTTAAACTCATCACCTCTCCTAGGATTTTACTTTTCCACTATGTAACTGTCTTCCTTTCACAGTAGCTGACCCGGTCTGCCCTCAGCCAGTTCTCGTGGTACCTCCAAACTCCTCATTCTTTATTCTTCATTCGTCTTTCCCCTAATGGTCTCTGCTCACGGCAAGCATTCATGCTTGCCAGCTCACTGGAGGAAAACTTGAGCTTTCTGAGTTTCGTGGTGTCTTCAGAACACAAAACTCCAAAATAACTCTGCCTGCCTCCTCAGGCACTCGCTCTTGGTTGAGAGAGACTGTGATAAATTACGTTTATATGCAAGAAGAAATTGCTGCTCGTGGTTGGCTCTGAACTGGCTTGGGGGTCCGTGGCATATGACTCCTACTCCAGTAGAGCTTTAATTTGTTTAATAGATGAGCGAATCTGTCGGGACACGGTCCAGGGCAACTGGCTCTAGGTGGCCCTGCTTGAGCAGGGTGGTTGGACCAGCTCACCACCTTCAGAGATCCCTGCCAACCTCAACTGTTCTGTGATTCTGTGCATGATTCTGTGAAGCTGTACCTCCTGAAACAGCCTGTTTTTCTCTTGACTAGTGTTTCAGGTGTTGCTCTCCAGCCTTGCCCAGGCAAATAACAGTTGACTGCAAACCCCAGTGAAATCGTGCAGCCCCCAGACCAAGTTTGCTCGGTTGCCCCATAGAGTTTACTACACGGGACCGCATATTCAAATCTCCCCAGATGCTGAACACTACCCCTGCTCCACACCCTTGGGAGGCACATGCAATTCCGGGGAAAACAAATTTGGTTTAGGGAATTTAGAGCGTTTAAGAGAGCAGACCTTTAAACTGCAGAGGGTTTTCAGACTGGGTGCCAGCAGAGCTGCCACCCGCGCTGCCATCCCATATATGCAGCTATGCATTACAAAGACAAGGGGCAGTCACACAGAAAATGGTGTCTGCGCCGTACGCGGAACCTGCTGTTCTCCTGGTGGCATCAATGCTGTATTTAGGTCACTTTTTAAAAAGGACAAATTAGGCCTGGGGCCAGAATTGGATCTCTTGACTCGGTAGCCAGATTCTACTCTCACTCTGGGGTAAATAGAAGGTGATGGCTTTAGTTTGTTGAAGATAACAAGGATAACAGGGATGCACCCGCAGCATTCAAATGTGCTACAATGGAAAGCAGAATTTGATCTCTTAATAGAAAAAATAATCAGAAGTCTTCACACTGTTTCCTCAAGCTTCATTAGCAAACAAAAACATGAGCAAGGGTAATAATTCCTTTTTTTCTTCTCGTTTCACCGAAAATAAAGTGTGCCCCCAGAGATCTCTACCAGGTTACATTCATTCCTCAGTAAAGAAAGACTTTCATTTGCACTGAGGTCTTTTTGCTGCCACTGTAGCAGAATTCAGTCTAATAGCACAAAATGCTTCCAGTGGCAAAACTTCCCCAGGGAGAGGAGTTTGTTAGAAACTTGACCAGACAATATATAACTGAAGTTATGACAAATTCTATCATATAATACCAGTTAGTGGTAATAGACAAATACAGCTATCCCTTTTCCCCCTGATTTTGTTGTTTTCTTAATCTGTGTGGTTTAATCAAAGCTTTAGAGGGCTTTACGCTCCTTTCTTTTTCTTGGCAGAATAAAAAATATATCACACCCCAATTAGCTGAAATCATTGTCCTGCTCCCGTCACAGAAGGTCTGTGTAACTTTGCATCCCTCAAAATATTGTCAGGAAATTCTGCAACAAACATTAGCCACGGAAGGAGGTTTTCGAACAGTATGTCTTGAAAGTGATCTTTCTAAAACAGCCCTTGCATGAACTCAAGGCAAATCCTAACGATGCTGGTAAAAAAAAAAAAAACACACCTCTGAAGCAAGTATGAAACCCTTGTGATTTGTTGGACTGTTTAGAGACGTGGCTAATATGAGACTCTCCTGTGAGAGCACCCCTTTTCCATGGGCTGACCATATCATCTGTCCCTTGTCCAGTGCCTGCCTGACACCTCTGCCCTTTCTCCTCCACCTCCAATTTGTCTGGGGTCATCAGTGACACCGACTACCTTTTCACAGGGAAATGTGAGACATTTGAACAACTTCTTTCATAGCTTAGGTGATGCTCAAAAGCATGGCTTGTTTTCCCAGAAAAGAAAGAAAGTACCTTTTCCCTTAGGTTTTGTTGTTAAATCTATGGAAAAGAAAGTCAGTCATCAGACCAGCTTTTGTGGCTGTGCTCCTTCCCTTGCCCGAGAGCAGGAGTGGAAGATTTTGGAGCTGTCTGTCATCTTCCCAGGTGACATTTGCAGGCATGCCCTTGTACCCATTGGGCAGTAAAGAATATTATTTGTTACAAAATATAAGTTAATGACACTTAGGAGAGTGTCATTACCTCCTTACCTAGGAGAGAGCAAAAGGGAATTGTCCAATGAGACATTTGTGATTTTTTTGGTTAGTGAAATAGCAGGTCACCAAACCTTGACTCTACCTGTAGGGAAAAGTCAGTTTTGTGGAGTCTAATTTGAGCAATGGCTTTACGCAACAGCAACAGTGAGCAACTGCTCACATCCCATCTTTTAGAAACAAAATGGGTTCTGATTTTGAGATGACCCTCTGATTTCAAAAGGGGAGTTATTTTATACTCTTCAAGGAGTTTAAAGATATAAATATTTAAGATAGAACCAAAACATTCTGAAATTATTAAAATAAACCTTTTTTATGAGGATGGCCAGAAATTTGGTCTGGTCAATTGGTTTGCAGTAAACATTTGTGATTTTTAAATATTTGTGGCTTGGGTTCAAATGGGATAAAAAAGCTTACAGATGACATATGCATGTAGATGAAAGAGAAAATGAACAAGGAGATGTTGGTATGTGCTTGTTTCAGTGTTCGTTGTTATCCTAGCGTGAACTGAGGAGGAGCACAGAATAACTTATCCATAGAGGTATGTACAAGAGACATATGCAAACCCTATTGATTTTTAGTATGCATTGTGTCCATCACTCACAAAGTCCTTTCTTTTTAAGGAGACCATATATTTTAATGCTACAGCTTCCTTCATAGAATCATAGAATCGTCTAGGTTGGAAGAGACCCTTGGGATCATCAAGTCCAACCATCTACCCTACTCTACAAAGTTCTCCCCTACACCATATCCCCCAACACCACAGTGGACTTCGGTGGACTTCAGTTAGGTATCTTCTCTTAATCATTCTAACTTATTTACTGGGGGATTTTTTCTTAACCTTGGAATGATGGAAGTTAATTGCCTGCAGGAAATGTGCCCTGGAACACTTTGATTTTTCACACTAGCAACCTTTTTTTTTTTTTTTCACTCAGTCTGGATCCATGTCCTGTGAGTGGGCTCTAGCAAGCTTGAGAGCAGAGAGCTGCTCTTCTAGCATGTCAGCAGCATATGTACACGTCAATCCATGTTACACAGGAAATAAGCTAACATCATCATTTTAGTAAGGAGTTCCTGTAATTTTCCGTTTCCGTATTAACAGGAAAAATAAGACTCCTTGGGAAGTTTATGGCCTGAAGAGTGACAAATACTTACCATGCGCCCAGACATGGTCCCCAGATAGTCTCAGCCCAGCTCTCCAGCCCACATGGCTCACATCAGGGAATGGAGCAGGCTGGGGGCTCGCGCTTGGTACGAGGAGGGGGAAAAACGACTGGAAATAAAAGGGATGAAAGCCTTCTCGAGCCGGCTGCTGAGTGGAAACCTCTGCCTTCTACTGAGGAAGAGTTTCCAAGTGGATGTCATCCAAGAACGCTTTGCCTCCCCAGCGAGGTCTCTGCACCCGGGGTTTCAAGGCGCGAGCGGTGCCCGTGCCTGCAAACAGCTGTCCCTTCGCCTGGCTCCATCTGGGAACCCTCTGGAGACTACTCCTCCGCTCCCAGCAGCTCCTCGCTGGCTCCGGCATGGCACGGCGGGGGCAGACGGCGGTGCCTCGTCCCACCTACTCACAAGCTTGTCTGAAGCATCCGCCTGGCACCATCTCCACGCCGTGGAGCCCTGCTCGCTGCCGTCAGCCAGCCCTGAGCAGCAAAGCCTTATCAAAGCGACGTGGAGGAGGTCCACTGGTGCAGGGATGGCTCTGCCAGCCACACACGTGAGTGAACTGCGCTCCCAGGTAGTGCTTTAAAAAAAATCAAGGACCGGTTCCTCTGACCGCTTTTATGCCATTCCTGTCAAATCAGACATTTCTTCCAAAAAATAATGGGCCGGCAACATTTTGTCTCAAGCACACGAAAACTGGGTGACGGCGGCTAGAAAGAAACCGTTGCCTTCCAGCATGCATGGCCAAAATGAAGATGAGTTAAGTGTAAACAGAGGTGGTCCATCTGACAACTCAGCTGGATGCCCCATCCCTGGAGGGGTTCAAGACCAGGCTGGATGGGGCTTGGAGCAACCTGGTCTGGTGGGAGGTGTCCCTGCCCATGGCAGGGGGGTTGGAACTAGATAGTCTTTAAGGTCCCTCTTCCAACCTGATCCATTCTGTCATTCTACGATTGATTCAACTCACATTTGGCCATGCAGGGTATGATGCATGGCTCAAAAATCGCCTGAGTGAGCTATATGGGGTTTCAGCACACAGCAACATTGGTTTAGCTGTTCACAGAGATGGAAGAGCAGCAAGCATTTGCATTTATTTGCCAAGGTATGGCTGACTTCTTCACGTCTCTGTGTCTGGCCAGCCCCGAGGCTTTTCAGGAGGGCTTTCCTGGAGTTCTGTCATCATATGAAATTTTCAAAAGCCTGGTTCATGTAAGGGAAGATTCTGCTGAAAGAGCAGTGATTTTCTCCCTCGCAGTTCCCTGGGACTGGTTGGCTGCTCCCAGAGCTGTAATGAAGGTGTCTATCTCCAGGTGTTGAACGGCCACTGAGAACGTACTATATATTCTCTGGCTTATACCAACGCACATATGTATTGTCAGTTCATATTTATGTATTTCATAACGTAAGTGCATGTGTTTCATTACAGCATGAAGTGTAATTTTAAGATATTAAGGCTGTGGAAGTGCACCCAGCATGGGACGCCACCCTGCAGGCATGCCACAAGAGTGTAACTTCATCTCCCCAGCCCGGGAGACCTGCAGGTGCAGGTGAGCAGGAGTGAGGGACAGGTGTCCCCATCAGGAGAAAGACACCCTCACTGCCTGGACCCGGCAGGAGAAACACTGCCAAGGCCTCCAGAGTCCTGCAGAGTCCTCACTTACCGTCCTTTTCCTGCATTTCATGGAGTAACTATATTTACAAAATAACGGCTTTTTCTTTCTCTCTGTTTTTCTCCAAAACTTCTTAGCTGTGCTCGGTTTCTGGCTCACATTTTAAATGTGCTTTGGCAGCAAGAAGAGCCTCAGCTTCTTTAATTTATTACCTCTGTTTATGGAATATGGATATTGGGCCAACTTTACTTCTTACACTAAGTGAATCAGTGCAAATGCAATCACTTTTGGACATCCACTGTATAAAATACGCATATTTAGATGATCAAATAAGTGTTCCCATATGCATGTTGGCTGGTATTTCGTGCTGGTATAGTGTTCTTGTTTTTCTTATGTGGTGTCCTTTGTCTTTTTTCCTTCCCTTTTTGACTGTGTTTGGTCAGTCACTCAGGGAAAAAAAAAAATTGCTTGTACCTTAAAAGAAATACTGTCTATTCAGCATATGGCATTTATAGATCTTCAGAAATTCTTTTGGGAGGCGTGCTTCAGATTAGCGGTCTTTCTCCTTCGGGGATGGTTTTAATTTGTTAGCACTTTAGATCTGTAGTCTTGAGGTAGCTCCTTTTTCAGTCAATAAAATGGTTAGTGAAATGAGGGTAAAATATTATAATTGTGTTCTTCAAATCAGATTTTTATGTGGGGTTTTTTCTTCCTGGTATGTAAATCTGTCATTCAGAGAGGATTTTTTTCCTGTTTTCTTTTAATCTTCGGTGCATGTGCCAAGAATGATGATTTTAACCATGAATTACCACAGCGACTCAAAGCCAAGCTGCTGGGAGGCCACTACCCTGGGATGAAAAGGGAGCCAAAAAAGCAGCCCGGCTTTGACTCCAGCGTTTCCGACCGAGGTCTGCCACCCTGTCTACGGCTCTCACCTCTGCTCACAGCACATTGGTACCACATGCACATCCCGGGGCTCAAAGCCCCAAGCCACCCGTGAGGAAAGTCAGCCAGAACAGTAAAGACAAAGATGTGCTCGAACCGCAAATCGGCTGCTGGCTTCCTCCAAAGCAAGAGCTCTGTCGTAGCCACCCCCTCTTGTCCGTTTATCCACCTTTACTCATCACGGACCTGTGGCTCAAGCCCTCAGGCAGGACACTGTGGAGTGAAAGGACACACCGATGCCACCAAACCCAGGCCAGCAGCAGCCAGCTGCGGCCACACCGGCAGAGAAACAGCCGTGTCTGCACATTAAAGTCGTTATCCAACAGAAACTTTTGAAAACAGCATTGTCTATAGGGAGCAAATGAGAAGGGAAAGGCAGGGTGACACTGATTTATTGCAGTAACCAGGAAAGCAGGTGTCTTCAGGACTTCGGGACTCCATCCCAGTCCCAAGACAGGATCAGTTATGTCTTGCCAGTGGGGCAGATGTTTGTATAGCCTGACCCTAACATCCCCCTTGTCACAGGGATTTCACACCCTCCCAGCTAGTCTTTTCTGGGGCTCAAATACTTCCCAGGAAAAAGCTTTTCCCAACATCTAACCTAAAGCGTTGCTATATTATCAGGCCATCGTTTCTTTTTCCCTCCCCCGTGGACATGGAAAACAGATTATTCTCTTTGTTCTGCAGAGGCTTTTTGCACGCTATATTTAAGCACTGCCAGCGGTCACCTTCCCTAGCCCATTCACTACGGACTTGACCTCTACGTGAAGATTGGTCTACATGGCCAATTCCTTGACAGAGAGACAGCATACAACTTGTGGGACAAACCATAGCAGGACAGAAGATGTGGCTGACCAAAGAAGCCACTGGAATGATGTCTAAGATGCCTTAGGTGTCCAACAGGCCAGGACTATTTCTGCCATAGGTTTTTGTGTCCATGTGTGTGCCTGCACGGTTTGCGGCTGTTTTTTTTAAGTTTTACAATTGGTGAATTCATTTCTGTTGCACTAAAAAACCTGCAAATGGATATCCACTTTTTTCTCTTCTCGGAAGTATTCATGTAAAGAAAACTGACAGTAACATTTTGCATCAGTCAGTAGACAGAGTGGCAAATTGCTTTGTAACTTGACCATTAGGATTTGGAAATGAATAAATTACTTAGCAAGCATCCAAGTACCACTGGGGATGGGTGGTAGAAAACCAGCTGCAGAGGAACTGCAGAGAAGGAAGATGCTTGTCCCTACCAGCACTTCCCCACACATAATCAGGAATGTATCCCGGGGCTGGGGTTTGTGATTCGGGTGTCCCAGTTCCTGCTTGGAGCATCTGAGCCCATTGAGAGAGGGTGATTTGCAAGATATCTAATGTTTCACATGAGCAAAGTCAAATGCACCATGCTGAGTAAATTATAAACATGCCTAAAAACGTAATAATGAACAAAAGCAAACACACAAACTCATACAGTTTCCTTTCTCTTGAAAACCTATACTGATCATGAGCTCTTTAAGAAAGCAAAGTTACGATTTTGTGCAAGAAAAAAGGCTTCTGTTTGAAGTTAAAACAATTATTAGCTTTAGTATTTTAAAAAAACCAAACTAGAGGTGCAATTGAATAGCATTTTGTACCATATAGGAAGTTTCCCCGTTACACTTGACAGGAACAGAATAGGCTGGAATCAAAGGGGTATGTTAACAACTCAGCATATCTCCCCCTTTGGAACCAGTATTAGTCTATCATATCACTAAAAAATAATAAATCTTTGCAAAAGGCAGCAGTTGTTTTCATAGTCCGGCAGCAAACCCCGTCTGGTACTATTGGAAAAGTAAAAAAGGCAACATATTCTAAATTACATTGTTAAAACACCTACAGCCTGGTTCATTTTCATATGCTATCCATATGTAAGCCCTTAGCAATAGACAGCCAGCTAAAAACTCTCTTGTTCTCTGTGTGTGTGTGTGTGTGTGAGAAAGAGCGAGCGAGAGAAGGTGAACGTGGAGCCCTGTGTTTTTATTTTGACATTTTCAAGTGGAAAACACTGCAAAACCTAACAGGGACGAAAATTATTACACTGGATAAATAAATGAATAAATATAATAGCAAGTTTTCACATATAAAAAAATCCTGAAAAGTTTTTAGTTTTATCAACCCCCTTCCACACCCACCAGAGCATATGGCCCTCTGTTTGTGCAAATCAGCAGCCTTTGCTTAAAGTGGATGTTTCTATTAACACTGTGACTAATTACCGAAAACAAACATGTGTAAGTATGATCTCTGCTAACTGCCTCTGTCAACCCATCTTTTTCTTCTTGTTATTCGTTCGAAGGGATTAAGATGGCTTGCAAAAGTACAGTAGACCTCTGTTCAGCCCGTTAACTGGCATGAATAAACACAGCCCATCAACCACAACCGACGTCAGGCTTCCAGAAATGCTTTTTTTTATATTAGGTTTTTTTTTAAAAAAAAAAAAAAGAAAACAAACACCGTGCAAACATAAAAAGTTTTAGTGAAAGTTCAAAAACACCAAACGTGAAGAGCTTTAGCCCTGGATGTCTGGGGCGGCTTTGGGAGTGGGTGGTGGGAGCAGAGCCATGGGCAAGGCAATGCCTGAGCTCAGATGGGTGGCAGACACCCACACGTCGTGGGGGTAACCAGCGTCCTCCCAGTGTGCGGGTCCGGACAGACGTGCGTGCAGAAAGGGCACCCAGAAGAACTTTTCATGTTGGTCTTTCTTGTGGTTTGTTTGTTGTTGTTTTTTTTTCCTCCCATCCAGAAATAAAACCAAGACAACACGAAAGACTCAAAGCATCCATTTGGAAAAGACGCAAGCAGATTTCTCTGCCGCGTGTCCTGCAAAAGCTGGATTTATCTGCTGCCGTGGCAGCCTCACGGGAGTGGGACACAGCGGCCCACATGGCTCCTCGTCGGGTTGCCTACTTGGGACTGGAGGAAAGAGGAGAGAGCCAGGCCCCTTAGGAGCACGCGTGGTTCTTATCAGAGTAAAAAGAGGTGGGGAAAAAAAAAAAAGCATCTTTGTGCTACAGCTGGAACGTGTGTGCTCTTCACAGCCCCCATTTCTGGGCTGGCTGTGGCCCTGGAGAAGCTGGTCGGGATCTGAGCTGCTGCGGCTGGTTGTGAAACCAGGTCTTAGAATCATAGACTCATAGAATGGTTAGAGTTGGAAGGGACCTTGAAGATCATCAAGTTCCAACCCCCCCTGCCATGGACAGGGACACCTCCCACCAGACCAGGTTGCTCAAAGCCCCATCCAGCCTGGCCT
>JAOXNO010000013.1:133929904-133963388 GCA_028565335.1 Limnodromus scolopaceus
TTAAACACACAGACTAAACCAGGTAATTACAGATACACATGTTGGGGACTTTTTTAATTCATAAAATTGTTCCCATCTTTAAAAACACTTTTAAAAAAAGGTGGAATTACCAACACACAGGAACAGATGTTTCTGGTAGTTAAATGTCAGGAATTCAGACTCCTTGTCTGGCATCACCTGGTTTTAATTCAGTATTCATTGTTTCAGATTCATTTTGCTCAAACTCTGTCCAGTGCCGGAGAGGTAAAACCACCTTTGGAAAGGGATAGCTGTACTGTTCTTGAACACCTTTTCTTTAAAAGACCTTTTGTCCCCACTATGAAAAGCAACTGTAAGTAATTTAGAACACTGTACACCAACTCGGGTACCCACAGACATATTTACACATACACCCAAATGACCTGGAAAGTTTGTATTTGCATTTCAAAGAGATGCAGTGCCTCATCCTGCTGACCAGAAAGACAACAAATTGTGGTATACCTGATCTCCTAGCTATTCGTGTCCAACCAAATTGCCAGCCCTGGGTTTGGCCCATTATTTCCCTTTATCCCCTCATCTGAAAACAAATACACATGTACAAAACCTCCCCATGCAGACTTTTCTGAAAAAGACACTTTCCCCCGCATGGAATAATGCTGAAGTCAAGCAGCACCTGCCCAGGTGCAAGAATCTTTCCCTTGTGCAGATGTGACTGCAACACTGAAGTGCGTGCTTTAATTGTGCTGGAATTATTATGAGGATGTCAAACCTTTTCTATTCAATTATCTATTTAGTTAGTATAGGCCAGCTTTTGGGAAATCTTCACTTTGCTCCCCTTTTTGGGGAAGGCCTATCTGCACAGCCAGAACTTTGTCCAGATGTGACCAGAGCCACCAGACAATATTTCACTCTCTTATCACAAGATCTGTATTCATGTCAGAAAACAGCAATTTAATTTTAACAGTATTGGCTCAACTTTCTTATTAAAATAGTCATCAATTAACTATCACCCTGTACTGAACATGAAAAGTGACACATAAGTGCCACATTTTAATGAAGTGACAAAGCTCTAAGCTTGCTCCTTACATGATTACTTAATGTGTCCTACATTGTCTGGGATGTGATTTTGTCCATCGGACATATTATTTCTAATTTAACAGGTCATTACAGCTTTAGTGTAATTGTGGGCATAAAAGCACATAAAATACAAGAATTTCAAAATAAATTTTACAGCTCACATTTATGCAACAGCTTACTGCATTTAAAAATTACTCCAGTGCAAACTAGCTGCAGGAAGCACAAGGGCCACGGGGAGTTTGCACTGTGATGGTAGCTGGATCTGAGATGCAGAACTCCCCGTCCTACAGTCCTGGCCGCTGTGGCGATCCATTGCTCCTTCCCGTGTGTCAGTAGTGAAAAAGAGCAGCAAAGATCAGGCCCTGGCACCACAAGCTTTGGCAACAGATGATTTCTGTTCACATTGCTGGCTGATAGCTCCAGAGCCCAAACTCTACTGAAGAAAACCCAGGCTCACAGTGCCAGCTAATGGCCTGGGCTGTGCTTCGTGTAGGATCACGTATTTCCAGTTGATTCAGATATGATGGACAGACCTCGAGTTCACTATTGGACTGAGCATGGTCAAGGTATCTTCCCTCCTGGGAAGCTCTGGCAGGTACCAGCAAAAGGGAGTAGCCTGGTTGAACTATGTAGGCAGCATCTCAGGTAACAGGGGACCGAAATGTCACATTGGTGCCACACAAGGTGGCAATCATCACATGAGGGCATATGAGCAGGTCCATGGACTTCTTTACACTTCAGTAAAGACTCTCCACCTCCTAGCACTGGCAAGGCTCAGCCTGGCGTACAGTCCAGGTTGGGACGATGCACTTCAAATACAGCAAACGAAATAAGACAAATAAGACTTGGAAAGAACACAAAGAAAGGTGGCTAGAATAATCCAAGGTCAGACAAACACAAGCTATGAGAAGAGACTGAGTGAAGTGAGACTGCTAAAGCTAAGGAGAGAGGGTAGCCTGGGAGGGGACAGGAGCAGCCAAACATCTTGGAAGCTGCTGCAGTGAAACAGGCAATGACCACGTCTACACGGATGAACAGGAGCAGCAGTGGGATCAAACATCTGCAGATTCTGTGACTCTGTAAGAAAAACTGGAAAGAGATGTTATGAGAAATCTCTTTAAGGACAGGCACAAATTGCCTAGAGGCACTGGAGAATCTCCATCGCGAAAGCACAGGTAAAGCAGGAATGCTACAGCTAGAGTGGATCATTTGCTGGGCAAGGGAGTGATAGATCTCTCAAAGCATCTCCTGGACTATCTTCTCTGTCGTAGTGTACACTTCTCTGTAGTGACCTACTACACTGCACTTCCAGCTCGCGCTTTATAGAGTTCCAGATGTAGCTAAAACTACGAGGAGGACCTTACAGTTTAACTCTGCATTGATTTTCCTGTGAAACAGTGAGGTTATACAAAAGGCCAGATTCTCAGACTACATAATTCAATTTAACCTCACTACCTTGCAAACGGATTAATTCAATGAAATTGGGCTAAATTACACCAGATGGGAATCTCGCTCCGAATCTATGCCACCGATCATATTTCATCCTCCTCTTTCAACTGACAAGGAACATCAGTTTTAGGTCAGCGCCTTATCTTAGGTCAGACTCTTAATTCTCATGCACTTAAGCTTCCATCTTCAAACAACAGAACTCAGAAACTTCTGTTTGCCATCATGAAAATTCTTAAAAACAAATGGTCTCCATTTCTGTGGTCTCCAATACTAGGACACATACTTGCCCATAATGCTGCCCATACCGTCACTTTCATCTTTGAAATATTTAACCACAATTGAGTATTTGCTTTCCTCTGACACCGCCAGCTGAGGCTCAGTGTAGAGCTGGCTTAAAGCAGGGAAAAAAAAAACCAAACCCAAATGGACTGCGACATGTCAAAGAGATGATGAAGTCTGAAATGCCGTAATACAGTGTTAAACACTGCTCTGTCATCTTTGACAAATTCTGGATTTCCCCAGTTTACCAGGAAAGGAAGCACGGCTGGGTATGAAGAACCCAGATTCTTCCCGGTTCTGCAATGCCCATGGCATTCAAAGCCCTATCGCTGCTAACCACAAGAAAAAGAACATCTAGGAAGCACTGAAACCGCAGTGGCGTAAATGAGGACTGTATGAGCCACTGAACACCAGCGCGAAAAACCGGCAAAGCTGTTTATGAAAATTCTGTCCAAGACCCACTAGGAAGAGAAACACGCCTGTGCTTTGGAAATTCCCACACGGCGTCAAAACGCAGCGCTCCACACAAAAATATCCAAACCTTTAGGTGCTTCTAGTAAAGTTACACCTATTGCTGAACACCCCAGGCTTGCCCAAGCCACTGTTTATTGTGTGAAGTGCGTTTATGTTCATAGGAGTCAGCATGAGAGGAGCTAAATCCTGAAAACAGAAGCGTGGGGAAGCATACGGAGGAGACGTGCAAGCTGGCCAGCCAGGCTCAGCTTCGGAGTCTGGGGCAGTGCCAACGCTCACATCACATCTGGGCTGATCCTGTGCAGAACACATGGCTCTGGCGCCTCCGTACCACCCACCACTGCAGGGGATGATGTGCTACTTTCTGAGAGATGCCCAGCCAAAAAACATTAAACATTAGCTGACATATGTATTAAATTTAATACCAGCCTAAAAACCTAGGCTTGCCTGAATCACAGCAGCTGATGCTCGGAGTCAGGTTTGCTGGCACAGTCCCGGTCTCAGTGGATTGGTCAGCAGAGATTGAACCCAGCTGTCTTCGAAATGTCAGGTAAGTGTGATATTCACATACAACATAAACGGCCGCAATATAAACAAGCCCTAACATTACACATCTCTTAAAAGCAGTGTTGGACCAGTTACATACTTGTTTTATCTGAGCAGATGTCAGCATCTGCTTTAAGTAGAGAGAAACGAAACATTTGTGTTCCTTCCCCAGCCCCCGACCCTACTCAAAAGTGAGGAAGAACACTGAGTGTCAGATTTTTCAGTGGCATTTTATACAAGAGCAGAAAGACAGATGTTTCGATGATTTCTCCTTCCCCCCTCCCCGCTACAATCTGGGCAGCCGGTGTCTTTGCAAAGCTGTTCACCCTTACTATTAAAATTGATTTGCACAACAGTACATTGCAGCCAAAGCAAGCACAGCAGTCATTAAAGAGTAGGCTGCTCACACATGTTTCTCTACTTGGCCAAGTCAACTACTGATGAATGGGTCATCTTTTGTCAAGCAACTGTAAGGAACCCGTAAAGAAATTATTTGTGGTTCGGGAACAGCCACGCTGACAGGTAGGGCTTCTCCTGCCTTTTTGCTTTCCAACAGCAGTGTGCTCTGTTGGCTGGTCTTCAACCAATCTCTCATTATAATAGCAGAAAATAATGAATATGTCCCGGTCAGTTGCAAGGGCTTCTGCCGGGAAACTATAGAAATCTTTAGAAAGCAACTATGCAGACACTGAAGCAGTGGCACTGCAAATTCAAACCTAAGCAAAGAACAATAGCTCAATAAGGGACCAGGTCAGAGACAGAAATTAAAACTATACTATGGAACGTGGCAATTCTCAAAATATTGCCGACCACGTCTTAAAACTCAAGATGCTTCCAAATATCACACCTCCCATATTAGTCCTCTCACTGTTCTAAGCCTCCTTTATTTTGCTCCAGCAGTTCAACATGTCCAGCTTCACTGGACATTTCTTGCATTTCACATTTTCTTGCAGACAATCTTGCAATCAGGGGTGCTACTTTTTCTGGGTTAAAAACAAAGCAAAACAAAACAAAAAAAAACCAAATAGAAACAAGGAAAAAAAAACCACAAAAACCCAACAACAAAAAATATCAAAAAAACCAATCTACTTCTTTTTATGAGACCCCTGAAAGGTCTTGGATGGGGAGACTACATATTATCTTAAAATTATAATAGTTAGAAAAATCTTAAGTCTTAGCACGAGTTGCTATTTTGAGCTCTGGAGAAGACTGCAACAGGAATCACGCTACAAAGTTCTCACACCAGAGCAGCTTCAAGAAGCCCCAGGTAGGTCCAGGTTGCGTTTGACTGAATAACAAATGAAGAGCTGGAGGGGAGAAACCTTGCCAATAGACAGGGAGTGGCCGTATCACGCGAAAATTATATCTGCTACATTAGGAAATCTGGTGCCAAATTCCCATCTCCATTCATAGTTTCCACAGCCAAAAGAACAAACGACACCCGTGGGAGAAATATTCTCTGTCAGGAACTGCATGGAGATTATATAGCAGCCTATACTGAGCTCTCTTGCAGGCCTTGGCGTAACGTCCTGCCAAGGATAAGAAATGAGGAGTGATGCTCAGCCTTCCTCTAAACCTGTAAGACTGCAGAAGCTGCTACTTCAGCACCCTCATGTTTGGAACTGGAACTGGAAATATTCTAGCCTTGGAAATATTACTCCAGGGTTGCTGGAAGCGTACTGCTGAAAGATGTAAACATTGAGAAGTTTATGGAGACTTACAACCCAGACAAATGAGGAGGGACATTCACAGAGAGATTGAGAAATAATGAACACCGAAGTCAATGTGAAGTTTTATTCCTCAAACCCAATAAACACAAGGTGTCATCTCCAAAGAAACACTTTTCAAGCACTGGGAAACCAGTCTCCTGTCCCCAAAGATGAGGGAAAAGTCTGGTCCATTCTTAGAGGAGTTATCAAAAAAAAAAAGACAGCTTGAGCGAGCAGGTAATCGTGAGATGCATTGCTCTAAGTGGAGCTTGGCATAACTAAAAGCTGAAAACAAACTAATTATAAAAACTTAACAGACACGTATAACTCTCAAACAAGTATCACTGTCATCTCCCCTCAGAATTAACCAAGCATCTGTAACACAAACTGAGCAAACTCTAGTTCTCTCTGCAGGTTTACCACCTCAAAACAGCCCCTCTGATGCGCCACTCATGACCACAAGGATGAAAAGCTGCAGGACCAGGACATTCGACTTCATTTCTAGGTCCAGGAGACTTGTATCCTCCCTGAGGATGCACAGCCCTGAGAACATCTGTAACCCTCCCTATGAGGCACATTCATTAGAATCCAATGGAAAGAATTATTTGTCTTGTTTTTTTAAAGTCCTGTTTCCAAGAAGTGACCAGCCTTGTAAGCAATTCTGCTGGAGAAGTAAAGAGGTTTGTTATACAGCTTTTTGCAGAACTATGACTGCTCAGGAGTTAATTACAGCACGCACATTCCTTTGGATGCACATTTGCTTGTGGAAGAACGGGCTGTATGTGTTGGCATGTAAGTACTTCCTCTGTCCTGCCTACACTGTATCACTTCACTAAACAGATTTAATTTGGAGTTTCCTCCAAAGGCATTTACCTTTGGAATTTTTGTTTTGACAATAGGAGTCTCTTATATATATACACACACACAAAATGACAGCTCTTTAATGATGCTAAGTCAGACAGATGCCCTTTCTATGAACAGAGTGCAGGAAAAATGTCCTTGAGTATCTCAGATACAAAATGCCAATAAATTGAATTTATGTCTCATTTAATCTACAATGGAACAGTTAGTACTTAAAGGGTACATACACTTCCCCTCGTCCCTTTCTTCCTCAGAAACTTTCAGATGCTGAAAATCAATTCCTTTTGTCTCCTTGTTATTCATCTGCTACACATTAAGGAGAAACTCTGGGCATTCAGTGATCCCACAATGGTCTTTCATCTCCAGAGAAGCCTGGTATGAATTAAAATCTTACGCTCCCTCAAATTATGGATGCATAGTGCAGCGTGCCACTGACTTATCTCCTCGTGATTTTCGCTGGTTTTCTCAGCGTGCTGCAGCTCGCTTATCTGCATCTTCCCAGCTTCAGTGACTCTTCTACAACGCTGCCCATCCAGCCCATGAAAAGTGCTTCTGACACCAGCATACACTAACAAATGTCCCCACACAACAGGTACCGCTACCTACTCTTTTTTTCCAACTCCCTTAATTTAGAATTTATATTAAAAAGCAGTTCTATTACAGCCAAGATCTCACTACGAGAACAATAAATACTTCGTGACAGTAACATTCTTCCATTTCAGTGGCCTTGAGAGATGAACGTTGTACACCAAACAACTTTCAGCTGACGTCATTTCTTTGTCGTGCCTGTTTTTAAGGCCAGTTTTAACTTGGGACATTGTTTTTCGGCAACGGGCGTAAAATTTAATTGCTAGCCAGACTGCTGCAGCACCGGCCAAACACACGCTGCTCCTTCACTCCCAGCTTCCACGCTGCTGGATGCCCCAAACCACAGCAAGCCAAGGCTTCCTCTCCCAGGTCTGCAGGTAAAGCAAGGCTTAACATTCTTACTCTCGTCCTACTCTTTGTGTTGCTCTTCTACTCTATTTTCCTCCTTTCCAAATGCTGTTTATGCCCTCTCCTCAACTCCCAGATGCTCCCTGCAGCCAGAGCAACACATTCAAAATACGGGAACGCTTGTAAATCCGCAGTCACAGTCTGTCCTACAGGAACCATCATCTTCTTGCTCGTCGCTGCTACATCCAACACTTTCCCCAGACAAGCTTTTAGCCGCCTCGCTCTCCCAAGCTCTTAAATGAATCATTTCTTTGTTTAATTAAATTAGATTGCGGCGTGAAATATTTTCCACCAAGCAATCTTGTTACCTATTCAACATGGTAGTTGGAAGGGCTCTAAAATAAAGCCACTGAGAAGCTACACTGGCGCAGAAGTGTGTGCGCTATATGTAACCCGGAACGGCAGCGAAAGAAATGGTGAGACTGCAGCACGAGTTCACTAGCTATTTTGGGCTCACATTACAACGTGGCCAAGAAAATTTGGGAGCTCAGCATGCACCCGAAATACGTGTCCGACGCTACTGTGCAGCTAACAGTGGGCACTGAACTCCCATGTCACACGAATGGCCGTTACGATCGAAGCCGGCCCAGATGCACCACCCACCCATGGCGTGCTGCCACGGGTGACGCCGGCCCAACAAGGACCTTACCTCGCTCGAATCCTCCTGCTGATTGATAACAGCGAGTGCATCCTCTGCAGCCTGGCGCTTGGCTTCCGCGACGGTGCGCTCCATCTTGGCTCTCTCCGAAGTGATCATGTCGTGAGCTTTCCGCTCTGCCTCCGACACTGCCTTCTGCAACTCGGCCATCGCCTGGCGCTTTACTTCGTTGACAGCTTCCTCTACAAAGGAGGGGAGAAATCCTCGTCAGCACAGGGACGTTCGGCACCGAGCTACCTAGGACTGATGCGCGAAAAGCAGCAGAGACTCTATTATATTGAGAGTCTTCACTTTGAGAAGAAGGACACAGAGGAACCTGGTTCTTCAAGACTCTTCAAGACCACCCAGGTACTTCTTTACTTGCCCATCACCAAAAGATCTCACAAGTCTCTAAGGCTTGTGATGATTCTTGCTGTTTTGATTCACAGTCACTACTTCTGGAAGTGTTCAAGGCCAGGCTGGATGGGGCTTTGAGCAACCTGGTCTGGTGGGAGGTGTCCCTGCCCAGGGCAGGGGGGTTGGAACTTGATGATCTTTAAGGTCCCTTCCAACTCTAACCATTCTAGGATTCTTTAAGTACAGACTTTTCAGATCTCTGGTGCGTTATTTTTTGAAATAGTTTCCAACATTTTACTTGGAAAATTGGGTTTGTAGCACACCAGACTGATGAATATCTTTGGCAAAAATCATTATTTAAAACACGTTATTACAGACTTTTTAAAAAAATGTACCTTTAAGCTCTGGAAATTAAGAGAGGATTTACAGTCATTAACAATTTTTCCCCCATATGTTAACGAATAAATACATGACGTTAAAAAAATAAAAACCCAAGAGTTTATTTAAAACTTTTAAATGACTGGTCTAATATCTTTTCCCGGACATATAATTTTACGAGCCAAAATTAAAA
This sequence comes from Limnodromus scolopaceus, assembly GCA_028565335.1. Classification (NCBI taxonomy): domain Eukaryota; kingdom Metazoa; phylum Chordata; class Aves; order Charadriiformes; family Scolopacidae; genus Limnodromus; species Limnodromus scolopaceus. Next base: position 133,938,840 of record JAOXNO010000013.1, read on the forward strand.
TTTGTTTATGAACATTCATTTGACCTTTTGATCTCTCCCTTCAAACCCATATTTACACTGTGAAGACTTGACTTCCTGGCTGCGCCGAGCTCCTGAGCTCCCCACAGCCAGCAAGGCTTCGGCGCACAATTAACACTGAGCAGGGGCACACCGCTTCATTAAATTTAAACCTTCGTCCTTCTTGCTAAGTAACTAAGTCAGTGTCAGCCCCTTCTTCGGCATACACTAGCGTCACATCTTTTATTCTGGAAAACATGGATTGTCACAAATTAGTTGTTTGGGGTTTGATGTAGGAAGAGTGAAAAGATTTTACTAATGAACAGTCTTTTAATTGACAACTAAAACAAGTAATTTCTTTTTTTTTTTTTTTAATTAACTGCTCTAATTAACAAGGAAACCATCCTCCCCCTGAATTAGTTTATCTAATTTTCATCTTTATTCAAAGCAAAATGACAATGATTAATTGAAAATTTAATAAGCAGTAATTATTAACTTGGCAAACCTAGTACCAATTAACACTCTATTAAAACTAATTATGACATGTTTCATTCAAGTGTTTGCACTTAATTGTTTCATCCACTTAAAAACCACCTTAATTAAATGTTCTGTTTAATTAAAAACATAGATTTCTAATAAAAATGTTTTACTGTAGATTAAAATCTCAGTATTACAACTGTGTTATGGGCTTGAGTTTTGGTCCATGTATTTAGCCCGTGTGTTTGTGTGCACGCACACGCGCATGGCCCTAACTCTTACAGATACTAGGCAGTACCTCCCTTGAGTTCTTACGTCTCATAGCTCTGCATTTTTATTTTAGAAAAATCACCACACGAAGTCTCCATTTTCAGTTATTAAGCAAATTACAACCGAGACTTAACTTTAAGCCACGTACTGAGTAAAACTGAATCAATTAAAATGAAAGAAGAGTTCTCTTACTCTGTGCGTGTGTATGTCTGTGAGAGGTGTTTCAAGTCAACTTTTCGAGGGAGGGGAATTTAGAGATAAAACTTATGCCTTTATTTTTATGAGGCTGAAAATATGCCCTTATATTACCCTACCATAAATGTTGTTTAGGGGAAAGCCTCAGGAGAGGAAAAAATCATACCCTTCAACCATACAGCCAAGGCTTAATTTACTTTGAATATTCAAGGTGAATTAAAATTCTATCTAAGTGGCAATACAGGACAATAATTTTTGCTTACGATCAAAGCTGCAGCTAGACTAATTGTATATGCAAATCAGGCAATTTATATTTAAATTATGCATTCCTATTCTAGTCCCACAGGCACACACAGATCAGCAAAGGGAATTGGTAGGACATTTGCAAGGTGCTTGAATATTTATTACCAACTGCAAACATTCACTGATCGTGAGAAAAGAAATATACACAGGCAAACATACAGATGCAATTTTATTACCGTTTTCATAAAAATGAGGGAACTTAAATACAGACATTTTGTGTCTGCGAACTGCACTTATTAACAAAGTAGACTTCTTTGAGAAAATCTGTATTCTTGTCGATATTTGCTAAGAATAGAAATTATCTTTGTATGGCATGATGCACTTTCATTACATCATATATATTTAGTTTTACATTGAGGTGTTGCGGTGGTTAGAAGTGCCAGTTTTAAAGTATTTCATTAAACAGAAGCACAGTACTCCGACATTTTACAAAGAATTCTAATTTTATAATTTTTCATCCTACATAATCTACTTCTTTTCAGTCCAAATATAGAAATTGAACCTTATCTTCTAACTTCTATATTGCATACGGTTTTTCGCAAAGCTTCTGAGAGTGTGAAGACGCTAAAAGTGTTTACAAGGCCATATGCCTGACTGATACTTTTTAATTGGCATAAACTATAGATTGGACTTTAGTATTTCCATTAACTTTGACATAAGAATTTGTGCTGTGCTATATGAAGTGTGAAAACAAATAGTTAAAATAATGTCGGGTTTTTTGGTCACAACGTACCACCATTATTTCAATATTGTATGAACTCGACAAAATTTCCTATCACTGATTTTCTGCACCTCTTCTTAAAATAAATGTTTCCAGTACCTACAGATATTTTACAGACATAGAATGCAGTCTTCAGAGTTTCAAATATCAACAAAACCTGTAATATCTGTGCAGGAAATGTTATGGGTGACAGTGCCTTTATTTACGCCTTCATTTGCCTTGACAATGCTGAGCTATGAAGACCAAGAACAATTCCAGTACTCTTTGTCTCTTTGCTTTTCCAGAAAAAGGGAAGAGTGATTAGATTCCAATATCAGAAAACATAAATCAAAGAGTTTTTAAAACCAAATACCTAAGACGCATGTATCTGGCACCCTCAATTTTCCCACTAGTGCTAAGCATTCTTGGCACAAATTCACTCTGTCTGATTAGGAATGCAATTTAAATCTTCCTTCCCTTTGAGTAGCGCTAAGTCATGAGAGAAGCTCCAGGGAGCAAAGACCCTGTGTGGAATAGGCGTTACTCAAGAGACCCTTGGAGCTGGCCCAGGAGAGGTACTCAATGCATCACTCACCGCTGTAGATAACCCAACGTGATGATTCGCCAGCCAGCTCCTGGTGACCTCCCTCCCATCATGGGCACACTCAGTCCACACGGTGAAAAAGGAAAGGTGGTGGGCAGGGGTCACCATGTCCTGGGTCCTGTGACACCATGACATTTGCATCATCTCACTCTCAGACTGATCGTGGCGAAGAAGGGATTGAGAGTTGGTGACATGACTTATCCGGGCTTCATACTCCATACTTTTTCTCAGGACTCCCCTGCAGGGTCTTTACTATCTTTGTATGACAAAGTATGGTCACCCTAAGCGTGTTTGATAACTCCAGAGCTTAACTCCACTAAGTAACTGGAGTAACTGGTAACTCCAGTCCAGAACTGCCGTGAGCAGTAAGACTTGCTGTGTGACAGGAGATGGCTGGAAGACAGTTTTCTCACAACACAGGAAGAAACTAAGGCAGCAGCCCACAGTGGGCCTGGGATCCCCTCAGTATTTAATAAAGAGAAATAGGTATTTCCAGAGAGCAAGTCATCCAACCTATGATCTGACTGATCCTCTTCACACGCCTGCCTCTCTCTTGACTACTGGGGGACACCAAGAACGTGTCTTGGGTTCTTCATCTACATACCCACAATTCAATGAGATAGATCAGGACACTGATGACTTTCCACTGATGTATGAAACTCAGTTGTGGTCACATGGCTTTAATTGACAAGGTGTTGCTTACTGTGTGCTTGCTCAAAGAATCACTAAAGCACATATATCGGTATATTTAAAGAATTGTGCTGGAGCCTATCAGTCTCCAAAAGTTTAAAGTGAATCCTTTTTTTCACAGGATTTTGAGGCTCCTTATTAACCATTTTTTAATGCCAAATTCTTTCAGTTCAATCGATTCAGCATCCCAAACAGACTTTTATACTCGATTCAGCCATCTACACATTAGTCTTTACAGACATTTGAGATATCAAGATATCCACACCAAGCCAGCAGAAATGACTCGGGAGAGATTTGCAGCCTGCTTGACCGGCAGTTGCAGCCCAGCCAGGAAACTACAGAGCATCTCAAATGGCACCAGAGACCTATTCTTACAGAGCTGAATTGCACCTTCACTGCCTCGAGCTGATTACAAAATTGTGGAGACCTCCAACTTCAGTGCACCCTCCTGGAAATGAAGGCCCGTGATTTATGAAAAGCAGTATGCTTTCTGATGTTTTAGTGCTCTTAGTAACAGATACAGGTGTGCACCCTGTAGAGTCTTTTCTGTATTCTCCAGTTCACAGGCACGCTCAGTTAATGCAGGGATTTAAACCCACATCAGCATGAATAGAAGAGACTAGAAATGGGGCCAAAGGAAAAAACTTTGTTTCAAAGGAACTGATGACATATATGTTCACAAGATGACATGTCACAGCTCCTTTACACTACCATTTGTGGGTATGTGCAATGTGAACGCATAGCCAATTTCATAACTCAGGCCAAAAGCTTCCTTTAACTCATACTGCTAGCTTATGAAAAAGCCTTTTTTTCGTCTATGGTACTGTATCCAGGAGTCATAAATCACCTGATATGGCAAACAACATCAACACCTAGATTTTGCAAGAAGAATAAAGTTCCTGAAATTCAACCGAATAATGCTCCTCTTACTGAGATTTCCTGGGACTGCGTATTTTTTCATTTAAGATGTTAACAGAAATATGGCAAAACAAACCAAAAAATATGTTTGGGTACACAAAAGCATTGAGTTAAAAAGGCTACACTTTCCTTGGAAAGAAGAAAAAGTTGTAGATTATTTTGGGGTTTTTTTCATATAAACCACAGCAGTTCAAAAATATTAATTAACGTATCGACAAATGTAGAGCTTACATGATAAACCCACGTCACACAAACACCACAACATCTTGTCTGGTGCAAATATATGCCAGCAGAACGTTTTTACACATATGTTCTTTATCTAGTTTAAACTACGCCAAAAAGCAGCAAGCAGTTACAGGAGATTTGATCAGAAAGCATCGAAACTGCTGCATATTTGCCACTTAATCATTAACTCCTGCTCAGACAGCTGCAGAAGACTTCGTGGTTATACAGGTGTTCAAAAGGGGGGGTGTGTGTGTGTATGAGTGTATATATAGAAGCTCAACTACGTCGCTGGAGTTCAAGAGCTACCTCCTGGCCCCTTTGAAAACAAGGAAGCTCTGATATTGATGTGGAAAGAGCAAAGGCTTAGCTCCAGCACCGCAATAGGATCCTCACCAGGAAGCTCAGGCAGAGTTTTACAGCGTTGAAGAAAACTCTGTACAACCGCAACATCTGCCCGTGGTGCTTTTCAAGCTCAGGGAGGACATTGTCAATGCCTGCGCGAGCACCCGGCGCAGCTGCGGAGATGCGACCTTGCTTCCTTCACTGGAAACTTTCCAGCTGTACGAGCACAGGCGGCACCGACCCGGGTCCGATGGGCACAAAATCTTTTTTCAAATGAATAACGGTTACACTGCATATCTGGGGGTTTTTCTTTAACAGGTATACTTTGGGTTTTTTCCTCCACTGGGAATTCTGACCTTAACTAGGTAAGAACCTTGAAGCTTAAAAAAAAAAAAATCCCACACGATCTTTTTTTTTTTTCTTTTTAAATTGCTAACAGACCGAAACATTAGCATATCAAGTTTCAGCCTGAAACCATTATAACCCCAGAAAAGAGGGGTCCTTAATGGCAGTACTGATATCCCCCTAACTATAGCAGCAGATGCTTCTATTATAAAGATTATTTCATGTCCTGACCAGTTCCAGTTTAAGATTATTAAACACAATTTTTTCTTGTTACTCGTAAGGCCTCCTCCTCCCCCCTCTTTTCTTTTTTTTTTTTTCATTCCTCACATCAGTGCATTAACAACTGCACGCAGCTGCCAGAAGACTAAGCTGGTGTTTTTAAACAGTTCTTACCAGCTTTCTTCCAGATCTCCTCTGGCACGTATCCAGACGCAGGCCTGTGAAGGAATTCCCGATGCGATTCTGCAGGAGGAGGGGTGGCGGAGGGGAAAAAGAGAGAGAACATCATAAGCAACGCTTGCTCGTTGAGAACAAGGCTTAGAGAAATACCTCTTCCCTTCGCTTATCACTCGGACAAAAATTTCGTGGGAAGGTTTTGGTTTTTTTCTTTACTCAAAATAAAGCGGATGCCGTGGCCGTAGCTCACGGATCTCGCACAGACCAGATCAACGCTTTGGGCTCCAATGTCTCATCTCAAGCCAAGCTGAGACTAGTTGGCTTTATTTTGATTTTACAGCGTTTCAAGTCAACTAACTCTACATGACAGTTTCCAGGCTTTTAAGGCCGGCTTTGTGAGACCAGCTGAGGGAGTGACGCGCTTCCTCCTTTGCCATTATGTTTATGAAAAGGAAGAAGAAAGAGGGCAACAGTCCGGCGCTGGGCACTTCTGCTCCCTCAAAACAGAATGGCTGCTGACGAGCAGAGATAAAAGCCAAGATGTCATTCCAGTGATCAAATAAGCTGTCCGCAGAAAAAGAAAGGGGTGTTTCTACACGTTCAGAGCCGGGCTTTCCTATATCCGAGCCCATGTTGGCAACTGTAGCTGCACAAGTTGGAAGAACAGAACCTTGAACTTTAGGTTAAAGCCCCTAAATACATACGCTGCCAAACAACCTCGCTGGAGCTGAAGCTCGTAACTCACCCATATATTTCAATCACATTTTGACAGCTCTTTCCCCCCCCCTCCTCCTTTTTTTTTTTTTTTTAAAGGGTTTAACCTCTGGGCCTGAGTCTAAGAGCTCTGAAATCAGCAAGATCCCTTCCACACCGACTTCAAAGACGCGGGATCAGACAATACAGAAAGAAAATTCACTTTGGCCTGAAACTTAGCAAACAGATTCTCAGCAGATGAAAAGCTGCTCTTTTCTGATACAATTTAGAAAACGAATAACTATTTTTCAAAGTAATAAAGGAGAAATTAAAAAAAACAAACAACCCAACAAATAAAACAAAAAAAAACCCAAACAACATAAAGATAAGTTCACTGCCATGATTGCTGTTGCCTGTGTGATTGAATTCAATTGTCAAAATAAAATTATTTGATTTATTACATTAGGGATAAGGTTTGCGTCTTTTTAGAGATGCGGCTAGAAATTGAACATCCTGTTTGATGTCTGACTTTGAAACATAACAGAAGTACACATGCTGCTCTTCAAATACTATTTTTTTACTAAATATATTCATTTTTTTAATCTTAAAGTTATTACTTGATAACTCGGTCAAAAAGTAGTATTTGTAAGAAAAAACATTAGGTTTTGCCAATAGTAACTTCTTTACACCACTGTACGTATGCATGCGGTGCTGTTTATATACAGCAGGCTACAGAAACTTAAATACATTTAGAAGATGATGCTTAATATTGCAGACAGCTCGCAAAGGTGGAAATGACAGGGGCTGTTTCAGCTAGGCAAGGAGGAGGGAATCCCAGTCCCAGATGCTGTTTCCAGCACGTGGATCTGCAGACACCGACGGATGGGGGGGACTGAATCTTCCCATCTGACAGGCAGCTGAGCGGATTTCCCCAGCTCTTTCTTCCGCTTGTCGCAAAAGCACAGGATGAAAATAAAATGGATTTTTGTAGGCAGAATTTCACACCTCTCGAGCAGAAAATGACGGGAGGACGCGGGTGCGTGCGTGGTGTGCAAGATTCTGCGGAAGAGCTAACTATTTACATTGGTTTAATCAATTTGATAGAGGGGTTCAGACCTGATGCTGAAAATGGGAAAATTCTCCGTATCACTTGGCTCGTAGGATTCCAGAGACAACAAGTATCGTTGTGTACACTTCTCTCATCCCTTGGAGGCTTCTAGACTTACGGGCACAGTGCCAGTTCAGCCAGGGACAGAGGCGGCAGCAGAAAACATTGCTTGAAAGCTCAGGAAAACTAAAGACGAAAAATTAAAACGCTCTTTTCTTAAAATTTGCTCTCCCTGCAGTACCCAACCAGACTCCAAACGTGGCAAAACAAGGGGCTTGTTGCATCTCTGCCTTGTGCTTTGTGTTGAGTTTTCCTGTAAGGTACCGTCCACTGCAAGGGGATCGTAACCTTGATTTAAGCCCTTTACTGTGGTACTTAGTATTAAAAACCAGAGATGTGGAGCTGATTTTTTGGTACACATGACTTTCCAAAAATGGAATTCGATGACATAAATGACCAGATTGCCAGCTAATTGTTAAAATTTCCAAAACATAAACATCAATCAAGCTCTTATTCCAACCACAAATTATTTACATGAGGAATGAGATCCTCTGCAAGAAGAATTAAATCAAGAGCTTGTGAGAGACTTTCCCATAGTTTGGAATGGCGTACAAAAAAAGACAAGAAGCACTTATGAAGATAATAAAAACCATATTTTCCAAGCAAGAAAAATATTATTAACATGGCTATTGTTTAGTCAGTGGTGATGAGTCCATGAAAACAATCTTGTTTCAGGGACTAAACAGCAGGACGTGACCAGAGGATATAAGTCTTATATTATTGTTATTTTTAAGATAAGGTGTCCTTCAGATTAAGAATCACAGAACTTGCTCGCTAAAACTAAAACACAAAAGATCTTAACTTGGACACGTAGCAAACTCAAACCAAGTCCCTAAAGCATTAAATATAAAGCCAACTGCAAAAAGCCATAAGGAGGAAAATGCATGATATTGAGTGACTGTAACACCTAGCAGTCAGAGCAAATTCTTCCTGGAAGGAAACGGAATGAGATCAGACAAAATCAGGAATAACTTGAAGCAACAAGGCAGCTCATCCAGAAAAAGGTAACAGAAAATTTACATGTCAGAAATATTAAAAAAGGTTTTTCAATGGTGAAAATGCAACAATGTTATTATGCAGAACAAAGGGATGGACACTACTGAATTTACTTGAAATTCATGGCAAGGCATGGTTTGAAAGCACTTGTTGCTAATCAGTCTGGCTCCTGCTGAACCAGATGAAAAAGCCCAACAAGGAAAATAAAAAGCACATATAGATGACAGTAATCAGCACTTGCCTGTGAAGAGCTTAAATTAAATAAGAATAAAATAGATTTTGACATAAAAAAGTTCTTAGAATTTTCTATTTTAATGTGAAATTAAACTTTTCAGCAAGAAAGGGCTGGGACATAAGAATACACATGAGGAAAAGACACAAAAATTGGTCTTGGTTTCAGCCCTCACATTCTATTCAACAGCAGGGAACAACATGATATATTACTGTGTAAAATATATAGGAAAAGTACTATTTTTAATCTATCCTGGATAATTTTTTTTTAATCAGAAAGAAAATATTGGCCAAAAAACCCCCTATTGTCACAATATGGTGCTGGGTTCCATATGGGCCCTAGTGTACTTATTTCAAGAACACATTCAACCGTCAGAATCATCAACAGTTAATTGATGAACCAAGTTTCTGGAGTTTAAGGAGCAGAAAGATCTTGTAGACTGCTTATTTTTGGTGGGTTTAAGATAAAAAGAATAGGTGCTGAAAGTACTGAAAGAGAGAGATGTGGAGAGTTTTAAGAGCAGAAATAAATATGGGTCTGGGAAGTGAAACTGAGATGAAAAGTTAGGACCGAATAAAGAATATGAACTCTCACATGATAACAAGGACCAAACCCAAGGAAACAGAATAGACAGACTTAAAAGGAAAAGATGTGTTCAAAACTGTCAAAAAGCCTAATCCATATTTGGAAAGAAGGAACAGAAGATGAGTTGACAATACAAAAGATTGGAGGTTTTTATCACTGGACAATGACACCCAAGCCTATAATATCAAAATATTGAGAAACTGAGATGAACAGCTGGTTTCTTTGAGGATCTTTCAGAATTTATTATATTTATGAAAACACTGGCAGTGACTAACAATACCCTAATGTCACAGTGAACATTAGGGCTCAAAAATAATAAAAGCTGCATATAACCAGACCTGAACTATATACTGTTACATATATGAAACAGATATGCTTTTATATGTATTTATAGGCTTTTCATATTTATAGGCTTTTCATATTTCATACGCAAGTTTTGCTTCATTCTGCCCTATAATAAATGTAGAACCATTGGTGGGACACAGACAAACAAAAAATTTCTCAGAGCAACAAGTATGAAATGCCTTGTCTGCAAAAGTCAAGCTCAAAAGTGTGCCACTCCAGTTAATAACATATAGATACAAACCTGAAGAAGCACAATACTGAATGAGAATGCCTTGCTAACCCTGTTGGAGGGCAGGGTTTTCAAGTATTTTTATGTACATCTTTCCCCTCTAATACGTTTTTGTGGCTATTACAACACTCCTTCAACACATGTGAAACCGAGTTTAAAAACTAGTTGTCTTCTCATTTTAAAAGAGAAAAACCGCACCGGCACTGTATCACTGAGTCACCCTCAACCAAGATCAAGTCAGAACCAAATACTGAAAATAAAAACGCGCAATGTTTCTGTAGCCCCATCTAACAGCACGCAATTCAGCATGCCACGGTCCAGCCCAAACCTCCCGTGCAGCGAGCAGATTAAGAGCAATGTTTAGTATCACCAGTGACCAGTATTACACAGGTTTTACATTCCAGAATTACAAGTTATAAATGTTACTGTGGTATTCACGGCATTCCCGTTAGCTCACGTTGAGAATATCATGCCTATCACAGCAATGCTGATTACCTGCAAGAGGCAAAGGCAAGGTTTTATAATCGCAGCATGAACAGACATATAGCAGCTGGAATGCCCTGGCTAACACGGAAAGTATGAGGGTGAACAGCCTTTGATAAAATATGAACCAGCTCTGAAAGGGTTAACATTTAAAAATTTATTAAGAAATGGCTAACCTACGTTAGCCATTTTCGACAAATTCATTCAGTTATGAGCATCCCAGCTTCCTGGGGCAAATCCTGCAGGTATTGGCACTCTTCAGGCTGAGATTTCAAACTCTATTTTGTAAGATTTCCATTCAGATAAATTCAACAGACAGAAAATATCAACTTCACTGCAGACCTTCTGATGTGTGCCTGCACCACTTATCTAGAGCCACAGCTGCACTCAATAAGGTTATAGATCTTGTTTATAACCCACGATGTTGAAGAACCCTCATCTTTAATTTATCCGACTGTGTGTATTTCAGTATACGATGTCTGATACGTGTAATTATTCACTATTAGGATGAAAGTTGGAGTCCCGCCGCAGTATGTAGTGCTGAAATTCTTCAGCAGAAATGGAGGAGTCGGATGATGTATTACTCACTTCATAGGCCATCACAGTTCATCAAGTGAATATATATAAAGCCTGAGTCATTTTTAGACTTTCATAAACATGTATTATTCAGACTGAAAAGAATGGACCCATCTTACCTTCAGCACACTCTCAGAGAATGAGGAGGGCTTGTAACCTGTTGTAGCTGGCTAATGCGTGTATTGGATTACACTGCATTAAAGTGAATTATCAAATATTTCATTTGATTTCTTAATTAAAAATATCAACAGAGAACTATTGATCAGATACTGTGAACTGTCAAGTTCAACATGATTTATAGGGATGTCAAATTAAAAGAAGCACAAAAATCTTTGGCAGAAGAAAAAAAAAAGGTCATCTTGTTCAAAATGACCAGAATTTTCTTCAATTTCTTTTGGACTCAAACTATCTATGCTAAATTTCAGCTCAGAGTTCTCCAACAAGAGCTATCTATGAAGACTGTGGCATATATAATGTTTATAGTGAGAACTTATCACTTCAGTGATGATATTTTAATCTTAAAGAAAAAGAAACAAAGGCACAGACAATGTAGCCATATGGCCCCCTTATTTTTGCCTCTTGCTAGTGGAGATGACAAGATGGATATAAAGGGTGGATTACCTCCTCAAAAAAAAATACAAAGGGGAATCACTGACATTTAGAATCCTTGCAGCAAAAAACAATATTTGCATGTTGTGGCACTTTAATTAAAACGTTGGAAGACTCTTTCAACCCCTTTCTCCTCACCTCAAAATTAAAATAAAAAGACCTAGGCAGAAGAGCATCTGAAAGCTTACAGAGACCGCTTCAATTATATTATATCTCTGAATGTTAGCTTACATTTTGTTAACTAGATTACTACCAGATTTAAGGAAATATAAGGATTAGCTGTCCATAGATTCCAAAGTATTTTCTGCCTTCCATGTCAAGACATAAAAGCATGTCTTGTCAATATTTATGATTGACATGGATGCTCCATCACTGAAGCAATCCAAGTTTGACGTCCATGAGTCTAGGGACGTAGTTTGTAAGGCCAAAGAACCAAAACGGACATGTTAAAATTGAAATAGACTCACTCCAACCAGTTCAGTTGTACCCACAGTACTTCAGAGGTGACTGGTGTGTCCAGTGATGAAAGCTGTGCCATATAATGTCTTTTTAAGCAAAAAGACTTGGCCATTTTGAAAAATTCATCTTGACAAATATCAAAACAAAATGATAATATAGAGATCTAATTGTATGTTTGATCTCCATTTTATCTTTTGTTGCTCTTGTTGTGGTTATGACTATTTTTCTGGAATTGTACTATTATCTCTAAAGATTTGATGAATATTTTGACTTCCAGTTTCTTTGGGGAAATTATAAAAACTCCATTTCCTTTCCCCCCCCCCCCTACTAACTATACTTACAAGCACCATGGTCTGGCTCTTTTTGCATCATAGCTTTACTAGAGACGGGTGCCACTGCTTTTGATTTAGGGGCTTCCTCACAAGTGTTCTTCCCGAAGCTGCAGATGTGATCAACATTTCAGATGCCATATTTATGAATCTTTCTTTACATTACATTTAATATTATTCATACAAGCCATTACCTGAATGCTTCTTTCTGAGAAGGGCTCCTCTAGGGACTAGACTTATTAGTGAAGTTGGGAACAGCATTTCTATAACCATTCCTTTCACTGACTGAAGCTAATTTATAGAGCTATTGGCTCAGATCATTTGATGCAAACAAACAAAACTAACAAAAAAGTATGTTTGTTATCAAGAGGCACTAAATATTATAGTAAGAACTCTAGAGATTTACCAAGAGGAAGACGGAGAGGGCATTTGATTTGTTTTTTTTGTTTTTCTATTTACAATTAAGTAGTAGATTTAATAAGCTATTCTTAAGGGCAAAAGGAAAACACAGCTTTAAATAAAATAGTTGCAAAATAATGCACACATTAAATTCTACTAATGACCACAGTTTATGATAGTTGTAAGTAGATGACATTCAATATGGACCTGCTGGAGCGAGTCCAGCGGAGGGTCACAGGGACAATCAGAGGGCTGGAGCACCTCTCCTATGAAGGCAGGCTGAGAGAGCTGGAGTTGTTCAGCCTGGAGAAGAGAAGGCTCCGGGGAGACCTCATAGCAGCCTTCCAGTACCTAAAGGGGGCCTGCAGGAGAGATGGGGAGGGACTCTTTCATCAGGGAGTGGAGTGATAGGATGAGGGGTAATGGTTAGATTGGAAGGGGGTAGATTAATAAATAGATAAATTAGATATTAGAAGAAATTCTTTACTGTGAGGATGGTGAGACACTGGAACAGGTTGCCCACAGAAGTTGTGGAGGCCCCATCCCTGGGAGGGGTTCACCTGTTTGAGCAGGTGTTCAACCTGCTCAAAGCCCCAGGCTGGATGGGGTTTTGAGCAACCTGGTCTAGTGGGAGGTGTCCCTGCCCATGGCAGGGGAGTGGAACTAGTTGATCTTCAAGGTCCCTTCCAACTCTAATCATTCTATGATTCTATGATATGGACAAGTTATTTTTTTAAGATAAATATCAGACAAGCAATCATAGTTTGCTGTTCTCTTCAAAAGAGCAGAGAACAATAAAAAGGCATCACCAACATGTGTTTCTTTACCACACCTGCCATAAAAGTGAGGGGATGGGGTAGAAGCAGGACAATTAATAAATTATAGAAAGCCCTCAAAATAAAAGCTTGCTTTTATACAGCAGAGTCATCTTGGAGTAGTTGTATGAGGTATCGTGCGAGCGTGACCGTGAAGGTCTGCAGGGGGTGAAAGTCCAACTGCTTGGTCTGGTCCTTGTAAGTAAGTGAGTTTTGCAGCTTGAGCTGAGCTCTGAGCGGCTCTGTGTTAACTACGCAGCGAGCAGTCCCCAAACTAGCTCAGACTGTGTGAGCTGCAGTGGTGGACACAGACCTAGGAGGACCACATGTTGCATGACTGTGGGCATCCCAGATATTGCTTCTTTCTCATGCAGAAACCAAGTACAACTAAGAAGTGCCCATATCTTTATATCTCACTTCATTTCCTTAGAAAGACAATTTACAAGTTAAGTCATTTGATTTGAGAAGGTGAAAGCCCCCAGTTTCACAGTGCTAACAATCCAGAAGCACCTACAGATTTCCTTAAGCAAGGAAGGGAGGCAGATGGAAGGAATGGAAAGTCAGTGCACATCTCACTGCTCTGCCATCCCTATATGACAGTCTGTCCTCCCACCCCACTGCTCTCAGACATTGCTGAATGGAAAGCAAATTGCCAAGCATCACCCAAAACCCCAAGCCACCCTGCATGTAAACATGAGGAATTAGGGCATGAGAGTTACAGTTAATTCAGTACAGAGGAATATTTCTTCACTATCGTGGAAGAAGAACCAGAATATGAACAAATATGAACTTCATCCAGCACTTAGCTGAGCTGAAAGAGGACCGGTAAACAATTTTTAATGAGGATACTGTACCTAATGTAACTGGATCTGGATTCACTGGACTCTGCTGTCTGGAATGACTACTGCTGCTGTTACCGCCTTTTTTTAAATCTTCCGCATCACTGTACCGCCGTATCCAGTAATTAAGCTCCTCACGGTCTGCTTCTTGACATCGCCGTAGTACAGTGAGAGATCGCCTAGTTTTTTCCACCATGTCCATTATACAGTTTAACAGCTATTCACAGCGAGGAATGGAGCAGAGAAACAAAACAGAGAACATCTTATTCATAAACTGACAGAAAAATAAAGAAAACATTTCTGTGCTGAGTGCCTGGGTTTTAATAATGAGGGGGTCTCTCCCCGTCACCTCAAATGCTGCTGAAAAATTCTAGTCTTGTTTTACGAATGACAATCCCTTCCTGTTTAACCGGTGATCCTAAACGGTACAGAAATGGGTTAATTGGGGGAAAGGGTCAAGACAAGGAGCAAAAGACTGGACAGACTGTAGTCCCATCACCAGTACCACATGGCACCACAGAGGCCAGGAGATCCGGTCCAAAACCGATGCCAACAAATGTTATAAGAGCTAAGAAACGCAAAGAACAAATCCAGTGTGTCCCAAATCCAGGGTGTATAGGGCAGAGTCTGTTCCCCTTTTGGCAGCCTGTGACAATGAGGATACTGCAGTTGGCACTTGGCAGCAAGGCCTGGTAAGAGCTACCTAATGGGGAACATCAGTTCCTCTTGATTTAACCACCAACACTTTCAAAACCTGTCCTGGGATTCAGAAATGTTTTAAAAGAAAAATTTTAAATTCTGATTTTAGAACTATTCCTTTCAGACAATCACACATAAGAGTGCATTTAGCCCTTACATGGTCAAGATGTTTCCACTCTTCTGCCCATTCTCTGTCTGTTAGCCTGTGATCAATCATTTCTTCTTGACGTGTGCCATGTAACCCTGCCAAAAAGGAGAAAATCATGTTTACAATGTTGGGAGTCCTCAGAGGGGGTGAGGAAAGGAAAAAGAGCCTGTCAGAAAAATAAGCATACATTACCTGGTCTGCTGTCAGGAATGCCACCACAAAAATAAACGGATGCTTAAAACCTTTGCCCCAAGTTCTCTTTAGCAGTATTCCCTACACAAGATGCTACTGTTTTATTCAATTTGTCTTCAATTCTGCAAGTTCTGTAGGCTGCAAGATGACCTCTCAAAAATGGACATAATCCTTTCTGACTACATACAATTGTAATATATATCCATAACATATAATACCATACGTAATTTTTCATTTGCACTCCCTGAAGAAGTCAGCAAGACAATTATTTGGTAGCTCAATGTATCGAACACTAGCTGTACTTCAGAGAGTTGAAAAAAATATTAGTACAAACTGAATGTTATTTCACTAAATGCAATAATTACTACCATGTCAACAGAGCGTCATTAAGGGTTCATCCCTTCACAGATGTCTAAACAACATGTGGTTAAAATGCAGCACATACATCAGAGCAGCTGACAATACGATAAAACCAAGCCAGTATTTATTATCAACACTCAAGAGGAACCGACACTTGCTCTTTGTTTAGCCTCCCTCTGTACAGATGCTGAGTGTTTGTAAACGTTCCTCTTTTATTGAAGATACGTTTAAAACCAAGGCAGAACAGTAAGCGCAGATGTGAAGGAAGCCAGGCAAACCCAAGAGCCATCAGCCATCCCGTTCCACCCAAAGGTGCTGCGAGGGCAGCGGGGTACGGGTGGTGCCTCTGCTGTTGGCATCCTCTGCGGGCATCACACGCCATGCGCTTCTCCAAAGGCTGGGAACTTTCCTCTAGCCACAGCCGACATCAAGCTGCATCCGATGTTGTTATCGCCACAAACGTGGCACTAGGAAGAAAAATAAAAGGCTCTACCTATCGTCGCCTGCCAAGACACCTGAGTGTCCTCGTCACCTACGCGGCTGGGAGAGCGTGGGTTCCTCCTCCGCCTGACTCTCTTGCTGCAGCGTAGCAAAGACAAACTCAATGCACTTTTACAAATATGAACCAGAAATAAGGCCCTTAGAAGGAGCTAGATGGACAAACAGCTATAAAGGCTACATCTGAATGGCAGGTATATTTAATCAGCAAAAGAAAAACCAAAACCTTTTCCCAATACAGCATGTAATTACAAGGGGAAAAGAAACCCGGGAAAAAAACAAGGAAGAAAATCAACATGCCTTACCCATAGGTCTGTTTCTGTCCCTGAGGTCCCTGTGATTGGGGTGTCTGTATGAGTCCCTGTAGTGGTGGGCAATGGCCATATCATCCAAACGATAATGCTGAGGTGGAGGTGGGGTGGGATGAGGCAGACCATTGGGCTGATAAGATAAGCCATTATTTGGACTGTACCGCTGGCCTGGGCTAATAGTGCAGGGCCGCTTGCTTGGATGCTCTGAGTGCAAAGGCTCTCTGTCAAAGCCATTTTCTTTGGTTCTGAAAGACAAAGCAAAGGAACTTTAATTCCCTTAGTGAGCAGAGCTGCTCAGGAACGTGCACCCCCACCTACACGTGCAGCTTCAGGAACTAAAGCTTGTCCTTCCCCATTGCTCCAAGTGTGTGGCATAGCAGAATATTTCATAACCCTGCTCGTTCAAGATACACAAAGGACATATTCTCCTCGTCTAACTACCCCTGTAACTTGAGAAATAGTAGCAGGGTGAGACTTCCGATGGAGCGGCTTGAAGAGCTGGGCTGGAGAGCGAGCAGCATTCCCTGATATCACCCGCTGATGGGATGGATGCACACGGAACCGCAGAGCTGAAACAACCAACTCATACATGAAGCTAGAGGTCGAGAAATTCCCACTTTAAGTAGTGCTATAGTATATAGTGATTAGGGGAAATTCACAGTTAAAGAAATATGTTTTTTTTTTCCAAGAGGACAGCATATAGCCTTAATGTAGTGCGTGTCAGTGTGCTGAAGGTCGGTTATAGGTAATGCCAGGATGAGTTCCCACCAAGATCCGCGTCACACTAAGACTTTGGGCAATAATTAATCAGGATGACAAGAAATGCTACCTTCTACCATCTGGGCTATTTCAGCCAAAGGTGCTGTGTCTGTCATTAATTTTTGCAGGAAGATGTGGTTAGACTGAACTTCTCAATGTTCAACTTTTCCCGCTCCCCTACTCTTAGCCAGGGGTCTTATGCTCAGGCAACTTTGAAGAGTTATCAGGGAGAAGGGTGCTTTTTTACATTATAGATACTCAATTCAATTCACAATCAGCTACTTACAAAGAAGACTCTACTTTGCACCTCTACCAGAGAACCTGGAATTCACATTGAATTAATTTTCCATTAAAATAAAAAAAGAGAAAGGTTAGAGTTACTTCAAATCCTTTTAGTGAAGCTTCGTTTCACTGAAGTACAGAGTTTTTTTACCACTGGAATAAACAAAACCTACAAAATATTCACTTTGAACAGAAATGTTATTAAATATAAATACTGCAAATTGTTGAGGTTGCATCCCTCCTTCCAAAACCCTTTATTAAACAGCTGATATATATTAGCCTTTTTAAAAAGAGAACTTTCTTCTCTGTGATTTATGGATGGCGTAATATCTCCTTGTAATAATAACACAACTTTTTGTCACTTTGACAGGTGGTAAATTTGATATTTTCTTGTTTGCCTGCTGTTAAAACCAACTGCCCTTCAACAGCCCAACCAACCAAACTCGAGGGACAATCTGCGGAGAAACACTCAATATATTAATTGTTGGCCCCTAGTAGGTTCTCCTTTAATGTCAATGAGAGAAAGGATGAAACCAAATCTTTGCCAATATCCACTGGGAGAAAGGATCTTGCAATTACCAGCAGGAAATTAAAAGATGAGTTGCACCCTTTTCAGGAGTAAAGAGATTTTCCAGGGCCTCACCACAATCACTGCAGGTGTATGCATTTTATTATACCTTAATTCGGCAAAGAGGGGAGAATCTTTCACCAAAACAGAAGAACAGCTGTTCTAATTTTGGGCGGAAATATATAGGACATACTTTGTTAAAGTGAAGTACGTACGTTGTTCCAAAGCAAACACAGAATGGCTGTGAAAACTCTTAATCAGGAAAAAACAGGGACCATCATATATTTTTAATGACTTTTGGTCTGATGGAACTGCTCGCAATAACTCCCAATGGGTCATGATGATTTTGACAGCTCTCCAAGACAAGTTTTGTCTTTAGTTGCTGGTGTGCGTCTACTCAAACTCTTTATTGAGGTCTTTCAATTGTAAAACTACTACTATGCAAGCAAAATATGGACTTTCCTGTACGTACGAGCCAAGCTATTCATTTGCCAAAGTTCTTTAGTGTTACAGTTAGGATGACCTCTAACAAAGATGGGGGAAAAAATCAGAACTATAAATAATTAAATAACTTCATTGACTTCTTTTTGATCACTCAGAGTAGGAAAAGCACAGCTTTCCAAACTATGTGTTAAAATCATATATTTTCATATAATTATACATATTTGCACCTTACTTACAGGTACTTCTGTGTTTTTTAAAGGAATTCTTTATACTTAATTAACTCAACTGGAATGAACTGCATTAGCTTGGACAACACACCAGCATATCCATTTTTATCTAGAACCCTGAGTTTAACTAACATAGAAATTAACATTACCATTGAAAACACATTTACTGAAATTAAATTCCTATTTTTGCTATTATACTGGATAATGGCCGTCGGGTCTTTTCTGGGTGTTGAAATCTTAATTCTATAATTTGTTGTTTTATTTTCTGCACTGGCCAAATTAACAACTTAGCAAAATACCAGAATGAGACCGTACATACACTCATTTAGTGTTTTTTGACCATATGAAGTACATAAAACCACAATGATTTTCAAAGTCCCATCAGAATGGGAATCACTGGCAAATTTACTATATCTGAATATACTGAATATAGTGATACAAGACAGACAGTTGACTACTGAAGAGGGCCATAATTAAGATGCCCTGAACTCAACCTACTATTCTTCTGATTTCAGTCCTAGTCATTCTTCCAGGTCTTACCCCCTTTGGGACAGCAGCATTTCCCCAGGTGCCTGAGGAAGCGCTTCTGTTTCATAGCGATGGGCATATCCATCTGAGTGCTAGTTCCAAATCCAAAACCCCCACAACTTTCATCTGATTTAATCTGATTTCCATCTGATCCATCTGATTTTGCAAAGCACCAACAGCCTGTAGAGAGGATATAACATTAAATGTGTAGGAAGCTTAACTGACACATTTTCTCATTTTTCTTTTTCTTGCTCTTGTTTGGTCACATTTTCCTTGAAACGCCTGGTGGTTGGCACCATCATTTCAAAAAGTGGCAATATGATAAAGATGGGGTCCTCCAGCGATGAACATGCAAGTAGTCATTTTACTTGGAGTCAGGATTTACTCAGATTAAAGACAGCAGAATAGATACTAGTCATTAGTCTGTACCCATTTAACACACTTTATGTTGTTCATAAGGTACCATCTCAGTTTTAAGTTATTGCAATTTATGGATAATTTCCTGGGTAGGAAATCTGACCATGCAAAACTGTCTTGGCTGGAAAATTAAGTTTCACCTGATCGAGTATTACACCGATTTCAAGGAACTGAAGTCAGCTTGCAAGAAGGAACCAGAGCTGTTCATCTGTTATTTGTGCAAGATGCTGTGATTTAAATTGGACTTCCACCAACAAAATCTTGATGACCAAAGATGTCATAATGCTTTGTTGGAATAAAATGCATATTTTGTTCATAATACTGCGTTACAGAAATGATTAATATTTCCCTATTATATTAAGAAAATTTGTTTAAAATTCCGCATAATTATTCATGTCTTATAAGAGGCATCACTATAAGAGCTGTGAGCATCCTTCACCCTATTGAGATGTGGAGGAACTCCTTAAAATAAAAAGCTTTGCCTAACAGAATTATCAAAGTTGGTCCCTGTTTCCAGTTCCCTTCAACACGAGTTAATCACCAGGGGCGCCAGGGGTAGAGCAAGAACAGCAGCACTTTCTAAAGTCACAAAACAGTCATGGCCACTTCTGTTTTCTGGAGATATCCTAATAATTATTTTTTTTCTTAAAAATGCCCTATATTCACTTTGTAGGGAGCTGTCATAAATATAGTCACTATATGACGTGCCATGTAGCCCTGCCCAGCAAACTCAAAGGATGACTAATTAAGAAAAAGTCTTTTGTACTTAATGTATTTTAAATCATGTTATTTATAACTAAGCATTCATTCCCTAAAATAAAAACTCACATTGGTCCAAGTTCCTTTGCTTTAGTACAGTAGCATGTAAACTCCAAAAGTTGTAAACAAAATATAGTGAACACTTTGTTCATGACATGTCATGAACAAATTACCAAAATGTGTTGTCTCCTCAGGTGTCAGTTTTTCTCTCTTGCAGTGACTGATGGTTCCCAGTGTTATTACAGAAACAGATTGATCTTTTTAATGAGCTAGTTTAATAGACTCCAAAATCTCACCGTGGCTGCTCATCCGTGTCAGACCATATGCACCAAGAAAACATTCAGTAAAACACAAAGCTCTGCTGTCAGATTGCTCTATAAAACCTCACATACAGTAGATTTGGATATGCAGATAAATAACCGGAATTGGAAAATGCATATGCAAAAAAGGTTCTGAAATTATAAGCAGAAAAAAATTACTGTATGTGGATTTTCTTCAACAAAAAAATCACAAGGTGGATGTGGTTCTGTGCAACACCCAAACACACACGGTCCATTTCCTTCGCCTAACCCCTTAGTGTATTTTACCTCCATTGGAATCAACGGTATGCAGTCACCTCTGCCCAAAAGAAAAATCTAAATATGGAAGAATGTGTGTATATATATTTCTAATACATATGTGCATGTATCATATACACAGATCTATATGATACACATATATATTACATACACTTTATATACAATAAATGTGTGTATATGTATATATGTACCTCATACCCTTCGGTAAGTGAAAAAGACACCACAATTTACTTCAGTGAGAGACACACCTCCAAGCAAAATTATTCCAACTACATTTAGTGCCCCTGGAAATACTTTGCCTTTTAGTCATTTTTTCCCATATTCTAGCAACAGACTCACAGCGCTCCTCTTAAAAGGATGCCTCCTATCTTCTGCTTTATTTCGATTAGTATACATTTGAAAACTACTTAGATATATCTAAACAAAATGTATATTTATTTCCAGATGTTTCCTGATGCTCCTCCGTAAACAATTAAAATAATTAATAGTGTAATGAGAATAAAGCCAGACAAGTATTTGGTTTCAATACTCACGCAGTCTAGGCATGCTCTGACTCTGAGGACTGCTTTTTGTAGTTGATTTACTTACATTATCCAAATTAAAAGGTAGGTAAGCTCCCATTCAGTAAATTTAAGAATCTTTCCAACAGGATCTTGTTCTTTTTCCTAAATCTGTAGTACAAACGTTCTTGAGTGCATGAGACAACTCTGCTGAACGTGGTTCAGCCGAAACTACCGGGACGAGTTTATTTTTCAATGGAGACCTTTAATCACAGTCAGTGGAGAAACAGGTGTGACTGACCAGTGACAGGGTTGTTCGATACTGCAAAAAACAACTGAATGTTTAAGCTCAAGGCACCATCCAATGGGTGAGCTGGGCAGTCTTTCACAACAGCAAAGAATCTCAGGGTCAAAAAAGAATCACAGAATCATAGGATGGTTTGGGTTGGACGGGACCTTAAAGATCATCTAGGTCCAACCCCCTGCCCTGGGCAGGGACACCTCCCACCAGACCAGGTTGCTCAAAGCCCCATCCAGCCTGGTCTTGAACCCCTCCAGGGATGGGGCATCCACAGCTTCTCTGGGCAACAAGAAAGGATGAGCTTTTCTGAAATGCCACTTCCCCAGAGCTGAGGAGCCTAACTCCAAGCAGCGATCGACAGAGGCTGCCCGGTGAAAGCTTTGGCACCTTGGAGTGTGCAGGCCAGTGGAACATCCTGCATTACAGCCCCTCCCTGGACCCCGGGAATGCAAATGCAGGGTCTTACCCACAGCACGGGAAGCTAAACTGTCTACCCCTCACCCCAGAAGCTGCATCACTACATGGAGAGGAACCAAAGGCTCCCCAAGCCGGATGGAGCCCAAGAGAGACTTCAGTTGTGAAGGTAATGGCACTTGCTCACGATCAGAGACACTTCTGAGTTTCAAGAGCACCTATGTATTCTAACTAAAAAGAAACAATGAGAAAAAAATTCATAAACCAGACTTAAATCCCTCTAGGTCTAGGCCTCAGTTTTAATTAAAAGATGAAGGCTGACTTTAAAATTCAATACTATTCTGATCTGCGGTCCCCTTATGGGCTACTCCTGTGTCCTTTTTGCTATAAGACTAATACAGACTAATAAGACTAATAAAGTCTTTTAATTACTCATGCCTCGTACCAGTCTGTACCTGCCCCACTCCTCCCACGCAGCCGCGACCGAAGCTACCATGGGTGAGACCGCACTTACTACAAAATAACTGAAATTCAGCAAACTGGGTCTCAAAGAGGGGGAGTATTATTCCAGAACGCTAAGGAAGAAAAACAGAGGAGATACTTTATTGTCCATTTTTCCTTTGTGACCCTCTGGGAGACAGGAGCAATACCGCTCTCTGCTAGCAGGGGAAAAAATGAACCAGGGCTGTCAGGAGAAGACACATCCCTCTCCTCTGCAATCCCACCAAGCAAGAGCTCACGGGCTTATGAGATAATTCAATGTGTGTCTATCAGCTTGTAGGAAAAATACCATGTCTGCTGCTACTGACGCTGGACTACAACATGCTGATATTTAAGTTATTCACAAGATGCACAAGATTTTAAGAGGCCCTTTTTTACAGACGTTTTGGTACGCCGTTCTGCAAAGACTGAGGGGTATGGCAGCAGAACTGCCCCAGGGAGATAAATTTCAGCTTTGGAAATGTTATCTCTTTGCACAGAGTAAGAGACCACATGGAAAATGTCTGAAAATTAATCATCTTTCTTGGTTGCAGTTAGCAGGCTTGTGTTAACACCAATGGCTCTTTCACTTTGGCGTAATTGTCAGGAAAAAATGGTGAAAATAGGATACATGGAAAAAGGCTTCTCTGCTGTTATCATTTCCTTGCTGGTCCATAGGTATTTCCCTGAAACACAATCTAAAGCAAGCCAATTTCAAATACTTTCATATTTTCTTCTATCTGTCTAATTATTATTATTCTATATATCTAATGGCTACATTATTTTAATTTTTACTGGTCATTTCTGGCTATTAGTAGCTTAAAATTTTTACTACGCAGACATTTTCAATATCTTCCACCTACACCATGAACATCTCACTGTCATATACACTAAAATATTTGGTGTTGAATTTCTGTCTACCAGCCTCATGAACTTTCAGACTTCGTTTTCTCCACAGGCTTTGTGCTATCACGTCCTGTCCCTTCACAAAAAAGTCACCTGTACAAACTTGCAAGCCTTCTTGACTTTGGAAATCTTCATCTTTTTCATTTATAAGATATCTAGAAGACTTGCCATGCCTTGTGCATGCAGGTAATGGCATTTGACAGAACAGTGCCATAAAAGTTTTCCACACTATAAAACCCTTAGCAAACAAAACTAAGAAAAATCTAGTATTTGGGCCATCCAAATGTCATATTTATATGCTAGCTTAATTTCTAACATTATCACAGGAAGACAGTTAAAAACAAATAACCACAAGAGTCCTTTTATTGTAACACTAAACAAAGAACTTTATTCAAGTAAGAAAAGAGAAAAATGTTCCATATCCCTAAAGCTGCAGTATTTTGCACTTGCTCGTCCTGTTTCTGCACGGACCCTGTCTCAGCTCAACAACAAAACTGATTTCAGTGAACATTTCTCCTGTTTGGAAAAAATACCCATATTGGGTATATTGGATATACGGACGTGGAAACATGACACAGCAGGAGTCAAAGCCCTGACTGCTCTTCGGAGCTTGCCTTTTACTTCCCAGTATGAGTGCCTAGCCACTTTCCCAGTATTTACTGTTTGATCCAACAAAACCTCAAATACAAAGGACTTGCATATGGAGCTGGAGTGATTCTGCTCCTCATCACTTTATGCTGCACAGGAACAGTATGCACCACATAGCATGGTACTGGCTGGCAGGTATTATTTCTATGTAGATTATGACCAGAGTGTGTCCTCAGGCTGCCTGAGTCAATGTTTGAATATATAGAATCGTACAATCATAGAATCGTCTAGGTGGGAAGGGACCTTAAAGATCATCTAGTCCAACCATCAACCTAACTCTGACAAAAAAATAAATAAGAAATAAGAAATAA
>JAOXNO010000013.1:133972790-134020058 GCA_028565335.1 Limnodromus scolopaceus
TCAGAGCTCAGATGAAGGCAGAAATCAACTGTAATTAACAAGCCCTTGATCTGAAAATCAAGGGCAGGTAGATGCTCCAGAAGCCGTCTTTAATTTCTTTACTAGTTCCCTTTTCCACAGAGAACCATGTGAGAAGCAAAACCACATAAAACAGGCATTTTGGATATGGAAGCAAATGGAGAGTAGGGCTTACTGAAGTCACACATTGAACTTCCTTTTGACACCGACTCAAGCGAAGGGGTCACCCACTGGTGTCAGGTAGGGTTTTGTGAAGATACAAGCAGAGGACACCTGAGCTCTAGTACTAAACAGTGCTGGCAGTCTCAGCTCCAAATGAAGTCAATGGGAACTGCAGCTGCTCAGAACAACTGTCAATTAAAGCACCACAGCAGCATTTCTCCTGGTACATCTAATTATTGCTCAAGGAGATACATGGGACTCAACAATGTCTGTCGGAGAGGGGACTTTACTGGGAATAAAAAGAATCCTGGGACGGATTCACAACAGTTTCCCCATAAAGTAGCAGCCCAACCGGACAGATGTCATTAAGAAAAAGCTGGAATTTTCAGACAGCCACAATAACATAAAGATAACCTTATAAATAAGGTGTCTTAAGTAGCAGCAATGCACCCGTCAGATGCATTGGGTTCAGTGAATACAGAGAAAAGGTTTTCCACTGTGAAACACTGGCCCAAACACATATTCAGCTCATCCTTTTAACCAGCATTGTGTGACTAGGCATGTAGGGCACTCTCCCTTCCCCAGCCAACTAAACCAGGCATCATATAATTCAAGGCATGTCTACATGAGGGGTGCTGCCAGTTCAGAATGAAAACCCTTTCACAGCATTACAGCAATAGTACTATACTGGCAAAAAGAGTCCAGCCTATACCCGGCTGAGAATAGCTGCCACTCGTGGGCAGGTCGTGAAGTTACTTATATTAGGTCCAGCAGCAAGAGCCAGCACATATTCTTGCACGTTTGTTATCCTTAAAGTATGATATATGCAGCTGTGTGACCCACTCATATAATAAACATGCCAAGCATAAAAGAGGGACAAGGAGAGAAAAAGATCACAGTTATTATACCATTGGTTTTTTGCTTACCACAAGTCCTAGCACAAGGGTACGCACTCTCTCCCCAATCTCTGGCGAAATGTCATTGCCAAACTGCTGTAAGGTTGTAAGAAATCTCTTCAGTTTGCTGAGTTGCCTAGCTCCACAAGCTGGTGGTAACTGCTGGTTAGCCAGAGAAGAGGAAGAGGAAGAGGATGGCCCATTGCTAAAGCCATTAGGAGGAGATGGAGCTCCGTTTAACGCTGTTGGTGAATGGCTAGTGCCATTGGTTACTGAAAGAAAAAGAGAGAAGGGAGAATAAAAGAGGGGGGAGTGGGGGGAGAGAGAGAGAGAGAAAGGAGACAGGGGGGGAAATCCATCAGCTTATGTTTTCTGTGCTTGACCTCAAAATTAATTAAGATGCACAATCAAAGATAATTAGCCTTTTGACAGAGCGACACTCTGCAGTTTATATCTGTTTCCCAGTAGCTGGTACCGAATGGCGTATGGGTAGGAAGTAACAGCAGCTGCCTCTCACACAGCCCCCCCCCCCCCCGAGCGCTCCCGGACCTGAAAAGCATCATTTGAATATCAGCCTTTTGTCAGAGGGTTTTAAAAAAGACAGAGGGAGAAAGAGCACGAGCGCATGTATGATTGAAGACCAAAAAAATTGCTCTTTGGGGTAGAAAAAAACCGTGCAGACATATTTCACGAAACCTCAGTTTATCTCTGAATATTTTTACTTGTGTTTTGTACACACAACTGACAGCTGTGTTTATAAAACAGGACTTTCACGTTTTAACCTTACACCACCCAATGAGAAGGTTATTTTTTCCGATACAGATCTCCTAGCTGCTAACATATGGAGCACACAAAGTTGGTTTGCGCAGGTACAAATGGTGCCACGCTCGCTGTGGCCTGGAGCCTTGCAGCGAGGGCACTTCTGAAGACTTCTCGGGGACCACGAGCAAATCACTCGGCTTTCGTGTGCCAATACCATATCTCTAAAAGGGATACGAAAGCCTTCCCCTCCTGCTGCAAGGTTGCTGTGAGAATACCTATCTGAAGTACTAAGTGTTCAAAATTTACGGCAACGAGATTCACGCAGACATAGTGAAGACAACAACAGACAGCTTTTGGCAGCGGTCTCAGTTGGATTCTTATCCACGCTCCAGAGGAGAGCAAAGAATCAAACCGAGGACATCCTTTTCCACCCAGGTTACTTGGAACGGCAACAGTCACACAGGCTCTGCTGAGGTTGGTTGAGTCTGACTCGCCAAAACGACGGCGAATGGCAAGAGCAAGGACGGCTCCCAAGAAGCACCACCGCGCCAGGGCACCGGGAGGTGTGGGCACACGCTGCTCGGCGGCAGCCGCTCTCAGCTGGCCATTGCCCTGGAGAAATTTGCCCATTTCTTTTTGGGAAGTCACTCCGAACCCATCCAAAAAACCATCAAAAACCAGGAACTTGTCTACGATTAAAAATGCATAGGAGTATTAGTCTAAATTGCTTCCTATTTAAAAGCATAACCCTGGCGAGCTAGCAACTTAAGGAACTTTCAGCCTTTCTTAATGACCTTTGAAGCCAAACATCCCTTTCTCTTTGTCACTTTCTCCAGCAGTCATCTTTATTTTTAGACAGCAAGTCCTTTTTGAGGGTCGACACTCATTACTAGATTTAAAACACCGCCCAATTACGAGTTTTAAATCACCACCACAATACTTTTGAAGGAGTTTTTGCCCTAGTGACTGAAGTACCCTTCTGGAGGTCCTACAGAAAAAACTCGCTGAATGGTTATCTAGTTTCTGCTTGTGTTTTATCCTAGTTTTCAGTTGTCTGGTCTAGCTGCTAGGGAGAGTAAGATATGGAAAAAGCAGGAACAGAAAGAAGCTGGCCTCAGCAAGTTCAGCTCCATGTGCAGTTCCAAGCCGTGCTCTCCAAGCACTGAGGTATCTGAGTAAACAAATACGTCGTGATTGCAAGGAACTTGCATAGCCAAAAAGTCATCGTACCATGAACTTAGTAAATGAGGACTGGGAAGACTAAAAACATGTCCTGCTCTAGCCTGACGCCACCCAACAGCTCAAGTCACCAGTAAGGGGCTGTCGAGGCAGAGGGTCCTGGGGCTATGATCAAGAAAGCCTAGGGCAGCAGAGTTCATTACCTAGGATAGATACGAGGAGGAGAAAGGCTGGTAAAATTTCTCCCACAACAAAAAAAATATAGAAATACTCCCCAAATGCAGCTTCTCTAACTTTTTTTTTTTTTTCAATACTGGCCCATGCCATACTACTGATTATATCTCGTTCTTTATAATGTCCGATTTTGCCAAGTGGCGAATATCTACGTCGTTTCTAAAACAAAACCATGTTATTAATAAAATAGAATTTTGCACTTAAAATTTCACACTAATGAACGTCAAGAGCATTTAATCATCTAAACCAAAGAAAACAAGCATCATCCTGACCAGAAAGCAAGTATGATCTTCCTGGCCCACAGGCATTCCCCCTGTAGTAATAATAAATGTAACAGACACTCCACCAGAAGTGACTGTTTACTGTACAAGCTCGAACTGCTAAGGCCAAACTCCAAAGGCAATTAAAATTAAGCTTTTTTAGACTTTTAGTCTTCATATAAACAGCCCCAAAAATCCAGCTACGGTTCACACACCTTCCAAAGCGCTGAACCAAATCAAATAAACAAAACATTCTGAAATCTTGTGAGTACACTCAGGATTTTAAGAGTGATTAAAGAAGAACATGGTCTTATTCCTTTTACGATTGCCAAAAATTACCCTGAACTGCGCAACGTGCATCACGCTGGAAAACTTAACCTTTAAGAGCCCCATCCTGCAAAAACCTAGAAACAATTTAACTTTAGACCAGAGGAGCTCCTAGGATGATCCAGGTGCTGGAGTTAAGCAAAACAGACAAATCTTTGCAGGATCAGGGTCACTGGGTTAAATTTGAGTTTATGTGAATAGCTGGCACAAACCCTCCTCACTGTTTAAGCTCGATGTAAATTGTCAGGACAGGGTTCCCTGGGATAAATACTACAAAGGCCTCCAGCTGGCCTTCTGCATAGAGGTGAATTTTAAATAAGGCATTTAACAGACAGAAAGGGACCAAAACAGACATAGGCAAGACAAATAGAAAATGCTGCCTTCATTCTGTTTAGGCATATGTATTCTACTGTTCTAAAAATGTTTTATTTAAAACGTGAAATGTAAACACATTCTCATGTTTATACTATTACAAGGCAGTATAAAAGAGACCAAAAAATTTGCAGCTAAATCTCGGTAAGAGAAATGTGGATCATTTCATGGCTGTGAAAAGAATAGTCCAGACAACGTGCCAGATTCAAATCACAGTCACACTGATACGAATGCAGAGTAATTCCACCAAGACTAGTACAGTTTCTTGTGTGTTTACATCAATAAACTGAGGCAGAGGTGCAGCCCCAAGAGATTTAGAGAAGTGGTCACAGACTAGAAATCTCAAGATGAAACAATAACAGGCCTTTATTTTTGGTTTATATCAATATTAACTAGACATTATATAGGGCTTAAATTAGAATTCTTCATTCAATCATAAGTGGAATGAAGATACGTCTTTTCTTTATGAATTATCCCCACTTTGAAAACCTAATAAAAAAAAACCCTGAAGAATTACTGTTCAACCTTCTACTCAAAAGGGAACAGAATCCTTTAAATGAAACAACAGAATGGCATAGAAAGGAGAGGAAAGTTTTCTGTACTTCTCACAGAAAGACTGATTAGAGCATTAAGTACACGGGAAATCAGTGCTCACTGTTCTTTGACACTGCATCCAAACTGTCAATAAATTAACAACATAACTCTGAGCTGAATGACTTTATACCTTAAAGATGCTTTAATGTGTTGTGATCTTAGTTTTGCTCAATTACTTTATCACAGTACAACCAAACATTGCTCCTGACACATCATGCAGGTTTCCCTTCGCATATTTTGGTTTCTTGCATGTAGAATAGAAAGAATATGGAAGAAAAGGAAGAAAATAAGTCTAATTACACGTTGTGGGCGTGAATGAACTGGTTCTTGGAGCTCCTTGGGTAGTGGGAGGAGGTGGCATGGTTGGAGGCGTCAGCCTGGATTGTGTCTTCACATCCACAGGTGAGTCTGGCATTGTGGAATGCTTCTCAGTGCGATCTGCAACACAACACCACAGGAACACACCAGTTTATTTCCCCAAGCACACCCTCTCTGACAAAAAACAAGAAGTGAGCCATTTCAGCATCTGCTGCAAAAGATTACACCCGATTATCTGCTCCAGTGTGCTCTTCCCAAATTACATCATCTAAACCTTACTTAAGAAGGTGTAACACAGATGGCAAGACCTCATTTGTAGCGGTACTGCATTATCTTTTGTTTTCATTTCTACCATGTACAGATGCTACCTCCCAAGCACTCCTGGAGCTGCAATAATGCCACCTCCCGTCAAGGTTCTCCCGGTAGCCAGGAGGAAAAAAAACAGCCGAAAAGACAGGAAGGTAATAAATCCCCTTACAACAGCTCTTCCAGAACTAAAACCCGAAGCTCTTCAGTACAGGTGAGATATTGGGTGGAATACTGGTTGAAGCCAGCTCTTCTCACGTCTCTTCTTTGTATCACCTGCTGCTCTCTCCATCGCTTCTCTTTGGAAGGACTTATTTAACAGAAGTATCTTCTCATGGAGAGATAGTTATGTTAAATACTGTGCGCCTCCTGGATCACTTTGCCACCCTGCCCCTGGTTTTCTTACTTTCACCAGACACATAAATACAACATGCCAAAATGGTAAGTCAATCGTCACACATACATACCGTTGCTTTTTAAAAAGCATCTAAGTTTGCACCTTCACACATTTTAATGTTCAAAACCTGCAAGATAAGTAGAAACATACCTCCCCAGGAAAACATAACAGACAAAAGGCAAAACCGCACAGAACAGTTCTCTTGCAACTGAAGATCTAGAGATGTGAGATATTTGATAGAGAAGCTAGAGATGGATCTTCTTTTTCCAGCATCTTTTTGGACACCTCTATGTTAAAATTTAAAAAAAAAAAAAACCCACCCAAACCCTTATGTTTCATTTATCGAGAACGGGCAAAACATGACAACATTTACCAACTGACAGCAAAATTAAGGCTTCCTTACTGATGCCAGGAGTTTAGTGAGCCATCTTGAGTAAAGATGAGTAAGATCAAGTTGAGCTTTCAATGGGCGTTAAAGTTAAATTCTTCCATCCCTTCTTTGGGAAGCCAGGGTTATTTATTTTATCCACTCTGCTACACAAGTCTTGCTGAGCTCCATTAAACTCTTTTGCAAAGCAAGTTAAGTGTCGCTGCTAATGGGTAAGCATGTACGGCTGTGGTTTTAATTCAAGACAATAGCAAAGTCTGTCACGTTCTATAAATTCCATCACTCCACTTTGCGACGTGCTTTCCTTGCTCTTACTAACAAGATACAAACTTCAACCGAACAATCATATCTGAAATTTGCCTCGAGAGACACGAAGAGAAATTAAAGGCAATGCACACTTTTAACAAAGGATGGGTATGTTTATACGAGACTCAGAACACTTAATTATCAGAAAGTAAGAAAAAAACTCCAAAACTCCCCCCACAACAACCCCCTCCTCCCCAACAACAACAAAAGAAGCCCCAGAAAAATTAACAATACATAATAGATACCAATATTTCGCTGCCTGAAAGTGAGGAAACTGAGGAAGTGTGTCCCAGAGCTGCAGTGTGTCAGGTACTGCAGTTATAGAAGCCATCTTCACCCTTTGTAGAAGTACCCACAGACAGTTCTTCGGTTCTCGGGGAAAAGGGAGTTATTCATATAGAATTTGGAGACAAGTTTGGGGAAGATAAGCAGTGAAACACCCCGAGAACAGGATGAGGGAAAGACAGAGATACAGCATTACAGAATCTGTAGTGTTGATCTAAGGTTAGTAAACCCCAGCTGTGTAGGGAACAGTATCCAAAATGATTAGCTTAAATATTAAGGCTGCTACACAGACAGGTGAGGTTTGATTTGCAAATCAAGCAACAGTAAATTATTACATGCTGGAAAACAAAAGCAGGTTTTTAAACATATTCTTTACAAATTTCCCTTCCATCTCGCTATACTAAAACAGTTAAATCTGTATCTTCAACAAGCTATTCCTTTAATATAAAGAACTATGAAAACTCATCTTGAAACGTTAATTGCTTCCTTAATAGCCGAATTCATCTTGCACTCACCTCAACCAACCTCAGCAACAAGGGAATAAATAGCTTTCAGCTCATGTTGCAACAGAGGGAAAGAGGCACAGCAGTGAGCCCAAGCCCTCCTAAATAAAGGCAAATATTTCTGCCATGCCAAGAAAGGAGAGG
Organism: Limnodromus scolopaceus; assembly: GCA_028565335.1. Lineage (NCBI taxonomy): Eukaryota > Metazoa > Chordata > Aves > Charadriiformes > Scolopacidae > Limnodromus > Limnodromus scolopaceus. Next base: position 133,980,242 of record JAOXNO010000013.1, read on the forward strand.
GAAAGGGAGGCTTGCCAGAGCTGGTGGGGAGATAACAGTGGGAACTGCTGGTCCATCTGGTTTTCATTCTGCTAACACTCACATTGAACTGTTAAGGAAGGCAGTCCAGGTACACAGATTTGAAGCATGTGGGAGCGCAGACACAGGCACAGAGGAGATGGAGGTGGGTGGAAGGAGTGAGAGAAATCGAACTCCTCTAACAGTCTGCTGCTCGCGGCGAGCAGGCACAGCCTGTATCCTCCAATTCAGCTGGTGATAAGTAAAAGCCATCCCCAGCCCGCAACCAACCGCGCGGCTCCGGCTCCCCTCCTTCGCCGCCTTTTCAGAGCTCAGGTCTGAACAGAAACGCGCTCGGATTGGGGGGGGGGGGGGAGGCTTTCCCCAAAAACCTGGCAATGTTTTGTTACTTAAATTGAACGCGGTCGTGGGAAATAAGCGTGTTGGTTTCGCCCTCCAACTTCAGATTGCCATTCTACCCCGATCCAACTGGTTTTTACTCCCTTGAAAGATCACTGAAATTATCCACAGACCCCTGCACTTCTCATATAAATCTGATGACATTAGGCTTGATTTTCCCCAATTACCTTCCTTTGGAGCTCTTGGGGGTAAAAAAAAAAAAGCCTTTGCAGGCCACTTACCTTTGCTTAACCTCTCTCTCCCCTTTGCAAAGCCCTACACCCTGCTCTGCTACTGTATGATCGCAGGCAGACAGATTTATCTCTGGTTGTCTGTACGTTCCCTAGTCCTGTCTTCTGTAAGGAGATACAAGCACAGCTCAAAACACTTCTAACCAGGGTACAAGATTATCTTGTCAGAGCAGAGGCTCTCCTCGGGAGGGGGTGTGTGTTGGGGGGGGCAAAGGGCTTTTGAAGAAGTACAATGCGAAATGCAAAGCTCTTCCACGTGCTTGGAGGACACCACCACCCAGGAGAACCCCCTGCTCCATTGCAGCCTTTACGTTCCACTTTCCCACCTTCTTTAACAGCAAAACTCCTCCGGGAGCCATTCTGCTCTTTACTGCTACTATTTACCCATCTACCCTTGCCTCTACAGCCAATTCCCTGACGCCCGAAGCAGCTACGGGGCTGGGAGCACCTCCCCACATCAGCTCTGCACCCACCTCTGTCCCACCACCCGCAGCCCCAGAAGCTCTGTTTTTAAGAGGAAGATGTCTCAGGGGATGGAGTGGTGATGGAGCACAAAGCAGCCACCGCTGATAAAAGCGTTACCAGTTCTTGTGACCTGAACTGCTACGGCTTGTAGTGTCTGATAGTTATCCTAGAACTTCAGCTTCAACAAATCATTTCATTTAAAAAAAAAAAAAAAAAACAAACCCAAACTCACAACAAACACTTTTTACTTTAATTGTTGAAAAAACAGTCTGATGATATGAAAGCTAAAGACAGCATCGTATTTAAATCGTATTCACAATCCAAGTTTCCCCCAAACCGAGTTACCATGTTATTCCACGAGGGCTTTTATGTACAGGCATTTTTCATACAAACTCTCTACGGATATTCTGCTCTCCATTTATTCAGAGGTGATGTGGGTTTGGGACAGGAAGAAAGAATCCCTCAAGAAGAAAAATTGGTTTTTACATGTGAAATCCTGCCTGTGTAAGACGTCATGTACATTTGCTCCAGTTTTATTACCCAGGAGCATATACATTGGACTTTGCCTGAAACTTGGAAGAACTTTAAGGAAAACCATGTTAAAAATCGCTTGATTTCTTGAATTCAAAAATTTCTATGCTTTTGTGTCAAATCAAACTCCTCATCTGCAAAGCTGGTTCTTTTTTTTTTTTTTTTTTTTTCCAAATAATAATCCTGAATTAGTAAGGACAAAACAGAACGTTTCATACAGGCAGCATCCTGCAGCATCCCACATTTCAGAACGCCGGCTGTGTATAGAGAGTGACTTCTTTCAGGTGCAAAGTTTCCTTCCACCAAATCCCTCTAAACAGTGACAGATTTGCACTCCTTAGCCCAGTTCGGATCAAATGGGGCTGAAACCAGAGGTCCTCCAAACCGGAGGGAAAAGGAGACATCTGCAATTCATTCTGCAGTGTTCACTGCAATCAATTCAGGATGGAGATAGATGGTGAAATAATGGTCTAGTCCTAATCCATACACACAACCCTCTGGTGCAGTGAGAGACTTAGAATAAATTCAGAAAATATGTTTCAAGTATGCAGAGATCTATTGCATTTTCTTTAGATTATATTTATTAATAAAAAAAAAAAAAAAAACACCCTAACATTTTGAAATATACATTCTTGAATCTCTTTTACAGCATAGAGTGAAGAACTGTGATTTTACCACAGAAGTATTTTCTCCGTTTTGAATTAAAGAATGTTGTAAAACCAACTTTAAATTGTGATATTTCTTCTGTGGATTTCTTGGTTCATGAAACTACACTGTTCTTGTCATTCATTCAGTTTTTATGGTAGGAGTTCTTTTTATCACTATATTTAGCTGTTAGGTGAACACTGATATTGGCTGTAAGCATAGCCAGCTTCTGAAGACAAACAGGGAAGAGACAAAGTAAAATATGCCGGAGCAGGGGCAAAGAGGGATGTGCATGTATTCAAACTGATTTACTTCCTGCATCCTAAAAGATTTTGTCCATTTTTAAAACAAGGCGGCCTTTCATATATGGCAACATTTCAGCTCACGTGGCACCCTTCCAAGTCTAACGCATCAAGGAAAGCTGATGTATGGAACAAAATATGGAATATATAAATACTTTACTGATACCATTTCAATAGCCAATTCAATGTCAAGCATTTCTAGGAGTGGTGTGTTTTCAATTTCCTTTTTTAAATGAAAAAAAGTATGGTATAATATGCTGTGGCATTTATTTTACTTTTAGTTAGTGCAAACAGTTCCAGATGTATATCCAGGCATGAAAGATTCTTAAAAGACGCTCTATATTGATTGTACAGTGCTTACTACTTCTGTGCCAACACGTTAAAAATAAAAATAAAAATAAAACCTGCCAAATTAAAAGAGCCCATTGTCTTGTTTCCTTTAAACTCACAGAAAGTACAAACCCTGCATATGACACACGGGATTAGAACCCGCCCCCGCCACCCAAACTATATGAATTGAGACCTAAATCTGCAGGATGTAATGCTGATGACGGCTACCTAGATGGCATTGGACTAATTTTGACTATTTTCAGAGGGATAGCATAGAATTTGCACACAGGTAACTACAGGTTGTGAGTCACAATAGTGATGAACTGGGAGAAAGAAACCCAAAAGTCCACCTAAGAGGACAAATTACTTAGATCTTCCATCCATAATGCTCTCACGCTACAGCCAGTAAATAACCTTCTCTGGGGCTGAACCCAGGGAAAGAACCTTGGAGGGTTGGACTAGATGATTTCCAGAGGTCCCTTCCAACCCCATATCATTCTATGATTCCCTCTTCAGATTTGGCCAAGCCACGCGGCACCGTTACGGGGCAGTGTTTGTGGAGACCCACGACTCCTGACCCTCAGACCTGCCACTCTGCAGAGCAGGACAATATTACAAGGTATCTGCCTTGGTTGAAAAGGATGTGTTCAAGAATGCACGGTGCACTGCACACCTGGGAAATGCTGGAAGTCCTGCGATGCAGCCATAAAACATGGTATTTGGACATCATCACTGCAGACCCTCTCCCAGCCAAGCTTGCCTGGGACTTGCTTGAGACTGGTCCAGTCTTCATTCCATTCATCCCTTGGCCCTTTTGACTTTCGCTTAATGAATAAACAAGGACCTAAACACAGTGGGTGTTTTTGTGCTATAAACAACTGATCTCAAGACAGGCACAATATAGACACAACTTTCTGTCAGCACCAGATGCAGTCACATTATTGGCCTAGAAAGAAAACATCACCTGGTTTCCAGTTCCCCAGTGGAGAACTTTTAGTCCCTAGGTGATTTGCAGACAGGCAGTATCAGAAAACAGCTCAGACACTCAGATTCTGTCTTTTGTCACAAAACGTTACCCCTGCAAGCTTTATCCAGCAGGAATGAGAACGCACGTGAGGCGGGTGACAGATGTGCACAGAAAAGTTTTCAAGATGACCTAACATTTCATTGCCTTTTTAGCACGCCGGGTATGAAGCTCACATACCGAAGATGACCCTTTTGCAAGAGCAGTATCGCAACTTTGCTGCAGCCTTATCTTGGCTCTCCTCTGCTCAGTTAGTTGAATGTTTCGTATCACCAGCTATTCTTGAGAATAAATGAAAGCACGCTCAGTTTACCCATTTCTTCTCATTTAATATGCGGGAGCTAGAAGAAATTCTGCATCCTGGGAGTTCACTGAAGTTATCTCTGGCTAGGTTATCAGAGCTTTCTTCAGATGTGCTAAAAAAAAGCCTCGAGAAGAATGCAATCTCCACTCTGTCTCCCAAAAGCTGAAAGGGATTTTTCTGCTACCGTTTTTCTGGTTTCGGTAGGAAGAGCTTGTGGGTCAAGTAAACTGGCTGAATGACAGACAACGCTTTGTGTCATGTTCTTCATCCCTAATGGTAGTACCTTGACTGGTCCTACCATCATGCCAACCAACTGAAAAATCAGAAGCACTCTCCTTCGTCTCAGTTCTCTGGGGCGAGAGGTGCTGACTGGCAAAAAAACATGTCCCACGCTCATGGCTTAGCAGCTGAAGGCCAGATAGTTACATGATTATAAAATAAGCAATGTGTGAGCTCAGTATCAGAGTTGAGAAAAAAATGTTATGGCTTGGCTTGGCCATATTATTTTTCTCCTGAAGGAAATAAACTTGTCTTACCACATAATTTCTTTTTAAAAGAGGGGGAAAAAAAATAGAAAAATAATCTTTTTCCTCTCATTTAACAATCTGACATGTTTTGACAGTTTCAAAACTATCATAAAGTCAGCTATTTAATAATTAAAAACTGACTCCTGTCAGAACTGCACCTTCTTTTTTTAAATGCCTCTTTTCTCTTTCCCTCTTCCTGGCTTTTCAAATTTTACCATGTAAAATTGCTTGAACATAGAACACAACGCAGGGAAGAAGAATACCTTCTAGATCTAGACCTACTACCACCATAACTGTTTATGAAATACTTCAGCAAGAATAGACAAGCAAAATAAGGGCAAAATTGTGGCAACCATACCAAGTTTCCATAAGACCCCAGAAAATAAATTCTACAAGTTCCCTTGTCATGGCTGAATACATACCAGTTGGTAACGAAGGGGAAGACAATGTGGATTTATTCTAAATATCCCACCAACCACCACGAAAATGCCTCTATGTATGCATAACTAGGGCAGTCAATAAGCACATGGTCCCACAATCATTACTGAAATACTATTTTCCTGTTTACATTGTTTCCTGGATCTTTTCTACTTCATTTTGTTCACAAGCTACCAAACTAAGAACTGTGTGTTTTGAGTGGTTTTCTTTCATGTCACAGGAACCATTACTGCTATTCCAAAACCAGCTCATTGAACGTGGAAGCCCAAGTGAAGTGAAGAAGAGGTGCCCACTGCCTCCATCATGAAGAACTGAAGAACAATCAGAACAGCCCGTGTCCAAACCCACTCCCTGGCCTCCTCTACAAGCTACGGAGGTGACAACCCCTCCACGTTAGCAATTATTCCCTTTGCTTCTCTTATACTTAGAGAGGAAACCACTAGGGTGTCTTTGGACGTGGCTTCCCAAAGGCTCCCCCAACCAGTAATTTGCATTCTTTTTCTACCATCTTCTTTGGAAGACACGCCCTTCTCAGGATTGCCTGTTCCTTGATAAACTACAGATGGAATTAGACTGATACCCAAGAAAATCAAATGCCATCAGCATCAGATTGGTATTGTTTGTACGCTCTTACGGACTCAACCGCACAGAGCACACCTTCTTCCTACCAGAATTAAGAACATTTTCTCTCCCAATGCCAATTAAAATTTCCAAACTTGCTCTCCAGAAGCATATTTATGTTTTCAATGCAAAGTTTGTATGGCCCTAAATAAACAGTAGAGTTTCTTACACACAGCTAAAAGTCTGAAGCAAAATAAATATGAACTCCTTTAATTTTAATGCGCTTACACGATGTAAAGCATAGCTGTACCCATTTTAGAAAAGTCCTAAGAGAATACTGATACCAGTATTCCATTAGATTTAATTAGAACTGAAGTCGCCAATATAGACTAGATAAAATAATCTAAAATAACTTATTTAGATTCAGAGCAACTTTAGGTATTAAATTACTCTGCCAGCAAAAAAGTTATTATGGCTGAACTTTTAAAAGGCATTGCTTATATTTATAAAATATGCCAGAAGTCCTTCAGGCTCAATATGAATCAAACATGGGTGTAGGAGGTGATATTTTCCATGGTTATACATCTGAAAAGACGACATAGGGATTACCGAGAAGGTAATGGATATACATCTGGGCTTTGCTTGGTTTCAAACTGTGGAATTCGTCACGGACAAGCCCAGATCCTCTACGGTGTGGAGTGGCGTTGGCCAGTCTGGGCCAGACTGCTCCTCACCCCATGGATCAAGAACCCAATTCCTCCCTGTGGTATTTCAAACGATGACAAGTCAGTCCTGTTAGGTCAAATGCGTGTGCCTGGGGAGTGAGATGTCACCCCTAAGACAGAAAGCACGGGTGGCCTGACTCCCTCCCAACAGCAAGTACCACCCCAGTCCGAGGAAGGCTGCTAATTTCTCCCATCTAATGCAGACAGCTAAATTAGCAGACTAGACTCCCCATATAATCGGTGAAAAGAAGAGTTAGAGCTTTTAATTTATTAATTCCTTAGGCCGCTAAGCCAGATGGTATAAATATTCCTGTACAGGTCTAGGTCCTTTGCCTCGTGAGAACCAGAGGCACCCACCAGAGAGCTCTGGCAGCGTGGCTGGCGTGCATGAAAATCTGTGCTCCTCAGTCACCAGGCATACCAACTCCTTGGTTTCCAGCCAGCCAGCCAAGACAGGTATTAACCCCCCCCAATGAAAAATATGTACTGAAACCCATTTCCCCAGAAGCCCTCATCCAGGTGCTGCCACTTCTATTTACTGCCACCACCAGCGACAGAGAAGTGAAACTCAAGGCTTTTCCCCCATCTCAGTATTATACACTGACAATCTTCAAGGAGAGCAATTTATTACCCTAATCAGTACTTCGGCATTTGTCGAAATACAGACTATCATTTCACATCATCAGATGATGCCACTAAAGACATCTTGTGTTTACATGAGTGACTGTCTAGACAGAGTGTGAGAAAATACTCATTATTAGTTACAAGGCAGCTCCTCCTGGATGCTGCGTGTCACACCAACCGCCTTTTATTTTGGGCACTGGATCGCACCTGAAAGCAGCAGTGGGGAGGTGGGAAGGGGAAAGAGACTCTCTGAATCTTCACGTGAAATTAAGACCCTCCATCTCAAATACTTTCACAGATGAGGTAACGTTACTTACTGACAAATAAGCTCACAAGCAAAACAAATGTCACCATTAGCAAAAAGCAAAAGCTTATTCCTAATCAGTCGTGTGGCCTAATATATCACATGCATACTTAAATGTTAATGTGAGATGAGATAAGCATGGAAAAGGAAGAGGAAAAGGAATAAACTCATGTATGTCATGTAAAACCAGAACAACAAATGGAAAACCAGACTAACATATAAAACCAGACTAAACCCCCTCCTGAAACCAGTGAATTCACACACATTCACACTGGCACAGAAACCAGGTCGGCTCATCCAGGAAGAGAGATGCTGGGTCAGTCCCCAGCCCCAGAAACACTCAGGAATACGTGCTTAACTATAGATACTGAAAACAGCTGTAGGTAAACTAATGAGACCACTCACAGGGCATACAATTACACGGAATATTTCTAGACCTTAAAGCATCACATCAGTCTTAGTCTTACACAATAAAACTTAAAACTTCCTTCTTTTAAAGTAGCTTCCTTTTGTTTTGAATTTTGAATATCAGACAAAAACAACACAAAAAAAAAAACCTCCCATACAGCTGAAGCCTGAATTGAAAAAAATCAGCAATTACAGAAACTACAGAAAATATAAGCAAACTATTAGAACAATTTTAGGGATCACAGAATTGCCATGCTTGACAATTGTACAAAACATGCTTTATTTCAGGCCCAGCAGATTCAAATGTATGTATTCTCTCCTCCCCACCCCAATACTTAAAACCAAAGGGGTTTATATTTATAGAAACCCATTTTCACCAAGCCATCTAAACCATTTTTTCCAACGTGGTAATTTAATATTGACCTATGTGGATCACTATGGCTTCCGTGGCTTTATTCTATACATATGCATATATGTGTGCACGCACACCCATACACATCAGGCGTGTCACACGTAGACGCACATACACATCAAGTTTTACTTATTTGATTTTGTATATAAAAATTACTTACTGAGATTTTCTTTTTTTCATTGTGCTTTCGAAAAGTGTAAGAAAGACATACTCTTCAACTCCACTGAAGGGAGTGTTAAATGGGAGGGGAAACTGCAGGGTGAGAAGTCAGACACCAGAGAGAAACCACTCAATGCTCCAAGTGCAAGAGAAATATTGACAAAGTAAAGAAGGCTGATGTGTTTGAACTCTGAATGTTCAACGTGGACACACTTAACCCTCGGTAATGCAGTTCATGAGAAAAAATCTCATGAAAAGCAGATTTAACTCTCTCCGTGCTATGGAAACACCCTAGATTTGGCTTTAGGTCTACTTGGATACACACACTTTGCTTCACTGAGAAGTGGATTAACCAAAAGAGAAGACCTTTTTATGAGAAAGGGAAGAATATTCAACAGGAGGAAAGAAATGCTGCAGCAGGGCAGAGGGTGGTCGAGAGGGCAGCCCCTTCCCCATAAGGTGGCAACAGCCCCAGGGTGCACCTTCAGTGTTCGCAGGTGGGACCAGAGTGTCCGATAAAAGGGTACGTGCTGGGAGCACGCCTGGGTGGAACAGTCGCTGGAAATTTTTCCAGGTGACTGCTGACCACCAGAGGGAGCCGATATTGTGCAGCCGCACAGGGAAAAAAACTCCTTTCCCTGCAGAAAATTCAAAATAAATGGCATGGTACTCAGAAAGTGAAAGGCAGATGCCTTAAGGAAAGTTCCTTCCAGCATTTAAAGTTCACCTCAGCTATGCGATATAAGAGGGAAAGCTTATGATACTGTGTATGTACATCAGTACGTACTATATTGTTTCCACAGTATGAAACATTAATTATTTGTCTCTAAATTTTGACTATAAACATTTCTTCCTCAAAAGAGTAACTGGGCAGTACTGGCTGCAACAGAAGAGAGTTTTCAGTGCCTCCTACTGTCACTTATCTACCCCAGCCAAACAAGTCAGATGTTCCCCCCTCCTCGCACCCAACCTTAACTTACACACACCCCTCCCCAAATCCTGTTTTGGAGATGGTTTTTTATATGAAATACTCAAAAAGTGAAATTGCAGCAGGCAGCACGCCAACAATCACGCACTAGATCCAGCCCTAGGGACCCGGGTCACGCTCACACAGTTACAACCACGTGATGATGCGCAAATTTGCCCACCAAAATTTAACGCCATTTAGTTTTTGTGCCAAAAAGCAGAGAACCAGACAAAAAGTGAGTTTTTCTTCACACCTAGAATCAGTCAAAGATCAAGTGGCAAGCACGGCAAAAATTGAAAAAAATAATAATAAAGCAGCTCACACAGATCTAGCTCACAGAGACCTTTATAAACACCCTTCTGGCATCACATACATATTAAGAAAGTTAAGTGACAATGGCAGAGAGAATTCAAAAGCATAGAGGGATAGTGACTGCACTGGGATCTCCTGTGACACATGTTTCTTTATGGTCTTCACTTGGAATAGGAGATGTATAACACATCATTCTGTTGTCTGGTAGGCTTTAAATTGCTTGGGACATGAAGAAATAAAGAACTGCTGAATTGCAACAACTATCCAAAGGAAATTCTGGAATTATGAAAGGAAAATTAAAAAAGGGGGAAAACAGGAGTACCTGGATGAAATGCTAAACAGTTAACAAGAATAATTGTCCCCAAATGATTTCCTATCCATTATCTTTTTCATAATTATTGCAACAGAGCAAGTAGCTTCAGTAACTGTGCATATAAATGACCTATTAGAAACTTAACAGGTCATTTCCAAAGGTGATTATGAGTGCTGACTTACAGAGCTACCCGGTTTTGCACATAATTCCGTTCAATGCCAACAATCTGCACAAAATTAAGATAAAATGTGTTTCCACAAGACTAAGTGGAAATAAACTTTCAGAAACTAAAAGCATGGCTTCAGCAGTTACGAGGTGGTGAACACTGATGAATCAAATGCAGTCATTTTCAAAACTGAAATGTTAAAAAATTTGCTTTTGCCTGTGCTCTGGTGAGAGAGAATGGAAACAAGAGGAGGCAGTAATTATATGTTAGAGCTCTTATGATGCCACATGCTATAATTAAATGACGATGAGTGTAACAGCAAAAAGTCTAAGGTTAGATAAAAGGGATAAGAAACATAGTAGGTTATCAGAGTGGACATCTGCTAAAGATCACAGTATGAACAGCAGAAACATGTGAGTAGGTAAAGATACCTCCAAGCAACTCTTTGAAAGAGTTCTTGCAACAAGAGGATGCTCTTCATCATGACAGTCCTTATTGGGCCTGTTTCTTACTGGGTAGCTGCTTGTGTTTTCACTATAAGTGAACACACAATAAGTTTTGTATAAGAAACTATTAGAAAATGATTCAGAACCAACATTTAAGGAGAGCAATAAAGGACAGGAGCGTAGACGTGCAGCTTCCTCAGTTGCTGAGGTTATTGAGAAGCAGTAGGAGACACAGAAGCAGATCCTGGCACTCCCACTGTGAATGGCTTGGGCACGTTGTAAAGAAGTTAACTGAGCAAACCAGAATATGTTCACCTAAAATGTGCAGGGGAAAAAAGGTATAAGCAAGCATACTGAGCTACATTAACCAGGGGAAACAAAAGGAAAACCTACTTTCATTTCTATCAAACAGATAAATGAAAAAAACCAACAAAACAAAATTATAAAAATCTTTTATCTTAATTGAAACAAACAAAGATTGTGACAACTTACAAATAGCTACAATATTGACATTGCTTGGGTTTAAACATGTCTCAATGGATGAGAAAGAAGTGGGTGAAGGGAGAACCAAACTTGGACACACAAAAAAAAGCTGATTCTGGAAACACATACGTGATTTTTTACAGGAAAGAGTGAAACAGAAAATGGAATTCTGATACTGATAGTTCTTCCCTCACTTTCTCTTCTAGCATGAAAAGAAGAGGTGAAACAAACACATCGCGGCACTATTACACCATTTAGCCCGGGATCTCAGGAGTCTCTCGACGTGCCCTCCTTTCCTCCAGAGACCCCAAACCCTGCCAAGAATGGGGACAAGAATCTGTATGACTTTGGTTCTACCAAGCAGCATTCTCATTTATTACTCCCCCACTTTGTTTGGTTTTTTTTTTTTTTTAATTATTGTTTAAAAAAAAAAATTTATCTTTTTCCTTTTTTTTTTTACCATCTCAAATGTAGACTTTGAACACATGCTTTGCATCATGTTATGTCATACTGGAATAATTCCTTGAAACGCTGAACTTCACTTGTGGTTATTTATCTAAAGGCTTTGTTTTCTTTTAAACTGTGTGGATTTTGTCGGACTGTATTTACTGATAGCTAAACTCCCAAGCCTCGAACCTGCTGTCTCAAAGAAGCTGATGCAAAAGAGTCCAAGCAGAGTTTACTGTCGGTATGTTATGAGAGTAAAATGATAAATCTCTGTACTGAAAGCCAGCTGCTTCATTCTTAACTCTGGTGTCGTCCTCCCCCCCCCCCCCTTTTTCTTTTGCATTCTAGCTAGCATACAGCTGTAATAAATGTGGCTCTTCTCACAAGCCGTGCAGATGTTAACAGTTCTGTAGGACATCAAGAAACATTTCAAGAATCTTGTAAGCGCTGACTAAACTTGCTTGAATTACCCACACTACCTCCTCCAGATTCCTATTCAGTAACATTAGCCTTCCTGAATGTATTAAGAAAAAAAAAAAAAAAATTAGCATTTAAGCCAAGACATTAATATCTAGGTCTAAATGCACTATCAGTAAACAAGGAATGTTCTTAAGCCATCAGACAACAGATACACAGATAGTGAACCAAAAGAAGTCAATTTATTCTTTGTCAAGATGACTAATGCATTTTTCATTTCTTATCTATGCAAGAGTGGCTAAATGACTATCTGAAAATATGTATTTATAAAAGTCACGGCTGGATGTATTTGAAAGAAAGGATCAGAACTATAGCAAGATCTTTTCTTTTCTAGTAATCAAGTGGATTAATACTAAATTAGAGTGAAGGAGTTCAAAGTGCTACCTAGTACATTTTTATTAAAGTTATATTAGCATGACAGTCGTATGCATTAAAGATTAAGCTAAAGCCTCAAGCCGTAGTCAGTTCTGGGCAAGAGCAAGAGTCCAGCTGTGCAGGTAGAGGACTAGATACTAAATGCATTCATTAAGAGGGTCTCTACTAGAGAAACTGTTTTTAATAATCCTCCCTCTTCAAGCAGCAAGCATAGTCTCCTTCTCAGGGTAGGACTTTTGAAACACGTGAAGCTGTTTAGAAGCAGAGTCACCAACAAAGGCAAATGTGACGAGTACTCGTGTATTACTCCAGACACTCGAAAATCCCACATCAAATACCCTCCCCTGTATGTAAACTTCACACTTTCAAAACCTACTGGAAGGAGGGCTGCAGAGCGATTCACAGCCCTGAGCCATAAAAGGATCACAATCTTTGACAAGTTCAGAAACAAAATGTGCAGTCGAGAGTTTCTACGGTGCAGTTTTGAGACTGTCTCCAGTCAAGTGTCAATCTCTGCAGAGTTTCAAAGAGGACAGGGGAGGGAGAAATAAAACGAACATATCAGTAGAGTTCCTGCAAGGGATCGATAAAAAGACCTACCTCACTCTTACAAAGACTTACATACCTGCTCAACTTCAGATACTTATCCTATTATGGTACCACACTTGAAATTAAAATCAAGTCTTTGAAGAGGCAGGGCTCAAATAATTTACCATGAAATGCAGAATTCAGGGTATTGTTTGTTCTTGAATGTAGCAATACAGGAAATCTGAATATAAAGCAGAATTGCAATGTGCTATTTTTTAAATGCTTCATGACACTGCTTTTAGAGTAATTTCATCAAAATGTCATAAAAAGTGCATTTTAGCATTTCGAGATAAGCAAAAAGACAATAGACTACAACCTTAAAAAGAAGTTAATGCAATATTAACAGAAGCTATGTAATTAGCTAGTCCAAAACCTCAACCTGTCTTTTTGCTTCCCCGAACAAAACAAATTGCGCGGAGAGAGCAGGAAGAATAAAACTGAAAAAAAAAAAAAAAAATAGAAAAAGAAGAAAAATAAAAAGAGAGGGGAAAAGAAAACCTACAGGGGCCAGAGCCCCTCACTGCTGTTATTCCTCGGTGAGCGGAAATGCTCAGTTCAGTCATGGCTTAGGAGGCATAAACATCATTGAAATTCAAAGGCAGCTCCGAGAAAGAGGACGCCTCAATTGGTATGCAAGTGGTGTTTTCTCGCCCTGAATACATTATGAACTTGCAGCATGCTAATATGCCATGCTATCATAAGCACCAGATGGAACAGTAGGCAGTATATGTCCCATCAAACCTCAGGAAGATGTATTAATGTTCCTGCTCTTTTTTTTTTCTCCCCCTCCCCTCCCCCTTCCCTACTACAACCCTTCAGCTGTGTCCCTAGACTGGCACATTTCTTAGCATCAGTCACCTGCTCCTGCAGCACCAGTTCTCCAGGGTTGCCTCATCTTCACCAGGTGGTGCCAAGCATCTTTTTCAATCTTTTTTATCGCAGAAGGTAAAGGCCACAAGACGTGTCAGGCTGTGCTTACTGAAGGGTACCGAGTACAAAAGATAACATCATGAGATAAATGATAGATGAAGGAAGACTTTGGGTTTAAAGCTAGCACAATTGTTTTAAATTATGTATAAGTAGCACGGCACAAATTTCCCCCTCAGTCCTTTTGGCAAATGAAGAATTGGGGAGCAGTGGTGAAGGATAAAATTTCCTGTGTAACCAAATAAAGCAGAGGAAACTGGACTAAAGATCTTTGAACTGAATTCCTCTTTTTTATCTCTCCAGAGAAGACATACACAATTCAACAGCCATGTATAGGGGAGAGGGCAGGGTTTAATTTTAAATCAGAGTATGAAAATGGCACACAGGCAAATTCTTTCGCAGGATTCTGTTTGTTTTGTTGCTTTTTTTTTTTTTTTAATTAGAGATATGATATTCTTCGACTTTTATGATTAAAGAATTACTTGGACCTGTGTCTCTGATTCTAGAGAAGTGCAGTCTTTTAATACTGTTTTGCATCATTAATGAATTCAGTCCCTAGCAGGTTTTATAGGGTTTTCTCTAAAGAGAAATGCAATCTAGTATTCCGTATGAAAGTATGTGCATATCTATACAAGACTAAAACATAGATGCCCTGGTACCACCTGATTTGTCCCTCTCTATTCATAGAAATATGCCTCCCATTGAAATATACAGTTTGCAAGAAATTTTATTTTCTGTTTTTTTCATCCTACTGGGCCCTTCAAAAGATAAAATTAGGTCCTCAAGACTGAAAATGAAGAGTCTGTGCATTCAAACCACAAGTAAGACAGACCTGAGATGGCTGAAGAAAAGCCAATCAGCTTTTTGCATTCAAAGCTTTAACGTTCAAGTGTTTTTAAACACGTTTGTTTTTCAGAAAGAAATCACATCAGTAAACATTTTGCTAATTTCTTATATTTTAGAAACCACCTGCTGATTTACAAACAGCTCTCACTATGCATGTAAATCTATTCTTTTCCTAACAACATTAGCCTTCTCAGAAATACAGTCTAATTCTGCAAGATGGTGAGTATTCACAACTCACACAAACTCTGGGAATTAACACTGCTCAAAAGCTCACAAGAGCTAGTGACACAAGTTATCTGTTGCATGTGTAAGAAGGAATTTTTCCAAATATTACAAGTCTGGTTGACAGGGATTCCCTCCTTCCCCCTCCCCGCCACCCCCTCCCCAATCCTAACTAAAATTAATTACCTTTTTCTCTCAAACAAAGTACTTTGCAACTGTTACTCACAAATAACAGGCATTATTCTAGCATCTATTAAATCTAGATAAACTCTAATGCAAGGATGTCTTAGGGACTGATTCAGAAATCAGACCAATTTTTTTCCTTTTTCTCTTCCTACTGAATATTGGGGGCCCTGTTTTGTTTCTTAATATATAGCCTTTAAGGGTAATTTGCTAGATTATGATTTGCATTGTGCAAATAAGTCTATTTAAGTCCATTATCCTGCATTATAAAGTAATTTCTGACACCTAAACAGCACTCAATTTAATTACAACATACTGAAACAGTACAGCTGACTCCCAAAGGAACCTGTTTGGATCAGAGGATGATGATATATGCTAGCTACCGATCATCTTTCACCATCAGACCTGCAATCAGCTATTCTAAATAACAGTATCAGAACATCTGCATCATCATATTATTTTGTGGCAAAAATCCCTCCAAACCCTAGCAATTGCATGCAGCAATGTGTGCATATCCCAGAGTTGCAAGCAGACATAGTTAAAAACCAGTAGCTTTACTGTAATGATCAAAAGAAAAAAAAAAAAGGCTTTGATTTTGATTTAGCATCAATTTCTGCATCAGAATCCCCATTGGGTAATTCATCAAGGCATCTATTCTATATCTAGCATGGCAAGACAGCAGAGACGCTTACAGCCTCCAAAAAGAAAAACACTTGTGACAAAACTATTAAGAGTTCCTGGTGATTAAGTAATAGACACTCATTCTTTCAAGACTGTCTTGAACCAAAGGCAAAATCGTGCCATCATCTTTGCCATATTTGTCAGGATGAAATCAAGGCAGCCTGATTTTCTGTATTCCTTCCAAGTTATTCAGCAGCATCCACACAGCTCCTTCCGAAAGAATACAGAAGTTAACTAAGGAAAGAGTGTGGCAGTGCTCTTGGGGCTCTACAGAGGGATGCTGAAATATCGATACCTGAAATGTAGGTCGTATTTTTATCTTTGGAGCTTTTACAGACTCTCAAGAGTGGTTCAAACCAAAGCAGAAGCTTTAAGGAAGCATAAACTCAAGAATTCTGTTTCTGCCAGTCTCAGAAGATGAAATACCATTGGCTTTACTTCCTCAAAATGAAAGAAATTAGAAATCACTACTCTACCAATTGACACATCAGAGGAAGAAGCCTGGCTGGTCAGCTGTCCTGAGAAGCAAGCATGCAAATCCAGCCTTGGTTCCACAAGACGTGGTTCTGCCTACACAGAAGCACCTGAAGAGGGCAAAGAAAGACTGCAACATGGGCTCTCCCTCAGACAGCAGAGAACTCGCTATCCACGCTCTGAAGGCTCCGCTTTCCTACCAAGCTCTCAATGAAAGTTTCATGCACGGGTCCAACTCCCGCGCAGCAGCCTTCCTTATTAAATACAGAAACCCCAAATACAGATTTGCTTTCACAACCACAGAGAATAATGTAGAGAAAGATGTAAGGAAATTAACAAAAAGAAGAGCATTCTTCGAAATACTTTAAAAATCTAACAAGAGAGACGACAAGTTCCCAGAGAGGCCACCGTCTCGCTTCTCCTCCCTTTCCAAGGGGAAAACCAAGTGCCCACATTGACCATTAGGAATTCAGAAAAATAAAAATATACACTCATTATGGCACAGATCCCCTTTAAAAATTGCAAAGGACCCTACATTTGTTTCTGAAGATGCAAGGCGCATGCAAATGGTGATCTCAGTGTAAAATAATCAAATATTGACCGTAATAAAGTAATTTAAATTACTTCCAAGATCTAATATGAATGAGATCAACAGAAGCCCTCTTTCTTTCAGAAGCCTGCAGTGAAAAGATGCTGCAGCGCTGTGGAAGGATGAACTCAACAAACGTGGACCACTTCAATTCCAGAAACTGAGTTTTATCACTGCCCTCCCTCTGCCAGCGGAGAAATGAAAACTAAAACCACCAAGTCCAAAGACACAGTGAACTCTGTTTCAAACCAGTTTCTGAGAAGAAAACTGATGACTTTCAAAGGTATTCAATGACAGTGCCATCTGACCTCACTGGACAGCTAATTATACCCTTTCTTTTACAGACATAACCAAGGCTGCTTTAATGAGCATCCTTCAGCTTTCTTTACTGTGTTAGTAACTCTCCGTGTCCTTACGGTCTCCACATCCTTACAGTTCACTCAGTATTTCTTGGTGTCTACTTTCAAAACTGATTCCTTCTCAAAAAGAACAACGTTACCGCATCCCTGGTTTTTTAAAGATTTTTGTACATTGTAGTGCTTATAGTTTAAAAGTCAAAAATAAGGTACCTTGCACAGTTCCAAGCAAAGCAAGTAGCCAAAAGAAACAGTAAGACTGTCCACAGAAAATGACCTCTTCCAAACTTCAGTTAGCAAACTTTCTCCTAACCAGAATACAAGTAAGTGTGTGCAAAGCTAGCAGATATAATTATGCAATCAACAATTACGTGGTGAAATGGACTGGAAAAACAAAATTAAAACAATAAATGTTAATTTGTATTTGCTAACCACGAATGAAGCGGCTGGCTGGTACTCTGCAAGGCACAAAATCCTTAAAAAAAAAAAAAATTCTTAAAAATTCAAGGAATGATACAGGGAATTCACATATAGGAAAGTGTATGGAGATGGCATTCATCTGGATTATAAAATAGCTACAATGAAAATTCAAGGCTGTGTACACATGCTTGCTGCCTTAAGCTTAAAAGGGCCGCTATAATATATTTGGAAAGCAGAGTTTAGAAATCAAATTATGGCTGTATTTTCATATGATCCAAGTGCACACATTTTCCAAACTGTAATCTTGCGGCAGGAAGACTATTTGAGTCATGTGTGTTTGCATGACTCACAGAACACATATTAAGGAGAGATCTGAAAGAAGGAAGGGGGAAAGCCCTGTATCACTAAACCAGGAGATTACTCCTTTAGCAGGATGTGGTTTCAACACAGGAGCAGAAGAAAACAGAAAAAATCGCTCGAAGAATCAGGGAAGAAGGGGAGACTACAAGAATCTGGACCGGAGATGCACAGGAGGGCTCCCAAGGCTCAGAGAAGTGGTTTATAAGCACATAAAGAAAATTCCATTAAAGCATTAGAACTGAGAAGGTACAAAGCTAAATTTTAGAGATGATTTCTGAATGATTTATAGAAGACAGAATAATGCATTAACCCCCAAAAGAGAAAAAACGTTATCAGTAAGCTGGAAAGGGCAATGGACTTTGAAAGGTAAAATATAGTCCTGCTTCTTGAATCATCATTTCAAACCTCGCTGGAAGAGCAGTTAAGAATATACAAATCCCAGTTCCTCAAATCTCAAATTCATTACAGCAACCCCCTTTTTTTTCACCAAGAACGATATAGGCCTGATCCTACAAACTTGCAGTATGCTTGAAGGATTATCAAAACACATTTTTCTTCCTTATTCCTCAGCCTCTCCTCCAAGACATGATCAATACAGATTCCTTTCGCTCTTCTATTTCCACACTTCTTTCGGTCCTTGTCAGCTTGGTACTGTCGATATGCAAGAATGCCACAGAGCTTGTTATAGACCGCTTGTAAAGGGATGTCCATAATGAATGGGAACCATATGAGTGGTACTCTTAAAAATTGTCTCCACTGCTGGATGGTATTTCCTCTGGAACTTCAGGAAGTTTTCCTGCCACCTTTGACTTACACTTTACAAGCAGGGTTCTGTTGCAGGCACTGTTCCAGAACACATACCCACATTAATACTGAAATAGGTAGCTGGATAATTTAAATTAATTCAGATGTGTGGATCCTACCAGGTAGTTACTCTTCATGAAAGTTTCACAAGACTGCCAGATCCCAAGAGCAAGAAAATGAAATTGGGTTTATTTTTAAGCAGCAGAAATAAATGCACAACTCATTATGCAATATCATGGAAAAGCTCAAGTAAGGCTGTAGCTTCATGCCTTAGGAATTTGGGCAAGAGATTTTTAGAAGTTGGATCAGTTCAATGTCTCTTTTGACACTACAGCCCTAAACCAGCTGCAAGAACATTACTACCAGGTGGCGTGCTGCAGCACAGGGACAAAACCAAGAGGTCATTGAATCTCCAGTTGAAGTGGCCCCTCTTAAATCCAAAGGTCTCCAGCAATTTGTCTCAAGTTCTTCGCAAAGGAGGCTATTTCTCCATACTCCACCTATAACTGGCACTAAAGAAGAAATTACTAGTATTAAAAAAAAATAAAAATAATAAATTTAAAAAAAAAAAACCCAACCACCAATCAGTGCAAAAAAATAAATTCAGCTTTAGTATGTGGAAGCAGAGCTCCATGAGCTACCCTGGGAAGGAGGTGCAGCCCTTCCAGTCAGTACCGAACCTGACAATTCTGCTCCTCTACTGACACACAAAGTTCATTTTGCAAGTTACAGATCAAGTAACAGTTCCAGACCAGGTTCAATGAATAATTAACTTTAGGTGGCCAGAAGCTCAACGCGCTGAAATTTCCCCCCTGAAACACAACACAAAAGCCAGCGCCATGGACTGCTGTGCTCTCCCATGCCGTGCACAGGTGTGAAGTACCTTGGACTGGGTATCGGAAACGGCTAATGGACCCAGCAGGAACAAAGAATCATCACACAGGCTGAAGGGACCTCAGGAGATCAGCTAGTCCAAGCCCTTCAGCCCCAAAGCGTGTGCAGTTAGATCAGGTTGTCAGGGGTTTGTCCGACAGGGCTCTTTCATGTCTCCAATAACGGAGACATGAGTGACCTGACCATCAGACATAATGTCTGACCATCCTTACGGTGAAGAGTTTTTTCCTTGTATCTACTTGGGTCCATTACTTGTTCCTGTTGCCTCTCATCCTATCACTCTGCACCTCTCCGAAGAGCTTGGCTCCATCCATCTTCTCTACACCCTCCCATTAGGTAGCTGTAGACAGCTCATGACAGAAAGGATGATATAAAATTAGTTATATTTAACTAGCAACTGCCTACAGCTCACCAACAGGGAAATACTGGAGACAGGATGCTTTACTCCTGCCTTTCAAGAGCCTTAGTAACTTGGAGACATAGGATCCACAGCACTACTCCCTCCTCCAGAAAAGATGTCCATATCCTCACCTCTAGAAGATTGGCAAGTAGAACTGGTTTGTGTAAGACACAGCGAGGGAAGACGGAAGAGGTGAGCTTTGATTTTATTCAAGTCTTTTGGGTGGAAGCCGCACTCTGGGAGTGAAAGACATGAATTCAAATCCTCCTTCTGCTTGCTCAAGCTCAGGTCTGTACCGAATTTCCTCGGTGGGTGGGGAAAGCTACCACTCGGCAACGGCTCAGTCCAGATGGGATTCACCTCCATTACTCTTGTCCTGCCCAAGGACTGAGCCGGAAAGAAGCTCAGGAGAGACCAAGATCAACCAAGAGCAGCGAGGTGGAAGCGGCTCCTCCACCGGTCCTACTCTTCGTCTGGTTGACTCTCGCGTACAAGAGGCAGAAGGAACAGATGTACATCGCAAAATGCAACGTCCTGGAGAGACGGCTGAGCTCCTGGAGAGTTGCGGCGGTGGATATAGATAGCATGGTACAGCACGGCAAGGGCTTCGCAGATGAACTGCGTGACTGCGGAGTTAGTACAGCAGGATATTGAATGAAACCAGCCTCGCCAAGCCGGCCGGTATGGCGAGACAGCGCTGGCGTACAAGTATAAACCCAAGCGCTGCTGTGCCTGATGGGCTTCCCGATTTATACTCTCTACGTGCCTCAGTATCCCCGGCTCTGTGCTCCGTTTTACACCACACAAAAAGTAAGCCTGCACTCGTGAAGAGACCAGCATTTCTAAACACCCGCCGGGCATCCTCCGAGACCTACCTACCAGATCCGACCGCCCCAACGGCTCAGACGCAGAAATGCCTCCATTCTGAAAAGCCACAGGTGTGAACTCAGCACTGGTCTGTTTAACCCTGTCGGTACCGAGACAGATCTTAGTGCTTGGGAAACTTTAAAGCTGTAACAGCGATGCACCTGGAATGAGAATTTTGGATTTGGAAGCCAGCTACTGCTTCGAGCACGGAAGCCGTCTTGTGCGCTTAGCTTTAGTCTCTGACCTGGTATCAAGAGATGAGACTTCAGCTGATTTTTTTTTGTAGTGTTATCCTTGATGTACACATTTGGAAGAAAAAAGTATGCTGCAAAAAAAAAAAAAAAAACCCAGAAAACTGGTACAGGTCCTTAAAAGGACTGGATTTCATGTCTTCTTCTACTCTGAGATGTATCAACTTCTCTATTCGGACTTTTCAAATTGGCACATCACACCAATTTAGAATTTATTTTACCCAAAACTGGTATTCAAGTCTTTTTTTTTTAATTGCATACACACAGATCATATTGATTTGCAAACTATGATGATCACCACTCAAAAAAAATTTGTGTGGAGTCCAAAATCTTCAAATCAAGCTATAATCCGTGCTAAACACCCTAAGCACACCAAGGAAGTTCCATTCCTGAGAAACTGATTAGTTTGTTTATCTCCAGCTAAGGGTCTGAGTTGAAAAGCACTGAATCTTCACAGGAAAAGTGTTTGGGAATATGCTTAAAATATATATATATTTTAACAGCTATTTCTGCAGCATGATCCGCATCCCATGGTTACTTTCCATGCACATGTAGCAAGATGCCATTCGCAGCCCCACGGGCTGAAAATAAGAGCAATAATGTCATGCAGACTTTGGAATTTATTACTACCATAAAAGAAGAAGAAACTTTAATACTTTGAAAAGCAAGTCATTACCCCTCCTCTCCCAAACCCTACGATATGTATCTGAAGAACCTAGTGACCTGCGGTCCTCTTAGGGAAAAAGCTTTTCGCTCCTACCCTGAAGAAGATAAAGTCATTATGTAGGATGACTGGAATAATGATGGAAGGTTAACACTCGGACTTAAGTACTTCCAGACACATTTTCCCCGTTTGGCAGAAAACTTGTTTTGTAAGACCCAGAATTGTCCTAATATAACAGCATAGCAACTGCAACTTAAAACAGAACAAGTCGGTTAATGGACTGTTAGGAGACTTTTGCTGTATAATGGCATTTAGATGCATGTATTTAAAAAACAGGTGGATAATCCAAATGTTCAGTTACTAGGACACTAACAGTTATGTCCATGGCAATTTTGTTTCTGTTCTTTAAACAAATCATCACTTGCAAGCACTAATGTTAAAACCAGAAAGCCAGTCTAGTACACAGTGGCTATAAATGCCAAATCAATTTTCAGCAGATAATAAAGTCCATGTTTTACAATCAGCAATGCACTGTTTTACTACCCAAAATGTAAGCTAATAATATATAGCTCTGCTAAATGGAAAATGCAGATATGCTGTTAAGAAACGGGCTGGCTGTGAGATGATGGATCATTTCTGCTGGGACCTTCTTAAAGCTATGTGCAAATGTTTTGAAAATATCACATGATGTGGCCATGTGTTAAAAATTACAGCCAGTTAAGTTCTCTGCTAAGAAAAATATGTGGGCAATTTATGAAATGCACTCCAGGATGGAGATATCTTAAGTAAAACCAGATTTTGAAAACAAACCCTTTTTTTTTTTTTGAAACATGAACTTTAAAAAAAAAAAAAAAAAGTTGCAGCCACATCTGGAGAGCAGAAGTAAAGAAAGGGTGGTCTGACCTAATACCAGGCCATCTTCTGAAAGAGCAGCATTATTTCTGGGCTACAATGACTGTGATCACTGATTGTCCTTTTAAGGAAACCATGCTGAATACTGCCATGGGCAATAATAAAGCATTTTGTAGGCCAACATCTGTTCTTTGAAAGTACTATAAAATGACTGATAGATTTGTAATGTTTCATAAATAAAGTCTGGGATAAACAGTTCTTAAAACAAAACCAAACCAAACCAAAACACGATTCGCAGTAATCAGCCAACCCGGTGTACGGTGTTAGATTTGAACACTCTCTTCCCCCAGCATCAATTATTTAGAGATAAGCACTTCCGAGAGTTCAGCCCGTAGAATGACAAAACGGTTAACTCGGTGACTGCGAGCTGCATGTTAACGGGACTGCCTTCCCAGGGACTTCTCTCCGGAGTTGCAGCAGTGCCCGAGCAGAGATCTGAATTGCTTTTACAGCGCTTCATTAGCAAGCCCCGCTGCTGCCGCTTTGCCCTGGCAGGGAAGCGAGGAGGTGAGCGGCGAGTCACAACCACAACAGTATGAGCAGCTCGTCTTTGAAGGGCAAATTTATTTTGTGTAAAAGTGTTATCGCTACACATAAACCAGAACCCGTCTTTATTGCTTCCTGTCCTTTCCCCCCGAAAGAAGGAGGACTTCAGATGTCAGAATTACCGAAGGGATGGCTTCTGAAACCGAGACTTCACACATACACAAAAGGCACTGACATAATATCAGATTACATAAAAATACACATCCTTTTAATCTCCTGTACATAATGTGCTTACTTTTAAAATACAAAATCTGCCCCAGATGGCTAATAATGCCCATTTGAAAAAACCCAACACCACAATATTAAAGGGCTAAAATATGCTGTGAACAGATTGAGCGGCAGTTCATCCTAGAGGAGAGTAAAAAAGTGCAGATGGGTGTCAAAAATAGCCAAGTGTCAGATCTGTTCAAGTATCTCCATTCTGGCACATGCTCCCAGTCACAGCTGTTAGTGTATTCTCTGTATCCAAGTGCAAGGTTTTCTAACACTCCGAGCTGACATTAAAACACACTTCTTGCTTGCTACTGCTTCAAGAGAATGCTGGAAATTACAAGATTTATTTAATGGTAAAGCTTAACGAGTATTGATAAGGGTATACATACTCGGAGTGTAGCGCATGCCATTTTGATTAAAGATGCATGAAATTTTAACCAGCAGGTAGATTAAGTAATTTAAATGCCAAAGGCTTAATAGGTTTTCAAAAACCTCCACTCTGGGCATTCCAACACTGTTTGCCAACAGCCCCAAATAATGCACACAAGGATCAAAACTGATCAGATTGTGTCTTTTCAGTACATTTAAATATCTTAATAAAACACAGAAATAGTAAACCGCACGAGAAGGCGAGTTTCATACACATATAAGGGAAACGTCAGTGCATTCAAATTATGCAGAATGCACAGTTTTCCAAATTAATGAATCACCATGATGTTCCTAATGAAGACCACGTTCCCAGGAAGGTAATGCATGCAAATCAAATTTGACGTTTAAAGGGTTAAATTGACCTTTCATAGTCCTCCGTTGTTATCTATGCAAATTAATTTGCCCATATTTCAACCACATAAATCCTCTTAGCCTTGCGCTTTGAGCAAACAGAGCCCACTTTCTGGTTCCAACCGGAGGATCAGCAAACATACCGGCAGTAGGGTATGACCGTGTACAGAAATCCTAAAAGGGAAACGTTCTTCCAACAACTGGCAATACCTACATGCAACTGTGGTTGCAGCAAACTGGCAGATACTGTTTCAAAACACCATCTGCGAGGTGTACAGACTCTCTGTGATCAAGCGTAGCCTCTTCTGCCTGTCCTACCCAAATAATCCACAGGAACCAGCCAGCTGTAGGATCTCTAGCCCTGTCTTTTTTTATCCAGAGACACAGGCTGCTATAATCAGGCACATGGCTCTCTTCGGTCCTTACCAAAGAGGGGAGGGGGGGGGGGAGGAACAAACCCAAACAAAACACACCAAATTCAATCCACTCGCTCCTGGTCAAGCATCTCACAAAACCCCTCAGACAAATCACCCTGCAGAGAAGCACCGTTTTTGTTGGCAATAACACTTATCAATTAGACGAGCGATCACAAGATCCAAGGATAATATTTTCCCGAGGAAACCGACCTATTAAAATTTCCAGCCCCACAGCAATTCCTCTAATTCAGCAGATTTTCATTTTTTTTTTATTGTTTTATTTTGAATCGACATATTTCAGCGATCTGCCTGGTGACAGTTAAGGACCACGATTTAGGGCAAGGCTGGAATAATTTGGTTTATAAATCTCCTTCACTTCTCTAACATAAACAGCTTTTCACAGAGATAATTTCAGCTGATGGGCGAACGCTGTGAATGATCTCCACCGATCAAATGTTTGCAGATCCAAGGTACAGCTGACAGTCATGAAAGCCAGCCCGAAGCTCTATTTCTCTTCGCTAAAAACGATCCCCCCCGTGCACAGACCCCGCACCCACAAAGCCCGTGACTTTCTGCTATTTCTATCCCTTTTTCATTGAAACATCCAGTCCTGCTGTAAGTATCATCTCTGGCAGTTCCCTCGCACAAATTCCCCTCCCCCAAACATATACACAACAGAATTAGCATCCGCGATCGCTCCGTACCCGCATCAGCTTGCAAATCACCCTCTATATTAAAAGAGAAGATAGAAAAGAAAAAAGAAAAAAAAAAAAAAAACAGGGAAAAAAAAAAGGAAAAAAAAATACTATCAAAAAACAATTAGCGTTTCCTCATTTAAAACCGAAAGAGCTGCAATAATTTCAACTCACCAGGCATCCTTGGATAAAATATACCACACTGTAAATGGCTCTCTCCTAAAAGCAAGCTTATTTAGGGCTCAGTGCCTCCTGTTCTGGAATGAACAGAGAGAAGCGAGGAGGGCCATCAGAACTGGCTGTGGCAGCGTAGCTGGAGGCAGGATGCTGGGCGCGTGCGTTTGCCAGGCAAAGACAGATGGAGAGCTGACACTCTGTATTGCACTTGGAGCAGAAATGTGAATGATGACAGGAGCACATGTGGCCTTGAACCCAGCCCTGTCTCTTCAGGCAGAACAATGACAGGGATGTGTGTGCAAATTATCACAACCCCGGCTCCCCTCAGCTGACTCCTTTTACTCTACCTTTCACACCAAGTTCCAGATGACCAAAGAATAGAAAGTAAAATGCAGAGTGATAAGCCAAACACTGAATTATTCATATTTTTTTTCTTTAAAAGTTAACCCTTTCTTCTGCTGACAGCAATTAAAGAAAGAAGCATCGCTTCGAATCAGCTCTCCTCCAAAAGTGGAAACAAATTCATTCTTTATTTTAACAGTCATAATTTTGCACTCCATAGGACTACGTTTGTTTATTTAGCCGGAAATTCAAAACGTGCACGAGGATATACAGGAGGGTCCCCCCTCCTCTTCCTCCCCTCCCCACACTTTTGTCATTATTATGCTGTTTTACTATAGTGAGTGGAGTATCAAAATCACTCCCTTTCTCAGATTCTCAGTAGTATGTGTAAAATAGAACACACTTAGAAAGCAGACCACTTTTATTTTACTATAGTGCTTTTAACCCCCTGGGATTCCTGCATTGATATGTTCCAAACATTTGCAGCTTACTCTCCTTTACCTTGCATGGTGATCCATGGGGGATGAAAACAAAATCTTCCCTGTAAAGCTTTTTCAAAAGCTAAACAATCATGTCCTCCCAATTTCTGATTTTGCACACCCCTTAAATGTTTATCCTTCACATGAATAACGTATGCCTGGCTAGGTTCAATGCACTCTTCCCTATTAAGCTTTAATGGACACCATGATACATAAAACTACAAGTCTTTGTTATAGTGCTTTATCTAAAGCTGGCTATTTTCTTCTCAGCAGTCCCTCTTTAGTCCTTTGTAAAACATCTTTGCCTCTTAGGAGAAACATACGCCTGACTCGCATGCCTTCTGTAGCACGTATAGCCTCGCACAAAATTCCAGGCACAAGGAAAAATATCTTCTTTTTAAAACTCTCCTCCCATTTAGCACTCGCTAAAGCTTCTCCTTTTAGTAACGAGTATTTCGCCAGCGATTAGCGCGTAGGTCCTGGGTTTGGCTCTGCCTTTGCAGTATACATTTAAACCCATATAGAAAGGCAGCGATTCTAAGTCAGATCTTCAGGCCCCACATTCTTCTCAGTACAAGACCCATCCTTTTGTACTTATTTATGAATCCCCCCTGATTTTGCGTTATGCCATCTTCTGCCTCTGCTACGCAGCAACAGCCCTGCTTTCAGGCCTTCCTCTTCCTTCCTCTAGCTGCCACAGAGCCTGATAAAGATCTATTTAGGAAAAGGACACACATGCGAAATTAAGCAAAAAATAACAACCCTTCCAATATCCGGACTGAACTCATGAATATTTCTCACTTAAAGCAAATGCGTCACTTAATGTACTGATATTTCCACAGTGATATCTCAAGGCTATTTAAGTGCCACCCTTAAGCTTCACTTAAATAGGAGAGAGACTCCAAACGCAGAACTGGCAAATTCGAGACGATCAAAGAGGCAAAGGGAGCAGGTTCCCTCGCCCCAGTAAACACGCCAGCACCAGCAACACAACGTGTCTGCTACACGAGGCAGGTCTTTTCTTCATCTTCGTCAGATATCTACTGTAATGAAGTTCTCTGTAATGGATTTTTTGAGTGTCGGAGAGCCCAAGAGAAACACCGAAACATGAAAACGTTTTCATGACAGACCGCTCTCATGGAGGGGGGGGGGGGGGAAGCAGAGGGGGAAAGGGAGAGAGCAACAAGCAAAGTCTCCACCACCGAGGCCTTTAAAGAATTTACCGTTCTTTTTGTTTTATTATTTGATGCACTATTTAAAACCAGTCACTTAGTATTGTATTTGCTGTGTTGTTTTTCCTTTTTTAACGCTGTACTCTACATGAAAGGAAAAACATTTTCACAGTTGGAAATGCAACCTTTCATCAACATAGATGCAGCCTGAATCAGCTTCAGAGTAGAAAGTAACGTGTCAAAGGTATGACGCATTTTAATAAAACCGAACAATATTCACTCTTAAAAGTAGGTCTTAATATCAGTACATTGTAAATCCACAGACCACGGCTCACGAAATTGAACTTCCATATGCTGTGCGATTATGCATCTTTTTTTTCTGTGTGTAAAAAGCCTTTTTAAGCTGTTATCTGACTACAGTAATTGCCATTTAAATTGATCCACGTCAACAAAACCCGGATCCCTGGAGATTCTCACCTAGAAGTCTGCTCGTGGAAGGGGCTAACAGAATGCCTGTGCATCTGAGACTACTTCAGCATTTTCTCAAGCAGCCAGCTGCATGAATAGTTTTCCCCTCTCATTATTTAATACACTGAGGCAGGCTGCAACCCATTTGGCAGTCCTCCCTGAATAAATATCTGTGGATATTTATTCGCCTTCCCCCACCCCACCCCCATATTTAATGCAGTCCCTTCAAGCTTGCCCTCACAGTTTTTGCACCAGGCCTGAAATTTTAGCAGGCCAAGCACAGGTGGACAGCCCGCTCTGGTCTTCAGACAGGAACAATTCTGCGGTATCGTAAGAGTCTGTATTATGTGTAATACCACCACGAAAGGGATACGAAGAGAGTGAAAAATCCAGAAGATAATCTTTGGCCAGATCCTGTCTGTTACGGTGCACACTCGGCTACACCTTCCCGGGTGGGAATCAGCTCCTCCTTTGACGACCATTCAAAACACTTTAGAAAATAATTGTAAACAGTCCTCTACAACCCCTTATTTTGAAAATGGGTAATGGTGGCCAAACAGCCTCCATATTCATATATTTTAAGGGGAAAAAAAGAAGACTTTAATGCAGTGGGTGACAGAATACACCAAGCCAAGACATGGACCTGATGGGAAAGAGAAATTCCGAACATCACCATTTAAAAGCACAGAGATTGCCTTCTGCGCAAACCTAGCTTAATAACAGGGACTGGAAGTCCACTGAAACGCATCTGTAGTTAATGAAAGCTCTCTATTAACAGTGAAGGAAGAATTTAACTCAAAGCTTTTCTGTAGGACTTCTCAACTTCCCGCTCTACTTATAGCAGACTGTTGTGATACATTGTGACTTCACACAGTGGGTATTAAGTGAGTTAATTCAAAGGAGCTGAAACCTCATTGATCCTAATTGAAAGCAATACACCCAACCAAATAGTTTTCTACCCCATCTGCTCTGGCCTGCCACCAGCTATTCAATACAAGAGAATTAATAGTTTCAGATATTCTAACCGACCCAATAAAAGCACTCATTTAAGCAGGACTGCATTAACAAAGTGAAAAACCAAGGGCAAAATGGGTTCAAATGGAGCATTTTACTCCTAGTTGGCTTTAACAAAGCTGAATAATGCTTATTCTGACTTTTTATGTGCAAGACTTGATAAACTGAATGAGAAGGCACTCAATGATCAGTCAACGAGCATTGATGAATGGTCATTAGGACCCCCCCAATCTCAGGGAAGGCCATTCCACAAAGTGGCACACCAGCTTGAAAGGGCGGACTCACTAATGTCCAGATTTCCCCGCTTGCTTGTTCCACTTTCACTTTCAGACCACTGGCCACCAAATGAGGCTGACATATTGGAAAATAATCTTTTATGGGCGAATGGTAAATAAAAATGGAGGCATTAGCTGGGCTTTCAAATTCAAATCTGCTAGTTTTGTCAGCCCCCAAACGTTTTGATTTTCCACCCAGCTGGAAGCTATTAGTGTTTTCTTAAGGCATCCCACTGACAGGGCAAACCCACCTAATGTGTGAGCTGTAGAGCTGATGGGGGGGACGGGGGACGACCACTTCTGGATGCTTTCTCAACTTTATTCAGTTGACCATCCAACCAAAGTACAGTAGTGACGGCAACACGCCTTCAGGAGAAGCTCAATAACTTCTTGTTGCCCAGTAATTCCCATCGCCTGGTGCAACAGGAGTCCACCTAGGGACTGCACTGGGTACCCTCAGCGCAGCTTTTTCCATGACATTGCACCTAGCCTCTGATGCTTTTCCTGCGCCACCACAAAAGAGTTCAAGCTATTCAAGAAAGGCACTTCTTTATAAACCTCTAATTCCTTGCTTGGAAACAGAATTAAAATATTCCAATAAGACGTGTTCTTATCTGTTAGCAGTAGCCCTTAATGCATGCAACGCAAAACACTTGCCAGATAACACTAAACATTTCCCTGAGCATTTCCTTATTGGCAAGGCTTTGTGGGCTTCTGAAAAAAAAAAAAAAAAAAAGACAAATGGGACCCTTAAAACATACGTAGCTCTGTGAAACGTCGACTAATTGAGATTACCTACACAAATACTCAATAGTTGAAAGCTAGAGTCACCAAGCCGGGAAGAAACTATTCTTGGTTGTCTAAGAGGAACTGTTCGTTATGTTACCTCTAGTACTGGATTAAATTCATTGGAGGTGAGAAAGCATTCATCTCTTTTTTCAGTTAGGAAAATGTAAATGTCATACTATTTCAGTGGGATAATCAGAAATTGGTCCTCAGAAGAGGATCTCAAATCATCTGTTAAGAAAAATGCGACCTTGGCAATGGGTCAGACTTGGCAACCTAGACCACCTATTGCTTTTTGATCAAAAAAGAACAAAAAAAAAAAAGAAAATCATTCTTGTCGAGCATTGCTAGAAATCCCAGTGGCATTTCAGGTTTTAAAACAATGAAAACATCCATAAAGACCTATCGCAGAAGAAGAATAGTTCCACCAAAAATTGACTCAGAATGGGAGGGCCAACATGGGCTTCAGGTTTTAAAGAACACATGCTCTTTTAAAGTAAAATGTGCATTTTAGTAAAAACACTCACTCACACGGACTAACTCACATACGCGTACCTAGCTTGGCGTCTATTTCTTTCACTTGATGTGGGCTAAACCAAGTTTTGCTTTGCGTTTTTTATTAAATACAGTATTTTCTATAGCGTGGGTAAAGTAAATTAGAATTGACTGTTAATTTCGATCATCATTCAGATTCAAGGGAAATTACCACACCATCGGAGCATGGGCATCACCGAAGCACTTCAGAAAATTTGATATTGATTTGATATTATTTCTGAAAGGACACAAGAAAATACCAAAGATGCCATTTCACCGTCAGGAGAAAGAACTCATTCAGTGTGACCCAGAGAAGCCTGGACAAGAATATCTGGTCCTGCTGATCTAGGGTCATATTTTAAGATCCAAAAAGAAAAGGGAAGGAAAAAAAAAAAGGTTTCAAGCTATCAGTTGCTTTTTGACTTGAAGCTCAGGGTGTTTGTTCGTTTAACACGGGTAGGGAAACTCCTCCTGCTGTAGTGTATTAACCCTAGTTTTGACCTCTAATCGATGCCTTTTCAATGCATAGGATTTTCATAATAAAGATAATGTGAGAGCATATTTGTGTGAAAGCGTATCCACCACCAGCCATAAATTCGAGCCTCGCATTTTTCTTTGTAACATGTCAATATTTGTGACACTAACTAAACAGATTTTATTCATTTGACAAGGACTGTTACATTATATTGAAAACTTTTGTTTCAATGTCACCACCTCCCCGTTTTGACTGATGGCGAGTTAGTTTTGTTAAAACGCAAGGGGTGATAGCGTATGCTCCAATGAACTTTCCCTCCTCTCAGCACCAGAGACAAAAAACCTGCAGCTCGGCTCTGTGCTGGCAGCCATCTGGCCGGCTTTCTCTCAATGCCTGCCCCACACCACACCGCAGGCAAAATTTCAGGGCTCTAGAGCTCTGTGGAGCTATTCATGACATACCAATTTCACATTTTCTGCTTGTACGCTTGCAACAATAAATGCTAATGAGGACTGTGAATGACATTTTTAAAGACAATAAAAAGGTCTCCAAATCCCTTGCATATGGAGACACTATTTTCTAAACTTCACCTTCTGTTAGGGAGCCATTACACTCTAAAGGAAAAAAATAACCTAAGGAGAACAATGAGATGATCAAAGCATAACCGAGTCCTTACGAATTCCAAAGAAAACAATGTTTGCAAAGCTAGCTTAATGACAGACAGATTTTATGCCGATGTGCAGCGGTAACACTCCGGCACAGGAACTCTCTTTTTCAATAGCACTGCTACTTCTCATCAGGGGGCCTCAAGAATTGGGGGGTGGGGGGACATAGCATATCCTTGCTTTCACTGATCGCTTATAACCCCGCAAGCCATAGATTTGGACTTTTTAATTACGAATCTCTAGATGAGTCCAAGAGTAAACTGTTACGATTAATTGATTTGGAATGCCACGCTTTCATAGAGATTACTCTACTGATCGAGGGGGTCCAAGTGAAATATCCAATTTTAATGTTTTCTTTCCCCAAATCTGCCTTTTGCAATGATATTGCGGCTCTTAATAAAATAAAAAAAAAAATAATAAAAGAAAAAAGTTGCCTTTAGTCTTGGTACTGTGCTCTACATTTAATTAAAGACAGCTTCCCCTTATTAGCACGGATTAAAAACACTTTCAGGAAAATCCACCAGGTGGAGCAAATACACAGCAATACAAAACATTTATTTATGTTCATTCTGCCATTTTCAACAGGGAAAAATGCTTTATATGGAAATATTTTTACCTCTTGACCTCCCTTCTTCACCCTTTTGTCATATATTGATCAATTTGTAGTTATTTACTACACTTATAATGGTACAAAAGCTTTGTTCAAAGGGGCCTTGATACAAAGCTATTGTTGCTGATGAGTTTCAATACGAATTTGCAAACCACAATAGTCATCAGATATATAAGGGAAATTAAAGAATAGTATTATTCAATATGTGTGTGTGTGTGTGTGTGTATATGTATATACTCAACAGTATAAGGATAATGTGCTCGTAAAACAGACAAATGTATGTATTCAACAGTATAAGGGTAATGTTGTGCTCGTAAAACAAACCAACAAGCATTCAGAAAATAAAGCTTACTCTCACATCAGGTAGCAAAAATCTTTACGCTGGTGTCCACTATAATGGACTGGAAGCCAGCCCCTCCTGCAGGCCTTGTTATGTGTTTATATACATGGTAGTAGCGCCAGTAACACCTCAGCAGTGCCCTTGTACTGCATGTTGGTGTTTCCTATTAATGCCTTTATTTTAGTATTACATCCATCAACCACCGAGTAATTTCAAGAGTGCAATGAATGAGGACTGTAAATAAATATTTGAGCACATCTAAGACAGCTAAGCATTATTTCCCCATTTAAATTATTTGCTTTCCAGAGCCAGGTGAGAAAGCCACTTCCTCATCAAATATTTTAACTTTCCCCTGATGAATGAGAAGGTCTAATGGCATAAAGGCAGGGGGGCACCTTTTTACATGACAAGAACCAAGTCTTAACAGAAAAGTGGTTATGGATGAGTCTTCTCACAGTTATAATAGGACAACCCACTGGCAGACCCTGTAATTGCTAAAATGGTAAAGCAATATTACCAAGTGAACTGCTCAAATGCAGCTCAGCGACTGGAAACAGCAGAATCAGTACACAGACTCTTGCAACCCTTGATGATGGAAAAGCATTATCGTTTGTGAGTGACAAAGGGAAGGTGCTGGTTTTAGTTAAAGAAACCTTTTTCTTTCCATTTTTTCCTTAGTTACACCTCCCAGCGCATTTTTCCCTTACTTTTCCGCTCAGCTCCCTCCGTCCTCTCTCTGCTACCATGTCCACCCCTATGGTCTTGATTCTGGGGCCACCTCCCTGCCCTACTACACACCTCCCTTCCCCAATCCACTCCATGACTCCTGTGTGCTCCTCCTGCCTCGGCCATTCATCCTTTCCTGCCTCTGGGAGCCCTTAAAGCTGGAAGTAGTTCCAGAATTTGAAGCTGTGTGCGCTACCATCAAATGTTACCCCCGCAATTAACACATCAACGTGGGATCAACAACCAGCAAACCCCACTCGACCACTGAGGGACAAACACTGTCACAGTTAACGTTGACGCTCCAAAATTAGAGCCATAATGGGACCTGCTTCATGTCGTGCAATTGGAGGAGCACACCACGCTCCCTGGAAGCACAATGCATTGATACAAGCTTTGCGCTTTCAGTCTGACCCAGACGACTCCCATCCCAGCAAAGGAAAATTAACATACAAAATCTTTGCTTCTTTAGGCACAGGGAGGAGCCTCGAGGAAACACAGGCCTTTTAAATATCATTTCATTTTATCTAATTGTGTTGTACTCCACATGGTGCTTCGTTGTAGCCATTCAGAAGAGTAGCAGGAGAAGAATGCAGAGGTGATTATGAAGTGGAATTTCATACCAAGAGCAAATTACAGCACTTCACACTAGGAGAACATCTGCAAAGAGCAGCAGTAAGTGTTGGGGCACAACACAAGGTGCCAGTTTTAATAAAGCCCGACCCAGCTTGGGAACCGTTATCCACAAGAACTTCCGTTAAGCAAGATTGTCACAGCAGAGACTTGCGGAGTTGCCCAAGCTAAATATTTTTTCAGTTTTAAACATAACGCTGATTTAAAACCATTATCGTTGAGGGATTTTTGAGGTGACAAACATGGATTGCAGACTATCATTGTCTCCCATTTTCAAAGAAGAGCTAGACACCCGATGGGTGGGAGGAAAGGCAGTGTGGTTACTGTCACCACCAGAACTTTCTCTCATTATGCTGCTGGTTGAGGTGGGCAGTGGTTGGCTACAGGTCACGGGCAGTTCAGTAGATGATGAACTGCAAAACACCATAAAGGCCTGTACAACACTAGAAATAGGAACAGACTTAACATGACTTGTAAAAGTTTAACTAACTTCCCTAGATATGCACAAAACCAATAGAACATGACACTGACCACAATGCATAAGCCGTTGGGTTTTTTTCATCCTGTAGCTACAAGCAACACTTATTTCAACTATGGCTTCGTTACAGTATGACAGGATAAAGCAATTTAAAACTATATGCTTAAGTAGTTAACTTTTACGTAAAGGTTCCTTTACACCAGAGTAGTCCAAAGAGTTCGTAATGAAGAAGGGAGCCTGATTCTAAAGGTGAAGGATTATGTATATATTTAAGAGTTTATTAGATCACGATTATTGATCTGATACACCGTAACAGCTCTTTTGTTTCACCATCCCCTTTAAATCCTTCTTAGATGGAGGATTAGTGGCACAATAGATGATAATGACTCTTTTGGTCCCACTGCACTATCCTTAACTCCCAGATGCACATGCACACCGAAGGCTACCTTCTCTTAATGAAGGGTCCCCTAAAATCCTTACCTGGTAATGTCTGTGTGCAAGAAATAAAGCATGCCCTTAAATCTGTATTACAAAATCCTAATGAAATATTAGCAGGGAAGGGAAAATATAAGTTACCGCTCAAGTATTTTCGATGTCGCCTACAAAGTACCCAAAATCATTAGCACGTGAAAATGTCCTCCAAGACTACAGGCATAATTTTACAGACTAGACCAAAAAAGACTTCAGCATAAAAGAAAACAAAAGCATAGTTAACTTTCAGCTCTCCCTTCTCCACTCCTACAACCACAAATATCTTTCTTGGATCAGCTTCTGCCCACAACAATAAAATGCAATAGTCACATGCTACACTCATTTTTTCTGCAAAGCCATATTAATTATGGTCCCTCCCTCTACTACTTGTACCTTGTGATCTTAAGTTCTGCCAGTATGACCATTAACAGCACTGTGCTATAAGCTAGGGTATTAAAATTATCCAAATACGAGTCCTATTCTTCACTTACCATTCAAACAAGAAGTCATACTCTATTTCTTCACAAACAACAACACAAAAAAACCAAACAACTTTCAAGACCTTCACCTAAATGAACATTTCAGCATCTTTCAGCTATGACTTTGAGCTTTGCATCCCAACAAACACTTTCCCTCTATGGGTCCAAACCTGACCGGGGCACAGAGCCCTGCCTCAGGTACCCAGCACCTTCAGCCTGTCGAGTGGCCGCAAAAAACAGCAGCTACGAGGAGGAAAAACTATAACCGACCCTATCCCGACATTTTAAAATTGAATGCCAAGCTGGACACCTAAGAAAATCACATGAATAATGAGAATGGGAGCGCTGATAGCTGCCACCACTGTTTTAACAGACCATGCCAGAACAAACACTGGCTTGGTTTTATTCCGCAGCGTGCCAAGCATGCTGAAAATGAAAAACTTAAAATGCCAGGAATGACGATTATGTTAAAATTAACATTTTCATAAGTTTGTTTGCTGCATAGCACAAACTCCACCTGAAAGAGTTTGCTCAGAAGATTTTACCTCTGAAAATAAAAGAGGTTGAGCAAGGGAAGAAAGAACAAAGTAAAAGATGCGAATTCAGAAGTGAAAGGGTTAACATGTTTTGCTTCGGTCGGTATTATACCAATGCCAGAATTACAAGGGAAAGACTAAAAAGAGCCAATTTTTTTTTATTATTATTATTATTCTTTTTTTTTTTTTTTTTAAAAAAAAAAAAAAAAATCAGGCCTATCTGTCACAGGGTTGTCCGGGCTGGAAGAACCGGCAGGAACCTCAAATTCCTGACCAAACCCTCTTCCACACAATGCCTCCTGAATGGAAGGAACCCAGGCCCGGCAGAGATAGCCCGCTGTCAGGAACCAGCCCTGACGTTGGCGGACAGACGGGGCTGGCCTCGCAGGATGTCAGAGCAGCAAACTGCCGTTCGAGATACTGGGTTTTCACACACTCCCAGCCTGGATGTTTTGCTCTTCAGGTAATTAAACAAGGAAACGGGGCTGATGTGTACGAGTCTGACCCCTGCGCCGCGGCTCCGCGGTTCTGCCGATCAACTTCCGCACCAACCGCCCCGAGCATCAACAGAGTCCTCTGCTCCCGACACCAAGCTCTAAAACAAATCCTCCTGGAAATCACTGCTGCTGTCTACTCCTTTCTTTTTTATTTTTTTCTTTTTTTTTTCTTTTTTTTTTTCTTTTTTTTTTTTTTTTTCTATTTAAGAAAGGCTAAATGACTTGCTCTGTTCCACGTGCCTTGCTGCTTTCTCATAAAAAAAAAAAAAAAAGAAGGGAAAAAGGAAAGAAATGGGTACTTTTGGGTTTTGGGTAGCTGTTCTTCAGCCAGCCATTCAAAATATTAAATATGTGGAGGAGGGGAGGGACGGACAGAAAGATGAGGCAAGGAATTCCCAAATTAATGCTTACGCTAAGGTCATCACTCAAAATGAAGAAGAACCTGAAAAGGATTTCCGATTCACCCACCCAACTGCCAGATATTCACTAATTTTGAAATAAAAATATTCTCATTCAGGTGTTATTGAAAAGTCTTTGTCTTACTTGACGACATAAATCATAGAATCGGGCATTAGAAAAATAGACCAGTGTCTTCTCTTTTTCTCCAAATTTAAGAAACTGGAAAAGGCAGGTGTTACCACGTACCCTCGGTGAAAACCCTACACAGGCTGCTCTGTGACTGACCTAGTTTTTACGCTCTTTAAAGGCTATTTAAACAAAAATGATTTTTTAAAAAAGGTAACACATTCCCACTTCTTTCTGAAAAATCCACAGAATAGAGTATCGGCTGAAAAGAGAAGAGCCCAGAAGAAAGAGGAGTAACAAAAGCAAGGCCTGCTTGTCTGTGTTCAACACAAAGAACATTAAATGAAAACAACTGGCACGCCGCCAAATTCCTATACAGGCAAAGAGATTCAAATAAATTGATTTCACGCATCACACTGACCCGGGATCAGTGAGCAGTGGTACAATACACTCGCTGCTCCATGTGGGGCAAAGCCCATTAACGTTATCAGAGCCACAGCACATTACTACCAAGGAAGGAGGGAGGCGAGGGGGGAGAGAAGGAACCCAAACTCTGCAAACTCGGGGAAGAAAATCACTTTGAAAAAGGAACTTCAGCTGGAGCGCTTGGTTTCAGTTTACTAATAAATATATCATATTGTCAAAGCTCGTCCTCTGCTCACCTCAAAAAT
Organism: Limnodromus scolopaceus; assembly: GCA_028565335.1. Lineage (NCBI taxonomy): Eukaryota > Metazoa > Chordata > Aves > Charadriiformes > Scolopacidae > Limnodromus > Limnodromus scolopaceus. Next base: position 134,018,072 of record JAOXNO010000013.1, read on the forward strand.
TTCAAAGATCGTATTTTCAAATTAAGATAAATACTAACATCTCTCACACACACCCCTTACATTCTACTTTTAACACAGTTGTTCTCAAACTCAGTTATTCTCTGTAAATTTCCTCCCTTCCCCATCCGCCAGCGTTTTATATAGATTATGGGTTATTTTCTTTGTACTTCAAAAGCTGGATTCCTGCCCAGGATACTCTCACTGGCTCAGAAAGTAAACTGGAGAAATTGGCCACTGCTCTCAACCGGTCCAAATCAACCTGACCTACAGAGAAAAATGACTTATTTGCAAGACAGCAACGAGCAGGGCCCCGGTTCCCTTCGCAGGGTCACCCAGGCACGCTCCCTCCTCACCAGGCGTTCTCTCCAAACCAGTGCATTTCGAATGTCACTTTCTTACGAGGTGTGAAGTAGCCCGTGATGTGTGCCACGGAGCCTCTTCTTGTCATCCCGGAGCCTCTTCTTGTCATCCCGGCTTTGTTTTTCATTAAGATCTCTCACACTCCAATCAAGAGCAACGCCAGCAAGCCACAGGTGTGCGCCACATGAACAGATGAAAATCTGATTGTGAGCTGCGCAATGACAATTCACTGTCTACAGTGCACTCGTCCCCTTTTGCATCTGTTCTGTATTAGAAGGGGAGTTTATTGTTTGAATGGTCCTCTTTAAGACACATAGGTAAGCAAACAATCGTTTCGAGGATAAAAAAGGAAACCAAGAAAAAGACGACGACTTTGCAATAGCAAAAGATGGATGAGGATGCACAAAAGGGATCACAGAAGCACAGGCAGGTACTCTAATGCTACACGGTGCTACTGCTTCAGGAGGCCATAGGCTCAAACACCATCTATTCTGCCTTTTATTCCATTTTGGTTTCAAATAGTAAGTCAAATCTCCTTGGGGACAGCAAAGTCCATACATATTAAGCTGCAAGAGGGATGGCCTCGTCTCTAATCACACATTCCAAATTTCAATGTGGAGCTTCTTGGCCATTTAAGACTAAAATTTTTGAACGTGTTACAAACCCAGATGTAGGGACCTTACCCAGTCACTTCATTTCAAGTACATTTCAAGTCAAAATGGTAATCCCAAAGATGTTAACAACTGCTAACCACCACCGATCGCTCCCTTTTGTAAAGAGCTACAAAGCAGCTATGGATTATCTTCATCACCAAGGTGAAAACTATGCGCTACCATGAACTCTCTGAGTTGTGTTACAGAGAGGATGTTTGTTTTGGTATAAGGCTGCACGGAGAGAACTGCAGAGGGAAGGGAATCATTCAGTACACAGCAACCTCACAGTGGCAGAGACGTGCCTGCACCCAGGTGATACAGGCAGCCCCACCTGCCCGACGGTGACCAAGACAGATAACGTGCTGCTCCCTCCCCATTTATTTCAGCAGCACAGCCAGATCACTTGGACTTTATAAAGATGAAGTGAATCGCAGTCGTATTAATTCTCTCTTTCTATAAAAACGGCTAGTATTAGAAAACATGCCTTTCTCCTACGTTGTAGGAAATTTCCATTATCTTGCACGTGCTCTGACAGCAATAAACCACAATAAGCTTCCCATTAGTATGCCAGCACTGCATGCTTCAGGCATGAAATCTTTACATTTATTTATTTTTAAAATCCTTTATGAAGACCCATATGGCAAAAGAAACCAAACAACAACCACCTGTATGAGGTACAGTTGCACTTTGAAAAACAGACTGTAGATAGAAGAAAGGAAAATTAAGTCAGAAACTATACACTGCTAAATTAGCAAAATAAAAATGCAAAAAGAAACCCTGCTAATTCATTCTTTTCCAATGCTGCCTGTGTACAGAAGGTCCCAGAGAAGCGCTTACTTGTTTTAAACTGCTTTAGGAACTCGGATTAGAATGCAAATTCATTTTTAATAGGATGCAATTTTTTCACTGAATTTCACTGAATTTTTAGAGTTGGAAGGGACCATAGAGATCATCTAGTCCAACTCCCCTGCTGA
>JAOXNO010000013.1:134020158-134033838 GCA_028565335.1 Limnodromus scolopaceus
TCCAGAGAAGGGGACTCCACGACCTCCCTGGGCAGCCTGTTCCAGGGCTCTGCCACCCTCACTGTAAAGAAGTTTTTTTCTCATATTTGAGTGGAACCTCCTATGTTTTTAAAGTGTGTTGTTCACACTGGTGCACAAAACCTCAGCCCCGGCTCCTTGCCACCACGTGATGCGCAGAGCCTCCTGCTGGCTCTCCCAGCTGTGCTCCCTTCCCCTTCCCACGCCCCACAGACAGAGCAGCCTGGGCCACGGCGTCTCGGGTGGGGAGACCAGTGATACGATCTTAGCTTAGCTTAGATAAAAGCTTAGCTGCTTTTTAAACTAACTGGAGCACAGACTACAGTACTCACTCAGAAACTGTTCATTTTATTTTGGTATCATACTGTTCGTGAAGCTATGTCAGAGGCAAAATAGTCCAACGCAGAAAAAGAAAATATCAGACTGCTGGAAAGCACTTAAAATCAGTTTAGTAGTTTCTTGCCATCTAGACACACCATTTTAGAAAAAAAAATGTCGTTACAGTAAAAACAGGAATGGCAGTCACAGGTTATCTAGAAGTTTAGTTCTGCCATAGCAGATTTACTTTTCCAGTATGGTAAAAATCTCTGCACACAAGAAACAAATATCCATTCTCAATATCATCTCAATCAAATTTATCACAGATTCGCAATGCAATGAGTTTACCAGAGGTTTCCACTAAATTGCAAACACAACCTTTTTGCTAATGCAATTACAACTGTCCCTTAACCTGGTTCCAAGTACTGTTCCAATTCACAGTTCAGGAAACTGAACTTTATTATTTTCACAGCCCAGCCAAGTAATATTTACATGCCAGATAAAGAGCACCTATGTCATCAAAAATACAAAAAAAAACCCACAGTTAAAAATTGCACATATATGTATTTTTAAGGTAAGGAAGATTTTAGAAAAGTCATCACTGATGGATTTTGTTGTTTATGCTGTACTCTTTCTCAGTGATATAAAAGTGAAGACACCACCTTCATTGATTTAGGCAGACTCTTTGGAGGCTGAAGGGAAAGATTTCTTTTTCAATTACAGTTTACAAGGCAAGGTACAGTCATTAAAAATAACTTCTAAAAGGTATGCACATGAGAAAATCAAATATTTTTCTGTTCCTTACCTTGACAAAATTCAAAGTTCCCTTTTTTCCGGCAGTCACCTATCACTAAACTCAGTGCTCTCCAAGTGTTTCTTTTGACAGATATCATTCTCCACCAATCGCTCTGCTAATTTCCTCTTTCCTTTTCTGACTGGGACAGATATTACCTTCACCAGCCCAGAGATCAATCTTTTCTATTGACAACAACAAATGAAAAAAAAAAAAAAAGAAAAAAAAAGCACATATCACAGCCAGTTTGAAGCACCACACCCCTTCATTTGCATGATAATAGCAGTCTCTTAAATAAAAAGGGAAGACAGAAATGCTATCATTCTAAATTAATTACCCACATTTTCTTAGTTAATATAAGGCAGTACTTTAAAACTGTATTAATTCTTTGACAAAGGCCGTTTCATAAGTTGCTCATTTAAAACAGTTGACATACAGAGGGGAACAAACTAAGGGCAGCCTGTATTCTACCATGAAAACACCTATTAGCTAATTCTGTAAAAATGCTTGGTTTAAAATACATTCATATAATATAACATATTACATACTTTACCTGGTTCAACAGAAGCTCTAGAGAATCATTTATTAAACGAACACGGTTACTAAAAATAGAGACCTTGCAATTACACATCGCTATACTAATTTGGATTTGTAAGTAAGTCGTAACAGCAAACACATTTAAACAAAGGGAGAGCAAAAAGCTATTGATATATTTACAAATCCTCCTCCCACTTTTGAAAAGGCAATTTCCCTCCCACTCCGACACCTACAAAAACTGTTTATTTGGGCAACACAAATACTTTGTCATTAGTAGGAGACTGTATTACAGCGTTGTCAGTTTTTCCAAGACTATTAATAGGCTTTTCAGGGGTTTGTAATTATGTCAAGGCAGAAAGATTTTCAGAGCCAGGCACACACAGTGACACACATGCTTCAATCTGCATCCACCATTCAGGTATTTCGGGATGGAAGTTAAGCATGCATGAGGAGCTGGTCGCAGCTGCATGCATCTAACCAAGGACCCAGGCCCAACCCTCTCCTGGGCTAGATCTTACTGCAAAAACAAAAAAAAAAAAGAAAAATGCATCACCCAAGGGCATTTGCAAAAAGATCACATTTGTGTTTGTGCTAGAAGTTGCCATCCTTCCCGCAAAACAAGCACCCTCCTCAAATCCAAACAAACCTTCCCAAGTTAAAGTGAAGGTTACAGAACAACAGGAGTTTGCCACTCAAAGTCCCTTCTTTCCCATGTTCGTGGTCGGATGTCTCCCCGCAGCCCTGACACAAGCCAAAATTGTACTGACTTCAGTGAAAACGAGAGGCTCGTGAGGACTGCGGGGCTCTACCAGCATTTGGCAACTGTGAAGCTTTCAATACGACACAACTGCCTTTGGCATGTGGAAAATAATCTCCAAAATGTGGTTAGGCCTCCCCAACTTGGGTGCAATAACTGCTTTGCTTTTCTAAAATGGTTTTTATTTTTTACTAAGTTCTCTAGTTGTCACCAAGTTCTTATGTAGGCAACAAAAATGACCTTTCAGTTGTGACTTATCAGAAATTGTGTATTTTTCAATTGTCCAAAGTTTTGCATAACACTTTACATTTCCATAAATGCATACAATATTCCCTAAATTGTTGTTATTCTTTGATCTGACTTTTATGGCCAGAAACTCATGCCCCTAACAAAACTGAGACGTCCTTCACTGACCAAGTGACCCTATTAATTTCACTGAGATCATTTAAACATTAAGTTTTCTACAGAGTGATGATAGCATAGTCTGGTTGAAATATGGACTTACAGTAGAACATTAAAGTAACATTGTATTTTGGATTCAGAATTACCCACAGCCGCCATCTGTAAAGATGTATTCCTGTTTTGCTAACCTTTACTAATTTGGCCACTAGAAATAATTATGGTCAAATATGTTAAATTATGTAACATAGGAATTCAATATTTGTGTCTGCTGAATAGCATACTCCTTGTTCATGGCTGGTAAAAGATTTTTAAACCTCTCATAGTAACAAAAAAAAAGTTCTTATTAAAAAAAAAGTACCCATCTGTCATCCACTTTACAATGAAGACATCACTTTAACTTACTACTCGTCCTTTGTTTCAGCCCCACATTCATTTTCTGTATATGCCACGTTTTCCAAAGTGATGGATGCATTCTGCTATACCCATTCTACGCTAATCTCCTCTTCTAAATTTATTTTTGCCTCCTGAATTGTAAACTGCTGTTGTTGTTGTTCGAATGTACATGCAAAATTGTCTGAAGTCTGAACTTCACTGAAAGTAGAATGCCTCGAACAATTTGTAGTCTTACAAGAGTGTTATAAAAAAGGATCAACATGTTGTATTACCATGGAAATTTTGAAAAACATACTTTCCCAAACAAATATTACTTTTTCTCAATGGTATGAAGTAATGAAAACCACATGTGTAAATCTGCGATCCGTGCAGTAGTTCAAGCTGCAGCTAATAGAAAATACAGAGAATGAACTCTGCCATATAAAGGATTCTTGTTACAGAAATATAATGTGAAAACCAGATGCAGACAGAAAACCTTAATCACAGATGGGAATGTAATCACTGGCATACAGAATACTTTTTTGATCAATCTCAACCATATGAGAAATGTATTTATTTTCTAAGGAATGCAATAACTCGAGAGAGTCTTCTATTTGAATTCAGTTAACCTCATATTCACAGTGCTTTTATCTTGTATGTGGAGAGAAGGGGGGATATAACCTGAGCCAAGATTTTTAGAAGAACCATTGGCCCTGGCAAATCATTCTTGTATCAGCTTATCTTTCAAGGAATTAATAGGATGTAAAGACTACAAATATCAGGATCAGCCTCAAAAGAAATCAACCATTATTGCGCTTCCTTGTTACTGCCAGAAATCCCTTCATCACCTACGCACTACTCTGGTGAAATTTTTCCCTTAATATGTGGTTCTTCAGAAAGACAATGCTAAGAGCAGCACACTGTTGCACTGAAGGTCTCCAAATCAGAACTGAAGTTCCTACACCAAAGAATCTCCTGACTCCTTTATAAAACCTGAAGAGTCATCGGTGCAAAACTAAGTTTACTCTGGGCTTCCTTCTAACTGCTGGAAGTCCTGGTGAATGTCCTCCACCCACACCACTTGTGGATGTCGGTGAGAAACAAAAGGACCACAGCACGCTGCAGCTATCCAGCTATATCAAGTGTCTAAAAGGTGGGTTGCCTTCTACCAACTACCCAGAGCAAGGCAGGACCAAGATCACTCCGGCCAGTTTTCATTGCTGGTGACATTTTCACTCAACTTTTAAGAGATGGAAAAGCTATAGCAGTAGTAAACTCCTCCTCACATGAAATATGGAAATTGCCGTTAAACTCTGAAAAATCAGGTTCAGAATTTAGGTCATTGATATGCTACCAGCAGGATTTACCTATGCTGTTATAAAGGCACAGCACCTTTAAGCAACTCCTACAGTTCATCAGCCCTTTCATGGAAGAGTTACATTTGCCTAGATAAATTTTACACCTGGTGATTGAACTGGACTGTTACATTAAACAGCAATATAGAAAAAAAAGCTTCTGCTCAGAAATGGAACTTAAGCAAGAAAAGGCATTCAGAGATGACAGATGTCCAGGCTCTTGGGCACCAGCAGTGGTAGTTGACCTCCTGGCAGTCTCTGATCCCCGCTGCACCCTCCTCCTGGAGGTACCCGCTCTACCCAACGATACCACAGCTCTTTACACAGCACTGGCTGACTGTCAGAGTTCACAACTGAGCTTTTTAAGGTAACCCAAAGATGGTATTCATTTATTTTAATCGTACTAAGTCTCATAAACCTCAGTGATTCGGTAGCTGGAGGGGAACTGGAGGGGAAAGGGAGTGACAAAAGCTTTTGATGGGCAGGTTCTCCCCCTCTCTTAGAGCCTTTAAGTTCCATTACCATCATCCCATCTGCATTAAGAGGACACAAGCTCTTCAGTGCCCAGCAATGGCTCATCACAGGTGTTCACTGGACCAGTTCTGCTAAAGTTCCTGTAAATGCACTCCCTTAATTGAACGCCTGTATGCTAGGGGAAATTTGAAAGCAACTACTTGCTTTTTCCCTCCGACGTTAACAACTAGCAAACCAGCTGATGAAAATACTTTGATTCCACCACCGCAACAGAAGTTTTTTAAACCATCTTGTCTCTTCTGCTATTTGACTTCAAATTGCTGAGACTGCAGCATCAATAGATGGTGCAGAAGTCAACATTTAACGCTAAAGTAATACGGGCTGGATATGCTTGTCTTATTTCTAAACAAGCATGCCTAGATTAATAATAAACTTTGGCCAGATATGTATTTTAATTTGCATGTTTTTCATATAGCATCATCATCATGTGTATGGAGTGCTAAAAATGGAGTGAAATCTTCCAGCTGTAAAACAGTTCCACGTGACAAAACAGAGAGAGATCCTGAAAACTCCTGCTTCGTGTCATGTGTGAGCGTGTGTGCCTGTGTCTTTTTTTTTTTCTTTCCTCTCTCATCTAATTTCATCTGCGAGAGACCGTCCCTAGAGGACGAGAGAAGAGAGAACCAATTATATCCAGAGGTTGGTTTCTCCAAAATGAAGGCATCTGTTCCATGCCAACGACTTCCACATGGAAGAAAAACAGAACTTTGAAGGCATCTGCGTTCATGGTTGACAGTCGCAGATCTTAGGGTCTACTGTAATTGCCCAGCTGCAAACGTGATTTGGTTGCTGCTGCTGTCAGCTGATCTCCTTGCACTGAGAAGAAGGGAGCTTAAATAGCAAATGGCTGGATAAAAATCAGATATTCTTACAGAACACTGACACCTTTTCCCTTCTGAAGGAGGTATTTTTCCTGGTACAATGGGTTTGATGGAAGTAAATTGCAAAGTGGTTTTTAAACGAACATTTTACAAAATATTCTGCTTTAAAATGCTATTCTTTAAATAACGTACAAGTCCAAGCACAATGTGCTCATTATTTGTTAGTATTTCAGGCTGATATTTTATAAGAGTGATTCAGAAACCAGTATGATTCACCAGCCACATAATTCTGCAGCCCACCTTATTTAGGCAAGTAGTCTCAGTAAAACCAAGAGTACACCTGAGCAAGAAGCTCAGAGTTTTCACCCCAAATGCATATGGCAGATAAATAACTAGCACGACATTTATTACTGCACTTGCATCACTTCCAACATGAGCGGATTCTTTCCAAAAGACACTTAAAGAAACATCACTGGCAGTTCACAGCCTGGCTCACAGCACTGGGTGGGACACTTGCAGCAAGATACTCAGCAACGCCGTGTACCTTTCACTGTTAAAAAACTCAAACAATTAACAAGAAGCCCATCAGAAGTAGCAAGCCCCTAACTGATTCTCCACAGCACAGCCCTGAGTGCCTTTTAGGGATCCAAGACTACTGATGGTGGAGTTGCAACAAAGACAATTAAAACCCAAGTTTTAAGGAGGCCTAAGGAGGAAATGTATTTGCATTCCCTATCCTCCACGCACCAGATCAAGGTGGACCATCGTTTCCAGAAGCATTCCATGCACCTCATGAGTTTTTGTGATCTTCTTTCCTAGAACTTTTATCAATAGCCCGAAAGAAGAATGATGCTGTATGTTAGGGAAATACCTTTTAAAGTCGGCTTTTTTTTTTTTTTAAATAGAATTCTTTCTTATTCTTCTAGATTCCAGCTGCAATCCCAAACACACTCTGCAGGGATGGCATTCAGCCCTTCCAGGCCAGGTAGCCACACAACTTAGGAAGGACAGTAAGGATTCCTACGCAGTTTCCCTTGCCTAGTGCATACCTCAAATTATGACGAACGCCTGAAGTAGTGAACCTGGGGGGACACAGTGGGCCTGACACTTCCTGATCACTTCTAAATTGCCTCCAGGAAGGACAAGAGTTGGGAGCGAGGACAATTAACACAGCCACCTGCTTCCTGTGACCTCCTGGGGAGCAGACACAGACACCGATGACTTGCTCTGGCAATGTCACTGAGGTCCTGCCCATCCTTCTCTTCCCAGAGAAGCTATGGGATAATAAAAACAACAATGGCCAGTAATAGCTCTGTAAGAGGAGAAATTTAGGCCTGGACTTTTAGAAAAAAAAAAAAAAAAAGAAAAAGAAAATTAAGAAAATTAACATCAAAACGTCCCGTGAATTTCACGGAAAGAGGATGGGACAAATCTCAGCACCTGGAAGGGCAATTATACATTGATCTATTCTTTAAAACTACTGTAGCTGTACACTTCTCTGGAAAATTTTGGAGCAGGCAGCTGGCTTCAACACAGTTTACACAGCTTTTGGGACACAGAAGTTGAGAATTCTGGTCCCACAGACTCAAAAAGAAACTCTGAGAATATTATTACAGAAGGAATAGACTTTTTTCGTCTCCTCTATATGGAGTTCTTTATCAGGTATGTCTATAATTTACAATTCAAAGAGAATGACGTACCTTACATTAAGACCTGAGCTAGCCCACTTAACCTTACATAAGATAATGCCATTAGGGACGTACCTGGATCTAAGTCTCAGAATCGTTCCAGCAAAGCATTATTAAGATCACAGCTATGAGCTGGGAACGCAGAAAGCCTGAAGGTCCAAATCCTCAGACTGGCCTTTCAACAAAAGAAACACCACCTTCAATAGAACTGCACACGTGAATACCATGGAAGATCTGAGGTCCAGTACTTTTAATTCAAAGTTTACAAGATCTGCCGACCCATGAAGTTGCATTAATTTATCATGGTGCACATGAAATGTATGTAACATTTGGAAACTAAGCGAGGCTATTCTGTTCACTGCGATGGTTTCCCTGCTCATCTGCAGCACGCTTTAATACAGGTTGCAGCATGCTTTTCCAGCATTAAGTGGTTTGCCGACGAGCTTTAAAAATAATAAATAGTAGAGTCATGAAACAGCTTTTGCTTAATGGTTCCTAGAACTCTGTGACTTCACTCACTAAAACCCTTTCTATAACATTACCCTTAAATACTTTTAGCAATGCCACCATTAAAATAAAATAAAAAATCATCCTGGCACTACCATCCATTGATAGCACACCCGCAGGTGCCATTATCCCTAAATTTGTTGGCAGCTTTCTCTGGCACCACTACGCTTTAATGGCTCTGGCAACAAACCCACCTGGATTGTCACTGAAAGCACTCCTTTGGTGCACTCTTCCAAAATATCCTTTGCAAGCGGTATCATTCTGTCTCCTTTGTTGTACCCTAATCATCTCATTTTCTGGCAATAGCCTCACGCTCTCTCACTTTCAAAGCCTGAGCTGGTCTAGGGCAATTCTCTTCTTGAACTTGTCTAACGCAGGTGTAATTCAATGCCGAGATGAATTTTCCAAGAGGATTTCAAGACAGTATCTCTGCTGCGTGGGTTGGGTGTTCACTTGCATCCCAGCTTTAAAATTCATTATATTCCACCCTAGTAACACAATGGGACCAAATCAATGGGGAAGCAAAGCACAGGCACAAAACCCCCTATAATTTGATGCTTCATAACAGAGATTGTTAAGCGTCGGGACTACCAGAAGGCACACACAGATTTACTAAACGTGCCACCCACCCTGTCATGACAGCATGAAGAACCAGCATCCTGATACTGCCGTTACGGAAGTAAACAAAAACAAACCCATAAAACGTATTCTGGAAAAAATAAATCATAATGGAAAAAAGTGGACAAGTTTTAGGGGTTGAACTGGGGGCTTTTTACCCAAGCTATTTAAAATGACACCTGGGCCACATTCAAAAAGGGCACCTGTGTGGTCATCATCAGAAATCAAAAAATCTAGTCAGTAAGTCTCCAAATAAAATGGCTAATGGTAATGACTACTACTTATGCAAATTGTGTATTAACATCCAACAAGGCAGACGTACATAAGCCTCCTAGAGCAACAAAAGTAACTACAGTCTTGTACAATTTGTAATGGACATGCAACCATCTCCCCAGATGCTTGTCAAAAATTCCTGGTTTTTACTCACTGCATCAACCTGGCTTTTCATAAATTATACCTATTTTATTATATGCCATTGCCTGCCACTGCATGCAGATTAATTCCACTCCACTAGGTGGAGTCTTCTGTCTTCCCAGACAGCAACCTAATTTCCAAAAGAACCTATTATCCTCCATGATCTTTGGATATTTACTTTATCATAAGCAACCACAGTCTACCTGCCTTGATGGACAGAAAAGTGGCAATGAATCAAGCGCCTTCTTGAAATGACTGAAGAAACCCATGAACTCTCCCATGAAGATCCCATGTCAGCATGTTGAAATGTGGGAACATTCAGGAATACCGTTGCTGTACAGTTCTGTACAACACAAGTGTGCTTTATGGTGACTAAATTAAATACTGAGTAAAAAAAGGTATCACTTAAATAAGTCACTGCATCACGCATGCCCAAAAACTACATATAAACAAAACCAAGCTGCTGAACTTTCTTTCAAATTCTCTGTGTGTATTCAGAAATATTTTGAATGTCTAGGATGCCCTTCCTTTCCAGGCATCCCAAAATGTGATACAAAAGATGAAAGGGAGCACGAAAGAATTTCTTTCCATATTCACATTTCCATTCACAACCACTGGAGTTAAATATGGCAACTATTCAACAGGAACAGCAAAACTGCATGCAGCATTTTTGGCAAAGAATAAGAAAAACAGAGCCCTCCCATGAATAATGTGTTCAGAAAATTTAGATAAGAAAATCTGGATATCCTACATCAGGCTATAATCCTTTTTTTGGGGGGGGGGGGGCTGGACAATACACCAAGCTCTGTAAAAAGTACCAAAAAAAATAAAAAATAAAAAATAAAAATCCCATGACCAAAGCAAGAAGCACCCCCCCTCCTCCCCTTGGTTTAAAACCTCTTCAGGCAGCCAGTCATCTCCACTACCAGGCTACGACAGAGCATTTTGCTGGGTAATATCTGCGAGCAGAAAGCCCCACGTAGGCGCCGAGCACTAACGCGAGGCTCCTCTCGAGGCTCTCGCATCCCCGGGTCAGCCGAGGTAGGGCCTCCCCGGCGCGGCTTCTGCTGTTGGCAGATATCACAAGCTTTTTAAGGCTACAGACATTTTGCCCCCATCGGCCGTGTTTTGGTAATATTTCCTTCTCGTGCATATGTCTATAACTATGTATACGTCCCACAGAAGGTGAGGTTTAACAGGGTTAGCTTTGTTGGGGAAAAGAAGGTTTGGAGGAAAGGAAACAACTTTCATGTTTAGAAGATTTAAATCTAGTGACTGTCACGGGATGTAAACACTCTTCTGGGGAGGGAGGCTTTTTGTTATGTTTCAGGAGTGCACAGAGTTTTGGATAAAATCTGTATAAATAATCATCCCTCTGTCATTCAACATAAATTTATGCACATGTGTGCACACAGTTATGTTTGGGAATACAAACTATAAAGTAGACATGCCACAGACTTCCAGGCAACCTACCACAAGCATGGCTCTCGCACAAAACCCATTCTATGTTTAAATTTCACTGTATTGAATTTTAATTATTTCTGATCTGTAGATCACTTTGAGGAAAATCCCCCAAGGTCAAAAGCTTACAAATCCAATTGCAAAACCAAACAGAAGCATCAGCAAGGCTCTTTTCCCATGCAGACACCTGCCAAAAAAAATGAGTTCCTGACTTCTAGATTAGAATCCAACAGCTAAAACTTGCTCTGATACTAAAACCAGGTAATTCTCTGTGTTGAAATAAAGCTCTCACTTTATTCTGCGCATTTACTCGTGTACATGTTTCTACAGAGGTAACAGTGAATTATCGCTTCTTCATTTAGGTCCTTATTTATAAAATGAACAAACACATACTCTTTTCATTAGATTTTTTTTTTTTTAAGTTAGACAGCAATAATGTTATTTTCTCTGGAGATGCCTCTGATAGAAAATTTATGCTCTACCAATGCTGTGCCTTCCAGGTTCATAAAACTCAAGTTGGGTTAACAGCTTCACAGCAGCAAATATTTTGGTATATACGCATTTGAGCCTGATTTAACAATTTCATTTAACCATAGAAAAAGTTACTCCAAAAGCAACATTAACTCAAATGTCCTTGATGAGACAAAACTTAAGATTTGCAGGAATAGCAGGAATGAAACAAGCGCAAGAATGTTCTGACATAACTCTGAATATGCTTTACTTTGAACAAGACCCTCAGCAGTAGGTAAAGCGATATTGTTGCAATGGGGAAGCAGTCACTTGTCATTTTAAGATACAATCAGTTTATTAATAAAATTATTTTAAATGTATGAGTTAAGCCCTTTTACCAATATAGTGACATTCAGCTATCCAGTCCCATTTTTACAATCCAAATAGATATGGTCCTAATTGCATAATGCCATTTTATCTGCTGAAGATAAAAGTGCCGATAAACAAAAATGCACATTAGGCAGGAGATTTTTCAGAATAGATTTTTTTTTAAATAACCCACTTGCATTAACAAAAGATTGCAATGGCTTCCAAATTATAGGGTGTTATTTTTAGTGGAAGTAGTTCAATATTCATATTGGAGCAGATGTAGCAGTTTAACAAAACAGCTCTTCAAATCCTGCACAAATTGAAAACAGGAAAACTGATTGCATTTTCTCTTATCACTTTCCTTTTCTGAATTGACACTTTTGGCCTTCTGAAAATTTACACATGGCTTTCATCTCAACAGCACCTGCTGATCAAACAGAAACCTAACATTTTCATGAAAATGGTATAAAGGACTAGTTTTCTTTTTACCATCTTAAAGGGCATCAGCAGTCCACTTGATGGCAACAATTGCTGAGTAGATGGCACACTCAAAATACATTTTATATTTTCATTACACTTACTTTTAAAAATGAGTTAAATCACTAGTGGCCCTTTCATATTAGCTCTTTGTCTGCTTTAAATTAATTTCAGTCTCTATCTCTGCCTAACCCTGATGGGTTTCATTCTACAGTCAGCTAGATTTTAAAGAACATCTGAAAGCCTTTGAAATAATAAGACACGTTGTACGTTCTGCAGCCACTGGGTCTTCTTTACATAAGCGTTTGTATGCAATCATATAAACTAATACATACAGTTATGCATACACATGCACATATTGCACAGGCATTTCTTTTTACAGTACTTAGTATAAGGGGAAAATGTGTATATATATAGAATTCTGCTGTAGTCTCACTGCATTGAATTCCCTGGATTGAGCATATTGAAGGGGGAGAAACCCAAAGCGTGTTTATTTGTTTTAAAGTTGTTGTTTCCTTCGCAATCTTCAGACTGGGAGAAGGTCTAGCAGGTGCTCTGGAACTTAAGCGTCACGACCGGGCTGAGATGCTGCTATTGGTGAACACGGCAAGCATGCAAACAGCACGATCAGAAGTCCTTGGGCTCTTGCAGAAGTTTAAGGTATCAAGTCATGTATATAAAATATGAAACATAAGTACCTTGTTATCCTGTCTGCTTCTGAGCCTGTAAACTCTGAAGCACAGCAGCAGGTAACAAGGACCATCTTCCCTTGTACATAATTCCAGGTGTAATTAAAGATACTCCTGAAACCTGCTATGTGTCAGCTTCTTAACTGATGGAGCCCTAACCCCTCTGAAGTACTCTGCTGCCATCCATTACCATTCTGCTTCAGTGATAAGGTAACCTGAAGGCAGAGATGACATACAGTAATATATGTGCCACTCCAGACAGTTGGTTCATGAATTTCAGTGTTTCATCATGCTCACTGAGGCAATCGCAAACCTGAAATGTCAATATGTTCAGTCAATGGAAGTAAAATAATGGGGCTCTATTGTCTTACCCTATCGATCCGCTGCTGTCAACAGGAATACATGCCCCCCCCGCCTTTGAACAAATTTTAATTAGGCTTTTAGTTACCAGATCATATCTATATATCTATCTGTGCAAACACTTGACAAAGTGAAACGGCATTATAAATATTTCAAACTTTTAAATATATTTTAAAGGTAATTGTTTCATGTTGCTCTAAATGATCGCCGATCTAGCCCTTTGCTAAGGCAGCATGTGTGCACACACACTCGGCGTGCAAGTCACCTCGATTTGGCCGGAACTGGAAAAAAAAAAATCACAACCAAAAGTCCAAAACAACAACAACAAATAAAAAGCCACTTCCCCTCAAACCCGCTGTCATCCCTCTGAGGGGTGTTCTGGAAAGCCGGGAGCCTCCACTGGCACCACCCCGGCACCGCCATGGTGGGTGCCCGCTCCTCTCAGCGCCGGAGGGAGCTGGCCCTGAGGGAGGGAGCCGGCCCTGAGGGGGGAGAACGACCCGACCCTCCATCGCCGGCAGGGACAGCACGTCCCCGGAGGCCGCCCCTCACCTTGGCCCCGGCCGTCATCCCCGCTCCCCTCACAGCGAGCGGCTGTCCCGCCGCGCCAGCCCTTTCCCCCCCAACACATACACACACCCCCTCGTCCCGTCGAACACCCAGACAAGCCCCTCTCCTTCCTCGGCCGTGTTTAAAGTGGGGTCCCCCCGCCTCTAACCTATTGTTCTCCAGCCACCCCC
>JAOXNO010000013.1:134045577-134089613 GCA_028565335.1 Limnodromus scolopaceus
CCTCGACCTACTGGCCACACTCTTCCCTATGCAGCCCAGGATTCCGTTGGCCTTCCTGGCCACAAGAGCACACTGCTGGCTCATTGTTCTGTGGGTCGTGGGGTCCGGAGGATGGCAGCGGTCCGGAGGCTGCGGGATGCACGCTAATGTTGCACGTTAACCTTCTTGTGGGAAACCCTTCCCGGTGTAGCCGGAATACAGGCGGGAATCCTGCCTTCACCCCTGCACAGAAAAACAGCAAAGGCATAAAAAGTCCCATGGCATGGGAATTGCTGTCCCTTGCTCGGGGGCTCGGGGAGAGGGCTGGGGGCAGGTGAGCGGGGAGTTGGGGGATGCGCTTGGCAGCTTCACACGTGGGGGGAAAAACGCTCCAGGACTCTCCCGCTGGATAACGGGAGCAGAAAACGTGCGGTAGCAGGATAGATCCCCACCCTTTAGTATGCAAAGCATGTCCACTAGGTGATGTACATGCTGCAAGAGCTGACATATTACCTGCTTCTCTCTCTCTGCTCACACTATTGTTTACCCTTTGCTTTTTGGTG
This sequence comes from Limnodromus scolopaceus, assembly GCA_028565335.1. Taxonomy (NCBI): domain Eukaryota; kingdom Metazoa; phylum Chordata; class Aves; order Charadriiformes; family Scolopacidae; genus Limnodromus; species Limnodromus scolopaceus. Next base: position 134,046,120 of record JAOXNO010000013.1, read on the forward strand.
GTGAGGAAAACGTATTAAGTTCCTTCCAAATTAAAAAAAAAAAAAAGAGAGGCTATCTGCTTTCTGGAGTTTACAAGCTCCACTGATGCACACTTTGACATCTTCTCCTTGTCTAACGTGACAGATTTTAACCCCGCTGCTTGTATATTTATTTGGGGTATTCCCTAATTAAATTATATGTTAAGGCCATTTTTTGTTTTGCATTCTTGTTTGTCTTTTGGCACCATCAGGACTCCTAAAACCCTGTTAACGTTGCAGCATTCTGAAGCACTTTGCAGAAGAATATATGTACAGTGACAGAAAAAGGGGAGCTGGGTTATTTTGGAAAAGATCACATAAACAACATATATATATTGACAGTCGTTTGCGAGAATGCCAGCTTTGTCACTCATTTTCAGTGAAATATGGCTTCTTATTAAAAAACAAATCTTTTCAAGATAAAAGATTCTACTGGTTAAATAAAGCAATACCAAGCAAAAAGGGGGAGAAAAAATGTTTTGAAAAGTTTCTTTTTCACAGAAGCAAAAAGCTTATCTTGTCTTAATCCATTGTCTACATGTTGTTTATGCAAATAAATATGTATTGAATATTTATTAAATGAATATTTAATGTTGAGTGTATTTTAACATAGAAAGTATTTATTTTTAGTGCTGAGATTTTTTTGTCTGCGCTGAAACCAAAAGAATAGATTGTGCTGGAATAATACAGGCTTGGAGCTTCTTCTCTAACAAACGTGAAAACACCAAAATGGAAATAATAAATTTGGTTTCCATCAATGTCAAAGAGCAGGAAACATTTTGCTGTTGAGGTTCCTGGAAGCAATAAGTGCTGTATTAACTGCCACGCAACACACACACACACACACTCTCACACAGGATACCTTGCCTAACAAGGGGAAACCGTTGCCCTAACACACATGCGTACAGTTCCTTAACTTCCCACCTGCTGGGCAGCCACCTGCAATAAACAATAGTGGTCTATTATCAGACAGTAATAAAATAAGCAGCCACAAAGCTGTTTACCTAAACACCACTAGAAGTCCCTCAAAAGCTGAGCTGCGGGCAGGGGAACCCTTGCCTCCCAGAAGAAGGGGGGACCTCTCTTAGGGCAACTTCTGAAGGCCAGCGTGTTCCCTTTTTTAAATAGACCTACTGTTTAACTAGAGACAGCGACCATCTGTAATGGACATAATGGTGCACAGCTACTCTAAAGTAATGAATCCAAGGTGCATGAGCTGTTCCAGGTTTCCTTTTGTATATACACATTCCCTCGGTGATATGTCTCCTAAAAAGTACAGTGACATTTTGTATATGGAAGGCTAACAACATAACTCTCTTATCTTTTTCACTGACATGTTGACAGTACATTATTCCACTTCCACACAGGTTTAAATTGGGAATATAAGTGTATTCCCTGCTGGCTGCAGCTAACCAATATACTGACCCTGCTCCCGTATCAAAAATCTGGCTCATTCAGGTTTCATAAAGAGAGGTGAAGTCCTCCCTTGGTATATCAGATCTCCATGTCTCCAGCTGTAAATAAAAACAAATTGGTCTAGCTGGGATCTCTATTAATATCATGACCTCAGTATGATGTAACTGAAACCGTATTTTCCACCACCACCCCCAACCACTGTTTATACTCGCATCAAACTAAGTTAAACTAAGGTAGGTTTTAAAGCCTCTGTCTGAAAAGAAAAAAAAAAAAAGTCAGCTCTTGAGGCAGGTTTTATTGTAGTGATTGTTTCAAAATGCATGTGTCTCTATAACCTGGCAAACACCTTCACAGAGATCCATAGATATTCTAGAAGCCACTAGAGTATTCTGCTTTCCTTTACACTGTATTTCTAATTGTGTATATACTTAGATGTTTTGACTGTCCCTATGCAAGTCAAAGTCAAGTTCACACACCTTGCTCGGGTATAATCCTTCCATGACTATTTTAGAATTCACAAGCCAACAATTTAAAACTCAAGTTTTAACTAGGGTGTAGTGCACAGCTAAGCTGAAAAAAACCCTACATATTAACATAAAGTGGATGTCTCATTAAAAAAAACCAAACAAACGAGTATCACGGCAAACAAAAATTATATTTCAAAGTTTCAGATTGCTGTGGAAAATACTCAGCTAGATAATTGAGTCTGATACTACCTTACTGGTTGGACTCTATTTAAAGCTTAGTTTATTTTTAGAAAGAAACTGATGAAATCTAGTTTGCTCAGGAATAGTTATTTGCAGACCAACAGCAACTTAAAATGTTAAAATGTATGCACGTCATTACAGGGAAGATGCTTTGATACATCAGTCACTTATTATTTCTCCTCTCAGACAAAGAGGAAAACTAGAAGTAATGAAAAAATGATGTCTTACAGAAATATTTTTTCCCCTGTTCCTGGCAAAAGCTTTCTTTTTAAAAACTTTTAAAGATGGAAGTTAAGAAGACGTAGGAAGTAAATAAACCACAACACAGAAATACTCAGAAAGAGCAAAGCATATTGTGAGAGATTCTATTTATAGAACAACAAGGAAATAAACATAACACTTTTAACACTACACAGTGCAACGTAAAAAAAAATTGACATTTTAAAGGGAAAGCAACAGTGACGCTGCCTAAGAACATCCACGTTATGTAGTTAAAAAAATTAAGAGCTAAATTCAGCCACCTTTAGTGGAACTGGGTAGCAACCAATTCTGTTGTGTTCTCCAGCAGTTTGTTGGAACTTTTCTTGAAATTAGGTGCTGCAGCATGTGTCAAAATCTCATCCCAAGTGCCATAATAATTTATTGCCCTTCTGCAGAAACAACCTGATTCTGTCTCACTGAAATAGCTGTCGTGTTTGGCCACTGATTTCCTAGGAAAGGAACGAACTAGAACACTCACAGACCTTATTACTAAAAATACTCTCCTTTTCAAATAATGTACTTTTAGCTCAAACTTCTTTCCTTCTTACACAATTACTTGCCTTTTAACCACGGGCAAAAAAAGTAAACATACCGTATTTGATATTTACAAAAGCCAAGTAAGTCAAATTTAGAGGGCATTTTAAAAAAATTCAGAAGTAAAAACTATCTTTAGTCTGCAAGATATAAACATGTTAAAATATATAAAGGATTAATTTCCTTGTTTTGACTTGTGTTTTTCACTGCCAGCAGTGTCTCAGCTTATAAACTCTGTCTCTAAATCAGCCAAGAGACCCAAGAAGAAGTGACTTCTGAGCTGTTCCCATCACCTACAGGACATGGTGCTACGGAAGGTCCACCTTACAGCAGCCCCAGCCACTTGGCAAGCAGCTTAACGAACCAGAAAATAAGCTTTTCGGAAGGTCCTGTGCCAGAAATGGATGGTTTCTGATTAAATATCTTCATTTCCGATATCACTCTGGTATCTGTGAATTTGGGGAAGGGTATTGATACCTGCCTTTTACAGACCTGCATAAGTGAGCGCCGGTGCTTGGTCTCATAACTGAGATCTCCCCTGGGTTGGCAGCTGAAGGAAGAACTTATAGTTAGACCTGCTTTTCAGCTCTGACATGGCAAATCTGCAAGGAAAATAAAAAAAAAGGCTCAGATATTAAATTAGAGTTGATGAATCGTTTCTATTTGACTATTTGGTGATATAGCATGAGCTTTTATTTTGTGCTTTTAAATTTTTCTTATTTATATAATGAGACTTTTGTTATACTGACTAGATTAACGAGAGAAGGGGAATACCTTGGTGGTGATTTACAGAAGTATTTCTCTCTTCTCGCAGTAATTATTCAAACTTTATTTGATAAAACCCAAACAATATATAGAAATATAGAATAGTTTGGGTCAGAAGGGACCTTTAAAGGCCATCTAGTCCCTGCAACGAGCAGGGACACCTTCAACTAGATATGTGATGTTGCTTTTCCTATTTCTCTTAACAATTTTTGCCTGGAAACTTTCCGGTCTTGCTTGTTTATCTTCTGATATAGTTTCGAGGAAATAATATACATCTCCCCTTGTCCTTCTTTTGTCTTCTCGATCCATAAACAATCTTCTAGTGAAATTTGCTACACGGCAACAAATTGCAGATCCTGATGAATTGTAGGCTTCAGTGATTTCTAGATGAAGTCAGCCTCTCCGTTTTCTGAGACTTCTGTGAAATTGATTCCTTCAGATTTCCAATTTCAAAGCTGTAGATTTCTGTTTATTAAATTTAGCATTCTTCAACAAAATTATCTTCTTATTGGAATCACTGTCACTCACTCAGCATTTCAGAGGTCGGTAACAATCAATGAAAAAACATAAGAGAGTCTAATATACTTTCTCATTTAGCTATATCAGAACAAGGTTTCCCAATTTAGGTTTGCGTAAGCTTTGAGATCCGCTCCAATAGTTAAAGAAGAAAGCTTGAGGATTCTTAGACTTAGCATCTCTTCATCTGAAGGCCTTTAAGAAGATCCATTTAAGATATAGAATATTTTCATCAGGCTGGATGTGGTGTTTTGGGGGTTACTTTACATCACAAAAGCTATTGAATTAGTCTCACAGGCTTTGTATATCTCGTGGGGTATCTAGCTCAAACATATAGATATAGATATACCAAATACAAATACATATATATATATATATATATATAACTTTTCTGTGTTCTACTTACTTGTGGAATGAGTGGGAAGCGGGATAGCCACACATCATAAAAAAAAAAACAAACCAAAAAGGAGAAAGCTCAACCAACCAACCAGACTTTTCTCTCTTTCAGATAGTGCTTTGGCCATTCTTTCCCAAAGTTTCCGGATTCTTTCTTTCTGGAGATTTAGGATGGATATTAGGAAAAATGTCTTCACAGAAAGTATTGTCAAACATTGGAGCAGACTGCCCAGAGAAGTGGTGGAATCAACATCCCTGGAGTTATTTAAAAGTCGGGTAGACGTGGTGCTGAGGGACATGGTTTAGTGGTGGTCTTGGCAGTGTTAGGTTGATGGTTGGACTCGATCTTAAAGGCCCCTTCCAACCTAGACGATTCTATGATTCTGTGATATCATGAGACTAATGATTTTACCCCATGGTTTTGGAGCTACTTACTTAAAACTATTATACCAATATTGTGGGCCAATGTCCTTCATTTGGGTCAGTATCACGGTCCCTAATCGATCTTCTGTAATGACTTCACTTCTAATAGACAAATTACAATTCATAGAAAAAAGATACAGGAGACTTGAACAGTTGTGAATTACAGGCAACTAGTCTCAGGCTTCAGAGATCTCTCTGCCTACAGAAGCCATGGATGGTCACTGAGAAATGCCTGAGCTAGCAGGGTTAGATGGCCGCAAATGCACGTAGCAGTTGTGCATAAGCCGTGTATGATTAGTTAAACCCATCTGGTTTCTGCAGTGATGCCAGTGTGCCAAAAGGACACCAACTTACGCTTTGGCCCTGATGACCGCTTCTGCTGACAAGCGTGATCTCTGTAAGTTTCCAGATGAACTTAATGTGAGCACATTTTGCAGCAGGGGAATAAGTCTGCATTTCAGATGCATGAATGATCTCTCCAGTCTAAACAGTACCTTATTAATAACATGGGTATCATGGGGCTGTCATTAGACATTATCAAGACCAAGAACATACTATATCATTCTTTTGTGTGCCCATATGGTTGCCCAATATTCTCTCTCTATTGGATTGTGCTTGGTTTTGGCATCTGAAAGCTATCTGGAAAAATAAGCTACAGGTTTCCAATCATGTCCATGTAATTGGAGTAGCACCATACCAAGACCATAGCTGCTGGCATCTGCTGAAACAGCTGTAGACTTAGAATCATCATAAAATGCCAGAACCGGGGATGTAGTCAATAAAGTCTTTAAACTCTCAAAAGCACACTCCTGTTCTTTATCTTATTTCTTTTCAGAGTCTGTTCCAAGCAGTTTATAAAAAAAGATCGGCCTTTTTAATGAGAGGTTAAGTATGAATTTGCTTCAAATTTTGTCATGCTGATGAACCATACTAGTTCTGATACATCTTTATTTGGTGATATTTCAAATATAGTCTTGATATTTTTTTCCCACTTCCGTTTTACTTCATGTCCATCACATATCCTGACTGCCACACCTGTATTTTCCTGTTTAATTTTAGTCCAGCAGCTTCAATCACCTTCAGAACTTGTGTTAACACTAATGTTGCAATGTTTCTCAAACCCACAATAACCTACAGTTATAATTATGTACTCCCTTTAGGGCTTACAGGAGCTCCTTTGGAATCATTCTGAGCAATCTGTGATGCCAAACTGATGATCACAGCAGTTATTTCTGAATAATGTCGTCATTTCAGCGTTGTCAACGGTGAAGTAGACCTTGTCTGAGTCTCTGCCTGCATCTTGCAGGAATATTGTCTTATTGGTTGATTATGAATTATATCTTCTTACTGACAAGCAGAGACCACTAAAAGACCTCTTAAGTCTACTTGTGTGGTATTTTCACCACGACTGATACCAAAGAAGCAAGCCAAGTATCAGTTCAGTTCCGAGTTCTAATCTGCAGTTCTCTAACATCCTACAAAGATTTCTTTTAAACTGTAGAAAATACAACTTCAGGCAATACTTGGCATGAGAGAAGCATAAACCACTTTTTCCTGAATTCAGCAGATTTCACCAAACCGGCCTCACCTCCTCTGTGCACTGTGCAAAACCTAATGAAAGATTTGCCTGGAGTGACATTATAAAGGGGGGAAAAGCATCACCAGAACAGGATCTTTGCCTTAATAACCAAAGCAGATATTGATTCAGTGTGTGACATGTCTTTGTCCAACTGAGCTTTTTACCCTGGGGTTCTCGAGTGTAGCCCTAGACTTTTAGACTTATTAAACAAACAAACAAACAGAAAAAAACCCTAAAAACCCTCAAACACAGAGAAGCAAAGAGAGAGGATTTATTTTCCATTGTTCTTAATGGAGACATCGGGAATTCCTTTCAGATTGCTTCTATATTTCTCCTGGGCTACATTGTAAATGATTTCAAATTACTCGTGTCCCAGACTTGTCTCACCTTTCTGCTGCTTTGGGCCAGAGTCCAGCTGAAGCTCCCAGGACCAGCCTGATCCCTCATCACCAAAACAAAGTAGAAATTACAGGCACCTTCCTCAGGGAAGGCAGGAGAAGGAAACCAACACTGGGCTTGGCTGTATCGGCTTCTTTACATTTCGGCAGTTTACCTGTCCTCAGCTTCTTCCTACTGGAATAAATTCCTTACTATTCCACACTCAAGGTAAAGGACAGTTGAAAATAGGGAGATGCCTGCAAGCGTGCATTCCTTCTGCACGGCTAGGGGGTCAGAGCTGTCTCCTTCATCTGTGTGGAGACACGGTCACCCAAGGGTCTCTGGTTTGTATACAAGTTGGGTCTGTCCCATTTCGTTGATAATGGGTGCTCAAGCTTGCTTGCTTGCTTGCTTGCTTGCTTGCTTCCTTCCTTCCTTCTTCCTTCCTTCCTTCCTCCCTTCCCTCTCTCTTTCTCACAGAAACACTCATTTTCCATAAGTTCGTATTGCTGTGCCATTTACCCTACATTTTTTAAAATTTACCTTGGCTTTTAACTGCAAGATTTCTGTGAGGCGTATTTGTCAGCTCTTTACAGTCCCACGTATCAGGCGCTCTCTGATGTGCTCGTTCGTGTTGGTATCAAAGCCACAAGGCTCTCTGTATTCATTTTGAGTCTATCTAAAGACTTAAATCACATCAGAACGTGCTTATCAAACATGTTAAGGGCAACATCTTAGCATCACCTGCCTTTAGAAAGACAAATGATTTATAAATATTTTCCGCTTCACTTCACATTGAATAAATTGATGTGCTAACGTGTACATCACCACTCTTTCTGCTAACACGTACTTCACCGCTCCTCGTGCTCAGTTTTCTGTAGCACTAATTTCACACATGCCGTTTGATTATATCCACTGCTGCAAATCTGGACATTTTATTAAATAATTAATTTCTGATATGGTGGGAGAAAACAGTATGAAGAGAGAGAAAAGAGCTATTCTGTTTCACAGATGTAACTTCTAGAGGCCAGTGGCAGTTCTGGGGACAGTCTTCAGCGTGTCATGGTGGTCTTCCTTAAAAAAAACCAACATCCTGTGATTTATGGCTCTTTCTATAATCATACTTCTGGCCTTGTGAAACTTGCTTCGTTATATTTGCAAGTGTTTCTCCATACTAGCAAGTACTTATACTTCCCATGAGAATCAGAGTAACAGAGAATGCAGGATTTGGGGGAAGAAAAAAAATCGTATGATCCCTTCCCTCCTCTCTCCTGCCAGTCATTGAAGTCGTGGTGCTCTTATCAGAAATATGAAATCTGCCCTATTTAATATGTCAGCACTTTGGTTAGAGCCTGTCCCAGATTCTCAGTGTCAAGGCCATAGGTATCTCAGCACAAACCTCCCTGCCAAAACCCTCACTCTCCCGTATCAGCCAGGAACACTCAGGAGTGGACCTGCATCTCTGCCTCGGCTCTCACAGAAACGTCCTTCCAAAATGCACTCCAGTGTGAATCCACTCAGTGCAGGTGAGGGTCTTCAAGTCTGCTGTCCATCAGCCAGGTGGGATGGAGCTCACTGCCATTGCCACCACCGCTGGTTAGGAGATCCCGCTCCTTTATAGGATTTCCATCTTTACGGGGGCACAAAAGGACCACGCCATCTCTGCTGTGGTGATGCTCTACCGATCTTGATAAGGCCAAAACGGTGCCCTCGCCTCATCTGGCAGTAATGCTGCTTTCCTGCTGAGACCCAGACGTCGGCGTCCAAGCGAAGCCAACCTGCCAGTGGTCAGATTTGTCCCCCCATGGTGCGTACCGTGCAGTAGTGCCTGCAGTCTTTCGGAAATAGGGTGCTGATAACAACACGGGATCGGTTGTGTGTGTTGAAATATGACCTAATTGCAAGAAAAAGCCTGCAGAGAAAGTAACACTTAGTAAAAACACGTATAAAAAGTACAAGGAAAGGTGTCTGGAGCGGGTCTCCTGGTTCTTCCCAGTAGAGGGAGTAGGGAGTTCCCTCCATCGTTTTCTCTACTCAGGGTGTGTAAATATGGGACTTAAAATTACGACGAGCGAGAAGAAAAGCTCTGTCACCTCTTTTATTTCTGCATGTATTAGCTTCCCACACGGGGTGGGTCGTTCTTCCAGACTAACTGAATGTCTTTCTCCGGAAACTGGTTTCACTGTTTGGATGCTATTATGCAACACTCTAGGATTGGTATCTGTAGCAAAAATACCGCAGATCATTTCGAAGGGTACTCGCACTATCGGATACACTATTCCGAGTCGCCTGCTTTTTTCAATCGCTCAGCAGAATTGGCAAGCAGAGTTTCTTTAAAACGGAATCAAGAATAGATCTGTTTTTGTGGCAACTGTGGTTCTTGGTAAGGAAGAAAATGAAGGGAAATGATTCACAGGCTTTCTGATAAGTGCGAAGTGTTTATAATGGTGCTATGTCATAAAGTGCATGATCACAGCCCTTAACACTACAAATATTTTCGCAGATTCTCTAAGGATTATCATAGTGCTCTGCTCTTCCGTAGTGCTTTCACCAATGCACCTCACAAACAGAAGGGTCCACTTAGCAGGCGAGGCAACGGAGGCGTGACGTGGACAAGGGCCACCACTCACAACACCCAGAAAGTCACCGAGGCAGGATGGCTCTGGGACCAGCGCAGTGCTCTCAGCCGCCTCCCACCCCATCCTCACCCACAGCTCCCGAGGGAGAACCACAGAGGAGGAAACCCTTTCTTCTCTCCGCGGTGAACTTTAATAGTCACAAGCCACCGGCTTTTCTTCCCAACGAAAGAAAATCTCAGCAAAGTTCAGTACCTTCTGTAACACCCAGTAAATCAAAGCTTCCTCTGCGACACGCGTGCGAGTTCATCGTTGAGAGAAAAGGGCAACAACACAGAGCCATGAACCCAAAGGAATCACTTTCCTCCAGACTCAGTCTGTCCTAACATAAAATGGTCAAAACCAGGAAACCTCTCCAAACCTCTTCATAAGCTTAGAAACCGCAGCGTCACAGAAACTAAAATAGTCTCACTCGCTAGGCAAATACGGTTTCTTTCCAGGGTACTAATCAGTCAGCCTTAAAGAATTTTAAAATAAACCTATTATTAATTTGTGCTGTGGTAAATTTTAGAGTAATGCTAATTGCTTAATATTAAAAGCCGAGAAAGTACCGTGGTTCACATTGCTAGGTTTTGCAATTATTCTTTTTTCCCAAGGAAAAAATACTATGGCATCGTCTATTTTTATGAACTTCCTTTTGAAGTTTTTATTAACTTGGGGCACAAAGGTCCATCACAGAGCTCTGCCTAGCTGATAGTACAAATGCATTTGGAAAATACTGGAGCTTGTTACCGTTAGAAGCCCCAGCTCTTTGACCAGGATTCCCTACAAGGGTGTTATCCCAAGCTGTAGTAGGGCTCTTTAGTACCCATACAAAATGGCAGCACGGCATCCTACTGCTGTTTTGACTTCTCCTCGGGTGTTTTGCTCTCAGCAACCCTAAACCAGGATGGAATGACAGTCCAGGCCTGACATGCATAACCTAAGTCCCTTTCTACTTTCCCAGATGAGCTTCCTCTGTTGTATTTGCTCAGATAGAAGTTGGCCTTGGAGTACAAATGGTCTCCCTCTCATTTCTCCTGGTTAATTTTTTTTTTTTTTTGCGTACTATACAGTCAATATAATACAAAGACAAACACAAAAGCAATTTGCTAAAAACACATCCCGTATAAGTCATAGCTGCTGCTCTGGCCAGGATCTGGCAGTTTCAAGAAGAAGGTAGGGAGCACAATAAGGGACTTTTCTCCATTTCGGCAGCTTCAGCACATGCCTACCCTATTTGTTGTAGTGCTTTTCTCTTCTGACATTCTCCAAGCAAGGTCGAGGCCAGTCTAACCTGGGCAGTCAGTGCATAGCCTGTCACCTATTTTGGTGGCACCAAATTTTGTATCGCTTTTAATTTGGGCTTCTCTGGCTTTTTCCTCTTGACTGCCTCTGGTTTCTTGATAATGCATCTCTTTCCTTGATGCGTTTTCTTCCCTGCAGTTTCATTTCATGGCACTGTTTTGAAACAGATGCTCTGGCTACTTGCACAGTCACTCCTGCCAGCTTCATGATTCTTCCTTGCTGTTTTTGACTGTAACCCTCAATTTACTAAGGCCTAATTGTAAGAGATAATGGGAAAAAAGACCAAGTAGGCAAAACATAAAATGTAATGTAAGGCTTTCAGCATACATTTTCTACAGCATATTTGATTTTTCAGTAATAAGAATTTCTGGTTCCATGGTTTTTATTTTGGGTATAGTGAAAACACATTTTTTCTGTAACTTAGTTGAAACAAAATGAGCTATCTAGTAAGAGAGAACCTCTGGGAAGAGAATTGGAAAATAGTCTTTTGTTCCTCATCTGCCCCTTGCTAAAGTGTTTTACTTAGTTCTGTAATATCAGCATGGTTGTTTAAAGCTAGATGCACAAATCTCTATTTAGAAAACACAGACAGATTGTTTGCTTTATCTAGAAAATTATATATAATATCAATATTACTTCAGTGAAGACTCTATAGTTAGGGTTTCTGAGTACCCAGCTGTTAACCAGGTACCTCAGTATGTCATAAGTATCAAATTTTAGGCATCCAGATTTGACATTTTCGATTGTAATGTTAATTTTTAATTTGCATGAACATTTCCCATAAACATAACAGAAAAGCAAGTAGTTATCAACTATGGCAATTTTATACTTGAAAAGTTCTTGGATTTCAGCATTTGTGACTCAATACTTTTTATTATTATTATTATAAGATGCCAGTACTTTTGAATGTAAAATGAGATATGCTTTCCTAGAAGTGTAGCTTTTAGCAAAAACTGTCCGCTTCATATTTCTTGTTGTGTGAATTCCTTCTGTCTTCTAAGGAGAAGACATTAGCTCTCTAGACAACGTTTCAGTAAGTGATTTCCAGGAAAACAGACTGCTATGCCAGAGAGCATCTTTGCTCAACAGTTTGTACTGGCCATTGGAATTTATGGTCCCTAATGTTAAAGACAGTTCATTGCATATAAGCCCATTTATTGGTCATAAGGCCAGTCAGTGGTCATAAGGCCATTACGTACAGGCCACTGCGTGTGCTTCTGTCAATTTAATACAGAGAAAGTGTACTTAGCCTGGATGATTAGAGATAACATTACCGAAAGGCTCAAATGAAGAGATAAAGGTAAAACCATGTATTAATTACCCTGGAATTACCTTTTGTGACAATATTTGTGCCAATACAGCAAAAGCAGAAAAATTAAAGTGAGACAGTTTTATAGTAGGAAAACCAAAGTTCAAGGCAGGATGAAGGCACGAAACAGTTCTATCAGTTTTAAGCTGTTGAGGCCCAAATAGCTATCTGAATACTCTTGGGAATGTTTGTTAAGACAAAATGGCTGATGTGGTGAAACAAAACCACAGATAGCTCTCAAGTTCACATATTCCTACACAAGTATGAATTTTTAAGATTATGTTTTGTGCTAGAAAATTCCTGCAAAATATGAAAATACATATAATTGTGAATTTGTAACTGTCAGTATGTCAAACTACTGTAGGTTTCATTAAGGTGGGTCCATTTTTCAGCAGGTCTGGGGAGATTTAAGACTGTGTTTGATACTATAAGGCTATGTATGCTCTAATAATTCAAGTAAGATGGATAGTTAAGATAGGTTGGATGGTTTTGACCTTAAACTAAGAACTTTTTTTTTTTCCACTGAGTTTTGGATTTCATTCAAAGCCAAAACTCATGGCAAAACTCCAGGATCCTTCTTTGTGTTTTCTTGACCTTGGGCCCATTAAGTTACTGTGTCATGAGGCAGAACAGTCTGAATGAGTTAACCTCTCCAGACTCCTAGAGCATTTGTTGATAAAAGACAAGTTACAAGGAAGAGCACTGCCACCCATCCATGCCGAAGTGAAATTAGAGGAGCCCTTTTTACAGTGACCAATCCCTTGGGCAGACTGTGCTGGATTTAGGAATGCTATATCGTGGCACAAAAGGTGACTCCAACAAACAGAAGAATCCAGGCTGGAGCAGACAAATCTGTATGTTCGGAAAACAGACGAAAAGTTTACACAGAGATTTGGTGAGTGAAACTGACTGCAGTGTATTGCTTAACTTTCCTGTGAAACACCTAATTCCTGTGAGAGGGAAGAGACCCAATAGTCTCTTGGTGGGGGTGGATTGCAGAATCAAGAGCTGCACCTGAGCTGCCCTCAAACACCATGGCTTCATGTCTCAGATGGACTGGTCAATGGTAGGTCTACAAGGCAGGCAGAAAAACTGCAAGCAAGCCTGGATGGTGACGAATGCTTAACTATGAACGGGTCACAGTTTGTCGTGTTATTCATGCCATTGCGAATCATTGCAATTTTAAATGGACTATATTTTACTTTGAAATCTTAAACAATAGAAAAAATGTCAGGTTTGGTTACGTGTTCTCAGATTTGAGGTGTAAATGGCCTTTTATACCCACGGACGCACTATTTCGATGGAGGCTGTAAAACACACGTACAGCATGAAATATGAAAAAAGGAAAACATAAATGTCACACAATTGTGCTCTGCTCAAAACACCCACAGTTAAACATCTAAAGTTTTCTTTGGAGTCGCACAAAGGGTTAAGGCAGCTTGTTTGGCATTAGATATTTGTATAATGAGCTTTTACTGAAGTAATTAAAATTTGTTTATAATTAATACAGATGAATTGGTTTCTGCACAATAATAGTTAGGAGATTAACAAAGGCCACATTTTGGCAACAGGACTACATTCTTTTCCAAGTGCTGTGGGACTTTATCCAATGAATGTCTGTCCAATCCGGCTGATTCTTCAGAGATGCCATATGGCACTGCTATGCATTACAATTTTTTTTCTAAAAGGCAGCCATATGACATAACTGATCTTCAAAACGTTGTCAGAAGGCATTACCTAGGTAGGCTGCGAGCTGCTTTCCAAAAACTTAGCAAGCACAGGGGCTATTAATTATGAGCAAAAGAAATGTGCACACACACGCTGGAAAGTTGGCATCCTTTCCTCTCTAGTCACAGCTGAGCATCTCTTAAACTGCTCAAGCTAGGAAAGTGAAGAGGGTTTTATCTTTTTTTGACTTTACACATCTTCCTCTAAACCATTAATACAGCAATTTCACAATCAAGTTGTCTCAGAAGTGTCAGCACATCTGACCCCCAGTGCCCATGAATGTCTTATTTTACCAGCAGCATGTGTTCTTATACTAACGCCACTGCTTTCACTAGCACATTTTCTTAGATCAAGAAATTGTTGCCTTTCCACACCCTCACATATGTCCTCTGAAATCAAGATGATCCAAACCATCCTTGAAGCCAGCTATATTTTTTGTTTTTTATATATATTCGCCTGTTCCTTGTTATATCATTCGCCTTCATGGAAAAGCAATATATGTCTCCAATAGTTGGTATCGATGCTGTTATGAATGACACCTGAAGACCTTGATTTTACTCCTTCTTGCAAAACACGAGCTGCAGTATCACCATGGGTGGTTCATGTTCTTTTTCATTCTCTTCATTAGCCCCATAGGCACAGCCATACTCATTCTCCTCTGTAAAAGCTCCTGAGAGCTTCATCTCACACTGCTAGAGATCTAGTAGGGTGACTCTCCTAAAACCTGTCCTGGGGACCTTTGTGTTTGTTCTCAGGTCAGAAAATTTCTACAAAACTGGGAACATGCAATGGGTTCATCTCCAATGTGACCCTATGGTGGCACCGATTTTCAAGTAGCTCTTCCAATCTACTTTCCCATGTAGACAAGCTTTCTGGCCAAAGAGGAAATAATTTTTCGTGCTTACTTAAGGATTGCAGTAGCATATAGGCTTCTCTTATCCATGTGTGCAGACCCTTGCTTCCCGATCATTAAGGCATTTGAGCATGTCTGCACTTAAATTTGCTATGTGTTTTTTTGATGTTTTCTAACAATGTGAAATGTTCTGTAGCAAATATGGACTGATACACACTTTATTGCTGTTGTCCACGCTGCCATATGATTTCTGTTTAGGATGGTGTCATTTTAGTGGAAATACTCTGAATCCCAATTATAGACCCCATAGTACATTCCTCAGCTGATGTGCAGTAGGTCGTCTTACTTTCCACAGTAGGAATCAAATAGCAGATAGAAAAATTTGCAGTCAAATTAAATTATTATTATTGATTTTCTCTCATACTGTTCTTCCACATCGTCTAGCTGCGTGGACTAGTATGTTACTCTTCTGGTGATTAGCAAAAATAGGCTTCTGCAAGAACATCAAAAAGTCACAAAAGGGATCGCAGAGCTCAGGTATGATCTCAAAAAGTGGAAGCTAATATAAAAAAATCCTCCACGCAGAACTTGTTTTGAGGTATCTTTATACTTCGCACATCGCTCAATGGCAAAGGATTGGTGTGAATGGTGTTGCACATCATCTGGTGATGGAAGCACTCAGTGCTGAAGCCTGCTTTTCTAACAGGTTCCCGGAGCAGTGGATGTCTCACATGAAAACTATCTGCATTGCTACAGCTATCTGAGAGCTTGGTATTTCTCATAGCCTCGTACCTCGGTATGTAGGTAAGGAGTTCAACGCTGGTAGAACAGCCTGTGACACTGGTGTAAAGGATCTAGCAAGACAATGCTGGATCAAAACACAGGGTACCATACAGAAGGCTTTTAATAATGTGTCATGAATTGGATTCCTAAAACATTCAATGGCAATGCGTGAGATATCTATGCTCTCCTTTTGGTCCTTACAATGTACTTATGAATTCATAATAGGAAGGAGTTTTTTCTTCATGGTGTTTGAAAGCCAGGCTAATGATTGCTCGGAGACCTCAACCGTATTGATGGGCACTGATTTGAAGTTCATCACTTCAAATTTCCTGGACATTTTTCTGCAATGAGAAATAGAAATTTTGTTCCCCATGCTTTGTGGAAGGTGCTGCTTCCCTAGAGAAGATTTTCCTGGTCACCTCAACGGGACAACAAAACTATTATTTCACGCACCCTGAATATCTGTAGAAGAATGTAACTCACATTGAGGGGACCAGTGGGATTTTACCCTTGGATTTACTAGTCTCGGAGTAGGCGCCTGCTCAAGCCAGTTGCTACTTAGAAACCTGGAGTCAGGCATTCACCAGGCTTCAGGTTGGAAGCTGGTGACATCTGTGAGCAGTAGGTGTTTTAATGTTTCTCTCATGATTGCAGCACATTACGATAATGTGTAATTGCTGTGATGCATGCACCTATTAATGCTTCTTATGCTGGTTTTGGTGTGATGTAACATATGCAAGCATTCGAAGAGCGCAGGCTTGGACTTTAATGTCATGCTTGCTGAGGTGCAGTGAAAGCTCTGGGGTTAAGAAAAAAGTTCATGAATAATACCAGAGTAGGTGGGCATTTTTATTGGCCAATGAATATTCAATAAATAATGAATACACACATTTCTAACATTGTCAGCAATTTTGAAAAGTATCAAATAGACACAATAATTTTGAAAGTTAGAAAGTATAGAAAGAAGTGTTTTCATGCTAAAGTTGTGAACATGCATATGTTCTCTGTATTGTGGCTGCTGGTAAAATGGTGTCTCTTTTGACAGTGCTAGAATTAAGGAGAAATCGCGATGTCCAGAATTTTCTTTATTGTTTTGTGACACAGCCTCCTCACAAAGGGATTTGGTTAGGGGTGATGCAGTGTGTCCAAGAATGCGTATGCTTCAGAGATAAAAGCCTGATAGGAGACACGCAGATGACAGCAGAGTCAGAGCAGAGAGAGCTCGCAGCTGCCATGTTCTCGAGAGTGTGTGGTCGTCCCTCCCAGCCGCTCTGCCGGGGAGAACGGACTCGTTTTCTGTGTTGTCTTGTTTGCTCCTAGTCCTGCTTCGTGAGCCCTGCTTAAGTGCTTTTCTGAATCAAGATACATCATGAGTTTTAAAGAGGGAGTTGTTATAACATAAAAAAATATTGACTGTAACAGCTGTTTCATAAGTGTTAAAAGTTTACCATGAAAGCATGAATTAAGGCAGATTTATGAATATGTTATTTTTAACATCTCTTTGGGATAAAAACATATTTAGAATATATGCAGTAAAACTTCTTATGAAAAGTAGTTACTTGACATGTAGAAGACACACTCTCCAAAGTTTAAGAACTTGTTATTTTTCATAATACAAAAAGCAATTAGAATACATTATGAACTAATGTCAAACTGTATCCTTGAGCTGAAGAGACGCTGATTTATAGAAATTTTAAATACGTCTTGAACTGATAAACTTTTTCCATTTATACAATTGAAAGACGTTTAAAACAGCCAAGCCAAATCATTCTTAACTTCAAAAATATCTTTTCTTTCTTTCTTTTTTTTTTTTTTTTCTGGTGCCAAGTTTCATCTTGGAGGGAACTTTTATAGCTGATTTAAAACACCGTAAAAGAGGATTTATAATGGAAATCTCTACCCTTACTATAACAGCATTAGCGGGTGCCAGCCTCTAACAAAAGTCCATACTCTGCCATGATGTACTGAAAGCAATGTGAATAGAATGCCATTATTTGAAGTGAGAGGAAATGAAATTCAATTCATCCACCTTAATAGAATAGTCTTATACTTAAGAGATAATGTCAGTAGAATAGAACATTGTCACAGGAAAATTAACTGCTGCAGCTACATGAACACCAGGGCAAAGCTGAGGTACTTAAAATAAATTTGGGGCTAAGCTGACGGTTACTTTTGAAATGGGAAATCCTGATCCGGTGACGATGTTCTGCGAGGCAGACTTCATGTTTATCCTGAAGTGCGGCAGAACCACAGGACCAGGGATGCTTCCTTCAAGGGCAATGGTAGCTTGAGAGGTCTCCATCTGCCCCTCCCATTCCAGCTGTTTGCTCTCTCTCCAGCTGTGGTGTGCTCTCCTTTCCTGGCAGGTGGTTGGTGTAGGTCAGTGCCTTGGTCGGGGTTTAAAAGTGCCTCCATCTCAAATGTTTGGGTTTTTTTTAAGAGAAGCAATTTGCAGTTGCTGATTTGCAGGTCTGGTTCCTAACCCAGCTTCTCAAAATACTGGGTTGACACAACTGCTGAGGCAGCTCGCTGTGGAAGGGGGAAAACCTCGCCTGGCAGTGGTTGTTGTGGCAATGATGCTTTCTTCAGTTGCAGACCTCCTGTTTCTGTTTGCACACGTGAGTGCTCCGAAAGGCAGTGCTGGAAGAGGTCCAAGGTGTGCTCCCTCTGCTCCTCGTCGTACGAGAATCGAGCGCTGAAGCCAGGTGCAAAACTTTTCAACCAGGTGTTGAATTCTGTCTTGGGACATTTAATCAAAGTCTGAATAGCACTGGGATTTGGGGATGTACGAGCGGTGTCGGTGTGATTTCAGTTCTGCTGCTGGTAGCCATCGTGCTGTCCCTGAGGAGGATGGAGAAGGATGCGGTGGGCACTGATCTGCACCGGGGAGGGGGCCAGAGGTTTTCCATTCCTGCCTTCCCTGCATTAACCCCACTGTTCTGCTCCTCACAACAGTGTTTTGTGCTTCGTGGATACGGGCCAAAGGAGGGAAAAAAGCCTTTTCACCTTGGCAGTTCACACGTGGAACGTACTATTTACAAGCCATCAGGTTGTTTCAAATGATGTGTCCTCTCATTATTCAGACCCCTTTTGCACTCTGCCATTCATCAACGCAGGTCTGACTCTTTCCTGGTGCACAGAACGGTGAGTAATTCCCTGGAAATTAATGAGTTTGAACATGCGTAAGGGTGGCAAAATTCAGCCGATGATGATTAATCTGAATGAAGCCAATTTTATATCCTAGATTCCATTTATTTCGAGGCCAGAAAGGGCTGTCATGATAATCTAGTCTAGCTTCTTGCAGTACACAGCCACAGGATTTCACAAAATGATTGCTGCATATAGTTCAATAACTTGTAGTTGAGCCAGACTACATTATTTCTCTTAAGATACGTAGACCAGGTTCCACATGGTGGAGGCCTAACACATGCCTGAGTAATTTCTTCCAATATTCAATTAAACTCAAGTAAAATTAAACTCCAGTAAAATTATAATTTCTAACATGACATATAGATAATTCTGAGTTTCTTACCTTCAACATGCTGAGCTCTAACAAGTGTCTTCTTTCTGTAATAATAAAAGTTTTGAATACAGATACTATGGGGAAACCTGTGTCAGCTTATACTAAAACAAAGTTAGCTGAATATAAAATGCTCCAACATATTTTCTCATGCCATGTTGTTAAAAACTAACTGAAAGTTTATTTATGTTTAGCTACCAATGAACAAAGAGCTTTAAGTCTTGATAGCTGCAGCAATTTACAAACATCTGCAAATAGCCTGTCGTTGGCTTATTTTCCATGATTCCTGGCACTGCTCTCAAAGGTTCCCTTCTTCAGGGAGCAGGAGCAATGAAGTCTCGTTTATATCAACCACAACAAGAAGCAGCGTATTGGAGTTCTTGTTTCTGCAGGATGTTTCTAGGTGCAGTTGCAAGGGCAAAACCCCAAACTCCTCCAAATCAGCGTTGTTGAGGAGAGAGTGGGCCAGGGCAGAGAGCACAAGGTCTTGTGGCCCATTGAGTGAATGCCTGCAGGTTTGGAGAGCCGGACTGCTGCCCTCCAGCTTCTCCACTCCAGAGGTCTTTTCCTAGAAAGCTTCTTGAAGAGGCTTCCCTCGTTCCATACAGGGAAGTTACTCTGAAGCTACCGGACCTGGAGCAGCCCGTCTGGGCTACAATGACGTCTTTCTTCTAGGATGTTGCTCCAGCAAGTAAAACAATAACAAACAGACAAATCGTCTGTGATTCTCCTTTCCCCAGATACTATTTTACATGAGCCCATTTCATCTCCAGTGATCAAAAACCAGCATCGGTATAAGAAGAATTAAGCCTCAGATGCTAAGCAGCTGAGATGAAAAAGCAAATAAAAATATGCCAGCCAACTAACCAAGCAACAACAGTGTGGAAGATGAGAGATTGATATTTACATTTCCTGGCTTCCCCACCAATAACTATTAATGCAGTGGCAACATATCAGATAAAAGAGTGTTGAGTCACATAGTTTTGGATTATAGTACTCAGCAATTTTAAGCTGTCTGGGCAATAAAGCATACAGCAACTTTGTTAGTCTGCAGCCCATCCAAGGATGATGGGTGCAAAGATGATTTCTCTTTGCTTCTCTAAGAGGAACAGGTGAGTGGACTAGGACTTTTTTGGCTGATAAGACAAGTTACTGAAGAGGAATTTGATGCAAATCTCCAAAATTATGAGGGATGTATTGTGAGTGAGAGTGATAGGGGCATCACATGAAACAGCAAGTTCAAAGCAGACAACAGAACATGGTCTTTCATACAGTTTGTACCAACACTGTGGAATTCCAGATCACAGAATGAATGTGGGAAGTTCACGTGCATCCATGACTGATGCATTAAAAAGTGATTTTAGAAATGGACAAATTCATGGTAGAAAACCACATAAGGCTATTCAATTAAAGCACTATCCCTACATCTCAAAATGCCCTTGAGATACAGATTTTTTGGAGGTTGGGAACATATTCAGAGTAGGTATTGCTACATTTTACATGTGGGGTTTTTTTTTCTCTTTAAGCAATGTTGGTGCTTAGCTTACTCTCAGAGACTGACTACTGGGTGAGATGGACTTTTGTTCTGAATTGGTAAAACTATTGTTATTTTCTTTATTGAGATCTGAATTGTTCCATTTGGTCCTCACTGCAGTATATCTAAGGGTAAATCAAAGTCATAAAGAACATAAAACTAGTAGAATTTAAGTGCTCTGTCTGGTTAGATTGCACAGAGCTCACTATTACAGGGATGCGTTTTTGGATGCGTGGTTCAATCTCACACTGTAGCCTTTCAGAACCACTATCAAAGTGAGAATTGCCATAAATATATCACCATATGTAAAACAATTGGCCCTCAATCAGTTGTCAAAAGACTTGAAATTACGGATAGATCATATCTTCCTTTATCTGAGAAACCTCCTAGATATGTGATTCAGAGACAGGCAATTACTAGTCTAACAGGACAAGAACAGTTACAAAGTTAATTACCTGTGATTATCTTACAAAAGGTGGTGATTATATAGCTGAATGACAAAAGAAGAGTGTTCGCGAAGACAAAAACACACGGTACCATAAACTGATAAAAACAGGGCCACCCATTGTTAAATTAGAAATAGCCCACTTTAGTTTATGTTTCTACTACAATAACACCTTCCCCATTCTCCTAAACCTCACTGCTTTTTCTCAAAGGAAACACTAACCTCATGAAAGAGCTACCATTCTTCCCTTCCTTAGAGCTCTTTTCTGTCTTTCAAGTTTCACCGTGAATTTTAAGGGCTGTTAAAACAGCAGCCGACGCAGGGTATGGTGAGGAAAGGGGCAGCCAGTACCAGGCAATCTCCTCCCCAAGCTTGTTTGCACATTTACCTTAGTCTTCTTGACCTTATCATACCTACTTGACCCACCCTTTAGCCTGCTGAAAATAATCAGTTGGGTGAATTGTGGCTGCTGTCTGAAAGCCCTCGGCAGTCCTAGCCCTGCAACACGTCTGGTGCCAGTGGTGGGAATATGAATGCAGCGCAGTTTCTGAAGAATTCTCGTCCCCCAAACCCCCCCCCCTATGATCAAGGAACCACACTCATGGGAGTAGGTTCCCTGATAAAATCTGGCTCAGGGAAATTTTACACGTTACGCAAGAACGCACCCTTAATTAAACAAACTCCCTTCGAAGTGTCACAAACGTTTGCCTTCTGTGGGATTTTTGCTTCAGTCCAGGAATCAGTTTTCTTCTCAATGTTTTGCATTTTACTAATCGCAGGTTCCTGTGTTGGAGGTGTTAGCTGGTTGCCTAATGGGAAAAATTATTCATAGCATCTAGGTGAGTCAGAACGTGCACACACTGTGTTAGGGCTCCTTTGGGTTTCCTTAACACCTGCGAGAACAAAGGTTTTATTATTCAACTATTAATAGGATTCCAAATTCGTGCCCCTAATTTGATGGCCTCCAAAGTGTCCTTGGGACTTCTCGGGAAGATGCCCACAATGTTGCAGTTAGGAAGAGCAGTGGAGGCTGTGTTCCTCACATTCATTCAAGACTTTCATGAATGCATTTAAATGTGACCAACATGTAAAAGTGACTTTCTTGTACCTGAGATCTGAAAATATTCCAGCCAGAGTCTGGGCACAGGGAATTAAATAAGGCAATATAATTAGTCCGTAGCATTCAAGAGGGGACTGCATAAATGTAAGTGCGCTTACGTTTGGAAGCCTGTGATGGGAAAAATAATTTAAAATACAACTCCAGCTCTAAAATAAATGGCAGAACTTTAAAGTTTTCTATCAGTGTGAGCAACTGCTTACCATGGAGGTAAACGAAGGCCCAGGTTGCAGAGCTCAGAGAGCTCTGTTGGAGGTGGTGGCTGCACTACCCCACAGCAGAGACAGTGTCTGTGCAGAGCTCCTAACCTTTTGACGTAAAGAACCTACAAACGCGTTATGCCAATCTTTATAATTGCTTCCATCTACCTGCTGCCCCCTCTCTGCCAGGCTGCTGTTTCACTTCGGTGGATGAGGGTCCCAACAAATTCTTAGGAAAACTAGTCCACGGAGGACTACTAGAGGTGAAGCACATCTTCTGGCCCAGCAATCCCCCGAAAGGCAGCGCTTCGGAGACGGGGAGCACCCCACGTGTGGGGAAGGAAGCATCGCTTGACACTGCTCCTTGGCTCTTGCCCTGAGCCCCACGCGTGGCTGCCCCCTGCCCAGCATACCGCCCTCCTGGCTGGAAATCGAAGGGTCACAACGGGGGAGCCTCCTAAGCAGGGGTCTGAGCCAAGGCTGACACCAGCCCTGCCGGGCTCTCCTCCTGCTGATTTCAGTGGGTGTTGGACGCGCGTCTTTGAAGGGCAAATTTACCTCCAGCTTAATAAGCACGATAAGTCATAGATTTGCTGGGAGCAGGAGCAGAAGCCCTCCCGCATCTGTTAGCACATTATTAGCACAGCTTGTTATGGGGCCTCACGTGACGCAGCCCTGGTCGCAGGACGCAATTATGGATGAATTCCTGCTCTGCCTCCCCCCCCCTGACTCAGCAGCACAGCTGGAGCCAGCCATAGTCACATTGCAGGAGGTGAAAGGTACTCTGAATTATAGATTGCCTTTGACCTTTTTTGGTTTAAATTAAGGATAACATCCAGGAAAGTGCCTCCAGCCAGGACACTGCTTAAACATATGCTTAACTTCCACCAGGGGCTGGTGCTCATCAATGGAGATGAAACACTTGCTTACAGTACAGTGTGCGTGGAGACGCCACCCCAATGATGATTAAATACCCTGCTGAAGAGGAGCATAAATGATGGTTTCCTATAAAAATGATAACTGGCATAGGTCTTGAAATCCAGGAAAAACCCTCAAACCTATGAAAATGCTCACTTAAAATTCCGAGCAGGTGTTGAATTTCAGCCATAGCACAGAGACACGTTAAAGGAGAATACTCTGAAAATTGCATACCTGTTAAAAGAGAAAAGAAACAAAGTCTGTTGATAAAGAAAAGCGAAACTAGATACGAGTATGTCATCACACAGGGATACCTATCTGAACAGACAAACTCCCTTACAAGCCCCCTAAGAAGGAATTAAGGTCAACTTAGTGTCTTTTCATCAGGGTGTTTTCTATGATAACTTTGTAAGTGCTCCTAATATATAACAAATAATCTCAGGGCAAAGATCTGTTTGAAGGAGATATGATTGATGACCTATCATCCCTAATTCACTGTTTATACTCGTAGTGAGCCTATTGGGAAAATACCTCATTCATCAGGGTATTAGAGAATTCAACCAACGTATGGCACCTTCATTTTAACAAACTAAAGGAGAAAAGCTAAATGGGGGAAAATTGACAACCATCTCTGATTCTATGATAATGCAATTAGGCTGCTCCTCTCCAGAGCTTTTGCTAATTCACAAAACAGCTTCAGTCGGCAGGTCATAAATATATGATCATTTTTCACACTTTGAAAAGTAATGATGCCTTGACATGAATCAATAAATCTTGGTGAAGTCATTTATACTTTTGTGTTGTGCATACAAATCAGTTTTAAAACAACTATATATTAATTTTGACTTTTATATAGTCTTTGTTTACAAAAAAACTGATTTTGCAGAGGCGTCTACATTCCTTGTGCACCTGAAACTCAAACTGAAATCACTGCCTGTTTTCAGGACCCAGCAATCCTAGACCAGACCTTATGGCTCTTAATATCTTTTCTGTCTGATGAAGACATAAAAGGAAGGGAGGGCGAGAGGGGAATGAGGCGAAATAGCATTCTCTCTTTTTCCTTCTCGCTTGGCTTTGGGCTTCCTTCTGAAATTATGTTGGGGGTTTCCCAGTAAATATTGACGTTCCCGTGGTTAATTTATGCAAGTTCCCACTCCGTACCTTCAGTCCTCTCCGGGGGAAGGATAAGTGTTAGGCTTGCCATTATGCACTGCAGTGTTGCTATGAGGAAGAAAAGGGGTGAAACAGTACAAGAGGAAAGGTTATCAGAGCATCACAACTTGCCCTTTAGTCTTAGGAGAGGTGCGAGAAGAACCGCACCGGACGGCTGCACAACAACAAAACCTTGCCACGTGTCTTGTTAATAGACGTCTTAAATCCCGATGATCTTTTTGATGCAAAGTCTGCCTTCTCACAGGATTCTAACACATTATGTACAAGGTAAACACAACAAACCCCCGACCGTGTGTGCGTGCCAGTATGAACCATGCATGTCATTACTCCACGACATACGAGAGCTATCTCTGTCTGTTTCCTAAGTTTTGTGGTTAATAACTGAATAAAACCCAAATATGTCCCTTATGTCGTGAGTACGATGGAATTTCACCTGAGGCAGACCTGTGCAAAGATAACCAATAAAATTGTAATGCTAGCCACTGATTCAGTGATAAAACTCCTTTGTACAACTTAGCAAAGCATAAATGGCGTGGTACAATCTCCCTATGCATCCAGGAGCATACAAATTCACAAGTAAGTACCAGGGTACACAAAGGATTGATCATGAGTGATCCACAGTAAATGTAAAGATGTGCAGGCTGATAAATACCTCAGGTAGCTGCTGCTGTTTGCCTTGTTATTAAAATATCTACACGTTGCCAATTTGCAGCAGTTATCCTGTGTAGAATAGAAGGGTTTACTTTTTATACCTGAAATGCTTGACAATTTTGCAGCATGCAAAGAGAAATGACACTAAATCACAAGTGTACCTGCTGTGCTGTCATTTTCATTAGGATCTCTCTTTTGTTTAGTTTATTCACTGCTGCCTGTTCCTTAAGAAAGTGGTTTTCTAATAGGGATGGACAAAACCCCACATGTATGAAGCGGCTGGGGAGAAAAATATGTTTTTAAGTTGAGAACAAAACCAAAATGGCATTTGGATTGTTCACAACTCCAGTTAAGTCATTCTGAATTGCTGATTGAAATAAATATTGTGCTGAAAATTGTTTTTGTAGTCTCTCTGTATTCTGCCCTGTCTCCATTATTTGATCTCTATTACGATAAGTAGCCAGTTTGCGATACACTGTGCAACTAAGCCAAATGCATACAGTAGATGGCTGAAAATTTTAACAGTGCATTAAAGTGCAAGCTACCATGTTTATGTAATTCGTATTTCACAGACCTAAGTAATAAAGTAATAATATTTTAAACAAAGACAGAATGTATTTTTTTAATAGACATTAAATACCGCATTATGAAATGGTACTTCAGTAGTAATTTAAAACAGTGTTAGTTTTCAATCATATATTCTGTAATAGTAATACATATTTTAGTAAAATACTGAGGGCTGGGTCTCGAGCTGATGGCAATTAATCTGGCTTTGCTGAAGTTAGAGGGAATTCATCACGTGCTCTAAGTGTACGTGATTTTCTGAATCAGTGACGGGTGAGAATCTAGTTCATCCTATCTCCCCCTGACGTTTGATGCTCAGCCCCATGATTTTTGAATTTCAAGAGAGCAAGAAAAAGTGCCTCAATAACCGTGTCACTGGCCTGCTCACCAGAATCATCCATAACAGACACCCTCCCCCAGCATCTATAACCGCATCCTCTTCTGTCAACTTAACCTGGTTTCCAGCCCTGCTGAAGGTATGGTATGCGTTCTGTGAAGGTTCTTACAAGGAAAATATTTGGATTAATGATATAATTTAGTGGCAATTTAGTGACAGTAGGTCTCAGTAGAGTGACAATGGGATTGAAAAAGTAAACCAGTGGGATATACTTGATTGTGGCTGTTGGGCTGGCAGCAGGGAAGCTGCAGGGGTCACACTGATTGGCATTGTCACTTTCCCCATTCATCAAGCAAGGCCAGACTTCCCGAATCATTTACCAGATGGGGCAGCTCGTCAGTTTAAACACCTGATATGAAGCCATCCGTCATCTGATAACATGATCGTTGGGCTGCAGCTGGCTCGGTGCTCTGCAGCCTGAGTGCACATGTGATGGACTGGAGCCAGGGAAGCAGGCTTAGCAGTGCTGCACTCCCCTGATAGGATTTGCAGCCCTCCACTGGACCATGGAACAGGTGGAGACGGAGAGAGAATGAAAAAATTACCATGTGTTGCAGGGATTAGAGAGCACACACTTACCACTCCACTTGAATACCAATCAAAGGACAACCTTGAGCCACACGAATTTAAGGCCATCCATGATGTAATATGGAGAATATAGGTTCTTGCATACACTGATAGAGCTTCATTTTCCTACAGGGTGTTGGACTGATACCTGACAATACTGTAATTTGCCTTTTGTTTTCTACTGTGAAAGAGAGAACAGATATCTGGAAATATGGGCTTTTTTTTTGGGGGGGAGCTTTTTTTTTTTTTTTTCCTCCCAAAGGACATCTTAAAACGGGTTATCTCTTACCAAAAAAAAAAAAAATTATATTTCTAGGAACTGACCACAGACTCTATTAGTTTTGCTTAGCAAGACAAAAGCCTGCAGGATGTAGAGGAAGTACTATGAATTCGGTATATGATGATGCTTACTGAAAGCCAGTCCCACGCCCAGATTCCCCCAGCTATTGAAATGCTCAGATCTCCCTGATTTCAAAGGAGTTAGGTGCCTAAATGGCTCTGAGGGTCTGTCTTTTAGTGGCTCCTCTGGAGCCATACTTCAAGTCCTTTCTCAATCAGCAGATACCACGGCTTTGATCTCGGATAAGTCCCTCCTGGGAAAATCACTTTGGGGGGGATTCTGTGCTGCAGTGTTAGCAGGTACATTAAATGGCTTTAATGCACATAGGTACCTTCCAGGAAGCGAGTTGTTTTTCAGCATAATATTCCCCAGCTTCCCTGAGAGTTTCAACACAACAGAGTTTCTTTGCAGAAGTGGGCACTAGTGACCCCATGTTGATACACACATCCTGGGTACCCACCTCCTCCTCCTCAGAGCACACACCTCTGCGCTCCTCCTCCTCCTCCTCACAGCTTGCTCCATGCTGGGCATGAAGGACCAGAAGCATCATTTGGGTGGACAATCTCTCGGTGGAGGGACCAGCACCCTTCTGCAGCAAGCTATAGGCTGAATTGGGCTCCTCCACCACAAGGCAGCTCGCTCCCTCCCTGTGTTTTGAATTACAGCAGTAGGGAAACTTTGTCTTTCCCCTAAAGACTAATGTCTTCAGGACCACCAAGCACCCGCTGGTCTTCAGGGCCCAACACTGCTCCAGCCAAACGCTGCAGGAATACAGGCTCGTGAACCTGCTCGCGGCATCAGCGCTGAGGTTGGTTGTTCCAGGATGGGGACAAGAGGGAACTCACGCCCCTGGAGGATACATATGGTCAAGGACGGGATGCAACATGTGTATTATCAGTGTGTGTATGCCTTTTCCTTTAAAGACAATCGCTCCTGCAAAATTCTTCCTTTGACTGTGCTTTTTCCTTCCTGAAAGTTGTTGCCTGTGGAAGTTCTGCTTCTGGGTGGAGATTTATTCCTTTCACTTCTGATCAGATATGAAGAGACGCCCTTGAACTAGTTTTTGGTTTGAATTGTTCCTTTCTCTTTATAATTTTATTTTAGGCTCTGCTACAGTTCTGTGAAATGTACTAAATACAAATTTAAGTTTATTTTTTTCCAAACAGAGGAAAAGGAGACATCGTCACTTCACTTGTTAAAAGGTTTTATGTCCCCTTGGGAATTACGTTGCAGTTACAGTGTGAGACGATTGACTTTTTTTGAGGGAAGGAAACA
The DNA here is from genome assembly GCA_028565335.1 of Limnodromus scolopaceus. Lineage (NCBI taxonomy): Eukaryota > Metazoa > Chordata > Aves > Charadriiformes > Scolopacidae > Limnodromus > Limnodromus scolopaceus. The sequence goes on from JAOXNO010000013.1 coordinate 134,074,410, forward strand.
CTGTTTTGTCAAAAACTCATTACCCAGCTGTATACACTTAGAAACATCAGAGATGTTATAATTTATGTTTGCAATTAATGGAAGAAAATGGAAGTTATTTGTAGAAAAGCAAGTTAGAAGTTTGTAATTTGTTCATTGTGTACCTTCTTTTGTTGTCTTTGGCTTTCTTTAGCCAATTTTATGTATATATACTTACATACTCTATATTCTTACTCTGTCTCACAAAGTCTGTTCCCTTTTCTATTTCAATGAATGGATTTTCTGAGACTGATAGTTGGAGACTATTCTGGGGGGATAAGGAGAGCTTAGAAGACATGTAAAAATTGTATTTATAGACATAGCATTAGAAAGATGGAAACTTATACAATGAACATAGGAAACAGGGCAGTTTCTGAGAACTACTCAGACATCTGCAGACATACAAAGAGATCCCTCCTCCCAGCAGAAACAGCAGAAAAGTTCAGCAGAAACCAGAGAGTGAATTACTGATACAAAAAAAATGCCCTCATGGCTCATTAGCACAAATGATTCATGGTATTTTAGAGATGAAACAAAAGGTTTCAGGCTGGCAATATACCTTTAAATCTGTTTCTTTCGCCAACTGCTTTTATCTATCTATAGAATAATAATTAGCAAACTTCAAACAATAACTAGGCTATTTTATGAGAGGAAGCATGACTTTATTCCCAGCACAAAAATGGGGAAGCTGAGGCAGATGAAGTGAGTTGATATCCCTATGAGGATTAAATCAGGCGATGCTCAGAACTCAGGTTTATTTTTAAGCTGTAAGAAAATTTTTTTTTTTTTTTTTTTCTTTTTCTCCCTTTTAATATAGCAGCTAAATAATACCCACAGGTGAATTACTTACAGATGACTTGTAAAGAAAACTTAACCTGCTGATAATAGGAATAACACGGGTTGTTATAGATGTCATGGTGTGTGGAAGTACAGAACAGAAAAATAAGATAGAAATGACAAAATGTGGTAGATGGTGGTGGAGGGTTATTTTCCATCTAAATTTGTACGTGCATATAAGAGAGCATCATCTTAGCTTTTTGTTTAACGAGTGGGTACCTTTAGGTGCCTTAATTGCCTAGGTACAGTGTTACATTTTTTTAGAGGCAACTAGCTGTATTAATTTAATTTCAGTTTTCATTATTTTAAATTGTAGATCATGAGAAATAAAGAAATGTCCCCAGCAGCACCAGATATTGAAACGGAAACCCACATTTGAGAAGCAGGCAAAACTAGGAGAACATGCAGCCTTGTAACTAGCTGCCTCTAAACACAAGACATCTCAGGTTTTCAAATATATTTCTCGCATCTTTTGGGTCTTCAACCACCTCCCACAGCAAACGAATGAGAGCTTTTCCCCTAGATTCTGAAGATGAACTGAGTCCTTTCTATACCGCACCCTGGAGAAATATAATAATGAAACCCAGTAATAATACTAGTTGTCATGGATGCACAGAGAAATTTGTAGAAGACGCCCAGAACACTTAAAATTACATATTTACATGTCTCCTCTGCATCTTTAACACAGAAGTAAGATTTATGTCTTGCTGATAACCTTGGTGCCAAAATGTCACACGTTCTCTTTTTATTCTCCTCTCTTTTGCAATTCCAAAAAAAAGCGTTACAATCCTCATATGTAAATTCTATAAGCTTTACTGTTCTCCTCAGGTGTGCATGCCAAGTTTTCATTATGAAGGCTCCCCGCTGTGAAAAAAAGGTACATTTTCACTTTCATGTGTCTGTTCCTTTGTGGTAGAAAGGCTTGAAACATTAATGAGTAAACTAAACTAAAACTGTACAGACATTCCTGCAGGAAATTGGGTAAGTTTCTGATTCTGAGGGGAAGAAATTCAACTAGGTCAATAAAATCGTGTGATTTTGACACTGTGAAGTCAGTTGTCACTAAGGAGTTACCCGTGCTATTTTTATTCATGTTAATGGCATTTTTATGCCCTGGTGTTTTGTTTTGAAGATTTTATCCCACTGAACCAGAAGAATTGGAAGAAGAAGAAAAAAAAAAAGAGCATGGAAAAGAAAAAGAATTTCTTCACAAGTTCGTATCACCTACCATTGAATAATGATATCTGTAATGACTTTTTCCTTTCTGAAACCATTTTACTAAGTCATTATATCATACTACCTTGACTTATGTTATCAGATACAACATTAGGGGCAAGCATGATGTCTTTATTAAACCATTATTAGTTATGGCTATAAAACACTGTACAATAGGTTAAATGAATGTGCTAGTGACATTTTTGAGTGATTTTTGAGTCCAGTGTATATAGCAATACTTTTAGATATGTGGATTAAAAGTAATGCTTGTTTGATCAATAAATAATAATGCTTTTTAAATGAAAAAATAATAATTAAAAAAAAAGATAAAAATAATTTCTCCTTACCTATAGGTAGGATGCTGAAGTGACAGAAATGGTTGGAAATCTTACAGTAAAACAGACTTGATTGATAATGGGGTAGTGGTCAATTAAAAAAAAAGGTCAACCAAATCATCCTAAAACATGTCCTTTTTATTGAGGAAATTCCTTTGACGTGAACAGGCAATGGGAACAGAGAAATCTTTTAGCTCTTGTAGGAATTCTTCAATTTTTCAATTTACATAGGAAAACAACTGTTTTCCAGCTAGCTCTAGACTTCTGGTCTTCTCAAGGATGAAACAGAGATCCAGACAGAGATTCAAGCAGGAGTTTGCTGTAGACAGTACAGTCTCACCAAGCATATCACAGACGAGCATCATGAATTTATTCCAAAACGTATCCCCCGGGGACCCAGATTCTTCATTCTGAATGAAACGAACTCTTCCCTAAAAGGGGAAAAAAAAAAAAAAGATAGGTGGCTGCATCTAAAAAGTGACTCCTTAAATGTTAATGCAAATAGGTTTTTACTAATGTTTCTTAGAAAAAGGGAAATGCAATAGAATATTCAACATTCAGGACACATTCGGAAGTCAGTCATCACTTGTTGTTCTGGCTGGGTTTACATTAGCAAAACCTGCAATGGAAGTAGGAAAATGGTCTTTTTCTTTAACGGAGAATGGTGGTTGTTGAGGTCAGTGGACTGATAAGCAGCTGAGAGGTGCCAGGGTGCCCCGACACCCCGCACCCTGCTCGTCTGTACACAGACGGGTGGCTCCTTGCACCCAGCCCCAGCCTGAGGCCAACAGCTGCTTGTGCCCAAGGGCACCTGAAGGACACTGGCAGAACCTGTTTCACCTTAGCATCCTGCTCCAAGCCAAATGGGGCACAAAATGCTGTTGACCTCCCCCTTAATTTCCCTCAATTAGGTAAGTATCTTTGATGGAGGGGTGGGGGGAAACTAGACCAAACTTTCCTTCTAGTCTTTCAATTTCTGTTTGTCTCTCATGTGGCAACCTGTTTCTGAGTGGTCATGGACACGCAAGGGTCTCTCTGATAACACTGTTTTCTGTGGTGTGATAGAACCACATCTGCTAAATGCTATAATAGTACAATTTATGATCTCAAAGTGCTCAACAAACATTTTTGAATTACTCTCCATACCACCATAAGACAGCTAAGTTTAATTTTCCACATTTCACAGATGGAGAAAGTGAAACGTAAGGGTGTTAAGTGACTTGACCAGAAATCAAATAAGTCCAGGAGCTGAAAATACAGGCACTCATGCAGGAAAGCACTGGAGCAGATGCTTAACTTCAAGTATTGAAACATTCAATTCAACACAAACACTTTAACAGAAGGGCAAAATACTGCGTGGAAAATTCTCCACTCAGCCCATTCTTCAGCTACTACAAAAAAGGAATATTAGCCTCAACTAGCCATCTAACAGCTTGCAAATGGCCTCTAATATGACATACAAAAATGTTGCACTCTCTACTGTCTATTCACTTTCCCCAAATAGTATTGATGCAAGCTCTGGAGCACTGCTGGATCTGGTGTAGTGGGAAAAAGAGAGCAGACATTAAGTTTTCAAAGGTTTAGGTCTGTGCTTGGTGAAGGAGGAGTCCATCCTTAGACGGGCATACTGCAAGGAGAATGAAAAAGCCTACAGAACAAAAAACTCAGGGGATGTGGGTAGGTGTCCTGTTAGTGATGGGCCACCCCGTTCCTGCTCTGCCTGCTTGCGGGGGTTTCTTTGCTGGTGGACAGCAAAGTTTTATCAGCGCTCGAAATTCAGTTGGGATAAGCATTCTGATTTTATCAAAATCTGGATGGTAAATCTCCTCAGGAGAGGTATTTATCAGATCTGTGGCAAACTGTAGTATGGGCTGCTCAGAAATACCTGAGATTAGCTTCTTGGTATTCTCTGCCTTTGGCAAGAAACACTAAAGAAAATGAACATTTAATAGGTGTAGCTCAGACTTCTCAGCATTTAAGGAAGGTTTCAGTTCAATCCCTGTTCAATCATCCTCTTTGACCCTTGCTGTATCTCCAAACCTTTCCTCAATAAACATGTCAGTACTACATTTATAAATTAAAATCTGTGAACCTGAGCAGCCTTGACTTTGAATCCTTGCACCAGGGATTCACTTCCGAGCATGCGAATAGTGAAGCACATTCCCCTGTAAGTTCCTAAGCCTTGATTCATCCATCCCTTCCAGCAAAGGTATGGAAAAACAGATGCCCTATTTTGACCACGTAGCGTGCACTGCTCCAGAGCAGCTTTCTGCCAGAGCCCACCCCCACAGTTTGTCATCTCTTGTGGGCTCCAGGGGAGACCCCATCATCGTGCATTTATGTGGGGCCGCCCCACCATCCCCAGCCAGTGCTGCTGGTGCCCATTGGGGGTGGCAGGATGGTGTTAAAACCGTGGCCAGTTTGCACCACTTCAGCTTCCCTTTAATTCCTTTCTCTCCCATGGCCTTTCGGGTCTCGATCCACAGAGGCAGGGGTCTGCATAAACGGCAGCCAAATCCAGATCATGCGATGTACCTGGAAGGAAATATTCCTTCGTGATATTGCGCTTGAATCTTGGCACTATTCAGAGCCACGCACAAGGAAGCAGGCTGAAATAATGTCATAAGTAGGGGGAAGGAAATATGCCTTTTGTGTACAATGGATAGATTTGGCCATTTCCTTTTCATACTACTTACTAAATACTCTATATTTTACCTTAGATATTCACTTGTTTTAAAAAATATATATTTTAAAGTTGAGTACACTGACATGGCCTCCTGAGCCCATCAGTCATTTAGTATCAACACAAATTACAGAATCACAGAATCACAGAGTCACCTAGGTTGGAAGGGACCTTTTAAGATCATCTAGTCCAACCAATGAAAAAAACCCCCAAAAAAAAAACCCCACAAACACACACAAAAAAACCCACCAACACAACACTAATCCATATCCCCAAGCACCGTGTCAACTCTCTACTGTGGCCAGTGAAGTATTAAGGTCTGGGTTAACTTCTTATTACCTGTGTTTTGGTGTCTGTCATTACAAGAGCAGGTCCCATAGTGTGGGATGCTGTGCTCCAGGAGTTTAAAATCTGTGTTGTGAGAGTATCTTATAAGAGAGAATGAATATGACAGTCGTAAGACCACAAGGTGTATAAAGTGCATAAACTGGTCAATCTAAATCAATACTAAATATTTTAAAATGCATATATAAATATTTCCGGTTTTCCAAAACGTGGCATGGAAAATGATTCCAACTGCACGTTATTTCAATACATTGTCTGCATTTAATATAAGGGTTAAAGAAACCTCCAGACCCTGAATAAACCAAAAATATTGCTCCTTTGTTACCTCTCACGAGGCTTTAGAATTAATAGGCTGCTTCCATCAAGGGAATATTTTCTTTGTAGAAATGTAGTTTTTAGGTAACACATGTGCTATTTCCTATGATCTTGATGTATGCTGGAAAGCAGTGACAAGTACTAGATACTTATTTTTAGATGATAAAGTAATTTTAGGAGCTAAGTGCTATTAATACAGTGCAGCCTGTATTCTAACAATATATCTGTTGGTTTATGTGACTAATTTGTAATAGCAGAACACAGTATTTGATGAAGTTGAGGTCTTTCCTGAGAAGGATTTCAGGCAATATGAGACTAAAAGCACTTTTCTTGCACTTACTTTAGAAAAGGAGAATGGTAAAGTGTTAAACCTCTTGAATCTACATGTGTAAAAAACGTGTTCTCCTATAATAAAGAGTCATCTCATCCTAGTTCTGCTCACGTGAGATATTCACGAGTTTGAGCAAAGGAACATACAGAAGAACGTACTTCATTCACTCCGTCTACTTAACTGTATTCTTCTCTCTTGGTGCCAGCTGAAAAGTGAGTCTAATTTGCTGATGAATACAATTAGAAGCAAATGATCCATTACATTAACTTTAATGAGCTGCAGCAGGTCACTTGGTTATGGATGGCACCATGCAAAGGTTACAGTTCAGGGCGATACTACATTTCTGACAGTCATCCACAAAGCTTTTATGCAGTAGGCACAACAAAGACACACTGACCAAGCCTTGGTCACAGAAGTGACTAGATTTCATAGCCCACTGCTATCTGCCGTAGCATTAGTTCTACATTTTAATAATTCATAATTAGCTCTTATATTACTGACAGCCACATAATAAAGGACATTAACTTAGTGGTCTTGTAGTATCGGGGTGTGAGAGCGGACTTTTCACATCTAGCATATTTTCTCAGATAAGGTTCAAAGAACTCATTCCAAATCTACACTTACTTCTCAAGAACTGAAAAGGAAAAAAAGAATGATACAGTAATAGAGCCCAGGGTAGTCAAATGTAACACACGATCTCATCTGTACTCTCAAAAGGAGTTTGGCTCACAGAAGGAATCTTAATTTCAGAATATTAATATTGATAAACTCTAACAGGTAAAAATAGCTGAATTAATGACTTAAAATACTGGTATTAGATAGTGATGTCATTGCTTATACTATTTTCTGTGACTAAAGTCTTAAAGCTCCATAATTGCAGTACTGCAAGAAGCCAATTCCTTATTAGCATCTAGACAGACACATTGATCCAGATATTCTAGATAGTCACTTTATTATAGAGTTTACGATTGCCATAATCAGAACACTTATGGACGCAGCCTGGGCTCTGTCAGAAGCTATCATCCAAATGCTCTGCAGTCCCTGAGCTGAGCCAGGGACTCATGCCAGGGGTTCAGCACCACGTAGCCACCTGGGCCCGGGATCCCAGCCGGAGCTGACCCGGGCTAGCCTGGGCGAGCGCTCGCTTCAGGCAGGGCAAAGCCGGCCAATTCATCCTGCTGATTACCTCCAGCAGAAGGGAGGACCAAGGCGACTGGCATCTGTCAGGCTGGCACAGCTGTCTCTGACCACCGGTTGAGCTGCAACCTTACACCAGATTGGAGATTTCCCATTCAGGTGACTGGGCTGCACTAAATGCACTAATCTCTAAAGTGATGGCAGACATTTATAAAATTGGGGGAATACTCATTCGTGCATTGTCCTTTTTCTCCTCGATTATCTACAAGTTGCCTTTACTTTGAAAAGGTTACATTTAGTAGATGAAGTATTTTTAGACCGTGATGAACTGCTTAATTTGACTGCTTGTTACTCTTATTTTTGATTTGTATTTGATCACCTAGGTCATGCACCTTGAGTGGACAACAAACACTTCAAAAAGGGGAATAATGGTAGAGAAGCACAAATAACCAACGGTGAATGAGGAACACCCTTGTTCACACACAAATGCCCTTGTTTGCACATGAATATGGGGTTTTGTATGAAAAAGACCCATTCTCCAAACATCCATGTGAAGAGAAACCCATTCAGCATGAATGTTTGTGAACACTGAATAACAAGTGGATGAACAAGCCTGAATCAAACAGCCGTTCAGACTTTGAACCAATGTTCGCAAACACTGGTTTGCATTATTCACCCAGTCCTGTGAACAGCCATCTGTTCAATAACTGATAATGGAGATGGAAGTTGGGTTGTTGGGTAGATATGGCTCATCAGGGAGACAATGGCTATCTATTTGCAGGATTTCTACTTAGTCTGTTGCAGGCGTAGCCTCTGTTCCTGTTGACCTGTGGTATCAGGTTTTTCTTCTCCCTCTCCTGCCAAGTTGAGGTTTTGCTTAAGATAGAATTTGAAATAAACTTGTGTATGCAAATATACATAGACGTGAACATACCTACATGCACATATGTATATATATCTATATATATTTACTGTTGCTGGTTTTTACTTAGTATTTGAAATGCAAGTTAAAGTTAGGCACATAGTATCTTTGTGACTAAAGCGTTTAGCACATGGTTAAGACCTAGATTTGCAAAGATAAATACCTGTGCAGTTTAAAAATACGGCTTAGGTGTTTTTAGATTTAAGACCAAATGGATTAATATTTTGCAGAGATATACCCAGTAGAAAATAATCCTCACTTTTCTTAGGGTTTTATAACTGTAATAACAAAATCAGTATTTTTCAGATATCAGGACAGAGTTTGAAACAAAAATTTTTGCATCCCGTTTCTCAAACTTCTCCTCACTGATATAAACTCTTTCTATCCAACAGATGATAACTTTACTCCACTCTTTAAAAATTGCTTTTATGTGAAAATAATCAAATCCAGACAACTTGTCTGGATTGGCCGGTGGAGTGTATTTATTCCAGGTATTTCAATGAGTAATGAGCCTGTTTAAATCAATGGGGAGGTTGTAATTGCTTTTGTTCTTCCTATGACACGTTGGTAGCTATATTTCTATGCAACTGATTTAGTATAATTTATCTTAAAATCCGAAATCTTTCCAAGTGCTTCTACTGCTTTTCTAACCCCTAAATGAAATATTTCTCTCTGGTTTGAAAGCATCAAAATAATGTCTGCATAAAGTGTCGATTTATATTTTTGATTTCTGACCTCAGCTTCCTGCAGTCTAAACAGTATCCTTTATCATTGCTGGGCACAGCTGGTTCTGTTGTCAGGGCAAGTACCAAAGGTAGAGGAAGTCTAGCTTCTTTCCCCATCAAATGCATTTCCAATCAGTGTGGGGTATTCATCAACTATGTTTTCATTCGCACATAGAATATAAAATACTTTTTAAAAAAAAAAATTGTGCTTTATCCCCCCTGCAGCTTTCTTAACCTAAAAATGCCGAAGTGCACTTCTTAAAACAACTGAAATAACTATGAAAACAAGGGTATCACAAATTAAGATGATAGCTGCAGCTGGTTCCCAAACTGTACTTCTCTAGTTCTTTGATTCTTCACTCTGTCAACATATCTTTTGGCTTACTCTAACACACGTATGATTCAATATTTGCTCATTTCAAAGAACTAGGGAATCAGATTTCTGTGCACAAACCTTTTCCAATGTTGCAATGCAATTTACAAAACTGTTGCTCCAGTTCTCATCTGTGAATTACAATCTGAGCATGTATAGATTATTGCAATTCAAATAGAAAAAGGAGAAACAATTGATTAAGAATTTAAATTAAAAAACCCCACGAATTTAATTTCTATTTAATTTTAAAACTCCACATATATCATAAATTTAAAATGCATATACACATTTTAGTTTTGTAGTGACAATGTTAATAACAAATTAACAGACGACTTAAATTGTAGTGTGGGTTGGGGTTTTTTTTTAATGCTGTTGACTAAAACATATACAAAGAACTAAGAAGCAGCATGTTAGAATGTGATCACTCTAAATTACGATAGTTTTGTGGTGGACTTGAGTAAGTAAGGATTACCTTGCCTTTAAGAATTTACCTTGCAAAGAAGGAAGAGATAGGAGTAACTGCAGCCCTAAAGCAGTTAATCAGCTGATGGGAAGAGGAAATCACTTGATTTAGGAAAGCAAATAGTATGGCAAGGTAATGGTTGGAGCTATTGTGCAGTTGATGGGTGATGAAGCAAGACTGAAGCAGGGGGATCACAAGGAGATTCCGTTTTCAGCAGACTATTTTGAGGAACAGTTCTTATCGGTGTTTTAACATTTTATTTAACTTTTTTTTTATGAGAACCAGACCTTTTGGTCCTCAGCTGCTGAAAAGAGGGTGGCTGATCAGCTTTGGCTTTTCCAGTAAAACCTGAAAATCGTCAAAGAGACAAGCTTATCCCATGAAAAATATACTTTTTACTCCAACATTTTTTTTTTTTAAGTATTTCTCTCCCCAGCTTTCTAAGGGTCAAAGCTATTTGTGAAGAACACATTGTGGCTGCCATCCGTTGCCATGAGGATGTGTCCAAAGCAATGAGGGATCAGTGATATCAGCATATGCTGCGTGTTGGGAGTATCATCTCAGTCGTCTTTCAGAGGAGTAGAGGGCTACAAACAAAAGCCTGGCTGTGTGTGGTCTGACTTCTTGATAAACTGCATTTTCATGGGAAGTAGGAAAGTCCCTTCCTGAAGAAAAACGTGGATCATTTCCTTTAATAATGGACTGAATCATTCCTGTGTTTTTATCAACTAAGAGGGTTTCAAATCTGTGCATCAAGCGGTGGTTTCCTTAGTCCTACTTGTGCAGCAATATATATATGCAGTCATCAAGTCAAGTAATGATCAACAAGTAGGTGTTATCCAAAGTTTATGAAGAAAAGTTTTGAATAGCCAAACTTTCAGTTCCTTTATGTACAGTAAGGGGAAGCTCCTGCCCAAGGGATGCTCCTCCAGCTTGTCAATAAATGCCCATCCCCATCTGATGCTGGGGGCACCCCCAGGCGGGGGAACCTGGCAGCCCCAGGGCTGGGGCCCTCGACTCAAGTTTGCAATGCTCTCTCTGCATGAAATATGGGCTTAGCGACAGCCTTAATTAATTATTTCGCCAACTTTTCAGCCACTGCCTGGTTTTGTGGTTTTGCTCAAGGGCCGCGGATCCTTTCTGGGATACTTCTCTGGCCTTTTCCAGACCTGGCGTTGGGCTAATAAGATTGCCTCTGATTAGGGACTTGGCTGCTCTCCAGCTCGTACCTCGGAGTGCATGATAAGGCTGCCTGAGCCCCACAGAGCTCAGCTCACAAAGAGGCTTGTGAATGGAAGCGTGCGGCTCCGGGGCTGGAAGTCAAACGGCATCTCCCAGCCTTGGCACCCACCTCCTCTCCTCTGTCTTCCTGGGGATCACTGGGGTGTGGGGAAAAAAAAAAGGACAACTGTCATTTTGGGGGGCTGGAAGCTTCCTGGTGGGGGCCAGCCATCACAGGACATTTTGTATAGCATTTACCAGGTGTGAGTTGAGGTTTTTGCTTTACCAAAGTGAAGAAGTGAGAAGCCAGCACTTCCCAACACCGAGTCACCCTTGATAGAAGTAGTTCCTATCACTATAGCATGTATTATCTTTGCCTTTTAATTCAAGAAAGCTGTTCCAATTGAAGCCCTACATAGAGGCAAACGTTTTGCAGCCATTTGGTTCTAGTAGCCGTCATCTCAACCACTTAACATGAGTTTTACTAGGACCACAAGAAGTTAGTATATCCCATAATCTGAGCAACTTTAAGAACTATCATAATACTTGCTAACTCCTCCCAGTAAACCCCCCTATTAAGATAAAATGTAGTGAATTGTTAAGTACATATCTTTACCATGTGTTAGGAACATAAATTGCACCAGTTATCACAGTTTTTTGCATAATGACTGTGTTCATCAACAAGTGTTTGCTATCTATATCTTTTACTTAGGCTTGAGAAGAAACAGATTTCGAGAGAGTGACTCACTGGCACCCACAATGTGAAATAAATAATCACTTTGTTTTTCCTTTTACTTGCACATTGGTCAAGCTCAAATACATTAGAACCCCTAGCAGGTGTTCATTGACCTTAATGGGTAGTGAAAGAGGCCTTAAAAACTCCTATCCATAGAGTAGTTGAAGGAAAACAAAGCTGATTCATCTGTGAAGTCACGGTATTTGAGAGCAAGGGTATAATCTGAGCAAATTTTCCTGGAGCTGGATTTATCTGTTTCTACAATAAAATTAAAGAATTACTAGAAACTCAGATACAAAAGGAGAACGTCAAAACTGACATTTTAGGATTGATTTTTGAAAGACAAAATCATGTTTTGCCTTTTTATAACAAACACAGAACTAACAATAAAGTCTAATTTCTGTGGTTATAATTTAATCTTTTTGTTGCTGTTGTTGTAGATCCTAAGATTCAAAACTTAATACATACATAATGTTTAATACAAGGAACAAGTTACTAGATATGGAAAGCTCATTTATTGTGACTCTGAGATCTTGCTGTGAAACTCCCATCTTTAGTAAGCAAAAAATGCATTCATACATGCATGTGTACTACACGTATGCATGCATATATCTACAGGTATATATATATAAAAAAAGATATATATATCTCGTATGTGTATATATGCAATCTATAAAATATGCACATACAGAACTAATTTATAATAACATATACAACGAAAACAGCTATTGAAATTATTTCCCTGTTGTCCTCAGCACAGAACACTTTCTTTGTTGGTCTGAAGTTCTATGATACCATTCAGTAAAGTTTCCGTGATATACAACAGCTGTGTCATCTACACTACGTTCATTGCAAACATTGAGCAGATCTTTTGGGGAAAATGGCACTAAGCCCATGCTCATTGTATATTTACATGTGGCTTGTCAGTCTGATAGGTATGGTCAAAATCACAGGAGATGATCCAGAGCTGCTGTCAGTTCCCACTTGGAGACGGCTACATGTACATCTCTTTGGTGCAGAGGAAAAGACTTGATCTATGAAATCCCAGAAGCTCACACTCTCAGGAGGAAAATGCTGTCCTGAAAGACGTATATGTTTTTAAACCTGTCGGGTCTTCCCAGCTGCTTCTCCCCAACTATTATTCCTCTCCCTCCCACACTTCCACGGGATAAGCATTCTTCCTGACTCCTCTGCTCTCACATTTTATCTTCTCTAAAAATTCAGGGTTTTTTCGATTCCCTTGTTTCCTTTCCCCAGCTGGTTACAGAACACCCATGAATGTTGTCAATACATCGTAAGTGGGCTTATTTCTTTGAATATTCTGTGAAAGCTGAGGGAAAAGCTCCTACTACTCCCACTTGTTGTCCATCTTTTTTTTTTTTTTTTGGATGGGTAAGTCTTAAATCTTCTCTCTTAAGAGGAGAAGTAAACAGCCTGTATTTTGCTTAGCTTGCCTCCCCGATTCCTTCTCACTGATACAGAAGGAGTGGTTTTGTTTCGCCGGCCAAAGAAGAGGCTGCTCACAGAGCTGGAGGCAGGGTGGTAGGGCAGCTAAGAAGTTCAGGATCAAACTTCTGCCCATCTACAATAAGAAAAGTCTGCTCAGGTGTGTGCATTATTAACTGTACTTGCTCAGATCCTCAATCATCTTCACTCTTAAGCTATCAATAAGCAAATGTCAGTTTTATGTCAATGTTATTATCAATTAAAATATAGCTTTTACTTATTCACTCTATGATCTCTTTTAACGAGAAACTTAATAGGCTTTTACTTTGGCCTTAATAAAGTTACTTAAAATAAAATGCAGACAGTGGTAGGATAGCACAGTGAAATAAATAGATCCTTCAGGAAGCTTGTCCTCTCCTACGGTTACAGTTTATTTTGTTCTGGCCTCCTGATAATGTATTTGGCTGGAGTGAGGAACACGATCGGTTCAAAGTTAGTCTGGTAAAATCAATTTTGCCCACTTAGACAAATGTGTTATGTGAAACAGTGAGATAAATAAAGACAGCGTAATAAAATCCAGAATTGACAGACTGTGTAATGAAAGCCCTTAATAGATCCCGAATACGTGTGTCACGCCGTGCGCCCCTGCTCTCGCCGCACAATGCGGTGGAGGTGCGACTGGGGGAACCAGGGGCTGCTCAGCCGGCGGTGGGAGGGTCAATCTTAGCAGGAGGCACCCAATGATGAGCACCAGGGAAAAGCAAGAAACTGCCTTTGGTGCCCACGCTTGGACTGAAGAGCCTAGCATGGTAAAAACACAACCATCCTTCCGCAAACTCGGCTGCTGCTTGTAGAGCTTGACCTCCGCAACTTCTCAGTCAATGTGCTGATTTTGATGAGATAATTTAAAAAAAAAAAAAAAAAGGATATTGAAGAAGAACTATTTTCTTTTAATTTTGACCTTTTTAAAGGCTGTTATGTAGTTTTGGTTGCTTTCATCAATTTTTTTGTCTTACATCCCATTTTTATCACAACAAAGTCAGTAATGGCTTAACGGACTGGGTTTGCCTGCTTTCTGAAATTTGGGACTATATGGGATGGGGGTAGGGGACCAAAGAGCATTAAAGCAAACTTCAGCTCCACAAAAGACTTGAGAAAAACTGAACACAAATGAGTAATAATGTAGCCTAAAATCCAATACCTGGTGGAGCATTTAGGGGATCTGAAACACTGTATGGTTGTCTAAGGAATCAACGGTTCATTTGTAGTTGCACTTGCAGCTGATATTTCATTTAGGATTTAATTGTATATCCCCCCGTGCTTATAAATAGTGTTAGTGCCTTATTAAAAAAGACTCCGAACTTTTTCCCTTGGCACCCTCCCCTCCGAATAATTTCCTGTCGCCGGTATGAGCTGCCATCCAGTAATACCAACCCAGCCTCAAACAATGAGTCGTATCTCAAAGCTTCTCTCTCTCCCGGGGGGGAGCCTGAACGGGGCCGTGTAGGATGACACCCCTTTAACATGTAGCTGAAGCCCGAAGCCCCATGACCAGGTGCGTCGCTCAGCAGAGCCGCCGGGGGAAGGTGCTTCCCAGGAGGTGATGCAGAGCAGAAGGGTTACAGTGGGCGCAGGGTTGGCTCCTCGTGAGGTCCGATGCTCGGCGTTTTGCTCCTACCAATTAACGCTCACTCTTTAATATAGCGCAGGCAGCAGCCCGACCAGTCTCAGAGGCTTACAACCGTATGAAATTAACGCTCTTTCAGAGACCTGAGTGCCACGGTTATAGAGTTAAATTGTATGCTGAATAACTGACAGACCAAACAAAGTGCAGTTATTGAAACTATTACCTGTGGGTGCCCCCCTTTCCCAAAACCCAGACTGTTGTAGGAGCTGCCTTAGACTATGCCTGACCTTGCCTAAGGCTGTGGGACTGCAGAGCTGCATAACAAATGTGCTTCCTCCCTCTGTTCGACCAGTGCGATTCCCACCTTGCCTTTGTCTGAGTTTTGGAGCTGATGTGGGGATCATAGAATCATAGAATGGTTAGAGTTGGAAGGGACCTTAAAGATCATCCAGTTCCAACCCCCCTGCCCTGGGCA
>JAOXNO010000013.1:134089713-134114587 GCA_028565335.1 Limnodromus scolopaceus
GCTCAAAGCCCCATCCAGCCTGGCCTTGAACTCTTCCAGGGATGGGGCATCCACAGCTTCTCTGGGCAACCTGTTCCTGTGCCTCAGCACCCTGCACACCCCAAGAAGCACAGGGCTGTGCTAGCAACGCCGCCTTGTCCTGATTCCTGCTGCTGACGCTGCCCTCAGAAAAATACTCCCTGATTTCCAAAGTGGAAATCTCAGCATCAAGTGGAGAACTACTCCCCTATCACAGGAGCTGACCTAAAGGCAGAAAGAGACACCGATAACACCCTTAGAGCTGGAAAACCACAACGTTACACCCAGACACTGGCCAGGTCAGAGGCTGAGTGCTGCTTTGCAACCCTGCCTGCGTGGTGAGATAAGGTCCTGCCAGGCGGGCATGGGTGCCTGCAGTCAGGCTTGTGCAGGACCACGTCTGCCTGTGCTTTCTTTACCCTCTCCTTCAGTACCTGGTAATAGGATGTTCCAGCTGAGGAACTTTAGCTTTACTCAGCAGAACATCCAGCACCACAACCTTTTATGCCACTCGTTACTTATCTACATTAAAATTTCTTCTTTGCTCGTATCAAAATTCAGACTCTTGGTTCTTATTTGTTTGTGGGTTTTCTTTGTTGGTGTACGTCCAACGAAATCAAGCACTGTTTTTCTCTTGCAGTGCTGCTAATACTAATACAGTACTGAGGGAGGGCAGAGGGCAGTCTTAAGATAAATTTCTTCTCCATCTAAAGTCTATCATCTTCCAGAAGAAAGCAAACTCCACAGAGCACAGTACAGATTCGATAAACGTATTCAATCACATAACTAATTCTGGTCATCTCATTTTGAACTGCAGGTAATGACTTCAGGATCTGGAAGTAATGGAAACATAAATAATTCCAAATAGCATAATCTATGAAATGCAGGACACCTTGGGTTAAAATATCACTATAAGGGTGTTGCAATGCTGCCACTGCTGTCATCCCAAATTGATAAGGAACATCTATCTGTAATACTAAGGTTGACATACCAAGACAGTTCACAAGTATTTTGGATATGCCCCCGTTTCTGGGAGACTGTGATACTCTGATTGAAAGAAGCTTGATTTTTCTAAATGTGCTGAAAGTCCAGCCTCAAATACTTGAAGTTGCTTTCTGCCCCAACTTCCAAAGATCAACATGTCAGTCGTGCCAAGTTAGTGCTTTGTAATATTTTTACCTTTTCAATGTGCTTTTATTTTACCTATATGTCATAATTTGGGGCTCTAATTAGGAAAAGAGTGCAGTACTGACAGACTCAGAAGCACTTTCTGGTTTATTATCTGTTTCTTCCTATTTATCTCTTTTCTTGTAACTGCTTTACATAATAAAGGAGTTTTGTTGGTGGTTTGTTGGGGTTTTTCCCCCTAGAAGGCAAACCAGATATTTTCAAAGCATGCTGCTAGCACAAAGACCTTAAAATAGTCTTGGCCACTGCTAAGATACCTCAGGTAAACGCTAAAGAAAGCGAGCAAGAATAATATGAAGAAAGGTTGGAGATGGCACAAGTTCTGCCAAAGCAAACAGTCAGAAAAGGAAAAACAAACACCCTCCTCCTGCTTCCTCAGAATGCACATGTAAATTCAATCACATTTACAAATAAATTTGCTTTGGTTATGCTTACACCTTTACATGTGTGCTTTACATGAGTGACTGTCAACATTTACTTATGTAAATACCAAAGACCTGTGATTTTGATCTTTGTATATGCAAATATTTACACTGGAAGTCTTGTAGTAGGATATCACACCTCTGGAACCACCAGCTGACAGTGTTCCCTTCCCACCACGTGTCAAAGACAAAACAGGCCAAAGAAATACATGACCATGGGCTTTGAGAGCAGGTCAGGGCAAGCACTTCAACCCATCTTGTGTCTGTGATGCTAGAGTTGGAAAACTGCACAGCAGGAAGTTCAAAGATACCCTTGGAAGATCCATCTGGGACGGAGAGCTCGGAGCTTCCCTGAATTCTCTGCTGGAATAAAATTCTTGAGACGGATAAACACTGTATTGGGAATCCTCCATTTAGCTGTGCACACTACCAAAGGAGAATCATACATGAATTCCTCTCATTGTCCAGATTTTTGTTCAAAGTGATTTTTGGGAAAGATATGTCTAGCTCAAAAAAAGGAAACTACATCACCATTCATGTCAAGTGTTCTATAAGCCCTTGTGCCTTTGTCATATAATCAAGAAAATAAAAATTGCAGGGAACTTAACTAGATCAGCGTACCTCAAATTTAGTGTATGGACATTTACACAGTTCTAGGCAACTCTTTGCAGTTCCTTTAGATAACAGAAAAAAAGTCCACAAAAATGTAATAAATAATTTTCTGCTACAATCAGGTTAAGGTAATTTCAGTCTTCTCACGTAGAAGTCCAAAAGCAGAGCGAGTCCACTGCCTCAAAGACTACTTCAGAGTCATTTGTTCAACTTCTGAACCTGGCTTCATGTGTCAAATGTTCTGTCTCACAAATGCCCTTTTATCATCTATTTTCATGTTTGCAACTATAGAAATAATGTATCCCAAACAACTGCATATAGGCCAAAAGACTAGGAAGCAAAAAAGGGTGGCGAGACCCACAGGGGAGAATGCAGAATGCAAGAAGTTCTTTGTTTCAGCAGCCCTTCTCTGCCAAAATTTGTTTTTATGCCCCATATACACTTTTCTGAAAGGTTGCTGCTTATTCATATTCACTTACCTGACTCCTCTTCCAGGCAGTCAGCCTCATCCTCCCCAGGTTGGAAGCCTTTCCCTTTTAGCCTAAAACTTGGGTCTGACGTCTTATGCTGACATTTTCCTAGAGATGTAAGAACCCTCCACAATTTTGTTATATATTTTATGTTTAAAATGATAATAATTAAAAAAATGTTTATATTTAAAATATTTATCCCAGATTGCATTATCACTTTAGCCCTGCAATGATATCCTTTCAGGTTAAGGATACACTTTCAGGTACAGTGCTGCTATTTCAGCCATCGTTTCCAGGATATTTTAAGGCAGGTTCTGAAGAACATCACAGAAACTGCTAACCTGCAATGGTATCTCAGGCAATAGCAGGTTTTTTTCCAGGCTTCTAAACAGATGGTAGCCAATCCAAATTCAGCAGTGCTAGCAAGCAGCACTCAATAAAACTGTAATTGATGCATATGGTACCTGCTAAGCTGTTTAAAAACCGGCTCTGTGGCATTAAAGGGAAATTTTTTAACTGTCCTGATAGAACCGGACCTGAATTTTGGAACAAATCTGTCAGAGATCAAGTCTCCACTTCATGTCTTTAGTCCCCCAGTAACTCCTCGGTCTTCACAGTACAGGACCATGGTGTTTCTGACCCTCGCTTTCTAGGAAGCTACCAGAGAAGTTGTACACAATGCCACTGTAAAGGTGTGTATCGGGTCTTTCGGGCCACCGCAAGAAGCCAGGCAGGAGTAGCTGAGATGATTTCTTGTAACTGCAAAGTCAACTGGAGACAAAGGAGCATATACCTGTCTTTTTCATTCTGACAGGGTCCCTTGCTCAGTGTTTGACAGAAAACACCCCGTTCAGCAGTTTGCTCTCCCCGTAACACAACACCGTGTCACAGGTTGACTTGTTTGACTCTTGCATAAGCAAGAGGAAAGGAAAACCACAAGCGCTCAGCTCTGCGTGACTCTCCGAGCCTGATCAGCCCGCAGAGCGACCTGGGGCAAGGAGCGCTTCACCGTGTTATGAACCACAGTGAGATTTTAATGGAGAACGGTGAGGTCCAAGCTCACTTGTTAATTTACACAATGGGATGTGACACTGAAAATATTCCTCGTTTATCTCTGCTGAAGAAATACCGATAATTGCAGCCTTCTTTTAATAGGTGAGATATTTTAGCAATTTCACTTCTACTCTGAAAATAACCACCCATTGGGTACCAGGGAACTGACAGATGTGTGCCACTCAGCAGAAGGTACTCTTTTTCACGTTCATCGTAACAAGAGCTTTTTCTTCTTCCCTGAAGAAGAGGAATGAGATTCTGCAGTGCTTAAGGTGAGCAAAAACCTATAGGAAAGTCATGTTTAAAGGCATGTTTGCCCTGCACAGACCAGCACTGTACGGGGAACCTGGAATTAACTTCGAGTGAGACCCAACAGGGTAAAGCAGCCCGGGGGCTTTGTGCTGCTTCTGAGGTGGGCTTGCTTATGAGGGAGCTCTGGCTCCTTGTAATGCAGCTGTAAGGCAGGGAAGCGTACACAGCACATGAAAGGCACAGCAACGGGTGCTGAGAGCCGCTGAAGCTGCTTGACCAAAACCCCTTAGAGGAAAAGCCCATATGTAGTGACAACCCAAACCCTAGTTCTTTATGTACTCGAGTTTCAGAAAATAGGGTGAGTGGACTGAGAAGGAAAATGAGAACTGGGAGTGGGAGGATGACTGTTTATAGTCCTGCTTGAGAAGAAAATGAGACAATAGCAGCAGCATGAAGGGCGGGGGCTTCTGCACAACCACGTTTGACCACTGTTGGGTTTTGATTTGGAATAGGCCTAAAGTAGAAAGGTGTCTTAATCTGTCTGTCAGGTCCCATAGTGGAGATGATAAAGATTTGTGAATGATCTGCATAAAGCAGGAGTTCAGCCTGAGTTTATCGATGAAATTACAGAAGTCCTAAAAAATAAAGAGGAGGGAAAACTCCATTGCCTTCAGAAAAAAACACAAATCTCCTCTGATATAAAGCCTCCATTGACTGCACATGAGGATAACTGAGGAGTGATGGTTGAGTGATGGTCATTGAGGGAAGCCATGATCTCAGGCTTCCAAGGGGACAGGAAGAACTGGGATGTGGACACACCGGGTGGAGCTTGTGGGAGCTGCCACCAGTGGTCTTGGACCAGGGACGCAGCAAACTCAGACGCTGCATATAAGATTCTGGGAGAGTATAGGGCTAGGGATGGGTTCTTCATTTTGTTTCTATTTCGGGATAGGAAAGGTTAAAGTGAGTTTGCCTTGTGAGAGAAAAGAGACAGCTGGGACTGAGGGGTAAAGGAAAAGGTAATTCGGGAGCCAATTTATCCTAACATGTCCTCGAAAGGTTTGTTTGTGCTGCTTAGAGCAAACTCTTTGTAGCTTTGGGTTAAAGCCCAGGAGTGTACTTTCTATCTAGAGGATCTCTTCATGACAACTGCAGTGCTGGAAATGCACGATGTTTTAAAGGTAGAGCCATTTCAGTGAGTGCTAGACATTAAAATATGCCTGAGACACTGCTCTGTTTACCCTGACGCGTGGTAGCCTGGAGCAAATTGTTCCGGACACCTCTGGAGACAGAGATCAGGTATGGGCAAAGAAAGATAAAATATTTGGCAAATGCACAGGCATACAGAGGCTTCGGGACCTTTCACTGGGTCTCACTGGTCCAGCCTTTTGACAGACCACACTGCACCAGCACACAGTCCTGCCAAGTGTCACAATTGTATTGTAAACCCCAAGCAAATGTGTGCTTTTCTTAAAGTGCTTGAGTCAGTCCAATTGCCTTAGAATATCAGTTTTCATTAAAAAAAAAATTAAAGTCTAGTCCTCATACTTACCCAAAAGCTTGAAATACATCCCCTAAAGACTCCTGAAACCAGAATTAAAAGACAATCATGTATGTGCTATTTTTCTAATATCTTGTGACTTTACCTTGTGATTTTTCACAGTGTGTGGGAAACCCTGCTCACTTATACCAAAAACTGAGCTAAGAGACCTTCGGGGCCTGGCTTACTTTTTGTGTAAGGTTTAAAATCTGTTTGGAGTACGCACTACTGCACTGACTCCCAAAATGTTGTTCACCCATCGGGATTACGGTAAAGTGCCTAGCATTTACTGCACAACTTCGCACTGTAGTTTTCACGTTGCCTTCACGGCATATTTAACTAAAAGGCGGAAGATAAGCCTGCCAAATGATGTGAGAAAATGTGGTGGCCATTAGGAAACTCCGAGAGGGTCCAAAAGGCTTACGAATCACTGTTGCAAAGGTGTAATTTTATTGCAGCGCTAACTGGGTTGCGGGTTTTCCAGCTCCTGCCTTCCTGTTAGGAGAGCAGTCTCTCCCCGGAGAGAGAGATGGCAGAGCCCATTGGGGTGCTGGTGGTGCACTGGGAACCCACCCCAGCTAGCTTTAAGCCAAGGAGCCCGGGTAGTGTTAGGGTCTGGGCACAGCAGGAGGGAGCGTAATGTAGGTTAAAAACACCCTGTTATTTGCCCTGTTTCCCCTGGGGTCTCGGTACACACCGAGCCTGCTGCTGCTCCTGCAGCTCTGCTTGGTACCTAAACTAACGGAATCATGGAATTGTCAGAGTTGGAAGGGACCTTCTAGAGATCATCTAGTCCAACTCCCCTGCCAAAGCAGGGCTGCCCAGAGCACATCACTCAGGACGGCATCCAGGTGGATCTTGAAGATCTCCAGAGAAGGGGACTCCATGACCTCCCTGGGCAGCCTCTTCCAGGGCTCTGGCACCCTCACCGTAAAGAAGTTTTTCCTCATATTTGAATGGAACGTCCCATGTTCCAGCTTGTGCCCGTTGCCCCTCGTCTGGTCACTGGGAACCACTGAAAAGAGTATGGCTCCATCCTCTCTCAAACCGCCCTTTAGATACTTACAAGCGTTAATAAGGTCTCCCCTCAGCCTTCTCTTCTCCAGGCTAAAGAGTACCAGCTCTCTCAGCCTTTCCACATAAGGGAGATGTTCCAATCCCTCAATCATCTTCGTTGCCCTACGTTGGACTCTCTCCAGCAGTTCCCTGTCCCTCTTGAACCAGGGAGCCCAGAACTGGATGCAGTATTCCAGTTGTGGCCTCACTAGTGCAGAGTAGAGGAGAAGAATGACCTTCCTCAACCTACTGGCCACACTCTTCCCTATAGTGCCCAGGATTCCATTGTCCCTCTTGGTGACAAGGGCATGAGAGCAGCACCAGCCCTGAGATCTCATGGCACAGTCCTGCCCTGATGTTTCTGAGCTGCAGCATTTGTCTTGCAACGGCTGTGGGGTTTCAGTGGATGGATTCATTTGTTCATGGCTAAAGAGCTTTTCTCTCTGCTTTTGGATGCAGAGGGAAAAAGCTGGAGCCCTGGTGGTCCCTGCGTGAAGCTCTTCTGTGATGACACCGCAGCAAGGCTGTGTTAGCATAGGGTAAAGCACAACCACACTCAGGGTGAGGCTCCTCTGAGCAGGTGGGACTTGAAGCAAGGCTTGGGTGAGTGGTCACACGTGTCTGAGGCCAATCTCATTCTTCAGAAGAAAAATAGATGAGGTGTCTTGTGAAGCAAGGAAATAGTCCAAGTGGAGAAACCAAAATCAAGCCATGCCTGTTATCAAGCCATGTCCAGTTAGCTCTGGACACCTGTACCATTAGAAGGAGACCGATGAGAGGGTTCTGCCTACTGCACTTTTATTTTCGCTTCCCGGACCCTATGTAGGTGTAAGGGGAGCCTCAGGAGCACTCTGGCCCAGGGGAGAGCAGACCCAAACACACTGGCCAACGTGTGAGCAGCCACCATGGCTGTACTCCAAAGTCTGGTGGGTACAACATCATTTAAAAGGTATTATATCTAGGGCAGACTGCTGGAGTAAGCCAGCGCAGACCGTGTGTAGAGATCATGGACTGGAAAAGGAACATGTATGAGCTGTGCAGGGAACAGGACAAGCAGAGGAGCAGGCGTTGCTAAGCTGGCCTACAAGAAGGCTGAGTAGCTTCACTAACTGTAGAGGCTTTACTAACTGATTGCAAATGGCTTGAAAGAGAGTGAGTTTGAAGGACATCGGATTTAAAAGTAGTGATGGACAATTTCACTAGCAGTCTTTGCCTCTGAAAATACAGATTTACTGAAATAGAAATAGTTGATAGGTATATTCCTTTTTTTACAAAGCTTCCCAAAGAGCGAGAAAAAATTGTAAAGGAAATGTGCTACGTGATCTCTAAACTTGGGGGTTTTATTTACTGTTTACCAATGTGTCTTCTCTGGGCTTTTGCCAGCTTGATCTGTTGAGATTCCTAGACTGCACAGAGTTGGTAAATCTCATAGCTTCCAGGTAAATCAGTATTCTAATACATTGAATTTAATACGTTTAATAACTGAATGTCGATTTGAGAGAAAACTAGCTTGTCATCTTATTTTGGGATGACTTTTTTTTTGCAAATCCCAAGACTTTTCATGAAAGTGAAATGAAGTCAGTTTTGTCCGACAGATGACCTACATCTACAAGTGCTCAGCTGCGTGGCTCCAGCAGCACCTGCCTTCACAGCCACGGTACCAGAAGAACCAGAAAAAAAATTTATTTATCTTCATTGCTACATAAGTGAGGCCAGGGAACGCACCCAGGAAGACATGCAGTTTGGATCTTTTCCAGCAAAGAGGTGTGGTGTGGACCTTCTTCAGCCAGCAGATGAACAGCACGAAGCAGAGGCGGCAGGAGGAATCCTGACATTTTCACACACGTGCACTACTTAGTGCCCAAGCCTCTGAAGAATCCTCCCAGCCAGAAAGCGAAGGGGAAATTTTTTTGTGATTGATCATTCACATTTATCTTGCACCCACAAATAATAAATAGCAATGTGTGTTTGACAAAGGAGTTCAGCTTAACAGCGCCCTTCCGTTGGTGGAGGAGTTGGCTGGAGGAAAAATGATTGTTATTTTAGCTACAGAATCACTGCTACCTGATGGACAGCTAGCACGATGAATTAAAAAAAAAAAAAAAAAAGAAACAAATAAACCCCCACATCTAACAGAGAAGACTATTTCAAAACGAAACAAAAAGAAGGAATGCAGCTTGCTGCCTTCTAAGATGAGGGCTTATTTAAAACATTAATTTCTGCTCGGTCTAAAGCAGAGAACCCGCAAATGCGCTTCCCAGACACACTATTGATTTCTGACCTACAAATTACTCGCCTTCAAGGAGGGCTGATGCGGAGCACAGACAGTGGGGGAAGAGGGCTGGAGGAGACTGGGTACTTCTCAGCTGCAATCTGCATAATGTTTAGTATTCAGTGAGTTAAAGCACGCAATGAAAGGGAACTGTCAGCGCAATCTAGAAGATATAAAGAAATGAAGGGGTGAAAAAAAGCCGTATGCTAATAATCCACTCAGTAATTAAGTGAAGATCGCTGCCAAGCGCCACTGCCACTTTCAAAGGGTAATTTGTACAGGAAATCATAGAGTCATTGTCAAATCATTTCAGGATAAAAGGAAAGTCATCAACTAAGATAAGATAAATGCTGGGTGTCTGGCAGCATGTGCCCTAGGAAATGCCTTTGCTTTTTTATATTAAAAAAAAAAAATTGCAAAAGTGGGGCTAGGAAAACTTGACATGTTGAAATGCACATTTACTATTAATAATAGGGGTGATATATGCATAGATGCATTATTAAATAGGTAACTGGAACAAAAAAAAAATAATCAAGTGAGCCAGCTAAAGGGGACTTAACTTTGAACAATCTTATGTGACTTTTAAGTTGAACCTGCAGTAAATTAGAGCATACTTCATCCCACCCCCAAAACTGTCTTTTGTAATTAATACACTTTAATATTCCTTTCTTCTAAGTGTGGGATAATCTGTGGGAGAGCCACTTTCCCACAAGAAAAGAATTATTCTCAGGAAAAGGTTTGCAGCTCTACAACTGCTACCCTCCCACAGACCCCCTCAGTGTCCAAATATTGCCAGGTGTCACAGCTTTCGGGCCCTCCCCAGCACCCCAGGGGGGTGCCGGGGTGCTATTGCTGCGAGAACCAGCTTATGGGCTGCAGAGACCACTTCTCCGCCAGCAGGCATTGCTGACCATTTGCGTAGATGAGGGTTTGAAAGTTTCCCTGGGTGCTCTCAGCTTTCAAATAGATGTTTTCAATCAGATGTTTTCAGTGTCCTGGTCAAGGTTGTGCTTTTGCAAAGGCTCGCTGGGACCGCACCAGGAGACTGGTGGATGTGGCCGCTGGAGTGATCAGTGTTTGATGTTCGGAATGGGCTTTAGTGGGACGGGGCCGTATGTTAAGGGCTGGACTCAGGAGGTCAGTGGGTAACTCCCATGGGAGACAGAGGTTTCCCCGAGAACAGGATTTCACCTCGAACATCAGATGGGGATGAACTTGAAGTCTGTCCGGGAAGGGGGTATAGCACAAAAATAACAAATTTAAGCAATTTAGTTTCTCACGCCGTGTATTGAATTTGTTTACCTCAAACTAATGAAATGCGTGGAGCTTATCTCATGGGTAATCATATTTATTCCACATTATATTTAATGATACATGGGCTTACCCAAGCGTTTATACCATTGTGTAAGTGATTTTGACGATATTGTTTTCTTTCACCGCATCTTGAAATGACATAATAAAATTAGGCTAATTTCTAATTCATATAATTAACTTTTATGTAATGATATTTGAATTTTATTAAGTGCATATTCTGGCCTGCACTTGACCTATCACAGGTGTACGATTACATAGCTGAATTTATGAATCACAAGAAGGTATTTGTTTTCAAGAAACGGCGTTCATCAGAAGTGGAAAAAAAATCATATTTCATATTTTTTTCCAGATATACTAACTAAACTTGTAAAATGTAAGCAGGAGGCTCTTCAGATGTACACTCAATTTTATTTCGTGCCAATTATTTTGCACCTAATTCAGCAATTCAAACACAGAACCCAGATCTGAGAAACAACACAGACTCCTCTCGGTATTTAGCACAGAAGTCTTAACACTCAAACAGCATGAGGGCTTGTTGCGTTTTGGAGAGAGTTCTGATTTCTTTAAAACAGTGATAACGTTTCAGCCATCCAGATTTTTTCATCCATGACAGATATAGTATAGATCAAACAGTTCGCATCATAAATAATTCAAGTCTAATTTAATAAAAGTTAATGATCTACAATAGAAATGGCTTTAATTTTATTTTTAACTGTTTCACAACATGTCTGTGAATGGAAAAAGCAGTCTGGAAATGGACTCAGTGATAACATGGAGCTCCTGTGAATTTTTTACCATGCTGCCCTTCACAAAGAATAAATTTCAGTGTGTTTACAAAGTGACGTTTTAAAACTTCTGCCAGAGAGGTTGGGGAGAGAAAAATGATCACAAGGAGAACAAAAAAAAAAAAAGACCGATGTCTTTCAGATGTACATTTCCTTTATTTTCTTTTCCTTCTCCCAGGTTGTAACATTATTACCCTATTTTTATTCCTTTACATTTTATCTTTTCTAATGTGAAATTAGACATTTGAACATTTTTATGTTTAGAAAATATCTTTTTATTTGAAGGTGGAAGTGTGTCTGAATTCGTTTTTGATTAGTATCTCACTTATATAGCATTTCAAAGTAAGCCTCTATAAAAGGACCTTCAGAATATTCATTTACTATTATATGATTAAGGTGAGCAAGAATTGGCCGTAGAATATATTATTTCACACAGTGCCATATAAAATGTAAAAATAAAAAACCTCTTTATCATTCTGTTTCAGGGCTATGCATATTTTGATCTGAATAGAGATAGAAGAGGGTCATATCTGTACTCAGCACAGAACAGTTAATCTCTAGGTATTAAAAAAGAGAAGAGCTTGCTGGTGATCCTCTTGCAAACCAAAAGTGATCTAAAATACACAGTGATCTAAAATACTACAATTAGACTGATACCTTGCCATATTCAACGTCGTTTCTGAAGATGATGATGGCTATTTGTCAACCTTTTTTGGTTGCTTTTTTTTTTTTTTTTTTTAAGGATTAGTTCACCTGAAGGATTAATTTGGCAAAATTTCTTCCTGTATATCTGGGCAGGAGGGATCTCAAAAAAAAAGAAAAAAAAGGGGTGGGAGAGAGGTTAGATGAGTCGGATGGTTGTGTTTTCCCGTACCAACAGGCGCCCAACTACCACTACCTGGTGCAGAAGCTGCTCTCGTGGGTAAGCACCAACCATGCAAAAAATGAAAACACTGTTTAAGTGGCATTTCCATGGCAAAAAAAAGCCCTGGAATTAGGCTGTACAGACTCACAGGCCCTACCTAGTATTTAAAAGTAGCTCCAGGCCCAACTGGAAATTTGGCTCCGATTGGATTGCACCAATAGGGAAAATTTAGCTGAAAGTTTATGAGGTGAAATGTTGTATTTCCTGCAATAACAACGATGACTAATTTGTGATTGTATGGCGTATCCTAACAGCTGTGATATATGTTGCTTTGAATTCATTTAGTTGTAACAATATTTGTTAATTTTTTTTTTCCTTCAGATGCCTGTTGTTGATATTTTCTAAATAAAGCCAAGGGAAAGAAAACGCCAGCATTTTGAAACATAAAGCAATCTGTAAAATTAAAAAAGCTTTCGTTCCCAGCAACCACCCCCCTTCCCCCCCCCCCCCCTTTTACAAATGTATACCATATGCCAAAGCTACTCCTTAACTACAACCGACTGTTGTTACTGTAGTAATCAGTCTATGTCAGAGCAATTACTTAAAATCATCCGTCCGGGGTTGTTTTTGCAGGGGCTGCGTCACACCGGGCAGAACGATGGGGTTGAGGGGGACCTGTGGCAAGGAGGAGGGACACAGCCCACCGCCACCTTTGCTGGTGGGTCGGGGTGGGCGCTAGAAGTCACGCCAGTCTTGAATTCACCAGGGAGAGGGGCACGGCCGGACCCCCGCACGCGGCTGGTGCTGGGTGATGGGGAGGAAAAGAAGACCCTAGAAGTGCCCATCAAGGTGCAGGTGTGCCCAAAGTCACCCCCAGACGCTGCAGAACCCCACGGTGTCGAATACCCCCCCCTTCCAAATCCTTGTCCTTTAGGGCACATCTCTACTTATAAAACAATTTGCTCTTGTTTCTGCCCTTAAGACCTTGCTCATGCAGTAAGAAAAAAAGTGGCCCCCAAATCTGCATCATTTTCTCTAACAGGCCTGAGATCTTTTATTTTTCACTACCCGCAGAGCGATTTCCAAACACTTACTCA
This sequence comes from Limnodromus scolopaceus, assembly GCA_028565335.1. Taxonomy (NCBI): domain Eukaryota; kingdom Metazoa; phylum Chordata; class Aves; order Charadriiformes; family Scolopacidae; genus Limnodromus; species Limnodromus scolopaceus. The sequence continues at coordinate 134,102,658 of JAOXNO010000013.1, forward strand.
CATTTCATTTTATTAACAAATAAGCTCTGTTAGAGGGGAAAGCCGTACAGAACCAATTGGTAATTGAAAGGAGATGTACACATTGATTAGTACATAAACGATATACTGTGTTGATTATTGCTGAGGGAAATACTGTTTATTGATAATGGTTGTTATACATTTATTGTTATTTTCTTACTTTTTATTATCATTGCAAATTATCTTTTAAAGTAGAAGGAAACACGTGAAGTGTTACGGAGCCACAAAAGCAGCTCACAAACGTTTGCAGAGGAAAGAGCACAGAGCCTGCACAGAAGACAGTAATTCTGAAACTTCAAATCTCTGAGCTTTTCTGTGACCAAAAGAAAATCAAAAGTAGGAATAAAGCATTCAGAAACTATAACCTTATTGTTGAGTTCCCAGGAAGGGTTTTCTGCTCAGTTAATTACTTTTACAATACCTGGTGAGATGGCACCATGACTGGAGTGCTTAGGATACTGCAGTTGAAATAATAAATAATCATCTGACATTTCTTAAAAGGCTTGCTTCTTTCTGAGTGGTGTTGTCTCTTTTATCAGCCTGCCTCATGCCTTTATCACGTTTGCTCTCATTCAGATCAGTGAAGGCTTTCATTTCCTCAACAGTCCCCAAAGCCAGGATTTGTAGCCTGTATTCAGATTCATTTAAAATCAATGCAGTACAAAATAATTAGAGAAACAAAAAAGGTGTTGCAGGTTCTTTTGTTTCCTTAGATCTTTTGACCATAAAATGATGCCTGTTTGTATTGGAGAAGCGTTTTAAAATAGATAGCGAGTGCCTGTGTTATCTTGCACACGTCCTAGCTGTACACCACACAGACCTGTAATTGCAGAATTTGCAACATTAATACAAAGAAATATATTTTTTTTTCCCTCAGCAGCAGAAGCATAAATAAAAAAAGCCAATTAGAAGAGATGAATTTTTATTACATGCTGATGATTAAATCTACATTAATCATAAACATCCACAGGCCACCAACAGGGCTTGTTTAATCATTTTCAACCATTTGTGTCTCTCTCCAGCTACCATTCCGGTAGATTTTTCTACATTACTTCCATATTTGGTATTGGGATGTTAGAAGGTGTGAGTATACTCCTGGGTAATCAGGATTTCAGGCAATATGACTCAAAAAAACATTCACAAAAGAACACTCCTGAAAGGTTTCTAAACCCGTGGTTTGATGGGTTGTGCAGTTACGTGGCATTGTTTATGGGGCTATTGTGTCATATATGGCACTCACTGTATATGCGGAGGTTATTTCAAGTATTAAACAACCATTGAATTGGGCAGAGGGATAACTATATAAATGAGATAGATATAAAAGACATAATGGGGAATAAAAGGTCAAGAAAGACCCAGGTACAATGGCCTGGAAAATGAGGAGGACGAGAAATGGCTCTAATATCAACAGGAGAATTTTTAATAAAATTTGTTTTCAGCACCAACCTAGAAGAAAAAAAAAAAAAGGGATACAGCATGTTGTCTCATTGCTAGAAGCAAGTAAATAACGCTACAGAAGAGTTCAGACCTAATTGGGAGTTGGAATAATTATAGATGATGATAAGCCAGCCACCAGAGAAATGCAATATTCAAGATGTGTGGTAACAAACACATTGATTAACATAAGTCAGGACAGGAAAGAACACAGCTTAGAAATACAGTATATAATTTATGACCGTGGCAAAATATGAATATCAACAATAGATATGAAGAGAAAGAAATAAAATAATTAGAATTTCTGTCTCCCATGCTTTCCCCCCCGCCCCCCGCTTTCACAGTGATTGTACAAAGGAAGAGCATTTAGGGAACGATTTTTCATTTAAGCATGAATTACATTGAAACTGAATGTAGCCACCCCTCTCACCCTTTCTGAACACTCACAGAAATTTCACAGCAGTTTTTGGTGGGATACTGAGAAGTTTTTCTGCATACAGTCATATCCCAAGTTGCCTGGTGCTGATCTTGTTTTTTTCCTTTTATAAGCAGACTTTTTTTTATATGAAAAAAGGGGAGGGGAGAGGAGGTAAGCAGAAGCCATTTTAGCTTTGCCTTAGATAAATTAAGCGAGCAAAGATGCTCTTGGGAGATTTCCTATAGGAAAAAAATAACACTTTCTGGGCTCTTATTCTTAAGCTATTTTTCATTCCCAACAGCTTGACAAAAGGCATATCTATGTTTTACAATTCCACAGAATTGTGTATTTCTCTCTTGCCTTGGAAGAGTTTGGAGACTGCAGAGCCAGTGAGGATACTGGGATAGTCTGGTCTGACCTGGGGCTGTACCGTGTCCTGGAACAGGACCCTGCCCAGGATGCCACCTGCAGCCGTGGGGATGACTGGGGAGCAACCCGTGGCACAGGCGACAGCTACCCCATCCCATGTCCTGCAGCTTCTTTCCTACCATGCTGCCCCAAAGAATGGAAAGGAGGTGGGAAGGAGCCACAGCCCCTTAGCCAAAAATCTTAATAACTCTGGCCAGGCAAGGTGATTCTCTGAATATTGCAGGATTTCACAGGAGTGCTTGTCTGTGTAACAGGATGCGTTTCTTCTCTGGGAACACGCGTCAGGCAGACTTCAACACAAGGAATCAGACATACAGTGGCCTTTGAGTGCCCTGGTGCGGTGATCACACCACCAGGCAATCTCTCCTTATGTTTCCCAGAAGCAAAACAACCTTACAGTGTGCAGATTTGTAGTGGCAGAGGGAGTGCTCTCTGTTCTAATTTTAAAATGCCACTTTCATCAGCATGTACTCCATCAGCGCAATATGCCTTGGCTAAAGTCAGTCAGTGGGAAGCTGTGGAGTTATACTGCTCAAGCCAGCAGTTCGGCAAATTTCTGTGCTCCAGACTGGTCATCTCTGAATTTCCCAAGTACCTCTGTGCACGTATATCATCAAAATATTAACTGAAAACACTATTAAAGGCAACATGGCTCATTGACCACGTACCATGGTGTTGCTGTCAAACAGTTATTTGTAGACCATACTTTGAGAACCACTCACTGAAACTGTCTAAAATGAAGTGTGGAAAACACTGTAAGAAACAAAGCCAAGGAAATAATATATTGGCAAGGAAATGGAATCTAGCCTGATCTTTTTCTGTCTCACAGTTGCAGAGATATATGATAGCTCTATCAATTGTAATGCCAGTCTAAGTCAGAATATATGGTCAAGCACAAAGAAATAATTAGGGAACCGTCACAGCAGGCAAAAAGAAGGTATAAGGAATAGTAAATGAAGCTAAGCTGAGATAGATATAAAATGTCGAGAGCCATGAGAAAAGTGAAAGATGAAAGATACCAGCCAGCCCAACAACATGAATATGATGTAAAGCAGAACAGCTTTTAGTTAAGGTAGATCTCAGTTTCTTAACATTCTGTGAGGAAAGATTTGCAAAAGAATGGAGCAATGTGTGAAAATAAGAAACAGAAGGAGCAGAAGGAAGACAATATGGTAACACATGGTTACAGTTCCAAGACTTGAGAATATATTTCTTGTACTATATCCCTTTATGTTAAAATGCATTCTGTTTATTCTGGCTCAATGGCTCAGCTGGTACCATAGTGTAACACCCCACCACATGGTAGACCTAAGCTCAGGACCAAGCTTGGGCCAACAGGGCTTGGGACTGTCATAGAGGTGATGCTGTTAGCTTCAGCGTTGGCTAATGCTGCCCAGGGAAGGGATAGAGCTGTGTGTTTATCCGAGAACAGCAAGGAGGAAGGAAAATAGTGAGAAAAATGGGGGATTATGCATCTCTGAGGAGTAAATGGACAAAAGTATAGATCTCATGTAAATCTTGCTTTCAAAGGGGAATCCTTTCCCCATGGTTTTCTACAGGACTGATAAAAGATCCTGGCTTATGTACTGTAAGTATTACTCTTCAAAATAAATTTTGCTACCCAAATATTTCACGCATTAGTATGGCTATAGGAAGTGAACTGAGATGAACAGCAAAAGTTCAGAGCTGGAATGATAGCTAGTTATAAGAGACCAAATGTTGTAAATAATGACCTTATAGATCCCCTTGTAACCTACACATGATTAAGTATCAGGACTGCATTCACTCTCTGGTGGAGCTACCCTGCCTTCTGAGATTTAACGTGAATTGGAAGAAAGCATAAAAGACAAACCCACTGATTTCAGACATCCTGAAGCTAGTTTGCAGGAAGCTCACTTGCAGCATTTATTACTTTATGGAGTCAAAAAGTGGGATTTATCTAACCTTAGTGATCTATTGATGTATCAGTTACTTACTTATTTTAGATACTGACTCCAGAATGAGTCCTCTCTCTCCTCCTAGACAGAAAAGTAAATTAAATTACAACAAATGCTTGATTTCCTAGTGATTAATCTCAGGTGAGATGAAGCCTACCCCAGGAAAACAGAATGGAGCAGTTCTTAACTCCATGTATTTGATGCCACCTACTTCCATGGCTCTCAAGTATACCAAATATTGTAGTCAGAGAGAAATCAAACTGATTTATTCTGGCTCTCTCAATAGCAATGACACATCGATAATGAAGAGCAAGTGGTTTCCCTCAGTAAAATTCATTCCTTGGTCTGCACTGTGGTAGTGCAACCTGATGAATATTTTGCAACAAATCTCGCAAGGACAGTATGGCACGGAATTGTAAGCTGCTCTTTTAAAATCAGCTCAGTACCTTGCATATTAGCCAGTAGCTTTTGGATTGTTCTAGGCATGTTTTAGACACAGCGTTCATACATATAAATATACATTATTCCAAAAATACTCCTTATCACAGCTGTGAGATCACAGGACTTTTTCTTTTTTTTTTGTCAACTCATTCTCCTGAAGAAATAATCATGCAAAACGTTGTCTTTCGGAAGCAAACTGTAACTGCTTCAGAAATTGTTCCTTCCTCCCTCCCCAAACTCGAAAATGCCAAGCGGGTATTTGTGTTATTCCTGAAGACAGTCTCTGAAAAACATATTTAAATAAGAAAATCATGTTCAAGGTCATAAAGAAAAAAAAAATAATTGAGACCAACGTTATAATTAAGAAATATTTAAATTCTACACACAATTGAGTTTCATCAGTTAAGGGAAATAGGTACTTTTAGCCTGACAAAGATGGGTACATTTGCTTTGCCAGATCTGGGACAATGCATCTTTAAGATACTGTGCCATTTCTTTTAAGCACTGCTTCAAAAATGTGGGAGGAGGGAGCATCTAAAGCAAAATTGCAAATGCAACTTTTGATTGTTATGATTTATTTTTAATTATCCTTTTCTCCTTTTGTCTTAATTGGACAGAGCCAGTCTAAACTTGTTCTGTGCAATTAAGAGCAGTTACATGCATAGAAAATTGAGACCTATTTTATTTCATTTGGACTGACTCATAGTTCAGCTTGCTACAGGAAAATTAGAGCAAGAAAATATATTTAAAAAGCTAATGAGCTTTAGTAAAAATATCCTCAGCAAAATGATATGCTGGGAAATTTTACACATTCACTTCAAATCATATCAGACAGTGGATTGGGGGAAAAGCATTTTGCTCTTACTGGGCTTTCATAGGGGACATCTAGGAGCATGTTATCGAATCCTCTTAAAAATCCGTTTTGAAGTTTGAGCTATTTATTTCCAAGGCAACTAAACAAATATTTTCCAAATAACTCATACATGCAGCTCAGATGGGGGCTAATTCTGTACTTGGTAATTTCCTACCTCTCGCAAACACAATTGGCACCCAGTGTACGCAGCAATGCACTTTCCAATAGTTAAGGTAACAAAAACGCTGTAAGGTGAAGGCTGTGCTAAAGCACCTGCATAATGCCCATTAGTGTTAATAGGGGCTTGGGAGAACATATCCAATACCTCCATAAAAGGCCTCATGCAGCTTGGAATAAATGTGCAAAACAATAATAAATTAGTGAACCAGTATGAGAATAATCGTTTGAAATAAACCCAAATCCAAATATTGGAAATTTCTAGGGTTTCACGTTACACATGGGACTCATTTCTGAGATCCTTTGGCTAAGGTGCTTGGGAAGGGGGAAAAGTGCCTGAGAAGTCCTTTCTCCTCTCCTGGCTGCTTGAACGCAGCTGGTGGCTTGGGACATGGAGGAGGTTGCGTGTATGAGGAGCAGTCACTGAGAGATTGTGCCTGCTTGGAATAAAAATCTTCTTCTGGCTCTCCTGACCACTGTCCATGCTCTCCTTTCCTGCTTCAGATGCTGCATACACCAACAGAAAACCTAATAAAACCATTCAGAGCATGTGTCTACTTGAAGGCTTAACCATATGTTTTGTGAGAAGGTCCCATGGTGCAAGTCCTTGCTCATAATTCCTACGGAATCTTTCCAGGGACTTAAAAACACTTGAGTACACTTGTTCTATTTTTTAGACATTATTTTTTATTGCTGAGTGTCTTTGTCTCCTGCATTCTTCAGTGAGAAATAGCAGTAGGAACACAAAGCAAATTGAGTTTTCCTATTTGTGCATTAAAAAAAAAAAAGTTCCCAAATCCCAAGACCCTTAAACAATTTGAAGCTGCTTGGTAAAAATGCTTGTTTGTTTTAAACACTTTCTCTTTTCTGAACTCTCCTTTGCCTTATGGCCTTTTTTGCCAAAGCACCGCGCTGAGGTCCAGTTGATAGAGCGACCTTGTTCATAAAGTGTGAATTTCCATCAAGTCAGATGAAATGCGAACTTGAACAATGGAGAGTTGGCTCCTCTCCAGTCCTAAATATAGCTGTGTGAGAGCTCTCTGAAACCTGCCGAGCAGTCAGCCCCACTCTTAAAGAAAAGAAAGGCCTGAAATGCTTAGGGTTCCTCAGTTTGCCTCATTCATTTCTTGTCATCCCACAGTTTTGGAGGTCCCTGTGACCAGTTAGACCCTGCCTTGCACAGTTTACAGCCAGCTTTTCACACTGTGGTGCTCTGTACATCCCCAGGGGGTCTTCCTTTGAGAAAGAAGGGCTTCATTGCACCCTGAGAGTTGCATTGGTTCTGGAATGTAATTTCAAGGGGGTGGTAAAATAGTGAGTAGGAGAGCTGCTAGAGCTTGGCAATGTTGAATTCTTCTGGGACAATATGTTGGCTCGTGACCAAGCCAAACCATCTTTTCAAGCATAGCCTCCAATGAGGAGTGGCAGGGCTTCAGGCAGGGAGGCTCAAAACAGACACGGTGTCAGCAGCGTCCAGGGAGCTGTTGGGCTGTGGTGATGGAGACGAGCTCCACACATGAGCCAGGCACACCAGGCATGCTCTGGAGCTTTCAGATGGTCACCAATGGTCTTGATGGCCAGAGGACAATTAAGTAGTCCCATTTCTATAGTGAGTACCAGGGATAGACTATTTCTGCCTTGGAAATGGCAGAAATAACCCCAAATATAGAGCAGGGCTGTGGATTTCCCCAGTTAAGCAAAGCCTGAGTGTGCAGAGTCAAGAGATGGTGAACAGCCCATGCTGGAGCTCTGCCAGGGGACATGGCAGTCAATCATTAACGCTTTTTGACCCTCCAGCCAGATATCTTTCTTCAGCTTTCAGCCTCTCTGGCCTTTGCCCAAGACTGGTAGAGATTTAATAAGAAGTCTCCTAGTGCTATTTTTGTTCTTCCTTTTACTCTGCTCAGTGCCTTTTAGCGCTGCTTTTGCTTGGTCTGTCCTCTGCCCTCGTGTTGGAGGGTCTACCATAAAGACAGCGCGGTGCAAATATGGCCTTCCCGCTGACAGAGGCTCCACTCTGCCAGCAAGCTTGGGATTTAAATTTTGGGCAAAGATTTCAATACAGCTCTTTCTCCTAGTTCACATGCAGAAACATACAGAAATTGGCTCCTGCGGACAGATTAATAATAAGAGAAAAGACATCGTGACTATTGTACATTTTCAAGGCCCTTGTAAGAAAAAAAAAAAAAAAAAGATCATGAATAGCTTTCAAAGCAACAAAAGTTTTTCAGGCAGCAGGGCACACATTTCTTGGGACCAATGATGGATGATAATAGGATGAGAAAATGAGAGCAGTAAGAGGTGAGGAGCTGCAGCTCCTGGAGCCCTCCCCTCGGCTGCGGAGCTGGGGGGCGAGGGGAGGGCATGGGGAGCGTCCCCCCAGCAGCCTGCCACCGTGCTCCTGCTGTGACCCCACAACAAGGTTTCTAGGCAATCCGATGCGTACTTATGTCTTGCGTCTGAGGTTGCCAAGAAAGATAAGGAGGAAAAGGAAAATGGAGAGAATGAAGAGAAAATGAGATACAGCTCCAATTTTTCTCAGGCTTTGGGACTTATCAGTGTCTATGTGGAAGAATTTATTCTAATGTACTATTAGAAGAGAGAAAGCATATTTGGGTGTATGTGCTGTAAAGGGAACATTTCTGATGTGGGACTCAGATTCTCAGTGTAAACAACTGACATTTTGCTTTTAAACTAAATATCTTTCTTCTCAATTCATTTTAATTCTTAATTTAAATTCTAACCGTAATTGTTATGGTTAGACATAGCTCTGAAACTCGGAGACTTGCACACAACAAGGCTCCAGCTTTAAGTCAACAAATACACAAAAACACAACGTTGACATTGCCAGGGATTTTGCTTGTGGCTGACCTTGGATGTAACTTCTGGATGTTAATGCTTAATGTGTTAATTATGCTATGATTTTATCAAGTCTCTGAAATTTTAAGAATAGAGAAATTTAGGACTAGATAACTGAATAGACAATTCTACTGAAAGTGCATAAAATGAACAACTGCATCCAATCTTATTTGGATTTTTTTCTGGTCCTATTTCCCATGGAAATCTGTTCCAGAACCTCATTGGCTTTATGGTTAGAATTTTTCCCATTTCCAGGCTAAATTTATCCTTGGCTAGATTATATCAAACTGGTTTTGGCCTAAAACTGTTCTTTCTTTAAATAGTTCTTATCACTGCCTGATGTTTACTCCATAATAAATAGCACTGACATCTCTTTTCAGGCTGTGTTTTGATAGGCTGACAAACAAAATATTTTAATTTCTCTTCTTTGAGATAGGCTCTTCTTTCTCCCCACTATCATCATAGCTCATTTCTGAGACACTTCCATCCAGGGCACATCTATCTTTCACATGGATGGCCAGTATGGACATGCTGTATTTCAGATGAGGTCTTGCTGGTGCCTGGCTCAAGTGGAAATTCTTCACCTGACACATACAGGATCTCACTTGCCTTTTTCCCTAACTACAGCATCTTGCTGGCTCATAAAAGCAGTTCCTTTTCTTCCTCCTTTTTTGTTTCAACTGATGAACTCCAGATTGCAGCAGGAAAACTAATTAGTCTAGGAATGTATAGCCTTACACTGAAATAAAAACCAAACCCTTTCATTTGTTTATTTTTAACTTCTTGCTTCTTTAGGAAATTACATTATTTCCTCCTTCACATAGATACCCCTGGTACAGTGCTGCCCACCACAACAGGATGTCTACAAAGTCAAGATGATATTGACCCAAATATTGCTACATTTTGGAGAGACCAGTTCTAGGCACAGTCCAGTCCAGTTGAGCTTTTTCTGTTAAAACTTCATACAGAGTTGGTGTGCTCTGACCACTGGTTAACAGTCAGAGCAAGACCTCATTGCGTTTTCTCATCTCTTTGTTTAACCAGATGATAGTCTTTTCCATGTAGAGTGTAAGCTTGGATGGGGAAAAATCAAACTTTGTAATATGAGATTTTACTGTGCTTCACAAAACAGTGTTCTGATCCTTTGGTGGGACTTCTGGGGACCACAAAAAATACCCAAATGAGAATCTTAAATTAAAAATTTTGAAGAGAATAAAAAAAAAAAACTGAGCTGAATTTTGAACAGTAATCAGTGTTATATTAAGTCCTTAGATATCTTTAGCTAATTCGAACTTTAAAACATTCTAAATTTAAACCCTATTTATGAAGCAGGGATGTAATCTGGGACAGTATCCAACAACGAGCATCTCCCGGTTTTAAGAAAGTACTTGGCTTACTGTGAGATGCTTTCTGCAAAGGAGGTGCTTTCCCTGAACTGAAATGTGAATTGCACCTGGAACGGGTTGAAAATGGGAATGCTACTTTCACCAAAAATCCAAAACGCCAATGCCTTTGTTCTGAAGAGTGGATTCATTTTTTAAAAACACTAATTACACATTTTTAAAAGCACTGAAAAATTTTACCAAAATGGTTTTAGTGTCTCCATTTTTTGAAGAAATGAAGGTCTGTTTAATTCTTCACACTTTTTTAATAAGTTCTTAAATTTTCAGTATTTTAAATGAATTTTCTGTGGCCCTTTGGGTCACGAAGGTGATTGTACACGTGCTCTGCAATACAGCTATTGTGGCAATTCTGAGATACCCTTAACATCCAGTTGTCGCACTGGCACCCTGCTCTGATGAAACTGTTTGAAATACAGGCTTTCTACCCTATAAATACAAAGTCAGTCTCAGACTATGATCTCTGTATGCAAAACCACCAGCAGCAGAGAACTCTGCTTTCTGTTTGTAAGGGACTTCCTATAATAATTCTGAGAAAGCAGGTTTGTTTTTTTTTTTTTTTTTTCCCCTTCAGCTTAGGTATATTCCCGGTACATACTTTAATGAAAGATGGAAGACATTTGTTTCAGGATCAAAGGTCTTTATTTTTCCTCAAAAAAACCATACTCCCCTCGGAACCCAAAGATATAATTATCTTGTACCTGGGGCTTCTGCCTCTGCCAAGCTGTGTAGACAATAGCAAAAGGTATTTCAACCTTACTTACTCAGCTACCAGAGGAGATGAATATTTAACTGAGAGAAAAGAAAGCTATTTTATTGTGTAACTTAGGGGTAGTGAGACAAAGAATTTACTGTACACTCACCCAGCTGTAGCTGCCGAGGCTGACACAGAGTATACAATTGCACTGAAAACAACCGCGGCCACACTTCTAAGTGACAGTTAATGGTTTTGGAGAGTGTCACAAACACAAGGAATGGAGCACAGGGCATAAATGAGCCTATACACAGTTACTCGGCTGCTCTGGGAGCATGTGAATTTGGTACCATGCAGGACAAAATGCTAAGGGATCAGCTAGAGGAAGAAATCTTCTGTTCTGTGTATTCGGGAACAATTGCTGTTTAAAAGGAAAACTAACAGTGGCCCCATGTAGAGGGCTGCGAATTGCTCACGGCCCACGGTCAAAGCTGGGAAAGGTTATAGGACAAGAAGATTTACCTCAGCATTTTGCGCAGGTACTTTTGCTCTTTTCTAGCTCCGGTCCACCAAAGAACTACACGATTCAATGTTTTTGTTTTCAGCCAGGATGACAGGAACATATTTGCAGCTTACAGCAGGTGCCCAGCCAAGTCAACAAAGTGCAAACGATGCAGTAAAAAATAATATATAAAAAAGGTCACTTTGCCAGGGTATGCCGCTCCAGCAAGTTTCAGCGCCTTACAGGGCGAATGTCTGAATCCGGTGACCAGAGTGATACTTTGCTCACCACACCATCAGTGAAAGTACTGTGTTGTCTGCTGTTTAATACATGGGGAGACTTTTCAGGTGCTTCCCAGCTCGCTCTTGCCCTGACAATCATTACTACACCTGGTTTTTTTTGAAAAAGAAACAAAAATATCAGCCTACTCATTCATAACCTTCCAGGGGGACACCTCTGTGCTTGTGACAAAAAGTCATTCTTCCCGGTAGGCTTGTCCAAATCAGAACCCTAATGTCCCATCACTTTGCTGAAGGGTCTCGTGGCACGTGTCCACCTGGCAGTGATAGAAGCCTGGGACCATGCCCACTCCAATGACTATGACCTCCATATCTTCCTACTGAGGATGAAGGAGGCAGAATTAAATATCCTGTAATTAACTGCACAAGATACTGCACAAGAAACAGTGGTTGGCTGCCCAGGGAAGTGGTTGAGGCACCATCCCTGGAGGTGTTCAAAAGATGGGTTGACGTAGTCCTTAGGAATATG
>JAOXNO010000013.1:134120945-134140328 GCA_028565335.1 Limnodromus scolopaceus
TTTTTTTTTTTTTTTTTTTTTTTTTTTTTTTTCTAGGCTATCATCTGAGTTTTCTTGGATACTTCTGCTTTTTCCACCTAGCAATTCTGTCTGGGTGGAGTTTGGAGGTTCTGGACGGTTTGTCAGGGATTTCTGGACATCTGGCAATCCGTTTGGAACAGGATGGGAAACTTTATACGTGTCTCTCTGCCCACAGGCAGATGATGCCTCCAGCACATGTAGAGGCGATTGCGCAGATCCCAGGAGCGCTGGCCTGCAGAGTATGTGCTACACAGGTGGTCTTGAGAAGGATGGTAGTTTCAGCCTGTCCCAAACACGATGGAGCATCTCACAGACAGTTGGTTTCTTCCTTTCATTCAACTTATGGGCTTCTCAGTCCTCTGTCCTTTCTTCTGTTCCCTCCACCCCTCTCTGCCTAGGGCAACAGAAATTTGGGGGTTCATGCCCCTTTCCAATCCTCTTGGAACAGAATGAAACCACCTTACTGGGAGCAGGCGAGAGCTCAGGGACTTCTGTCACAGCTCTTCAAACCTGGGGAGAGCTGCAGTGTTGAGTGATATTTGGGCTAATTCTCTCCCTCGGTTCCTCTCAGAATTGGTTTGTCTCGTGTGATAATAATCATGGGTAATAACCGCCAGGCCTCAGTGCCAGAAGGATTTTAGGTGATCCTGAAACCAACTGAGCCATTAAATACCTACAAGAAACTGGGGCTGTCAGCTTCAGCGCTTATGAACCCCAAGCCTCCAAGGGGTTTCCAAGTGACGTAAGCTTTATTATTCACAATATAAAGGTTGAGGAAGAGGGGCAGTATGGATGAAATTCTTTCAGTGGGTTCACCCAGCTTGACAAAGTCTCCATAATCCCATCCAAAGTGTCATATATTTGATCACACTCTTACTGGTTCTTGTGCTTCCTCCGTTCCAAAAACTACCTTCTGCAGGAGAGCCCTTTATCCTCTCGTATCAGAAATCTCTGCTGATAGAGCCCTGGTGGTTTTTCTTCTGCAGCTAACTCTACAATCAGAGCTGCTCCATAAAAACGAGGAACAGCAGAGGAAAAACCAAAGCATTTCCTTAGGAACCCTGGGTAAAACACACAAGCCGTGATTCTGGGAAAGCAACCTTCATGTTTTGATACGGTACAGTGGCTGCTTAAAAACTCAAACCAAATAACTTAAATAAATTTCATGGACACTGCCAGGAAGTGTTCTAGATACAGTAATGTTATATGGAAAATCAATATTTATTATCATTTTAACTGAAAAATTAAAAAGATTTGCCATAAAATACAAGCGCTTTGCAACATTTTGCATGTTCAGAGCATGCCCTCTAGGGTGCTATTAATATAGTTTGTCAAGTGAATGATGCATTGTTTATGCAATCATAGAGATGTAGCCAAATCTTTCCTCTCTCCCTCTTTCCCTCCTCTCAAGTGGCGGCAGCAGGTAGCTGGAGCTGATGGATCATTTTTAGGCCTCTGCGGTGAAGAATATATATTTTCAGAAGTAATCTACTAATTGGTTATGCAGTCCATCTCCCAGCTGTGTCCCAGTGCCTAAGTGCAGGGAAATCCAAGCTCTCAGGTCTGGAAAGGGTAATGCAATAAAAACCTGTTATCATGTAGTAATTGAGGTCCAAGGTTCACAGCAGTATCATAAACATGATACATTCAAATGCAAAAGGCCAGAGTGACTCAGGCTTGGGCAGGAGTATCAGAAGTTTATTAGTACTCCATGGCCTGGTGTACTTGCCCGTTCAATGCATATTGAATTTGGAAAGGCTTAAATGCTGCTTTTAAATAACTTTTCACAATTTATTTTCCTTTAGTGGACGCATTTACCGCTGTGACTTGCTGGATTTCACCTGACACTTGTTTTCTGTGGAGTATGGCAATTTTTTCCATGAACTTTCAACATTTTCACTTGAAAGCCAAGAACTGAAACTGGAGCAGGCACAATGTAGGACTATGTACACACATGACACTTCAGCAAGGTTTTCCATATTTCCCCGTAAAATCATAAAGGTCTGGATTCAGGTATTTTGTTGATGACCTACTGATTGATAGAAATGCTCCTAAGGTGTCTTGCAGTAATGGTGATCAGAAGCTAATCTTGGTTTTCCATTGTAAGTGTTGGGAACTGACTTCATTCACAAAAACGTGTAAAAGGGCAACAAAAACTCTCTAAAATCTTAAACACCCAAGACTTTATGTTAATAACACCAGGAAAAATCCTGAAGAATTTCGAATGGTCTCTGGGACTATCGTGGGTTAATTGGGCAAAACGCCATAACACCTGGGTACTTCAAAAAGCATACTGATAAAACTCACAATATAGCAATTTTTCTGTGATAAAACCAGGGATATTAGTTTGATGCCTTCTGGTGTTCCAAGATAAAGCTGAGCAATTACACAGGAGAGATTTTTTCAAACCTTTTTGAGCCAAACTACAAACAAGGCTCACTATTTTTCATGTACTGTGGTTAATTCTGCAAATTTGTAGCGAATAATAGATTTATGACAAACAAGTAAAAATCTGGGTCTAATTAGTTCTGCTAGAGTTGTTGCACAGCGGAGATCTCTCTTTCTGACTCTTGCATAGAAAGAGTTTATAGTTTAATTTTTGAATAATTTAATTGGTCCAGAATCTGATTACAGTTATAAAGATTTGAATCAGTAATTGCCCATGAAATTTCAAGAGTTACTTTTGAGTTACTATAGCATGGAGGAAGAAAATAAATCTGATCCGTATGATAACTTTACTCAGTATTGTGTTCTGCAATGAAGGAAGGAAGGAAGTTGCTGTATTTCTTTAAATCTTTCTTTGGTGAATTGAATGCAGTAGAGGTACATACCAATCTCCTCTTGAAGACAGTATTTTGATTTTCACAAAAAGTGGTACTTCTATCAACTGAAAGGTGTTTAAAGGATTATACAGCATCATCTACCTGGCTAAGGGATGTACATGAACTGGTGTGAACAGGATGAGAACTGCCAAAGGAGATACCAATTTCCATAGAAGTAGCAATATCTGCATCCCTTAAAATTATGCTTACTAATAACCTTTACATAGTTTTTCTGATGTTCATAACATACACCTTACATTTTCTGTATTTATGCCCACCCAGAGTCTTTTAAGTCTCATATATTGAAACCCACTTTATCCAGATGATGGTATGATTTGCAGCAAGAACAAGAAAGGATCAAGACTCATAAAACACGAGAACTAGGGGAGAAATGCCTACAAATGGCAAATGTGTACGGAGCTTCTGAGAAACTGAGCCTGTGTCTGCACCTGAATGGGAAGCCAAGAGTGGGAGCTCCAAGACTCTGGCTACTTAGTCCCTTTAATAAAGTAAAATAGAAATCTTACAAGACTGAAAGAGTAGCTTGCTTTTCAGCCTTTAAAAAACTTTTTACTTTTCTGTTTTTCTTTATCCATTGGGATCTAGCTATTTTCTTCAATTCTAAGTCTTTTGAAATGATTTTTTACTCTTCTTACACTTTCTTTAAAAGGAAGATACCACTGGGAAAATTGTATGCCTTCTGCTGAAAGTCTCATAGCAGATGATTAATATCTGCTACTTTGATAGGGAGCCTGAAACTTCAAAACCCAGGAGTTCAAGCATTTTGCTGCTAGCAGTTTGCTCTGCTCTGAAACCAGTGCTCAAGACCAGCTGAAAGACTACCAATCATCAGGATATGCTGTAGATTGCCTAGTGGTTTAGTTCTGAGTAAAGAAAGGGGAGACTAAAGTGTGTAGGCACACAGGGGAGAAAGCTTTAAAAGTAGTGAGACTACAACATTGCACATGGAAGATGAGGGGAAGGGGGTGTCCTCCCTTAATCCCCACTCACTCCTTTATTCTCCCTCCCTCTGCCTGGTATCTCATGGAGACTAACAGAGAGGAAAGGCAACCTTCATGTCAGAGAGGAGAGAAAATGAAGCACAGGATCTGGACTGGATGAGTTTTGTTTCTGTCCCAATTAGTCTAAGCAGCATGTTCAGTTGGAGTCAGTGCAGCCTTTTGTTTAAAGCAAGATCTGTCTGCTACATAAATGGCAAAACTATCGTGGTTAGAGGCAGGAGGTGGAGAAAAGGAGCCAGTGAATAAAAGAAAGAGAGGAAGCAGAATCTAAAACACAAGGAGAGACTTTCTTCTCTGGGTGGTCAGTGTGACCATTCTCATCATTAATGGTGTGATTTGCCTTCTTTGACATTGGCGTGTTTATTTGACACAAAACACCAGTTATTTTCAAGATATTTGATACAATCTTCAGCTCATATCCACACCATAATAATGCCTCATTCATATTTTGACTGATGCTTTGACTCTTGGAAAATCGTCCCATATTTAATGGTGAAGAAAACTTGAAATTGGAGCTACAGTTATCTGTATTAGGTAAAGGATAGTCTAGAGATAAATACAGACCACTGCTGTCTAAGATTGCTGGTACAATCTTTTGTCAGCTCCTGAACACTTAAACCCTACAATGATTCTACGAGTTAATAACACAAGGGCAAGGGGCAAGAGAGAAAGCAATGACATGACAGTTGAGACCAACACAAACCAAATGTCTGATGGCCAATTTCAGCTGGACAGTTGCCAGGGTTTTTTTTTGCCGAGATTTAAGCAAGGTTTAGAAAACATTCTGCTTGTGCACAAGATCTATTGCTAACTCAGCCTTTGTACATTTTCCAAACAGTTTCCAAACCAAACAGTTACTAGAAAACAGGCAGGCATGAGGGAGGCTGGTTTCTCAAAAACGTGTTTTCTATCTTCACCTTGAACCAAAGTTTCTAGACCTATAATTTCTGGAGCTTTCCCTTATATGTGGGAGAGAGAAATAACAGTATTAACCCCATAGTGCGTGTTGATGTAATGTGACTTTTTTATAGGTAACATTTGTGTCATGACAGATTGTCTATTTAAGAATTATTGCCAAATGGGGGGAGAAAGGATATGAAAGCATGTCATATTTAACTAGCTCTTGAACCCATGAGCTACCCAGAACCCTCACCCTTACAATAACTTCAGTCTAAGTTAAGTGTGTTGAGGGATGAAAGGATGCAAAAGGGAAAATAATAATAATAAACAAACAAAAAATAGCTTTTGAACTGCTAGCCATACCTTATTTATTTTCTTTTCCTTAGCAAGGCATGAAGAGCACAGTTTGCAGTTTTCATGCAGCAGACAGGCCTCTGAGAGCAGCCTGCTGTTTTGTAATACTGGACTTTATCCAGCACAATGAAAACAGGGAGTATATTTCTGTCTTTTTTTTTTGTTTTGTTTTGTTTTTCTGTTTGGATGCAATTGCTAGTGTCTTTTATTAGACTTAATTCCATTATACATTCACAGCTCTGGCTCTAGACCTAATTACCACTTCTGGAAAACTACTACTGCACATACATGCTATATCACGCTGTTCCAACCCCTGTGATTCCCTGTTCATTTAAAATTTTCTAAATATTTCAGTTTCTGCCCAATCCAGACCATAATAAAATAGTAGTAACCCCTTCACTTGCCCTTAACCTCATACACAAATAAGACCAGTCCCCTAAAATATTCCTATGAACAAAGAACTCTTGGCTTGTTGGCCAGATCTACAGTTCTTCCCTGAAGTGCTACTCGGGCCTGTGCATCAAAGGTTTCACTACACAAACTATTTGATTTAGATGAGCTAAAGAGAGTAAAATGATTGTGCCATGGTGTAGCAAAAATTTGCAGACCACAAAATTTGTCTAGAGAACAAACTGCTTTAGAAGAGTACGAATTCTCCCAAACACCTTCCCAAAACTATCACTGATTTGGAAAAAAACTTGCTGTAAACTCTGAATTTAAATGGGAAAATTTGACATCAGGGAAGATGTTATTTTAGCCACAGCCACCATGAAAGAGCAGAGGCAGAAGGTAGAGTAGGAAGAGGAACTTCAATAAAGATGGGTGACTTGGGAAAAGGAGAAAGGAATATTTCTATTCGCTAAAATTCTGCTTCAGCGGTGCCAGAATTATTCACTAACTTGGCAAACAGTTTCTGTTGAAAAAGTTCAGTCATGTTGACATATTTTTTTTCACCACTTCTAAAGTGTTATTAGGGAGCATGATTGCGAGACAAGTCCATAAAAGCCTGAAGAGACTCTGATATGCTTTGCAGAATGGCAGTTTGCATCGTACCTTCTTCCTCCTGAGGAGATTCACCTCTGAAGGTCATCTCTTTCTTAGGCCCCTAATTTGTATAATTATTTATATATTATGCAGTTGCTTCAACCACCTTATAATCCACTCTTACAATTAACCACTGGTGCATTTGAGGTGGCCACTCATGTTCCTACTCCTTGCTTGAAGCAGAAAAGTCTTTAAGACCCTATAGTTCAGGGGATTCAGCAGCCATCATAACTACTGGGTGAAAGATTGCAAAGGGTGATTCATCCCAGACAATATTTAAATAGCTAAAGGCAGGGATGGTGTTCAGCCATTGACATTAGGTGCTTCTGGTTTAGGTACAGACATATGCACCGAGCTCCCATGAGGTGTCCGCTCTCCCATCATAGCCAGTGGCGGTCCCTCCCATGCAGTCAGTAGAACCTGGAAGAATAGTTCAGCTCAGCTGAGTTTCTGACTGCTTATCTGAACAGCTCTCTGGGACCTCTTGATGATGCTGACTAGATAGCTGTGGACCCTCATGGGACCTTAGACCCCTAGGGATTGATAGGTGAGAGACAATCTAACCTTATTCTCCAGTGAAGTCCACCTTTATTCTCCACCTTCACAGCTTGGAGTCTGTTATGGACATGCAAATGTTTTTCTCCAGTCCGTTGGTTAAAATATTTGCAGTGCATCTTACAGCAATGCGTGCAGTCTGACATTTATTTCAAAAGAAAGGAAATATATATATTTTCTACTTGTGTTGCTGAGCTCAGAATGAACCTGAAGGACCTATTCAAAGCATTTGTGCTTATAGCTTTTTTGTATAGATAGAAAATTTTCCAGTTGCCTCTATATGAAATAGTGTATTTAAAACATCTCTCCTTGCGTTTTTGATGTCAAGTCAATATATTCTGTGTATATATGTGAATATATTCTGTGAGAATATACTTTTTGACCAGCTCTGGTCCACTGTCGTGTCACTGACAAGATTAACTTGTGCAACCTCTCTATATTTTTGCCAATAAAATTCTTCAGGGTAATGTAGACAGGTCCTTCATTTGTACATCGGTGAAATCTAGCTAAGAAGTGATTCTCTATTGCCCCACACTCACCTCGGAGTTCATTTTAAGGAACTCTGTTTACCATTCGTGTGGCAGACACACATGAAAGAGCAGACACAGTCAATGACGCTTTCAGTCTATTCCACCCCAACATCAAACACCTCTGTCACAGCGACACTAGAATTGTAGTCGAGTACTCATTAAAAAATAGAAAATCAACTCAACATGGTGTTACTCCAACACAGATTGCAGAGCCTTTGGCTGTTAAGTTTCTTGTAAATGCTAATCAACCAAAGCCTTTTTAATTCTTCGTCCTGGACATTTTGTAGCCGTGCGCCTGTACATAGCTGCTGCGCGTTGGGCTGAAGTACAAACAGCAACCTTTTTATGGGCCCGTTGTTAAAACTCTAACATTATGAGATTCATCAAACTAAGTAACACTGCTAACCCTGTAAGAGTCTCTTCTTACCCAATGAATGATTTATAACAAAAGAATAGTCTTCTTTATTAAAAGGTTCTCATGCTCTAGAGGCTCTCGTGCTCAAACAGATAAGAGCTGCCACTGTTGAATTAGAAGAAATATGCTTTTCACTGGGGCAAAAGGAACTAAGGAAAGTGCATGAGTCATTGGTTTTCCATGACTTTCTTTCGTTTCTCTTCTCTGGAGATTAGTTTGCACAAAACTATGTTCATAGTTTCACCAGTAAAGTTTTTGAATTTGAGAAATACATAATTGCTTTTCTGTGCAACTCAGCCCAATGGTAATTTCTGTCATTGTATTAGTATTTATCATTCATTTTGGAAAATATTAAGGTTATGTTCAATTATAAAACATAGTAGGTCATGGTTTCAACACTGTCTGATGACCTGATCTTTTAACTTCCAGCCCAAATGTTATGCATTTCATTACTCAGACATTTCTGACTGCAAATTGAATGGGTTGTGTTGCAAAATTCAAACTTTGGGCACACAGTTGCATTTTTTGTCTGGGGAAACATGATGGTGATAAATAATTGCATGCAGACATGTTCAGTACGTGAAACTCATGGGGAAAAATCTGGAGAAACATTCATTTTAAGAAACTAATGTAGAGACAGTGTAGGACTTGCTTCACATCTATTCATTTAAATATAATCTAAACCATAAATTTTCCTACAAAAATTCTGAATTTATGAAAGGAAATATTCCTCGGTTTGTTCTCATGAAAGGAAACTCCTAAACTGTTTGGGAAGAGAGTCTATCAGTTGCTATCAGTCACTATCAGTTGCTAACAGTCTATCAGTTGCCAAGCCCACTGACTTCCTGTGCTGCAACACAGCTAACTACAACCAGCTGCTAAACACGGTCTCAATCCAGCAAAGCACTTTGGCACGTGCTAAGCTTTGTCAGGGCCAGTATTTGGATTAAAGACTGGGACTTTCCATATACCTGAAGTAAAGTTCATGCTTTGGTGTTGGGGTGGACTGGGTCTTCCACATACATTCTCTCTTACCCACATGTAGGTATTGCTGATATATCCCTTAACACGCCAGTGGCAAACATAAGCATATAGTTCCTGCACAAAAACCAAACTAATGGAACAGAAGGAATTCTTAGAAATCTGTTAACAACTGATGGGGATGCCTGTGCGGTTTTCTAGGAAATAAAAAAAGGTATTGGTGAAGTCATTTATTTATGAACTTTTAAGTATGCAATCATAACACGGTCTCATAAAATAGATTCTTTATGATGATGGATGGGTTCATCAGCAGTCTTCCAAGCTGCATAGTACATTTGTACATGGATTTGTGCTGGCTGTTACTCTGTAGTGAAATCTGCACAGTAAATAATAATTGGAATGCCATACACTACGTACAATTCAGAAGTGCTTCCCACGTATGATCGCAAAGGTTGTCACGCTGCACGGAGACCACTCTGACAGTTATCAGATGCTTGGTCTGGGAAACATGTAGGTCTGTGCATCTCCAAGTGGAGTCTGTATTACAGTGCTTAGGTAATATTCACCCTACTATTCCTTCTTGTTAAGTGTGGAAGTGTCACAGCGTAATTGGGGGTATTTCCAGTTTTAACAATGCGTGGTCTATTTTAGCTAATAACCATGAAAATTGTCAGAGGGCACACTGCTTCTGTGCAACCACCTTTCCCACCTTGTGCTCCAGCACTGATTACAGCACCGGGATGTACGTGGGGGAGGAAGAGAGCCCATTCATCCTCAGCCTAACTCAGTTATTCTCCCTCTGTTGAGACTACTCGGAGAGTGTTTTATTCATTTCTCATTACGTTCTATCATACCTGTCAAGTGGCTGTCACAGAAATCCATGAGACATTTTCTAGTGGAGTCCTCTCTCTCCAGGGACGCAGGCTTGAGGGCAAAAAGAAAAGGGCCTGGGAAGCAGAGGGTCTCGAAGGATTTAAAGCAGAATTAAGGACCGAGGAGCTTGGAAGGGAGAAGACTTTCCTGGGAAGAGAACGGCAGCTCGGAAAAACAGAGAAGCAATGCACAAGAGGGCTTATGAAACAAAAGGATAATAAACATCCAGTACTGGGCCCTCATGTTTTATTTATCTTTGATTTCTCTCCTGTTCATTCAATACTGCTTAAACTTTGAAATGAACAAGTCCAGCGTCCGTCTCATAAGTGTCGTGATGCTGACAGTTGAGTACAACTTAAAGGTACCTGAAGGAGACAAGAAGTGCATGTTGACAGATGTCATTTACATACAGTCTATAGGAGTAATTTTTGTGGGAGAAAACTCTTTTGGAAAAACCTACCCAGTGCCCGTCATTAATGCTTTGGGTGCCTCGCATCAGGACGCATGCGGCAGGTTTTATGTATTTTACTTCTATTCTAGATGCTTTGATAAAAGTGGGAGTTCATGCAGCACACAAATGTAATTCCAAAATGGGCATCTCTCGAGCTGCACATTTTCTCTGTGACTGACAGTACAATTGGAAGCCATTTGCTGCACAAAGGAGAAGTGTGAGGAGTTCTTTTTCTGGCTAAGCTCACAGCATCATTATTATGTGCAGTGGTGTTTATACACAAGACCCGAAATGCCAAAGTGCACAGAAACATACTTGAAGTGCTGCTCCTCAGAATCTGCAGTAATCATATTCTGTGAAAGTCAGAGATTAAGGGAGTCATCTGAACAATCAGCAGTGCATCTGTCTCACATATTATATACAGTTTGAAGTATCCCTCAATTTTTTTTTTCTGTAAAACTAACATCAGTGTTTACCTATAAACAGACACAGAAGTCATTGCTGACTATACTCTGCTTTGTATACAATGCTATTATATAAAGAGCTCAAGCAGCACGTCTGCCTGCCTAGATGTGTGTGTTCTCCTACTCCAGCTGCCAACAACCTAAATTATTCAGCAAGCCCTGATCATGCCAAGTTTTTAGTCAACAATGGAGATCCTGCCAAAGAGCTAATAATGTTTAAAAAAAAAAAAGCAATGTTTGTGACAATTAACAGAGCCTGCAGCCTGCAAAGAGAGTTGGACTCATTTGTAAAGGAAAATTTAAATGATATGCTTCATTATAAATGGTCCCATGCAACACATTGCTAATCAACCAGAGCAGCTTCTTTTTTTCTCCTCCTTTCCTATCAGATAAACCAAACAGCAGCATGAGCCAAAGTTCTTGGCCACTGCTTGCTATAGCTATAAATGTGGTGTGATTATCTATCAGTATCATAATCGGCTCAGATCAAACTGAATAATTAGCACTAAAGTGGATGAATAGAGCCCCAGCCTCTTATCTTGTCTATTAATAATAAGTATAACTTCACAGCCAAATCAAGAGGTATGTTATTGTACCCCTGAGAGCCTGTTTGGGTAAAACCCCATGCGACCTCACCACCATAAGCAGTGCAGATGGGACAGTGTGTGCCTGTAATGATGAGCTGCCAGCTGCCAGCCACCCCCACATCCCCCCCCCCAGCTCCACAGCTCAAAGTGGGAGCCAGAGAGAAGATAAACAAACTATGCACAAACATGAGACCCATTTGCAGGGACTCCTTCCTCCTCCATTCTTCCTTACTCACACCACCTCAATTAATAATAATCGCTTTTCATACGACAGGGCTCTGCAGACAAACAGCTAACAGTAGCTGGTGCTTTTCACCCAAGCTCACTACAAAATTTAAGTCGTATTTTATTGCGGTACCGCAATGACTACAAATTGTTAAAATCTTAGGAATAACATTCAGACATGTTCTTCTCATATTTAAACCCTGGTACATACCTACTAATTATTGTGCAGTGTCCAATGCAATAACTATCACTATACTTTGTACTGCATTACAATATCACCCTCATTTTAGTATCTCTAAGAGTTTTAAGCCACGTTTATCTCATTAATGTCGGTTCAATTTTGCTTATTTTAATCATTAGAGAGGTTAACTCGAAGGAAGGGTTTCAAGTTTTGCGGGAAAATTAAGTGCTTTTACTCACTGTTTGGGAGATGCTTCCTGCAACTCAGCTGCAGTTTACTATTCGCATTCACTTTGGTTTCATTGACAAAGATACCTGTAAAATGCTTTGCCATAAACAGCCTGATTATTCGGCTCACATCAATCACAGAGGCAGAGCTTTATTTATCTGAGGTAGCTGAATACCTTTTAAAATAGTCTCTCTGTATGGCTTGTATCTGAACCCGGATGAATCTAAACCAGGCAATTTCTGATTGGATTTGCTTTTGCATTTTCCAGAGGCTCAAGCTGTGCTTTCCCTTGTGATGTTTTCCTGTGAGACTTAGGTTATGAAAAGAGATTTGGGTTGCCCCGTTACTAGAAGTGGCTGAGACAGGGAAGTGAAGAAGGAAAGATTACATGTCTTCCCCCTGCGGAAAAGCTGGTGGTGGACCTAGCGGTGCTGTCTGGTAAAGGAAGGCTTTTTACCTTTTATTAGAAGCAGATTAAGGCTGCCTGTTGTTGGGATCTGGAACAGAGCAGGAGGAGGCAAGAGAAAAGTCTGGATTCATAAGAAAGCATTAGCGTTAGTCTGTTACTGTGTATAATGGGATTAAATGTGGCTTAGGGTTTTTTCCTTTTTTTATTTTTTAATTAGTTAGGGAGTTAACACTTAGTAATGCAATTAATTTTTACTAATAATTTTAAAAAAAACACCACACAACAACAAAAAGACCCTGAAAACAAAATGCCCAACTCACTATAGGGGACACTGACACCTGCATTTAACCATGGCAAACGGACTGCACAGCTCCTTATAGACTCGGGCATTTACCTACAGGGCACCAAAGGAGCCAGACACAGCAGCTTCAGAGGAGTAATTCCCAATGGGAACACTTCCAGGCTGCAGCAAGGCCACATTTGGGCAAGTACCTGATTACATTTGGCTGCAAATAGCAGGAACAGTTACTAAACACAAGCCCTTAACACTGTCCAGGTTCAGCTCTGTCCCCATTCAACCTCAAATAATAGGTCAATGGAAAACTTCCACCGGCGTCAGGGAATGTCAGACCAAGCCAGGTTTATAGCTAGAGAAAAATGCTAATACGTATTTTTATATCAAAATGGCTTTACTGCAAAATGCCATTTCTACGTGGACACGTGGGAAACTGTTAACCGCTTTTAGTTGTTGGAGCCGGCTTCCCAAGGATGGGTTGTTAGAAGAGTGTCAGGAATACTAAGTACCCAGTATTAAAATGAGATGTTTGACGTACTTTTCATGTGGGCAAAAAGCTGTCTGTCGCTGACACCAATGGCTTCCAGTAAGTATTTTTTTTTTTCCTTAGGAAAAGCAGAGAGGACTGAGGTGTGAAGGCAAGACTTGTAATGGAAGGCTGTGCCCTGAACCGTGACACTCCACCTCTCACGGCTGACAGCAGGATTAAGCTGAAATGATCCCTTTTTCAGTTAGTTGGGGTTTTTTTTGCACCACCTTCTTTTGTGTCTTTATAATCCAAAAGGAAATGCTTAGTAAAGGAAATCAAATTGGGATTTACACGTACACTGTCCAGCCGTGTTTAAATCTCATTCATTGTATTCGGAATGAGAGAAAGTCTGCTATTTCACTTAATTCAGTCAATCACATCTCCGAAGAGTGGAACCTTGAATGCATCTGAGTGATGACCTGAGCCCTGTGCCAGTAAAAGTCTCCACCTCTTGTCATCCCCAAGATAACAGGCCGAGATTCACCGCTTCTCCCGTTTTTCTCCTTACTGTTCAGTTTACTTCTTTCCGAACATCCATCTGGCATTATTGTGCTTGCTTAGCAGAATTCAGGACAAATAAAAAAAAAAAAAAAAAAAGGAAGATAATTTCTTCAAATTCTAAAGTAGCTGTTAAGCTACATCTGCCCATTCAATTCAACCACCAGCAAAGACTCTGCCTCTGCCAGACATGCAGCTGTACTTGCAGCCGTGATTCAAGTCTGGAAATTCATTTCCAGACTCACTAAAAATCTGCTGGAGAGACATGCAGTGAGTAATATTTTCTGTTTTGTGTATGTATGGATTTAATATAGACAGAAATTTGGCAAAAGAACCTGCTCCACATTTCCAGCATCCTATCCCTGTAGGCTAAGTGTTAAAATATATATGTATACACTCACAGACACACACATTTATACATACTGGGAGACATATACGGGCCATATATCCACATGCAACTCATCCTATTCAGTTGGACAGTTTCTAACACCAATTCTCTGTTAAAAAACAGGAGAAGGGAAAATGATCAATTTTTTATAGCATGTTACCTACAAGTGCAGGCATGAGTTTGGTAATTGTGCTTTTGTTGCACACAGACTGTAAAATATTTATGGAGACAATGTGATTTGGGTCAAGGCATTAAATAAAGTAAAAGTTGCTTTATTCAATATGTGATGAATGGTATCCATATTAAAAACCAGAGGGAAAAGTGTTCAAATGAAAAAATATGCTTAAAACAAATTCATCTGTTCAATGTTCATAAATGTTTTAAGAAATGCAGACAAACAAGTCTTGAAATCCATATTTACTGTACACAACTGAAAAACTAATAGTATTTATTTAATCCAGAGGGAGAAGTGACTAAAAATTTAGTATTTAATGATCAACAAAAAATATTTGTCCTTGGAAATTACCATAGTATTTATTGTCAGGCAAGTTACAATAGGGTTATAGCTCTTCTCTTGATAAATTCATAAAGCTATTAGGTCAACATTGATCTAGAAAGAAAATATTTCCTCCAAGTCTGAGAATATTTTTTAAGCTTTGGTTCTATGGTATTTCTGCATTAAAATATGTGGAGAATGCAAAATGAATTTGCTTGGCTATAAGACTTCTGTTTCATAAATAATAAAGATTACAGAAAGACCTGATCCCATAAAAACTTAAGCATGGGCTTGACTTTATGCATGTATGAGGTCACACTTGCACTTCGAGTTGAGAGTTTGTAAAAAAAAAGCAACTTAAACAGCCAAGATATTAAACCCTGCTGACCTGCAGGCACTTAGTCCACATGAAATACATGCAAAATACAGTATACATGAATAATAATTCACAGACATATACAGACTGTGCAATCCTTGCTTAATTGAGACAGAAAATGAAGCATTATTTGGCTTTCTTACCTAATGGATGTCAGGGGGAATCTACCAGTGCTTTAGGACCTCACCATCTCTGTGACTTCCTACCTACCATTTCCGTCTTCCACGTACACCTTGGTATTAGGATTTCTACTCTTCCTGCTGGCTTAGCCTGTCACTCTGTCACCTTCTCTTTCTGAAGCTGAATTTCATTGTCCCTTATAGAACTGGCACATAAAACACTAGACCCTGTTCTTTTTTTTTTTTTTTTTCATTTCCCTTTTCAAAACTTAACAAGGCTGCTGTGCTTAAAGCAGCAGCTGGGTAATTACGGCTCAGAAATGAGTTGCCAAAGCTGGAAGGTTCTTCGAAGGCTCCATACGTCTGTTGGGCCACTGTAGTGGTGCTTACACCCTCTAGGTCCCATACCATGGATGTGTGGTAAAGTGCATAGGCAAAATAAACCATTTTTTGGGGCAAAATTAGAGCTGCCATATTTTACCTCCCATTTGCCATGAGCTAACAGCACAGAGGTAGGTACCATGGCTTGCAGAACGTGATAAGTCATTAAGATTCACTAACTCATTGTTTGTCTGAGGCAGTTGTTATTTTATTAATTTTAATCTTCTAAAAATTAAAGAAAAGAGAATCCTGCCTTTTGTGACTTTTAAGCACTGTCAAGAGGATCTCAACATTAATTGGAACTTTAATAAGTAATCACAACAATTTAGGCAATTTATACTTTGAATGCATTTGTTTAGTGTATCTTGTACTGCTTATGCCTTCTGCTCTGTCCTTTCTTAATACACCTGCTACACTGCTAATTAAATATGGGCAAAAATGCCACTGAACCCTCACAAAAAATTTTTGAAATAAATAGATACGTCTTATAGAAGTAAGTAACATATCAGAAAGGAATTATGTTATGTTATGTTCTTATCTTCGGTTCCGTGTCATCAAGCTCAATACCCATTTGACTTTGCAATATTCTCCCAGAAACTATTCCCAGGCAGAATTCTCTTGTGGAAGTTCTGTTTTTTTCCCCCTCTATTACAAAAATCTCTGGTGACTTTCAACCCCGGCTAAAGGAACGAGGCAGGTCTCAGTGAACCTTCACCAGATACATGCATGCAGACAATTTGAGCTAGAAAGTGACTTACTGCCCTAAAAAACCATCAGCACTATGTGATAAAACGGGAAAAGCAATGTTTTATTAAGACATCATTTAAATAATTTATGATTTTGTTTTTTCTTCTATCCAAATTCTTTCTGGGCTAATGCTGTGAAAACAACGCCTCAGTAGCTCCAGAATCAGTCAGCTCCTTTTGCTTCATTCCTAGTTATTACAAGTTATACACTTGCATTGTCACATTTATTTCCATAACAAGTTGTGATGTCATGAGAAAGGCAATAGCTGAAAAAGTGTATAATAAAATAAGCTACCTTCATTTTAGTTTTCAAATTTCCTGGGCTGATAAACTATATATACACTGCTATAAACTAAAACTACAGCAACAGATAAAATCCCCACAGAAAAGGACCTGCTATACTAGAGTGTCTTGTAGCAAACTAATACAGGAGGAAACATACAGAAAGTAAAAATGCCTAACGAAGGGTGTCTCTGAGGTACTCCTGAGGCACAGATGACTGTCTAAATTCAGGATGAGCAGCAGGAGTGAGCTGCTTCTGGGCAGAGAAGAAAGCTGGTGTCCTCTTTTCCCTTTCTTGTTACAGACTGGCCCCCGTGACTCAAAGTTGAGTAGGGTTGCCCGCCTCCTTTGTGGCTGGCACAACCATCACGTCACTCGCTTGGATCATGGCAGAACATTGTCTTCAGCTTTCTTGCATTCTGCTTGCACGTTCTGAGTGTCACAGGCCCAGCAGCAAAATGCCCCATTTTATCTGTCTAGACCAAAATTCCTGGAAAAGTTTCAGGGGTCATCTCAGTGATCACTGAGTGATCACCTCAGTGATCTCAGGATCATCTTCCTCACCTTGTAAACAAAACCAAAGACCTCTCCTATTGTCTGTAGTGCTCAAGCCTACTCAAGGACTGACAGTTTTCTTCTTCAATGCCTGAAGTGCCTCCAGTGCTCCAGTGTTCAGACCTGCTGGTGGTGTCTTTGGGATGGTTACTACACATCCAATGTGGTTCAGACGGGTGGGACAATTCACAGTGAGAGATAGCTTTGGCACATGTTGTAAACAACATTGTCACACTTCTGAACTTGTGATAGAGGTGATTTGTTGTTATCCACTTTGCTGGAAACTATGA
The DNA here is from genome assembly GCA_028565335.1 of Limnodromus scolopaceus. Taxonomy (NCBI): domain Eukaryota; kingdom Metazoa; phylum Chordata; class Aves; order Charadriiformes; family Scolopacidae; genus Limnodromus; species Limnodromus scolopaceus. The sequence goes on from JAOXNO010000013.1 coordinate 134,137,963, forward strand.
TGGCTTGACATTTTACGTCATGAGCTGCACTTCACATCGGTGAGTGTGAGTGCCTTACATGAGATCTGAAAGTAACTTGTCCCCAGAAAGGTTAACGTATAGTGGTAAATAGCTATCCATCAGTGTCCTCTAACTCCATACCTGGCGATAACAGGGGTTTCACCCACAGTTGATTTTTTTTTTTTTGATCTTGGTGCTACTGATAATTGCTGCTATTTTTGGATCCGCGCTGAGTTTCGTATGGATGCCAGTGGTACATGTACTTGCACTATATTTATTAGTTCAACCTGTGTTACCTGCTCCTTAGTAAAGCTGGTACTGTCTGACTGTCAGATTTAAAGTCTGGGATGACTAATGACTTCCCACAGCTAAGAGTTGGAAAGACAGAGGCTATTTTAATTGGGGTTTCCTGTCAGCTAAAACAAATGTCTCCTCTTCACTCTATATTGGAAGGGTGTCATCCTGAGCTCACTCATCCTATGAACAGTCCTGTCATCTTTATTGATTGAGGACCAAGTTTGATTCTCACAGTGGCTGAGTTTCTAAGGCAGTGTATAATGCGTTACTTTCGACGTACGGATGAGTCACATCACGACTGCTACAGAGATTCATGTATATTTTCCTTCATTTCTTCAAGAGCACAGAAACAGTGCTTTCTCTGGCCTTAAATAACCTGGTCAAAAATACGGCTCTAGAAAATTATATTGTCCACTTTATTCTTTTTTTTCCCTTGAGATACAAGAGAATCTAAAACTTCCACTTATACATCAGATCTAAACCCTCCAACCCCTGCATGAGGTGTGAAAAAACACAAGTGACTAAAAACTTCAAATACAAAATTCATGAACCCAGCTAAGCACATATTTCATGCTCTTTACACAGTGATTTTCACTGAGTCACCACTGCAATAAAGATATGGACCAAAGCCAGCCAAAGCCAATGATTTTCTTTTCAGTCTTAGTAGAGACCAGTCACTTTGCACTTTTGCCTGTGGAAAGTGAAGTCAGAAAGGCAGGAACATTCAGCTGGGCATGATGATGCATATTCAAGGTACAGGTCAGGAGGGAGCAAAACCTGTGACTTCACTGATATCTGTTGAATTAAAGACTTTATTGCAATTATAATTTTCAATTATATTTCTTTACTTATTATTTACCTATTGATTTTCTCATTATTATATAATTTCAATCGCACCATTAAAATGCACACCATTTAAAATATTTTTCTAAAGATGAAAGCACACAAGATATATAAAAATGTAACTACATTCACATATAGCAACAAAGCCACATGAAGTAGATGTACTCGGATTGTAATACTGTATGGACTAACTCAAAAAGGACACATAGGCTTTCTATTACAAAGGGAGCTGAGCTGAAGACTTAAACCACTTATTTCAAAAGACTGAAATAGTCTGTCCCCTGAGAACCTTAGGTACCTCTTTCACGTTATGTACTAAATCTTGTTTTCTATTCTGTAGATGCCAATCTTCTCTCTATGTCTGCTTACTGATGTTCAGCCCTGCGGGTATGCTCCTTCACTTGTGTTTCGTTTTACTGAGGTTTGGGAGCGATATTCTAAAGTTCAGAAGCATTGCTGTAACCTTGGCCACATATATGTTTGAATTAACTGTTTCAGTGCTGCTTTTCTAAAGGTAGGCCTGTGCAAAGTATTTTTACCCAAGTAACAAATTGTCAGTTGCTTGAAGCAGGTAATGCCTTTACAAAAATTAGCAGGATGAGAACCAACAGCACAGGGGGGCCTATAACGAATGTGTTAACTACATCAAGTTAATAGGTAACAAAACAATATAGTAAAAAATATCTAGTTTTAATAAAGTCAGTGTACAGGTACATGGGAAAAAATAGGTTTGTTATAGTGAAATGATAGAAGTTCATTAAAACATGCTATGAAGTTTCTGTAGTGAAACCTAGTACTAGATTATCAGTGCGATAAAACACACGAATAAGCATATTCTTTCATGACAGAGTTAATGTGAATCCTGATCACCTGGGTTAGTCAAGGTCAAGTGAGAGCAGACACATTGCAAATTCAGTACCTGACATACTGAAGAACTGCCATGGAAAAACAGCCAAAGGCACGTGCCTTAAAGTTTGGGGGCTGAGATGTGCTGAAAACCCTCTGATTCTTTCTCAGTGAGGTGGGGAGAGCTTGATCCTCTTGGCATGAAGGGGGTCTGTGGGGATGGCAATGAAGGACTAACGGAACTCAAGTAGCTTAACGCATATTGGAACAGGTCCAGCGGAGGGCCACGAGGATGATCAGAGAGATGGAGCACCTCTCCTATGAAGACAGGCTGAGAGAGCTGGGGTTGTTCAGCCTGGAGAAGAGAAGGCTCCGGGGTG
>JAOXNO010000013.1:134140428-134159384 GCA_028565335.1 Limnodromus scolopaceus
GAGCCCTGGAAGAGGCTGCCCAGGGAGGGTGTGGAGTCCCCTTCTTTGGAGATTTTCAAGACCCGCCTGGATGCCGTTCTGAGTAACATGCTCTAACGTGCTCTAGGCAATCCTGCTTCAGCAGGGGAGTTGGACTAGATGATCTCTATGATCCTTTCCAACTCAAAAAAAAATTCAGTGAAATCAGTGGTAAAACGGGGTGAGAATCTGGGTGTGCTCCGGTGAGGAGCTGGAGCAGCACCCAAATGCCTGCCTGGGTTAGTTGGAATAAAGGGACACACCAGTTAGCACAGCCCGCTTTGTGCTGACCTCTGCCTGCCTACCCTGTCTCACACAGCTCCTAAAAAGACCAAGAGCTGATCCAGAGCCAACCAGAAATAGAGTCTCTACATGAGAGCCCTTGTGCCGTCCCAATTCTAGACTAAACAATCTGACACCCAATTGCAGCGTGTGAGTGACAGAGTCAGGAAAACAAACCGAAGAGAAAAAATAGAGTCTTTGCCTTAAGCATCAAGATCTGTTTAGAGGGGAAGATTATTGTCTTGCGTCTAGTGCCAAAGATGTGAGTATCTATCTTATCTTTTAAATACTGTACGGCAATTCCTGTCCTTTCACTAAAAATCTGCCTGGTGGTTAATTTCATAGATATCAACTGAAACGTGGGGTTGCCAGCTCCGAGTAACCCACCCCAAATCTAACAGCTGTACTTGCGCACATGCAGCATCAAGCCATCTGTGCAGTGTAGCACAAAGCACTTACTTGACTCACTAAAGGACAAGAGAGAAAGGCTTTAGCGCTGTTAAGAAACCTTTCTTCTTAGGAGTGTTTTGGCCAGCTTCTGCCTCGCTTCCCGGGAGGCATGGAGAAACGGGTGTCTTGGAAGAGCCGCGAGGAAGTCTGGCTGAGTGAAATCGCATTCCTTCTGCGGGCTCGCGGTGTGTGCACACCACTGTTGGTGGAACAAATGGTGGCCATATGCTTCCTCCTGCGAGCTAGCTAGGCATATGTGACCACTGCCCTCCTTGTACCAACTCCTCTGTGTTACCACTCAAAAATCCAGCACCCCAGGAAGGACTGATCTTGTTGATGTGATCTTTGCCAGGACCCATACCTAGGAGCAAAGAAGACATGGCAAAAGCATATTCCCCCTCCTTCAGTGGCTGACTTCAATCTGGCTAATTTGCCTTTGTAACAGGAATGGGGGGGGGTTGTTCTTTTTCTTCCTTCCTGGTGTCTGTGGATTAGAATGGTGACAGAGAATAATTCAGCAATCACTAGGTGACAGTCAGGTTTGATGGTTATGTTAACACTTTCTTTTTATTTTTTCTTTTAAAGAAATGATGCAGATCAAACACCTGACTCTCCAAAAACGTGCCAATTTTACTTTATTATGCTCTTTTCTGGTGCAGCTCTCGATTTCCAGAGAATGAGAGTGGTACCTGGACTGTAGTGTCACTAATTCACTCTGAGTATGAGAGGTGCCAGTTCACATTCTGTGACGATTTTATTTCAAAGAATGACATGGTTTCAATTTCAAATACCTTCAAATAAAGTTAATAAAATGAGACAAAGAATGAATTGCCTCAAAAGCTCAGGCTCAAGTCATGCTTCCATCAAAATTTTGAATGTGTGCTTTTCAGCCTGGGAAAAAGGATGGGATCTGGATCCTGACATTTTTGGATTCCTCATCAAGAAACACATCACTTGTAGGAGTGAAATCTGGACTAGTTTTTACAGTATCTTAAGTATTTGAGACTGCTTCATAGATTTTTGGATCAGGGTCAATTCTAATTAAAATATGCATTCAGCCCTGGGCTAACAATTCGTTCAAAGCATTTTATATTTCTGAATGTCTTTGAAAAAGAATCAATGTCTTTGAGACGAGTAAAGTAGGTCTCGTTTATAAGATGGCCCGTAGCTCCACCCCTGCGAACAGGTATTGAAGAAATATACCATTTTCAGTCATACGACAGTGGATAGAAAACTTGCTTGATATGATCAAACTGTTTTTTAGGGAAACTGGCAATGTATTTGTTCGCTACAAGGGAGAAGTGAATCAATAAAGTATTTTCCAAACTGCAACTGAGACATACACAGATGCTCGCTCTCTCTCTCTCAGTTGGTATTCTTGTTTGTACAGTAAAAGGTTGATGGGATTAACAGAAAAATAAGTCATCTTTGCTGAGTCATGTTAAAACAAGTTCAGATAGATATTTATAAGAAAATAAAATCCATGGTGGATCTTTCTTGTTGAAGCTTCTACAAAAATGAACATTGCAGATTGCAATACTTCATGCATTTTTCCCAGTAAATTAACTAAAGCCCCTTAAGTAGCGGTAGAGTTCCAGTTGCAAGGAATTCTTGGCTTTACCTTTGCTTTTCAGAGGAGCCTGTCCTGCAAGGCTCCTGTTTGGGTTGTTATGGAAGTCACAGTTGGTAAACCACAAAGACATCTACAAATGCTCCCATCACCTACTTAAATGCATAAATACATTTAAATTTTCTCTGAAATCAGATAAAATGTGGATGTTGATGGGAAGGAGAGTTTAGTTTCTTTAATAAATGAAATTAAGAGATCTTGTGCTTGATTGGCAAGTGTGTAGGTGAATCTGATGATTCAAAAAGTAGAACCCCCTTGTGAACAGAAAGGAAGAAGGTGGAAAATGATATTTCAAAATATATTGTCCTTAGAGAATGTTAATATGGTTAACAGAAAATTCACATGTGAAATTATGGGGCTGATGAAAAGTAGTCTTCTCATGCTTTATACAAATGTACTTTTTACAATGTACAAAGATCTGGCAGTAATTTATTAAATTTTCAAACCTATGAAATGGTCATATTTATATTTCTTTTACATGGTTCCCAAAAGACTATCCAAAGAATAGGGTTATGTTGTTGTTCTTCAGACAGTACAAACAAATAAGAAAACTACATGCTTGAGAGTGAGCATGGTCCACTAGGTTTATCTAAATATGCAGATAAATAGGATAGAGGAAAAAAAAGGGGAAAAATAAAAGGACTTGGAGACTTGGCAAAAATCTCACTGACTGTATAGACATTAGCAGCTGCAAGTGTTTTTCTGGTATATTATGCTGGGAAGCATAACAGAGTTAGTGTTAAGGAGAGATATGAAGGTGGCTGGAGCAGGACACAGAGGCGAATGCAGCTGGACATGAGGATGGCTGCAATGATATGCCACAAATTAACATCTCCTGCATTCAAGTGCATCCGAAGCAGAGATTTCACTGGCGTTAACTTGCAGTTTGGACTAAACTCTTGTTACATTATCTTCTGAATCCTCAAAAAGAAAGAAGGCACTTGGTTGCCAAAGACTTTAGACCACCCTTTTACTCAAGGGTATCTGGAGAAAAACAGATAATTTCCTGCTGGAGGATTTCCCCTTGGCATCTTGTCCACTTTTGTCTCAGCCTGGTACGACTGAATATTTCCTAAGCCACTATTCCGATTGATTTATCCTACTTTAACTGAACTTAACTGTGCCTCCTTGCTGCTATGAGATTGAAACAACTCGCTAAGTCTGTGCCAGCAGAGTAGATTACTTTGTAATCAAGAAAACTCACTAGACATTTTGGAGAATTTTTTTTGGGTTTTTTTTTGATCAGAGTTGTACACATCTCCTCTGGTGGAATGTGATTTGTGCTTCCTATGTCCATTCCAACACTGGGCCTAAAAGGAAAACAGCAGCGATCTGCTGCTTTCATGGGAGTGGAAGAAAGGTGCCTAGACAGCAGCGCCAGCGCAATTCTGCAGGCTGAAACTTAATTTTGAACCAGTGAAATGTGTCAATGTGTTCAGAGGCAGGTGCTTTCATTTAGGTTGATTCAATCTGCAGTGAAGTAGTTTGCTTTTTCTAAGTAGAAAACCTGAAACGTTTTGGTAGAACTGAAAATTTCTTTCAGGAAACCTTCCTCTGAATATTCTATTTTACACCAAAAAAGCATTTAGATGAAAAATACCAGACAGCTCTGCCGTAATTCTTGCTGGATCTTGTTTTATTTGTATTTTATATTGTTAAGTAAATACCCAGGCCTTGGTAGATCTTGCCTTTTCATAACTTGTAAAGCTAAATTCTAACAGTGAAAGTTAGAAAGTAAATAAAGATCAAGTATTTCTTCAGTACACTAAATTTCATATCCATTATATGTGGAAACTAACATATTCCCAGAATTTCCTCTCTCCTCTTGTCTCAGCTGTTGATAAGCTTCTGAAAAGACTTTTATCTGGGGCCCTATCTTTCTGCCATTCTTAGGAAGAATGAGTGCTATAGCAAATGGATTGATCTTGAGAGCAAAGTTAGAAGATTAGGAAAACAGATAATAGACTTGGCCAACCCCTCTCTTTGCCTCAAGGAGCCACTTTATAGACCATTGCAAACTCACTTATAATCTATAAAACGCTGATATCCATCACTTCTACTAGGTAGTGCCGGTATCAGTAAGGGGGATGAGTCGGGCAGGTTACATGTTTGGTTGCTGATTTCTTGGTATAAGCCTACAGTCATAATAGCAGTTAGAGGAGCTCTGTGGGGTAAAACATTCACACATATACAGACCCATGAGACCTTATTAAGCTTAATAGTTCAGAAATGCTATGAGCAGTTATATAGAAAATTAGAGCCAGGCATTATGCACAGATGAACAGACAATTCTCTATTCTCTCAACTTCTCTCAGCCATCTGCATGGGAGACGGGAGGTTTCTTGAATCTCCCTGCAGTTAGGAGAGAAAAAGAGAAAAGATGAACTAATTTAAAATCTACCCCAAGGGAAAGTTCTTGGCCCTGGTGGGTTTAAAGGAGATTTCTATAAAACCTTTGCTTTGCCTTCTTCGTACATTTGCTTGACAGGCTCTGTTCCTCGAGGGATTCAGGTGGATTCATTTCTGCCACTCTTAGTGCATACACTTAATTGTACAGATTACAGAATTGGTATCTCCTGTAAACTGATCTTATTCATCCATGAAGATAACAAACCCTTAAAAAAAGCTAACAAACCCTTCAGAAAAGTTAACTCAGTCAATACCATGACTATGAGGTGAGAGGAAGTCATGATCTTGACCGGGAGTGTTTATTTTTGCCGTTAGCTGTGCTGTGCCCTGCACTCCCAGCTGTGGGATGCCCTGTTGCGTTCACCACCGCCTGCAGTGGTTCCAACTCAGTGTTTGCTCTAGAAACCACGGCTTGTAGGAGCATCGCCTCCCCAGTGCTGAGATGAAGCAGGCACATTATTGTCTCTTCACAGGGAGGTTTGTCAGTTCAACTGCAGGCAGTCAGACAGTGGTGTAAGAAGAAGGGTGGCACTCAAAACCATCCAAGTGGTAGCACTCCAGGAATCAGATGAGGGCTTTGATAGATCCAAAGACTCAGGGGAAGCTTAGACCTTTTATTTTGGGTAAGACAGAATGCACTTCATATTTTATTATGTTCAAATCCTAGGGCCTATTTTCCTAAGAACGGTTTGATGTTGTAACAATTTTAATTTTATAGACTCACTGGAAAAGTGATTTCCCATTTTATGGCTTCTATTTGTCTCCTCAATCATATGTTTTGCAGGTTAAAATAAGGACAGAAGACTGATATTTGTGCACACAGTGAATACTACAAGATCCTTCTTTACACAAATAGATTAGTGACAAATCTTAAAAGCCCAGACAACTCCACTAGCATTCTTAATTCTCCTCCTAATAGCTTAGGATAAATACTTCTGAAAAATGATGAACTCTAATGTGCTTCTTTAGATGATCATCTGAGTATTGCAGATTTTGGAGATCTTAGTGTCAAGTACTAAAGAGGGTCCATAAAACTACATTTATGAAACAAATAAAGCATGTAAGTGAGTTCTTTGTGGGATAAAGTCATTGCAGCTTTGACATATGGAAAGTGAGATTTCTAGTAAGTGCTGTTTGGAGTGATGATCCTATTAGCAAGTCCATAGCTTTATAACAAGCAAGTGGCATGGTACGAAAAGTCACACTTCACAAAATCAAACAGTTTGCACTTCTTTGCTTTTAATCACTTTTCTGAAGAGCCTGCAATCTCTGCATTAACTGTGTAAATTGGGGAATGCTGGAGCAATGCCTGAACAGAAAGTTTCAGGATTTTCCAAGGTGCATCTTTTCTCTCAGAAAATAATAAATGGGTGCCCTTGCATTGTGCTCCAGCAGATATTCTTACTCAATGTGATAGTTTTCTGATAAAATGTTTTTTTGTTATTGTTTTTATTTTTGTTTTTGTTTTTTAGAAGATAAATTTTAACTGGAGATGCTGTGGAGCTTTACTAGTGACTTAAACATCCAAAACCAAATCCCAGACAAATTCCAATTTATTAGAATGTATTTGCTGCTTAGTTAAAGTTAACCTATCTTTATAATTAGATACACTGGGATACTCTAGTAGAATAACTTGAGGTCAGTGGAATTATATTACTTTATACCAATGAGGATCTAGCTCAATATTTTTCTTCTCTTCTTGCCTTAGGATCTCACTAGGGAGGCTATTAATAGAGTGGCAACATCACAAGGGAAAGGAAATGGACAGAGGGGAAATTGGATAAGTCTTTAAAAATAAATTTAATCCAATCAAGACTACAGACAGTGTCAGGAATGAAATTCTAGTCACACGGTTAGTGCTTACGGTCACCATAGGACAAAGTTGTTCATTTTTCACATAGCACTTTCTGTATTCAGCTTTTCCATTTGTTTCTGGTAGTTGGTATATTATGCTCACAGTGCATCGTTCAGATCAATGCTTTCCCTTTATTTTCATGTATTCTTTTGTCCACCCATCTGGATTGATCTCCTGCATCCTACCTTAGAGTCTGAGATCTTTGGGGCCAGGAAGCTCATTTTGTCCTATGCTTATGTGGCACCAGCTGGATGTGGGATCAGGCAGGACAATAAACCAAGAAAATCTGTAACAAGATTCACTGGTGCTTCACCAGGCTTGTTTCACCTCCTGTCTGAAGACTCTGCTGACCATGGCCTTCCTGTCTCTATTCCTGGAGCAGGACAGAAGTGGGCAAGGCATAGTCAGGCTTTCCCCTATTTAGGGTTGTCTCACTGTGCTGTGGCTCTGATCCCACTCATGTGTGCATGCACACACAAACACAAATTAAACCTGAATTCTCTGAATTCTTTGTCCAGATGTGTGGAAACAATGGAACAGGATTTCAATTATCTAGTGCTTGATTAGAAATAGGTCTCAGACCCACCACCAACCTCACACTGTCCTCCTTCAGGCCCATGGTGAAGCACAGACTCGTGGAGAAGCACAGTGGGCACTCCCATCTCATTTTTCAGCTTCTCACAAGCGTCAGCAAACCTTGTTCAAGAGGATGCATTGATGTTTCGTGCACATAAATGGAAAATGGTTGCTGTTTCTGTCTGCCAACGACAAAGTGCAAACAACAACATTGATTCTAATTACAATAAAATTTAATAAATACCCCTTTCTATGCCCATGTCAGTATAACATTTACATGAGTTAATTTAAGTGTATTTACTACATGATCAATTTTCAGTCAAAATCCAATTTAGAATGAGAAGGCATTGTATGGCTTTCATTTGCATTTGGTTTATATTTGCAGTATTTGATATCAGATATAAATCCGTGCATGTGTGCTGGTAAATACTGTAATTACTTTTTAAAAGGGGAAATCTTTACAGGAATGTACATAAAGTTATTATATCATGTCTTCTATCAAAGCTACGGACACTGTAATGATGCTTTGAGGATGTCTTTGTGCTAGATATAATTTTTATGCGTTGTGATCTAGCAATGGACATGATGTTAATGACTATATACTTTCCATTCAGCAAGCAGTACTGTTAGATCCAGCCTGATTTATACAACAACTACACAACAACACTAGTTAGGGCATTGTATTCTACTTGCCAGATGGTTAACTCCCATGGGTTAATGAGTATACCCAAATTCTAGATGATTTAAGATGTCCTGCGGATATTTCCTTAGGTATGAGGATTGCTGGCTGTTAATTTACATGTGTACTGTATTTTTCCCTCTCTCTATTGGTCTCATGAGAATTCTGAATTTCTTTTTGTCCATAAAATGCTAATAAGCCATATTTAACACCTTCCCCTTTTGCTGCTGTGACCATCAAAACATTGTTTTCAGATTTCAAACACTTCATCTATTAGACTGAATTACTTCCTCACAAAGAGCCAGGAACTGGAAATTTATATTTGTATACACACACTCTCACACACATATATACACACATGTATATGCATGCATACACACACATACAGTCTCCTTTTTAGCTCGTACATGCTATTTTCACAAGTCCTTTTTGCAGGCATTTCTCAAGACCTCAACATTAGAAAATATTTGAGCATATAAATTATTTTTTAGCAAGCACTAAGAATCTATGCTATTTATTAGTCTGAAATAAATCTAGACTTTGTTTTATGCCAAAGCAAAAAATCTAAGTTTGTGTCGCAGAGGGATGTTATCGTTCTTGACAGCTAAAACCCATGGAAAGGATGTTCTCTTAATCACAACATTTTCTTGAGATCTTTCTATAGAGGTGTGGCATTTTATTACCTCTGACGGTGCCTAACTGGCACACATTCACCTTGAAAGAGCGGGTTTTTAGAAACAACATGAAAAGGATTCATCTAGAGGGAAAAGACACGACTCAAGCACAGCTGTTTTATACTTGCACACACACACAAAAAAAAGATGAGTGGAAATTGCAGGGCAGTATGTCAGAAGTTCAATGGTAAATGAAATAGAGATAGGGCAAGTTTCTATTTCAAGATAACTGGCTACCAGACTTCTCCTGGTTTCTAGCCCCTCTCTCTCTATTACCAGGTCACCTTATACCCCCTCATGCACATTCAAAAAATTTAACTACATCACTAGGGAAAATGATGTGCTGGAAAAGTTGAGGAGGGGCTGTTGGCGAAGGAAAAGAGAAAGCGGGGAATGAGGAACAGTTCTTCTGTATAGAAACATAGGTGCTGACATTGTGAAATAGCTCATGGTCGTGTTCCTCCTGGCAGCGGATGCCGACATGAAATTTTGTGAAAGACACTCTAAATGGGAAGTTCTTTTCTGATTCTCTTTTACCCATTTAAGGGACACATGTTCCCTTTTACCTATATAGGCGTTTAATCTTCATTTTTAAAATCCTATTAAACTCTTCACATAAACAATATCCTGAGGCAATAAGTTTCACAAGGTCAGCACATATTGCATAAATCATATCTTTTTGTTTTAGATTAAATGTTTTATCCCTACAACTTTTTTAGCTCTTTCCTCATTTTTGATAAGATGGTATTTTAATTTACTTTTCAATTCACTTTTCAAAGCATTTTCTGTGTCTTTTGTAATCCACTCATTTTCTGTGCCAGGCTCATAGCCTTTTCTTTGTACATGTCTACTCAGAACTGAGTGCTTGTACAATGCTGTTCAAGCTCAGGGTCCTGATACATGACTGCAGTTCTTAAGCACCAGGACTATGCATGTTACTGTTGTTTCTAGCACTCACAGCAGCAACGACAAACTATCCTGGTATTTACAGAAGCCTCTTCACCATCCTAGAGATGCTTACTGGACACCTCCAGCTTCTTTCCACCTCTTCTTCTAGTTAGGATGTCAAGAATTCAAAATGGTATTAAATCTGAGGTCCGTTTTATTGCATTCTATGTACATCTAATGTTCTCCCCCTTTTTCTTTTCTACCATAACTGTACCCAAGCTGAAGGTTTTCCTTGAGCCATTCATTTAAACATTTGGATTTTTCTCCCCGCCCCGAGTCACTACAGTTAATTTCAAAACCAGCAGTGTGTGTGAGCGACGCAGATGATTTCTTCCTACCTGCGTCAGTCAATGAGACTCCTGTTTCCCCACAGCAAAATGAAGGTACCTGGAAATGCCATCCAAGTGTTTCAACAGCACATAAACCAAATCTACAGGGTCAGTAGAAAAAGAGCAATGCAGCTGACTCTCTTCAGCATATCAATATACTATCTGTCTCCATATAGTGAAGACATGTCCAAGCCAGTTTGAGCCTGTTGCTGAGCTGACTGGTCAATGTTTTGAAACTCTAGCCATCAAATCTCAGGGTACTCCCTTGGTTTTCAAGCTGGGATAATGTGACAGGGACCCACCGAGTGCTTTGCCCTGCCTTGCTGGCGGGAGGCAGGGGCTGACAGCATAAGTGGCCGTTCCTCCCCATCCAGCTCCTGAAGCACATCAGAAAACCAAGCCGAAGCCAAGGAACATTATTGCAAGGGTCCTGTCTAGACGCGAGAGTGAAGGCACTTCTGTTGGGTTGCCCGTGCCAAGCTGGAAGCAGGATGCTTGTGTGCACGGGGTGCTGAGCCACCCACGGTGCCTGTGCGCATCTATGCCAGCCTGGGTCAAGAATCTGCAGGACAGCTTTTGTCCGTCTCCCACTCCAAGTTAATAAAACCTGCTGCTCTGACTGTGACTGCCTTACTTCCCGACCTGGGTTAAATGGTTAGAATCAATAAATCGAAGATTTACTTGCTCAGGGACCTCTTCAGTTAAATTGTACCAAGACGACGTACTCTGTGGAAAGCCCTTCTGAGGCTGGAGATCAACCTCAGGTAACCTCTCAGACCTCTGGGAGAGTGCTGAGTCAGGTAAACACCGTTCACTCTCTAAGTTTATGCACCTCACTTTTATCAGTTTCCTTGATTCAGTGTTCAATAGGAGCACTGCTCTCCATCTTCAGTACACACTAAACTGACAGCTTGAGCTCCATGTACCTATTTGGAAACCTCAGAGCCTGGATACTGCAACCAGGTCTGATGACATGTACTGAGGCCACAGTCTCCATGTCCAACCACACAGTTGTGAGACATCAAATCAAAAATACACAGCTATATGGACACCGAAACCTCTGCTGAGGGCCTGTAATGACAAAGCCCAGAAGGGCTACAGATGCCTTGTGTACAACCCTGCGTTTTAGTACCTCAGCTTTTTAAATACGCACAAATGCTGCCAGGTCTAATCCCAGGGAAGAAACTCTCCCACATTTGTGGTAGGAGGTAACCATGGGTGCTGTAGCACATCCTCTCCGGCCACAAATAGGCCAAAAGTTATTAATTCCAGATAAGAAACGACCTGTCTGTTTTCTTAGAGGTGGGATAGCTGGAAACAGGAGATGCTGAAGCCTGCTCAAGGCCAAAGAGGGTATCAGTGACAGGTCCAGCTCCTTAATTCACTGACCGCTGGTGACAAGGCAGGATACAAAAGTATAAATTGAACATACAGCCAATTTTCTGCTCATTGAGTAAGTTCTGGAGCTTAATCTCATAACATCAAAAAATAGAAAATAAAATTCTAACAAGCATTTCAGCACAATAGCACATAATTCTATTTTTGTTTATAATATCCAAAGATTATCTAGTGAAGAAACCTATAGTAAGATGTGCAAGGAAGCAAGCAGCAAACAAGAAAAGTATAGACTAACTGAGCCAATATATGGGAAGAACTATGGGCTGAATGCCCATGTATGGAAATCTAATCAGCATGGTCTGAATACGGCTCTGCCACCCAAACAGAGCATTATAGGATGCCAGCTGCATCTGCTTCCCCCCTAGTTATTCCTATTTTTGAACATAAACCAAGCTCTTAGAGAGTAACTTCTAATAGCATACCCAAATAAGCAGTGCTGTGAGAGGTGTTATAAACCTTTAAATCGCCATTAGCTAATCAGAATCATTGTTCAGTGACCATTATCTTTTATTAAATGACCACTGAATTGGAATGTTCATACTGATTTTCAATTACAATGCAGAACAGTCGCCATGACTCAATAGCACCCATTAGCAGCACCGGGACCGCTGAAACAGCTGATACCAGGAGGAAATTCAGTGCTTAAGCAGGTAAGTTAATTTCTTCTTGTAGATGCTTATTTCTAGCGAGGCATATTTCAGAACAGGTTTCCTCACAGGAGCTGGGCTTTAGTCATAAACAAAGGTAGGACCCTCCTCTTCTATTTTTGCAAAGTCCCATCTCTTCTTTTGGAGAGGGAGTAGAAGGGAGTGGCATAAAACATGCACATGGAAGGGCAGGACTTATTCCTCCGGACAGGATGCTGCCAGAGCCATGGAGGCTTGTTGGTAGCTCCCACTATGAGGTGTGGAAAGACCCTCCCTGGCACAGGAATGCCTTAGGAAATAAAATACTTTTAGAAAGGTTGAGCCATGATATATTAAATCTGCTATGTGATGTGATGTGAAAATGCCTTTCAACTTCTAGGAACATTAGGAGAGAATTTTTCACAGAAAGAGTGGTCGGGCATTGGAATAGGCTGCCCAGGGAGGGGGTTGAGGCACCATCCCTGGCTGTGTTTAAGAGCCGTTTAGATGTGGTGTTGGGGGATATGGTGTAGGGGAGAACTTTGCGGAGTAGGGTAGGTGGTTGGACTCGATGATCCCAAGGGTCTCTTCCAACCTAGACAATTCTATGATTCTATGATTCTAGAATTAAAAATGCAATGATAACAAGCATTCTGGAGTTCTTGCAGTGATACCAGAGAGATATTTTGTGATTTACAATCATAACTACAGGCAAGCCTTTGTTTAAGTGTAAATCACATCCTATGTGTATATGTGCTCCTGCAGAGAAGTCTCTTCTTGCTCAGTATACTGGTAAAGGCAAACTAATGAGTAGCCAGGTAGCAACGAGTTAATTCTCCCAAAGGAAACAGAAGCACGTAGTTAAATACTACATCACAAATTACCATTTTTATGTCACCACCTCACCATGACTTTAGCACTAACCCATCTCCATCTTCACACTCTCATTAGGATATAATGCATATTCATGGTCCTGATTATATAGCCACTTTCTTGACTTGTTTTAATTGTGCATAAAGACATTGTGACAGGAGACCTGACCTTTTCAAGATCATTTTCTCTCCATTACTTTTCACAAAGCTATTAACTTGTCGCCTTCCATAAGATTGCAATAATTTATTTCCCATTAATAAAAAATTCCTGGTGCCATGCAAATTAAAATTTATTCAGCAAATAGAATTCTTTGGATTATTTTCTAATGGCTTTATATACTTCCAGCTTAGGAAGAAAAATAATATTAATGGATACAGGCTGAGTGGATAATTGCATACATTGGAGAAAAATGAATATACAACTGGTGCTGTGGCTTACTGCACACCAATTACCCAGAAGAGTTCCTTTACTTCCTTTTTCAAAAAATATATTAAATAATTTATTTCAGGGTATATCATTATAATCTTGAAATTATTCCCATTGTATAAAAGGCTTGGCAACGTGATGTACAAACAACAAATGTTGGTATTAGAAAACCTACGCTAAGTAAAAATACTTGTAAAGTGTAAATGAAACTAAGGGAAGGAGTAACTTTGACAAAGTTGCAACAGTACTGCAATAGAATTAGAGAAGGATTACACAGTGAAGTGATAAACACGGTTTCTATTTCAGTGTTTTTCCAATAGGAATGAATTATGTTGAAATTGCATAACTTGTTAATGATAGAAAAGCTTGAGTTTTCTGAGAACCTTTGCAGTTTTGAGCAGTTGATAAAAATATTGATATAATAGGAAAACCAGACCATCATAATTCAGTGGTATTTATCTCTTTTTTACAATTTAAAGTATGATATGTCCTTAGACTTGTTTACATAAGTTCCTATTGGGAAAAATAGCTCACGTACATTTTAAGCCATGTATTAGTGATATATAGTAACTACTGCACAAACAGATATTTCAGTGTTTAGAAGTTGGCACAAAAACTGCACGCCATGTAATAGCAGCCATTTCAAATCCCTGGCCATCTATATGGGCGTGGTGATGATAAAATTCAGTGATATGTTGTTGGAATGTTTCAAGGCTGTAGAAAAAGAAGCCATTAAACTTTCTACTTCAAAGTCACAGAAATGTGAGCTGAAAGAGGAACTCCTGGCTACCTGCTTCCTCTCCCAAACACATTAAGGCTGTTCCCAGTCCCATTGAGTAGTTTGACCATGTGTTGTTTAGCAAGGTGTTGTTTAATTCATTAGCAAGGTGGACTTTAATAGAGAAATATGGAGAGCGGCACGGAAAGGTGTGCAAGCAGAAAGGAGAAGGGATGGTTAGGGAGGGAAGTTGGCTACAGAACAAACCACTGCAAGTCCAAGCCATGGGAGAGAGAGATCTAGAGAGAAAAGAGGCTAGAAAAGAGACTAGGTTAGAAAAGAGACTTTTCCCGTGAAGTATTCATTGCTATCAGAGCCCATGTGGACACTGGACTGGTCCAAAGCCACTTTGGGGACCAATCCAGCAACTGGAATGTCAGAGATGTGCGTTGGTCCACGCCTGTAAATGTCTCCTGGCAAAAATAAACAACATTTGTGTTTTCAGGAAAGGGCAAGCTGGGAGGGAGTGCTTGGCCCAGGAATAGATCCTACCTCTCAGCCTCTCTTGTGCTGGGGTAGAAGGAGATCTTTTCATGAAATTACAAATTTATCAGTGAAAGCTGTGATGGAAAAACAAGTCTGAAGAGAAAGCAAGGTATGAAAAGGCTAGAGCAGACCCAGCTCTGGAGATTCACCCTTCTGGCTGGTCTCTAAGAGGGTCAGTAGTGCTTAAAGCTCTGGCTCGTCTGGCTGGCTGTGTAGCATGAGGGTATCCCACGGAACTGAGCCACTGTGTCTGAGACTGCAGCCACGTGAGAGTTTGGATTCCCGTGCCATTAAATGACAGTGGCCTTGGACACTGAACTGTATATCATCAACAAAGGCAAACTCAGCTCTCTAGACAGCAGCAATTTGTGGCTGGAGAATGTTTTTAAGAACTCAAACCAAAAAATACTGAATAATTTTCTGACCTTTTAATATATAGACAGCTTTCTTAGTAATCCTTTTGAAGTATTCTGGGCTGTTTTTTGTAAGTATATTCGTTAACTGAAATTAACATGGTCTTTTTGTCAAATCTAAGTAGAGGAAGAATGAAATTCAAAGACTAAAATTATAAATACAGAGCAAAAATTTGAAAATGGAAGGTCAAGGTATAAGATGTTGACAGTGTTCCAAACCCAGGAACAGCAGCTGGATTTCTGACCTATGATAAAGAAAAACCTCACAGGAATGGCAATCTACAAGCTAAATGATTTTATTATTCTGTTATTGCATTAGACCTGGGAAACCTTTATTTTTTTTTTTTTAAATTTTGATATTTTAACTTTTTGGTGGGGATTCTGAAATAGCTGATAGGCGTTACAAGGATTTTTATTTTACACTTACATTCTGTAAGTTCAAGATAAAGAATAAGTGACTGAACTACGCAATATTCCCAGTCCTTTAAATATATAAACCTAGTCTCCATGTAGACCCCCTTTAAATGTTGCCTTAAAAAAAACCAACTTGCAAATCATTACAAAAATCCAGTGTAAGTTTGTAATTTACCTCAACAGAAGGAAAAATGAGAAAATTTCCTAGGTTTTCAGTTCTTATGCTACTTCTTCAAATCCTGTGGTTTTTTTTTTTTTCCTGTCTTAACATAACTAAATGAGTTTGTTGGCCAAACCCACAACTTATCCCAGAAGGTAGGTGTTCTGATGATACACTTTAAATTCACAGTCAGACCTAACTTAGACGTTTTATACACTTGCAAATCTCCTAAGGAAACTTTCATAGTGCAACATGAATGACAAACATTCAGTAACAGAAAAAGCACTCAAATCTGTCGCAGCTATTCCTTCACTCACACAAATTACTTTCACAAGTTCAGAGTGGTCATTACTGATCCCTGACTACTTACCAACAATAATCACACTGATGTGCATAAGCGCTGCAGAAAATTAATTACAGTTTGTGTTTCATAGGATTGAAGCCTCATTGCTATTAATAGGGTGTCAGTACCTTTTACTTTAGAAGGCAAGAAAGAATGGTTTAAACGTGCAAGTTGGTACATGTTGAATAATAGGGCAAGGACACTTCTAGTGAAAAAGTTACCGTAACCTTCTCCGTGAATAAGTCTTTGGTAATAAGGACCAGATTTGTATGGATGCTCAAGATGTCTGGAAAGATTTGGCATTTCCTTGTGCAATCACCTGCATGTAGCTACAAGATATCATGAAATACTTACATTAGGGATTTGAGTGGAAGTTGAAATAATTCAACTGCCAATTTAGGCTGTATTTGTATTTGAAAAATCACAAATTTAGAACTCAGGAAGAAAGAGCTGGCCACAAAATGATGTTTTACCTCATGAAAAAAGATGAGTGAACATGAACATTTTTGTTTGCTTTCACAGAAACTTTGAGAGATTCTCAAAAAAACCTAAATCAAATATTGAAATATTTATTTTAGTGAAAATAAAACCCCAAAGTGTTTACACAGAGGATTTTTTTCCATTTCACTTTTCTAGGAAAAAGCCATTGTTTCAAAAGCATTCGTTAGAAGGTTTTATATCACATTATCACAGTCTACTGACCCATGATGTCCTCTCTCTGAGTACCAACATTTAAAGCAGGAAAACACATTGGACCAAGTTTGAATTTGGGTCAACTTTGTCAACTTATTTTTGTTGAAATAAACATAGATACACTGGGGATTAACTGGCTCTGGTTTGCCTACCACCAGCCCAACAGTTTAATTTTCCAAGGGTCAATGGTATGCTATATTTATTACAAGAATACAACTCTTAATAAATCATTACATCAGTTGAGTTTCCCCACACTGATGCTCATTCACCATTAAATTGAGCTCTGCAACATTGCAAAAAAATCTCTATATCCTGGCCTAGTTAAGTGGCCTAAGCAAACATGAGATGTACCTATTTCATAAGGCAATGTAACGTAAAGATGGGGCTCTTGCTCCCCTTTACTTGTGCAGATGGGTATATTTTGCATGCCTCCCACACATCTCCATCCAAATGCACAATATGGATGTTTTATCTTTCACAACAGGAACCTTCTGTTCACAGATATGTCAACATTCCTGAGAATGTTTCTGAATTTTGCAGGATGGGACCCTACCTGAATACCAGATAGTTCATCCTGTGACAGTGATAAAATACAGAGAGGAAACTCAGCTCCCAAAAAAAGTCCTCATATTCTATATGGTTATCAAATTTAAGAACCTAGGAAGCATTGCTGTCCTTATTAACACGAGTATGAGTTTCAGCATATACTTTGGCTGAGCCAAGATTTACTCAAATCTTGATTTTACAACAGATCATTTATGTGCATATTTTATATCTATCTATGTAGCGAGATATGGTATCTTACATATAAAGCTGACCCTATTTTCTCATTTGGTAAGAAGCTGAAGTTTGTATCTGCAAATGATCATATGCTGCATTTGTTAAGTTGCTTCTGTTCATTTTTGGAGAAAAATGCAAGCGTGCACTTTTTTTTTTTAAACATGTCACTAGGAGGAGGATGCACCTAGCTGTAGGTCTGATGTAGACAGTATCTTGTATAATGTTCTGATGCTGCCATATCAAAGGTTTGTCATTAAAAGCAAGCATACTATCAAGTGGGGAAGCAGACTTATATTGCAATTATTTTCCTATTAGCTGCTGCCCATTGCTCCTGACAGGTATAAATTAGATCTCGCTAGGTTGCCTACAGATTAATGAGTTCCAAAATTGGCATTTAATTGTTTGGGAGTAAGAGGCAGAAAAGGAAGGTATCTGCAAAAAATCTTTATCCACCTGTGATTAGAAGATATTCTCCTTTCTTTCTGCTTTTCCTTTCTCCCCTGGCATCGCTTGGGTGATAACTGACACTTCTATCAGAGGATTCCTTTCGACGCAGCAGAAACTTGCAGCTGAGGCAAGGCCAGAATTAATAATCTGCGTGAGCAAACACACAGCTGCTGTTTGTGGAGAGAGATTCTATTAACGAACAGTGAATTCTCATAATTAGCTGAGCGGTTTCTGCAGCTGCCTGCCTGACCCCAGACTACACAAATTGTGGGTGGTGTTCGGCCTCTAAATCAATCTTACCTAATTACTATAAGCATGTTCCTCCAGTCCTAATGACTGGGGGGGTATGGGGAGGGGGGGGGAATAGACATTTCCTTACCCATTCAAATGTTCCTCTTATTAGATTCTCCTTTGTGCCTAAATTCATATTTTTTCTATTAGCATTTCTAAGGGTATACAGGTGTGGTTCCAAATCAGAAGCACAGAAGTATAATTCATGTCCTACAACCATGTGCCAGTGTGTGTCTGCTTTGCAAACAGTAGCAAAATGTGTGCTTGTTGGAAGCATCTGCCTTGCTTCAATTCACAAAACATAATTTAAAGCACACATGTCTGTCTGGATTCAAAGCCTTTTCTCTGCCCTACTTCCCCTCCCCCCCCTCCAAATTAATGTGACAAAAAACGGAAAATCATGAATGGCTGTGCCTTCGTCTGGTCTGAAGCACAGTTTCTTACTACTGTCTCATCACGTGGCGCCTGGGAAGACAAGCCTATCTGTCACTGGGGACTTAAATAAAAAAAAAACCCACGAGGGACGATGTTTGCTGGCAGCCCCTTGCTCAGCGAGGGGCTTCGTCTTCCCCAGCCGGGGTGGAGCGCGGAGCCGACCGGGGTGAGGAGGCACCTCGGGGCACCTCTGCCTTGGAGCAGTGCATCAGGAAACACAGCTGTGGCCCTAAGGTGCCCGCAAGGCATGGCGCGGCAGGAGGAGAGGATGGGTGGCAGCGGTGCTCGTTGGCATCCTTTATTTCTGTTGGGGGCTGGGGTGGCGAACAGCAGCTCAACCTATTCCCAAATAAATTGGATATGTGCATCATGACCCTAAAAAAGCTGTCTCCGGAACCAAATCCATCCCCGTCCTTTGTCTGCCCGTGTACCCTCATAGGCAAGGACTCCCTTTGTCACTTGTCTGCCACCCTTCGGCGGGGGGGGGGGGGGGGGGGGGGGGGGGGGGGGGGGGGGGGGGGGGGGGGGGGGGGGGGGGGGGGG
>JAOXNO010000013.1:134159484-134217884 GCA_028565335.1 Limnodromus scolopaceus
ACTGCTGAGGCCTGCAGCCCTTCCCTCCTTGAGAGCCCCAGGTCTTTGCCTTCTCCTTTGGTGTCCTTTTAGGGATTTACTTGGTGTCAGCTTTTTCCATCAGAACTGGCGACACCCAGGAGATCCATGTCTGTGGCTGCTTTTTTTTTTTTTTTTATTTTAGCTGAAAATTGGATTGGGGCAAATCATCAAGGGCCTGAGAGTGAGCTAGCTGAATCTGATTCGGTGTTGACCTAGGCAGTAATTGGATGTGGTTAATGTAAAAATCAGATGTTTGCTGTAATTTTGAGACTTAATTAATTTAGGAACGAAGTGCACAGACAGTAAGCTTGAGTGAAGCTTTATGAATGGTTGGAAATATTAACTCTCAGGAGCTTTATGTAGAGGTCCCAATTTTACAGGTACAGAATTGCTAGCTTGCTCAATCAATTTTTAAGAGGGCAACATCTCCCAAGTTATTTTATACATACTTAAGATAGTGTCTCTGCTATGATTATAAATATTAGGGGTTGGTTTGTTAACGACCAGATTTTCACCTGCTGGTCAGGGTCAACTTTGCTGTCAAGGGCACCACTCCAACAAGAGCGTTATACTAATGTGGAATGCGGCATCATGGAAACCAGTGGTGATGGGGGACGGCAAGGAACAACTTGTAGGGCAACAAATTTTTATAGAGATACAAGCACAATATATTTTCTGCAGCAATACTACTTGTGATCATTAAATGTTTGTATGTGAACCGAGAAAATCTCAAATGGATTCATTATTTGCATTATTTATAGGTTGCTTTATGAATTATTCTTCCTTATAAACTGTTAGAAACTCTGAGAACTTCCAATATTTGAAATTTGAGATCTAGATTTAATTTGTTGCTTTCACAAGTCATGTATTTTTTTTTTCTTTGTTCATTGGTTTATCTTGGAACTGACAGACTGAATTTCAAATTTTGAATGTTAAGATTCAGAACATAACTTGAAAATAATTTGGGTGAAATGTTAGAAGCTGTGGTTTATCATTTCATTTTCACAAGTTCATGTCACAGCTAGTAAAGCTCCTGAATTTTTATCCAAAGTGCAGGCTGTAGAGTCACGAGAACATAAAACCTATATCATAGAAAGTTGTGTATTTCTAGAAATACTTTCTGAGGAAGCAACAATTAAAATAATTTCTTGTGACACATAATGTAAAGAATTAAAATATATGGTGTTGGGGGATGTGGTGTAGGGGAGAACTTTGTAGAGTAGGGTAGATGGTTGGACTCGATGATCCCAAGGGTCTCTTCCAACCTAGACCATTCTATGATTCTATGATTCTATGATTACACTTCAGCATCTCTTCTCCAGCCAAAGAGAATGAATTGATTTTTATATATAGAATCTTTCCGGAATCAGTGCGAAAAAACCTCTTTTATTTACCCAATCAACTGCAATACTTTGACTTCTTCATATTCACGATGATAGAAAATTTCATGTCGTGTAGCTTAACAACCGGTCCCTTAGTGCCACTCGGACCAGGTAATACTACATTAGAAAACCCAAATCATGCAGCCCTGGGTCCTGAGTTCACAGGTTAGCAATACAAAGAGCAGTCTGTACGCTGCACGCCAGCAGCCCAGCTGGATTCAGCCCTTCAGATCATCTAACTTGCATACAACAAACCCAATTGATAATAATACCCCTAGTCGTGGAAGCACAGTGCCATATACAAAATTTGGTTGTAACAGTGTATTGAGACGTTACCAGGTAGCTTCAGTAGGTAAGCAATAAATGGAGACATAATGCCTGTCAGCGCCTGTTGTCTGCTGCACGGTAGTAATACACAATAGATGTTATTTCTTTCTGTTTTCCTTATTTTAACATATAGACTTCTTTTAATATTAAGAATAAAACACTGCCTGAAATATACTGTGAAAATGCACATCTGTTGCAATCTTCTGTGTATACAGAATGCAGCTTCCACAATAAATCTTTTAAAAATAGAACATGTTGGTCCAAATAAGCAAGCAAGAGCCCAGCTTCTTACAGGGAAAAGAACAATCTTTTTCCATTAAATTTGTGTATTAAAGATATTGCCTTTCCTCTGTCATTCAGGAGAAAGTCACAGGGTGTTTAGATCCTGTCTTATAACAACAGAAAAAGGAATAAAACAGTCTTTCAGAACCCCCCAAACAATTTGTTTTCATAGACAAGGTACTGCAGGGCACTCTCATCACAAATCCTAGCAAGTAAATAAGGATTTGTGGCAGCAATAAGGGACTTGTTCTGTAGTCAATAGACACATTGAATGTGCAAAATAGGGGAGGTATGGAAAAAAATAAAAGCCCCATAAAGCAAAATCCAAACTAAAACCATAAAAATAGCAAAAAAAAGAAAACAACAAAATCATCTGGTTAGGAACATGGTGCTAACTAAACCACCCAAAAATTATTAATCTCTCAAGAATCTGGTGTTAAACCAGGACAAAGTCAATGAGAGAAAAAATGGTTGTCTTTTCACCACTTCACTCACATGAACAACTGTAATATATGTATCCAGCACAACAGAACAGCCACTGGTCCTACCTGTGCCAAGAGAGGAGCGCTTATGCTGTCCACATAAGCCTGGTCCAGAATCCCCTCAGATCTTTGGACATCTTTCCATCAAGACCCTCATGCTTACAGCTATCAAAAGGTTTTGCTTTCTATTATCCTTTTAAAAGTTTCCCAGTCATTTTTTATAAATACAGTCATCTGAGAATGGCTGGAGTCTGAGGGCAGAATTCTTCTCTTCCAGGAAGGAAAAGTAGAACAACAACAAAACCCACAGGTGTTGTGTCCCCTCTGAAGAGAGTTGTCCTTCAGCGAGGGGCCAAAGGGAAGCCCACCTGTGGCTGATGCCTGTGTGCAGAGTGATGTATGCATGTTTTGTGCCTCCACCCCTGGAAATAACAGTTCCAACTCACCAAACCACCCAGCTCAAGTTTTATAATGCTGTGGAGGCTGCAGACTTTATCATCGTTTCTTTAAAGAATGGGAAAGATTTTCCAGCTTTTTTTTTCCGCCTTGGCCAAAGCTGCCGGGGACCCAGCTGTGTAAGGAAGGAGGTTGTGCCAAGCTGTTGCGGCTCAGCTGATGGCAGGAGCCCAGCACAAGTTCATGCCAAAGGGTTTTTCTGGTTTTCAAGCCCTGTTGACAATGAAGTGATGGGGGATCTCTAATAATCCTGAGAAAAGTAGCCCAGGGGAGCGGAGAGGCATCTTTTACAGCAGGGTTATGTGGGGAGACTGGGGTTTGCAAAAAGCTGGGGCCAGCCTGGAAGGGATAAGAAAGATCAAGGAAACAAGAGGTTACCAGCACTGTGTGGTTTAATACTAAGCAGCTGTAAATGAGAAAAATGGTTAAATTAACTCATATCCTCTTGTCTGTATCTCCACATACCTGGGGCAAACCAGTTTGATCCATGCAGCTATTTATTACCCTGGGAACAATACCATAAGAGCCTCTGAAGAAACATGGGTTCAGATCCATAACCCTCTACACTTTGGTTCACATTAAATTATCAGTCTCTTATGTTATCTATTTGCAGAACTTGTGCTTAGAATTTCACCTATTCTGCAGCAAAAGTTTGTCTCTTTTAGAGAAATCCAATGCAATCGGTAGACCTCGGTAAAGTCACCTGGCAGGACAGACAGGAGCTCATCTCCTAAGGATCTGCAGTCTAAAAATCTGAAAAAACCCCACCTAAGTTTTGGACATTGGAGTAGTGTGCTGACCACACGCTACGCTGTACTACGTTAGCCTCATCCTCCAAGGAAGCTGAGTGGTGGTCACAGTCCTACGAGTTGCCTAGCAGACAGACAAGGGCTCAGGTAGCAGCAGATGTACATTTTCTGAACTGGACCCTACTACTCAACCAGAAGTGTACTACTGTGTGAAGGGAACTTCCTTTTATCACAGGATGAATGCCTTTCAATCAGCATGTTTGAAAATCAAAGCTGAATTCCCTCATGGTAATAGCTACTCTGAGAATATGAGTCCGGTGCTCCCAAAGTTGGTCCCTGCCCAATGCATAGGCCTCCCCAGACCCTGACAGGGAGGTCCTGGGGAAGGTATACTCACTGGTGAGGTGGTCCCATGAACAAGGGAAAATGAGAATAATTAGATAAATTGACAGAAATTCACCCTCCCCCTCTAGCACCTTACCCCTCCAGAAATGGGAGCGAGAGAGGTGAGCACATTCAGTAGCACGTTTTATTTTTTAAGTGCAGCACCTTCCATTTCTTCTCTCTGTATTCTTCTTGTAACAAAAGTAAGATAAGTCAGATAAATTTCACAGAAAGAGTGGTTGGGCATTGGAATAGGCTGCCCAGGGAGGTGGTTGAGTCTCCATCCCTGGACGTGTTTAAGAGTCATTTAGATGTGGTGTTGGGGGATATGTTGTAGGGGAGAACTTTGCAGAGTAGGGTAGATGGTTGGACTCGATGATCCCAAGGGTCTTTTCCAACCGAAATGATTCTATGACTCTATGAGTCTAATATACGAACTTCATGCATATTGTTTTAAGCAGAATGGTATGAACACTATGCTTACGAGGCAAGAAATACCAACAATAAGAGATTTTTATGTTGGAGGATTACTTCAACATTTTGTTTATCAAGTTATTTTACGTGTTAGTGTGGTCATATTACACTTTTTTTTTCTTCTGGATATGTCATTAGAATTACTTGCTATTTAAAGTGTGCAATTATAGAAGTTTTAATCAAAAATAGTTTTTTTAGTAAATGCTCAACCATACACATCCTATACTTTATCCATCCAGCTATGACTGGATAAAAAAGTTGCCTACTGTCACCTGAACAAATAGCAGTGGGAAAATCTGAAATGTTGATTTCTTCACAGTGGGTTGATCCTGTCCTTGGAGCGCACAAGATACGGGAGGAAGTCTCTGATGTTCCGGTCACACTTCCCTCCATCTTTGTCATAGACACACAGGAGAAGACAAGCCTGGCCCCAAACCCTGAAGTCCTGGTCCAGCCTTGGAATTTTCTGCTGTTCTTTTCTGCTCCACAACTCCAGTGGTCAGTTCCCCCTCTACAGGCAGATTCACTTCCTTCAAATGCGTGTGCATGAGCCTCCCAACAGTCAAATGAAGGGCATAGCAGGGCATATTTCAAAGCACATATAGGTGCCCACGTCTATAATCTTCTCACTGCTTTCAACAGCCAATTAAAATATGGCAATCAAAATTACAAATTTAATAGTACCACCTTTAGATACCTGCCCCTAAACCTCCATTGTAACAAAATCTCCTGACGCGTACTTACCTCAAGCAGGTAAGAGGATGTCTTTTTCTACAGGGTTATTCAAATTTGAGTGTTTTGTTGGTCTGGTGCCTCAGACCTCTATCCTGTAAAAAGCTGCATGTGTGACTCTCAGAGAACAAGACACAGTAGCTGACACACGAAGCACACAGAAGGGACCTCAGAGCTCGCCCAGTTGCTCATTCAGTCCTAAGGCAGGAGCAGCTCTACCTAGAGCATCCCTGGCAGGTGTTTATCTAACCTGCCCCAAAACCCCTTGATTACAGAGCACCACAGTCTCCTAAGACTCTTCTTCTAGTTTTAGCACTGGAAAATTCTTCCTAATGGCTAACCCGAATCTTCTGTGTTGCTATTTAAACTCTTCTTGTCCCAGCTGTCTCTGTCCCAAGGTTGAGTTCCAGAATTCCCCTCAAACTTCCCCCCAGCAAAACTAACCCAAATATTTTCAGATTTTCCTCCCAAATCATGTTTTCCAAAGCTTTTATAATTTTCATCACTCTGTCTTGTATGGTCTCAGATTGGGTTAAACTCCTACACCAAGATGCCCAAAAGCAGCCACAGTGCTCCAGCAGAGACTTCCCCAGTGGCAAGGGGGGCAGAAAGATCACTTCAACTGCCTCCCCATGCATATACTCTTATTTACACAACTCAGTGAGACAGGTTTGCCTTTTCTGCAGTAGTTGAATGCCATCACATTCTGTTCAGAAGCCAGTGCCATCCCCAGAGCATTTCCTGCAGAGCTTCTCCGAATCAGCCGTTCCTGACAAAGCCGCACCACCTCTGTCTTGTACTTCTGTTTTCTCCCTCGTCTGTAGAAACAGCTCATTTGATTATTTATTCCAGTGTTTTGTGAGAACTGAGTTTGAGATGATGGTCTACACTTAACAGCGGGCACCAGTTACTCCCATTTGCTGTTATTTTGACAATATACCCATTTCTAAAACTACAAGCAGAGCTTGGGTTTTTTCCTCCAGATTTTTAAGTATCCTAGTGTGAAGCCCATCAGACTCAGCTGATCTGAAAGCATCTAATGAGTAGTCTCATCAACTCCAATGAGATGCATGTGCTCAAAGTTAAGCCTGTACTCAAGTGCTTTACTGGACGAGGGCCAGAAAGCTCAGCACTTTATAGAACGAAGCTGCTCTAAGTTCTCATGATTGGCAATGGTAATAATGCAGGAAATAAAGGACTGTCCAAAGAGGCTGTGTTGACACCTTATGTGGCTCAAGCACAGTGTAAGAATATGCAAGTTATGCACCTGAACATCACATGTCCCTAAGGGAAAATATGAAGCTGTTTTCAGGTCAGGAGGAATGATCAGACCCACTATTTTTAGAAAAAAAAAAAAAAGTCTTTATATGATCTATCACCCCAGAATTACTACTGATATAGCAGCCTTTTGCATCTCCGTGATGCAAAGACGCTGTTAAAAATGTGAGAAAACAAACTGGTATAACAGCACTTTTGTGCAGCAGCAACTCTGGTAATAAGCAAGTAAAAGGATTGTGGTTTTGAAAGGGCTGCTGAACTGTTTGTGGGAAGTCCTTGGATTTCTGGGCCACTTAATTCAAGACCCATATCTGCCGCAAAGGTAACAGAATCCAAGTGTAAATTTTAATAATTGCAGCAGTGATTACTTTTAGTTCTTGGCAGTTCATTACTGACTGCACAATTCCAGAGGCTCTCGTTAAATGGTCCATGGAATGAATCAGGCATGGAATTAACCTATTTTGAGTTCCCTGAAGCTTATGTCCCATGAAGGAGTATTCACATACCTCTCTTGGGGCCAATCCTAAAAGCCCTTCCTCATACGAGTAATCCTTACCCACACCAGACTGCTGTTGGCTTCAGTGCCAGCGCTTGCGCTAGCAAAGACTGCGCTCGTGAGTAATCATTTGCAGGACTGGGTGCGTGGTTTTCATGTTCCATTTGACAAAAGCAAATTACTTGTGGGCACAGTCCCAAGTCTACATGAAAAATTACACTTACTTGTTTAAAAAGAAACAGCATTTCTGTTACATTCTTCCTTCCTTTCTAATTGCAAGCACATTTGTGCTCTGTCCTAGCGGAGGCAAATGCCAGCGAGACTGGGTGCAGCGGTTGTGAATCATTATTAACTGCACAGTGCTGTTCAGATGCCAGCTGTGATGATCCGTGGTCTGTCTGCTAGAATTCCCCAGGGAAACAACATCTGGGAAAGGGTAAAGCTAGACAGAGGGCTAATAACTATCAATAATTTCTTTCTCTGTTTTAAAGCTTCCCTTTTAAAATGTTTTGCCTAAAGAAAATCCAAGAGAAAATCCATTTTTTCCCCCCCATAATGTTTCTTTTAGTCTTAAGCCTGCAAGGATGAAGAGAGAGTCCTGCTGGGTTCCAGCTCCCTTCCTTTCTGACCGAAATCAGTGGCAGACTCAGAAGGTATTAGTGCATTGTCTCCTGGGGTGGTCTTAGGGCTGCCCATGCTATGGCATGGCATGTTGTTCACATGTCTATAGGTTGCTCATGGCATTGCTCACGTCTGGTGGGTGGATGCTGGAAACTACACAATGGGCACAGACACACTCTCTTCAGCACAAAGAGCTTTAGGCCTGAGCGGGTGTAACTGAAGGCAAAACAGATCCTAAATTTCACTGCCTGAATGGGCTCCTCTACAGTGCGATGAATAATCTGTGTGTGTGTCTTCTCAGCACCTTTAATGCATGGCCTTTTGAAGTCAATCTTAAAACTGTGAGTGAAAGATTGTACAGTAGTATTATCTCTATGGGGATCAAAGCCAGTGCTCTTTAAAGATAAGCTGCTTCATTCATTTTTCCTTCTATGTCTGTTTTGGTCAGCACCTGATTAGGACCTGACAAAATTCTCTGATTTTTCTTGCATGAATAATATAATTGAACCCTCTATTCCTGTCAAAGAACTGGGTTAGCTGGAGTCAATGAAAGTTTTGATTCATTTAAAGAAAGCAGTAGTGGGTCTAAATTAATAATTTTCTACATTTACTGCAGTAAAATCTATTCAGACAACGGAGTCTTTTTTCTTTTCTGCTTTTTTTTTTTGTATTCTATTCTTTTCTTTTTCTTCTTATAGTGTACGGACAGGTGTGGAGTTAAAATAGAAACCAGGTGTTGTGTGAGCTGGTGTTATCCCAAACTCCTTCTCATAATTCTTCAACAGTACCTGGTCTGGGCCAGTGATGTCTTCATTTTATCTTGGTGGGAATACTATGTTGAGCCAGATACTATAATGACTTTTTTTCTCTGGAAAATTATGTCTTAAGCAAGACTGGAAAATTCATATTCATAATTTAAATGTAGATCTTGCAAAGGAAAATATCGGGGCTAATCTTTCAAAACCATTCTCCAGTACTTAGTCCTTAAACCTGAGGTTAGAAAACCTTTACTCAAAACCTGCAGACCCGGTTATTTCACTTGGATGTCTGAGGTAACCTGCGGACTTTGAAGAACATGACAACAAAGGTGTTAAGTTGGTTAAACCCTTGTCTAGGCAATATCAAGATGAAGCCTTTTCCCTGCTTTTGGGACATACAATTCAATTACCTTCTGACACTGAAGACGTGGCATCAGCTAAGTAACAGCAAACCCAGCAGAAAAGCTGCCAGTTATCTTTCTGTATTAAACCTTATCATATAATTTTTTTTGAGCATTTAATTTTTGTAAAGCTTTTAAAACACTACAGTCATTTGAGGACTTTCACAGCATGTTAAGCATGAAGAAAACCCCAGTGTCATGAAAGCAGAATGCCAGGGGTAGTACAAGTGTCTCCCCAGATGCATGAAACCAGAGCGTAGGGACCTTCTGATCATAGGTGCAGTTTATTGCAGTTCCGTTTAACCCCTTCATCACCTTGTAAGGTTCATCCTGACAGTGACTAGTTTTTCCTCCCTCAGACTCCGGACTGAAAGGCTGTCCCAGACTCCACTGGTTTTACTAGCTGGAATTTATGCATGCGCTTCTTCTTCCATGGCCATGTATATAGTGTTTGGGTCATAAATAACTAGAAAGCAGAGGCAAAATCAATATGTGGAAGGCTAAGGCTTAAAATGTGGGATAATGTTTTAAAGATCCCATGTAGGGCAATAAAGAGCTCTGGCACTGAATAGGGGACAAGGTAACCAGAAACTTAGTTCCTCCAAAAAAGCAAGGCGCTCAAAAGAACCGACGCTGAAGATTGTCGGAAGACAATCAAAACCAGATTGAGATTCACAGGGACTCAGCGATGGACCCGTCAAGGCCAGTCATGCACGCAGCCAGCCCCGTCAACAACCTCTAGGTATCATTTTTGTTGGAGTGCAGCCACCAGCTGCTCTGAGCCGACAGCGACCCCACTGCGAGGCTCCGCTGCTGACCTCCGATGCTTTAATTCCTCTGCATGCATATTTTAACATTATTACAAAAGGTTTCATTTACAATTCACAGGCTGAGCAACAATGAGTACATTTCGCGGAGGTCAGCCTCAACCATTCCTCCTAGTGATGGAATTATAGTTTAAACAGCTGGAGCATGGTCCCAGGAGGGACACTGGGATATGGTTCCTTTACAGCAGAATAAATCCATCAGGCATATTTCATGTGTCCGATAACATTAATAGATATCAGGGTTTTTTAATATTTAATGAACTCACTTCGAGGTTGTTTACTAGGGAAGGCACAATCAAAAAGGAGATCGCAGCCTTTTGATCTGTAATGACAACAACAAAACCCAAATCTCAGCCAAAGGGGCCAGCCTCCCTCTCTCCCCTCTCCCCACACCCTCCCGCTGCCTCTCTGAGCCCTATCAGAAGGAGCTGCCTCGTGCACGACCTGTTTTGGCTTCAGAATGTGCAAGAGTGTTTTTAGTTTCGTGGTTCAAAAGTTAATCATTTCCATGTTTCCCACAATTTAATAGAGATGCCAGAAACCGTCAAATAGCTTTCAGTTTAGTGATGGAGAAAACAGGAAAGGAAAGACAACTTGCAGAGGCATAAAGCAAACAGTGTAACACTAACAGGAGCCAGAATGAGCCTGGGTGTGCTAATGAATGTTATGTCCATTAGCACAGAGATATCACTGTGAGCTTTGGCAGTGACTCTCTTTACTAATGGCCTTTGGTCTTAATATTGCCATCATATGTTTCCTTTTTAATTTTGCTATAATACCCAGTTTATTAGAGATTAGAGGATTTCAGCTGAATAGCAGCTTGCTTTTCTTTTTTCCTCTATTTCATGTCCTTTTCTTTAACATACTTTATCAAATTTGGTTTGACCGGGGAACAAGGAGGAATTGTTTATAGAGGAGATATGTGTTGACATCTACCTCTTATTCAGAGGTTCCAGACACATCTTTAGTTGCAGAGGATTTTTGAAAGCCTGTAGGATTAATTTTCTCTGCATCAGAGCAACTGTGAAGTAGCAGGCTTTGGCAGGTGAAAGATGTACAACCTGCTTCTCAATGGGACTGCCCCAACCAGCGTGAAGAGGAGCACAGGAGAGACAGGTTATGTTCCTGAAGAGTACAAAACAGAGACCGCAGCTCAGCTGTCGTGGAATCACTGAGGTTTGGGGTAAGCAGACAAGTTTACACATGTGCATTCGTTGAGATCATTTAAAGGTCTATTCCAGCCCCCAGAATTCAAAGTCCATGGCCTATACTCACTTAAATGTACAAGCCAATGATGTGAGTCATCCCACTGACATCACTGGCCTTGGCCAACGCAGGTATGAAGAGCTTCTCAGACCTGGTGGGTTCAGGAGAGATATGGAAACAGCAAGTACCTCCACAGGAGGCATCAGTGAGACCCATGTGTCCCTCTGATCACCTCCATGCAGGGGACCTCAATTCAAACCACAAAGGTGCAGAGAAAGGGCAGTAGTAGGATGAGCAGAAATGGAAAGCCTGTTGTATGAGCGGAAACAAGTTTCTTCTGCTTTCTTATAATCTAGCAAACAAGAAGTTCAGGGGAACGGGGCTGCTTTCTGCACTCTTGGAGGTGGGAGAAGAAGGACAGGACATAGAAAAATGGTTTCAGCTGGAGGATGCACTTGAAAGCTAAAAAGAGTGTCCATGAATAAATATATTTGGAACTTAGAAGTAGATTAGAGGTTAGAAGTAGTTAAAGGAGTGAGGATCTGGAATAAAGAGTAGTAGGAATGAAATCTTAGCTTCCTTTCAGATGGACATTGATACATTTACATCACTTACACAAGTAGTTGTATCATTGCCTGTAGTAAAAGGGACTGAATTTCTTACTCTTAGAGATGTATTTCAATCTTATGCTGGTGAATGAATGTAGATTTGGGAGCTGTGTCCATTTCCCCTTCATCTTGCAGTCAGTTTCTTTATTAATAACTACTTCTGAGTTATGAACAAGATAGCCCAGGATGGCAGACTTCATTCATAATTTTTGTACTTCATTTGTCAACATTCATCAGAAACAGGCTGCATCTCTGGGTGGAAAACTTTTAGCAGATTACCCAAGGTTACCAGTTTAGAAGAATGAGTTGCTGTGAAAATTGGTGAACTGTGTAGAGAAACACATTGCATGTGAAAGCCATTAGGATTGTTCACTTGCGGTTTTTTCTTTTTTTTTTCTTGTTACTGTTTGGTTTTCAGATTTTCTGTTCCTTAAAAAGTGGAGAAGTAAGCAGATGGTGGATTTCCTGAGAGCCAGGGCTACTCGACTGATGAAGTGCTGTCATTCTTAGTGAGAAAATCACCACGAGCCTTCACCTTTTAAAAGAAATAATTTTCAGGTAGAAGCACATTTAAAATAATTTCAATCAAAGCACTAAACCAGAAGCAGATGTTTAGGTATGATTTAGGAATATTTAACTGCTTTGGCAATGAATACACACAGATTGTGTTTAACAGACACTGGGTACTTCTCCATTCCTGTCCCTTTTTCCTTTTGCCTGTTAATGACAAGGGGTTAAATAAAAAGCTCAGCTGGAGCCTTGCTAAATGACTGATATAAAGAACAGGTAAAAATGCCTGCTTAGTAGAAGAAATTACCTAGCTTTGCATCAGGATCTGATGTCAAATGTTGATATTTGAGATGTATCTGCAAAGGAGCTTGCCTGGAAACATCTTATTGTATAGAAAATTAATGGCAAGAAGAAAAGCAAGCTGTTCCTTTTTCTTCTTCTTCCTTATTCTTTTGATTTGTCAAAACTTTTTAATTAATACACTTTGGAAATACAAAAAAAAATCTGGAGGACAAAGAACCAGAGACCTCCCTTTGGAAACTGAATCAGCTCTGGAACAAAAATCGAAAGCAATAAAACCTGAAACTAATTTCCAGATGGAATAAATTGGTTCCAGGGTTTCTTGAGATTTTGGCCAACATGTTGCACAGCTGAAGCTGAACTTGCTAATTTTACCAAGGGAAAACGTCTCAACAGGGACACACTCCCCTTGAGACTCTGTGTGTTGCTTGTGTGGTTCTATTTAGCCTCGGCTATCCGTGTGTCCATGTCTCCAAAGGCATGTCTCACCGAGACTGGCATCGGCACCCTCTTGGGGTTGCAGCCTGGCAAGCCTCCGCTCCCTGCATCACTTCAGAGTCACCTAAATGCTCCCTGAATCCTGTCAACCTCCAAACCTGGGCAGCCAGGCAAATTTTATCTGATTGGAACAGGGTGGGCCTGGTTTATTTATTGTTTAATTAAGTGTAATATCCTTGACAAGGTGCCTTATTGACATTGCAGCAAATTAAAGACCTTATTATGCGACAAACACTGTCATCACTCAAGCAAAACTTAGTTCAGAGGGGAATTTTTGCCAGGGAAAGGACCGCAGTGTTTGAACGCACTGTTTATCTGACTGACCTCCTCTGCAGCGTATGGAAAAGTATTCTGGTGTGGAAAGGTGAGATTCGTCTCCACATTTTGCCCGTTGCCCCTCGGCCGGATTTGCCAACAGTGACTGTCCTTTTGACGCAGACACCTGTCTGGGAGAAAAATCCCTTCTTTTTCTCAAGACCAGGTGGCCAGACATGGTGGTACACGGCCGCACCTATATTTGAACCAATGATACATAAGGTGAGGTGAAAGGTTCTGGATCTCCAGTCAGTGGACAATACTTATTTTTAGGAGAAGAAGCCATTGTTAAAGTACAGCAATATTTCCATGCCATGAAATTACAGACCTTACTCCTTTCCAAGAAAAGAAGGGAAAAAGGCCTTCTTAAAGCTTTTAAAAACAATAAAAACTGTTTGTTTAATAAGTGCTCTTTTGCATGCTTGCCAACAGCACAAACCATATTATCCAGAACAGTCATCTGTTTAGAGTTTCCAATGTTAAATAAAACCTCAACCAAGCACAAATTTGAGAATAGGCTGAAAACACTCCACTCACTGGCAGCTTATTCTCCAGCACACAAGGCTGGTGCTCAGGGAGAGTTTTCCATACAACCTGGAAGGCTTCTATCAACCACCACTACCACTCAGTTCCTGCCTGTATGCATGGTCCATGATTTGTCTTACAGGATATATTGGAAAACAAGGGGAAAACATATTTATTCATAGCTGAAGCATCTACCTATGTTTATTCACAACTAATGTATGCCAGGTTCTGGGGTTTTGGCTGGCTGGTCCAAGGTGGTGTTAGAGAAGATACGTGCTAGGCAGAGAGACAGACCAGGCTCCCTAATTCCCCATGGACCCGTAGAGTCATAAGTGGGTTTACGAAGGGTTGGCCTATGCTAACAAAAGGCTAGAAAGGGACAGGTTTATACCTTGGGAATTTTGCACCTTCTGTAGCTCTAGGTAATTTCTGTCTCTGTGGTTACCTTTCTTCTTGGCTCAGAGCGGGTGCTTCTCAACCCCACTCTAGAATACGACCAGTTAGAGCCATGAGCATCTCCTGCAACTTAATTAAAGCCTTCCTGGTTTGCGTATTTTTTAAATTCAATTAACAACTGCCTTTTTAATACCTTTATCATTGACCAGTGTAGATTGTTTTAATTCAGTCCCTGCATAGTAATGAAAGCCAGAGGTGATATTCTTTTTATCCTGATGGACTAGCCCCTCTCCCACTGTAGCCGTATCACTGCGGCAGAGCAGCCCTCCCAAACCACAGAAGGGCTCTCACTCCACAGCGCTGACGTGCCTGCTCATGCATTATTTCTTGCTGGGGTTGAGGAGGTTTTCTGTCCCCTGAGACCCTACAGCTTCTGCTAGCCCTACCTGGTGGACTCTTGCAGAGCAGTTACTGGGGAGAGGCCATATCAGTCAGATGGACAGAAACACTATATGCTCTCCTCCTCCTCCTCCTCATATGTCAAGAGAGACACTGAATAGGAGGGATTCTGCCTCTGACAGTGGCTGACAACACTGATCAATACCAGCTGTTTAAAAAAATACACTAATTAAATTATTCGTTCATTCTTGCAACAGCACCGTCTTCTCAAACCAGAACCTATAGAATAAGATCCAGTCTACATCCCCCTTCTCCCTTGTAAAACAAGGCAAGAAGGGAGGTTTGGATGCTTTGTGTTCTTAGAGGACCAAATATTATGTCACTGTGGGATTAGTGGTAAAAGCTGTGGGGTATACTCACTGACAAAACCCATTATTTTCCAAACAAAATGGCACATGTTAGGGCAGCACACATGTCACTAGGAAGCAAGAAGTTTGTTTACCTTGCTGAATATAGAATTGTTTCCAGTTTAATGGTTTTGTGTTAAAATGCTACCCACAATATATATTTTTTTATTCTCTCCCATCAACAAAATTACAGACTGATTTTTTTTTTTTCCAGTGGGGAGGGCAAAGGTGATGTCATGATCCACAATTTTCCCCTCAAACACGCTATCCATATTTTATTAACCAAGTAAATTATTTAAACATGTTCACTTACACACATGCCTCCTCATACACATGCCACACATTCCTGCCAGTGCAGCCTACCTAGATGTAATGAGATGCTCTTCCCTGGATCTTTTTGCCCAATCAGACTGTAATTAAGGCTATGAAGATGCAGGTAAATGTGCAAGATGCCTGTTTAATTAAAAACGAAAATGAGGGTTTAAGTATCAATTTGTGTTCTATTCAATTATCTGCAAGATTCGTAAAGCAACTTTACCTTTCAGTACCTTTTAATTTAAAAAAGAAAAAAAAAGAAGAAGCACAAAACTAAACCTAACCCACCCTAAATTCATACTTCCATATGGCATGGTTACTTCCACATGCAGGAGAAATGCTGGTATATTACAGAAAATCCCATGAAAAACAAAATGATTGCATCAATTCGTGGAGGGGGATAAAAAAACCCAACAAAACACAGTGCTGTCAGAACACAGCAGACTGAGTCAATGTATAGCTTGCATATGGAAACAATGACATGATTGTTTACTCACTGGTTTAATGATATTCACTTTCTCCTAATGGCAATGTTGAAAATGTGAATGCCAGATGTTGAGCCTACAGCGCAGAAGCGACGAACACTGGAAGGTCTATAGAAAGGAATTTATCCTGACATCAAAATATAGTGTAACTCTTCAGTTTATTAATGCTGTGTGTGGGGATTTTTTAATTTATAAAAAAGAAATAGTTTCGTGTTTGCAGTTTAAATTTCCATATTTTATAACAGTTCAGCAACAAATTTACATATTTCCTGGAATCTGCAGATATAAAAGCGGTAAAACACTCCAGGCATTATTAGATAGTAGATTATAACCCATTACTATTGTTTCAATTAGCAATGTAAAAGTGACCTGCAGTGTTCAGATGACCCACTAATGGATTTAAATGCTTTCAAATATTAATGCAGGTTTTCTAAAGATGAATCCCAAACCCATTATTCCTGGAATAACCGTGAGCTGAAAAGCTGGCAATGATTGTGCATTATGTGGAAAGGCTCATGGTTAATTAAATGAATACCTAGCATTACACTGTTCACTTTAGTGCTACAAAATTATTTCTCATTGATTTTTACATTCTGAGCCCGTGATTCAATTTACTTCTGCAATTTGTGTTGTTGTGTCAATAAAACAGAACTGCTTGAAGATGGAAGCATTAGAGAGGGATACATACATTAAGACCCAATGAAAACTGTAGTTTTCCTATTTTTTTCCCCCTATCGAAACAGCATTTGTAGGCATCGCTTTGTTATGTATTATTAATACAATTTTTGTTTGTTTCCATCTGCTCTTTCTTCATTTTTATATCCACGAACTGGAATGTTAGTGATTGCTTAAGGGTGAGTAGCTAATTTTTCAGTAACAAGTTCTCCTACTATCAAGAACAAAAGCACCATCAACACAAGTCTGTTATTTCATGTTAAATGGACTAGAAGGGCTCAATTCATCAAAGCAATCATGCTGGAGAGTCAGGGAGTTTTTAATTTGGCAAATACATGAAGTTGAATTTTTAAGTTATTAAAATGGAGAATTCTGAGAAGCGAATGCAGAATCAGAATCAGCCCCCTCTGGTTTTTGGGAAATGCTCATTTTCTTTGGTGTATAAAGCTGCCTGGAAGAAGGGGGAGAAACTCTTTCCATAGAGATGCTCACTAAGGAAAACCCATGCGAGTAAGCTCTCTGGTGGGTTGTAACACTTAACCGTCGTTCTTTAGGATACTTTCACTATCTAAAGGGGGCTTGTGTGCTACCTCTGGACATTTTCCATTATTCAGTTGACAATTCTCTCAAGGATCTTTGGTCTTGGCCACCTGTGAGTGTTTGCAGAACACACGTATTCTATAGCATCTGAAAATACTTTAAATTAATCCCACTTATACTTGTGTTATGCTACGCACAAGGTGAATGCACTAACGTTTGACTCACCTTTCTCTTGGGACTTCAAGTAGATTTGATCTCCAGGGTCAGGAAGAATTAGGAATGAGCACTGCATGCTCTGCAGCCCCAGTCAGACAGGGATCAGGCTCCACAACGGGTTTGGAAAACGGCAAGATCTTACCAGAAATGCACTTATGGATCTACTTCTGTTGCATTATACCTGAACGATTCATCTCATTGGTCATTATTATTTTCAAGGTAAGTTTTTTGAACGAGTGTGCGAAGCTCAATTTTCTTACACCAGGGAAAATGAAGAGTAATTCTGTTAGAGCCGGTGGAATTGTAATGATGTAAAATCAGTGTAGGTGAGAAGATAATCAGGCCCACACTGTTCATTGTGTGACACAGTCCTGTAATCACTTACTTGCATGAGTAATGCTGTCTTCAGGAAGTTCAACGAGTTCAATTGGATTATTTGCATGAGTAAGCATCCCCTCATGTGTGTGCACCCTATTTTCATATGTCTAATGCTTCCAAAAGGGAAACAATCTATAAACCAGCATTGTGAAGAAACAGAAGATATAAAACACTTTAATAAACCTGTAAAAATGGAATTAAATTAGAAATAGGAAAAATATACAAAAAGCAAAGAGGACAAATTTGGTTTTGCTTCAGGGCACCACTTTTCAGAAACCAGAAGGTGTGGCAGAAAATCCTATTCAAAGTTAGGATCATTATAATCTCAGATAATTAAATGGCTAGGGAGCTGTTTTGTGTTCACCAACTACGACAATGCATTCGGAACTAAAATGCACTTATGTGTAGCCTCACTTAGAGCATTAGCCATTACTTGAACCTTGACCATGAGCACTCAGTGTGACAGTAACCAGTTTTACATCTAGACCCAGCTAAATGAGAATGCAAAACCAGAAGGTTTGCAACTGGCTTAACTGGAAAAAGGTCTGGCTCTCATTACTAAAGGTAAGCAGCCCTGAACATAATTAAAGATTTCCTGCAAAATGGGATCACTGTGTCAGGATTCTTACAAAGGAAGAATTTCATGCTATGCTATGATCTGTAAATACTGCTTATGTACTTTTTATTTTTAGTGGATGGAAATGTCATTTATTCATTAAAATGTGAAACAATCTCCTAGCTACTATATTCCTGCAATAAATTAATTTTCATTTTATTGCTCTCTGGAATGCTGTTTCCTTTTCATTCCCACTTAGCAGAAAAACAATATGATTCTTTCCCCCTTGTTATGTTGTCCATTATGATGGAAAATACAGTGAACAAACCCCACTAGTTTGGCTTGTAGAGAGTCGTTTCCCAACCTGAACTGAGGAAAGCCAGCTGCACTGGAGTAGGACGTCCCTCATCTCTAAGAAGGTGCTGGCGGGTGGCAGACACCGTTTCCGGGACTTTCATAGCATGGAGACTGCCATCCCATCACAGGTAGATCATGCAGGCAAAATTCCTGTTAATATCAGTGGCTGCTTTCCTTAAGTGAGAGGTACAGAGCTGGATTCATCAGTGGCTGCTTTCCTTAAGTGAGAGGTACAGAGCTGGATTCAGCAAGTTGAGGCTGAATGATCTGACCACAACTGATGAAAGTACAAAAAACCATGTCTAAGGGAGGACTTAGGACATTTAATTAATGTCAAGACGAAGCTTAGGAAGTATATGAGCAACTCATCAGAGTTTCCCATCTCCCAGGCTGCTGAAGCACTTACCTTTATGCAGGTAGAAGCTCTTACACAGTCGTAGCCTGTCTTCTCTGGTCCTTATTTTGAGTCAGGGAAATTTTCAGTCCTTTCTATTCGATGGTTAAGCTTCAACAAAAAAGGAAGCTTCTGCAATGGAGGTAGAAACCTCAAAAAGAGGATCTCAAACCTAGGTCACCTGCTCCTCAGGCTGGTGCACTTAGCATTAGGGTGCCCTTCTTCAGTCCTCCTTTGGCAGACATTTCTACAGGCAAAGCCTGTGCCACAGTCTGATTCTAAAGAATGACTGGGACACCACTGTCCTGGAGGGAATTTTGGGCTATGAATGTGAATCTTACTCAGGTACATAAAAAAAGGACTGAAACGAAGCACCTGAGTCAAAAATGTAGATCAGGTTTCAAACATCTCTCTCTCTGCAGCATTTTCTCTTGTCTAAGGTATCCCTCTCCCTGTCTAGTTGTTGTGATTCTAATACTCCAACTGGAAGCCACTGAGTGGAGACCTTAGGCCAAGACATAAGTACCTGGTTCTGGGCTTTACTGGTTACCACAAATCAGCAGAGATTATGCACTTCCATCCCCCTCCAGCTGGGATGGGAAGCAGGGAACGAAGAAGACGTTTTCTCTTCTGGCTGTGCACACAGAGGGGATATCTTCCAACCTGCTTTCTTTGGTGTTGCTGTCAGCAGAGAGAGACATCAACACCAAAATCCTGTACAGGTTAAATCACTCCTGCTTTGGAGATGTCATAGTCCCAGTTCAGACTTGGTGCAACTTAAGCTCAGTCCAGTCTCCAACTCTGAATTTCTCAAAGTTAGAAAGGTGGATCTAAGGTTATAAAAATTTAGTATTGACCATCTTTGAAGATTTTTTGGTTTAGAAATAGACATTGCTTCTGGTAAGTGTTCTCACAATCCTGTATTTCCTACTTATTGTTTTAAAAAAAAAAAATTTGCCAAGGCAAAACAATAGATTTTGGTCCTTTTTAGATATGCATATACTGTGATTACTAGTATTCAAGATTAAATTACATGAACAGAAAAACAAATATCCTGTGTAAAAGCTATTCTGTAAAAGCCATATAGTCTAATTAGAAAGACAGAAACAGAAATTATTATAGCGATACAGAATTAGAACACAATAAAGAATATAGATTTTAGAAATTTATTGTAGACTATCAACATCATGTATGGATTACACAGCTATGAGAAAGTCATTTGGAGAAATATTTACTTACCAGTACAGTAAGTGTAACTGTTAAAGGCTAAGTGTATCCATTAAAATTCTGTATTTTTAATAAAAAATAATTGTGTGGAGAAAGGATATAGGGAATTTCTACAAACTAGAAAAGCTAGATAACAGTTACCTGTGCAATATTTATTATTAATTATGAGAAATGCTACTGTGTTTGGAAGAAATACTGAGAAAAAGGGAAGGTACAGGATTAAAGCTTTTTCATACTAAGATAAAAAAACCTGAAACTGCATTTTATGCAAAGCTTGAAGTGAATTCTGATCCTTTGTTATGGTTCACATATTTTCAGCTTCCCACGTTTAATCATAACAGCCTCCTTGTGGTTTAATTATGATCAGAGTTCTGAAGATGATTCAACCACTTGCACTGAGAATTTGACTTGCATTGATCAGAAAAAAAAAAATAAAAATCTCCAAGTCTTAATTAACCATTTAACTGAAAAACATTCCTTTCCTGAGACTCTGCTTTATGCTATGATAAACTAAAGATGAGTAAACTGTGAATCATAACCTGGGAAAAACATATAATAGCTGCTTATGGGCTGTAAATAAGATTGCAATTAAGTGTGTTGGCATGACTTTAACCCTTTTGTACACAAGCTTTTGGATGTGTTTCGTACTAGAATTGACCAAATTTGGGGAAGAAGCAGTGGATATAGGGCAGTAGTCCCTACAAAAATAAGAGTGGGTTTTTCAGAAACGCTCACGGTGGGTATATTGTACAGTGCATTCAGCGGGTCAAGAGGGAGGCGGAGGCTGAATATCTGTGACAATCCCATTCCCTGTGCATGAAACTTCTTGACTACAGCATCAATGAGAATGCAAACCCTCTAGGTACTCTGCTTTAATTTGCCCTCAGTATTTCAGCCTAAAGCGAAGCAAGCCTTTTAGCTGTGGCAAATTTCACAAACAATTATGAGGACAGATCTTGAGGACGCTTACACCTCTTCTAGATCAATGACTACTTTTAGTGACTTGACAGAAGCCAGTTCAGCTAAATTTTGTCATTGACAGAAAAAAAAGGCTATTTTTTTCTTTTCACTTGTGTAATATAATGGAGAAAGAGTCTAAATGACTGAATCTATTTCTAAGATCACCTCTTGCATTGCAAACCTTTGTCAAATAAATGACTTGAAAGATGAGGATATGCTGCTCTAAAACTCGACCAACAATCAAATCCACACAACTCTTCCATTCAACAGTTAAATTCTCATTTACTTGATTATTTTAGATTAAAATCAGGTGAAATTATGAAATAATAAAAACTTACCTGCTTACTCATGTTAGGAACTTCAGCAAATAAAATCAAGTAATTTGCATAAATGTTGGATGAGCACACAAATTCTTTTCATGCATTGTTCCAAACTTCAGAGTATATTGAACTGTAGATAGATACACAATACAGAAGCATAAAACTGAAAAATCTGTTCTTATTCATCTCCTATGAGAATGAGGCTTTCAACAAAGATTCCCACTTCTGCTAGTCCCTGAAGTGTAACAACACTGGAAAGGAAAACCTATGTATGCTAAGATCTGTTCTGTGTTAACTTTTAATTTCTTTAGTTTTTGGTCTTATTAGAGATTGTCCAACAGGTCTAATCCAGAGTATTTTGTACTCAGAAAGAGCTGCTGGACATTATCACAAATTCCCACCTCAGTGGAACTCTCAAGGTGTCAAGTTGTAATGACTTAATCAAGTGCAGATCTTAAAACCTTAAAAAATCACACATGCCTTTGAAAGAAGGCTTAAAAAATGTATGTAGGAAGGAAATGTAAAATTTGACAATTCCGGCAAATAATAGTTGTCTTTTTTTTTTTTTTAAATTTAAAACTGAAATAAAAGGCAGCTGAAAATTTGCATGGAAATTAGTGTGCAGCACCCTTGTTTGAGATAAGATGAAACTGCTGCAAAGCCAAAATTTGTTGTTGATAAGGAAGCCTAAATGCATTACAGTATGCTGTATTTTGCCTCCCTTTCACTCAGAAAGTGTATTCATTATAATAAATTCACACTTTACTATGTAAAATTCATTCATATAGCCAGAAGCTTATAAAAAGAATATAGACTAAAGAGCAAGTTGCATAATGAGATCTAATCTATGTAAAATAAGTCCCAGAAGAAATGTCCTTTACTTTGATCATATCCCTTGAAACAAGATCCCCTGCTGGAAACCACAATAAAATGAGAGCTTGGGAAAACTCGCCTGGCAAGCAAGTTAGGTTCTTAAAAACAAAAGCTCGCCGAGCCCACCGACCTCATGATCCCAGGCAAAACGTAATTAAGACTAATAAAATCTTTCAGGCTCCCTGAGGCTTAATGGGAGAATAAAGATTTTTTGGGGCTCATGGCGTGCTCCTGAGCGTTTCTCTCTGCCTCTGCACAGCTGGAACCTCAGCTTGCTGCCACATGAAGGAAAAGACCCAAGGTCCATCTGGGAGGGAGATGACAACAAGGGGAGGATACCTCCTGAGCAACCCATCCCCAGGTGCGCAGACACTGGCATGTAGACACATCCCATCAGGGGAATTAGCAGCCCTTGTGGTCCCAGAGTATTTTAGCACTGGCTGGTGTCTCTCATTCACAGGGACAATTTCAGAGCTGCTCTTCACTGCCAGTGCGGTGGGTGAATCACCACTGCCGGGAGATTATAATGCTAAATTAATTTTTTTTAAGTGCTTCACTCTTCCAGGATGAAAGGTGTTATGCAAATATAAAATCTCCTTATCATGAACTGCAAACTTAGAAGAACACATTGTAGTGGCCACTAGTTTAAATTATCAGCAAATAGCACCCTGTGTGTGAAAAGAAAATGCGAAGAAACCCATTTGTTTCTTCAGCGACAGTATTTCCTACACATTGTATTTTAGTTCCTAATACCATGAATCATTTTAAAAGTCATGAAACAAGATACATAAATGGTCACTTATCAGGGAAACACCGACATCTTAAAAAAAAGAAATTTAATAATTGATATAGAAATACATTATTTTCTTCCCGGTATGGCTGGCAGTCTGAGACTGTTGTTATACAACCACACTTCTTGAGCACCCATCAGCGTAACACCCTCCAGGTTAATCACAGACACAGAGCAAGACAAGAGGTTGAAGGTGGGGGGCCTCCACATCCCAGAAGTAAAGATGTTTAGAGCAAAGGACTCACTTTTTTGCACGTAGAGGAGAGTGCAATCAATGTGTTTCATTTTCTGTAGAAATGGTGAGCTGAACCCGTGTCTGGGCACCCATATGTTGTGCCGTGCACTTGGGACAGAACTGAGGGGAGCAGTTTGTCCTGTTGCTCTGATTGGGCTGAAGTGTTCAAATTTTCTGCAGTTTTCTCACCGCGGTGTGCCAGCAGGCTGGGTAAGTCAGATCTAAACACAGAGCTTGGCAGCAGTTTTGCTCCTTTTCTCTTCTTCTTCTGACAGTTGGGAGCTCTGGGTGGGGTGAAGGTATGTTCCAGCAGGGGCTTACCTGTTCTCCCAAGCTCGCGGTGAAACCCTGTGCTTCCTGCTGCACTGGTGGGCTCCTCGTGCTCCACCAAACCCATCGCTGCCACAAGCTCTGAGGACACCAGGGCTG
This sequence comes from Limnodromus scolopaceus, assembly GCA_028565335.1. Classification (NCBI taxonomy): domain Eukaryota; kingdom Metazoa; phylum Chordata; class Aves; order Charadriiformes; family Scolopacidae; genus Limnodromus; species Limnodromus scolopaceus. The sequence goes on from JAOXNO010000013.1 coordinate 134,183,069, forward strand.
ACACCAGATTTTGGAGACAGCTGGAGTTAGGGGGAGGAAGAGTTGGTGGAAAGCCAGGGAAGGCACCTTAACTTGGCCTTCAAAGCTTTCATGACGGATGCCATTCACCCATTGTTTTGGTTTAATTTGAGGTGGCTGCTTTCTGGACAGCAGCTGATCACCCACAGAAACCACATGTGGTGTCAGAAAGTGACAGGAAGCACCTCCTGCCTCCTGTTGGGATGAGCACTGGAGCGTGTGGTCCAGGGGTGAGAGATACTTGCTATCTCCACCACCCCCATCCTTCCCCAAAATTACTGCATGCTACCCCAAAGGGACCCGTGTCACCCTACTAACCTTTCAATAACCCTGGCCCCATCTTTTCCCTGCCCTTTTCCTTGTCCCCTTGATCTGGAGGAGGAGCTTTGTTCCCTGGGTAGCCGCAAAGGAACAGAGAAAAGGTCTTTGCTTGTCTCTTTGCCCCCAGCAGACATAGGCAATGCTGTCTGGACATTTGTGATGAAATGATGAAAAGTAATAATTATTTCAGTATTTCTCTAATAGCTTTTTTCCCCATTTGGCTTCATTTCACATATGCATTAACCAGTTTGCAAATATTATTATCAAGGTTGAGTTATGAAAAGCTTATCTAATGTATGACTTGCTTTAAAGACTGTTAGAAGAATGACTTCTGCATAATAAAACCTCAGGAATACACAAGTGATCTTAACAAATACAGTATGACTGCTGTGTGGTTTCCCGTTGCCTTTGTAGTTTCTAAGACACTATAACATTATTTAATTAGCTAAAATTTCCTCTCTCTTGAGGATGGAAACTCAATGAAATGTCAACAATGCTGTCAGTCTGCTTCAGGCTAAACTCATTACACAAAGGCTCGCGGTAAAAATAGTCCAAGACAGATTATTTTGTTGCCAAACATAGGCCCACACAACTTATGCCTCAGAAACCAGATGTGAAATCCATGCAAGTGCAGCATTTTGGGGGTTAATGGGACTGTTAAGTTCCACCAGGCAATTACGGATGCTATGTACTTTCACTGTTCTATATACAACCAGCAAAGAGAAAAAAGAAAAAGACTATTAAATCCTGCCAATGATTTCCCACAGACTGTTTGCTGAGGGATATTCTTACATCAGTCAAAGGCTGATATGAAATCTATATCTTTGCTTTAAAAATTCACCTTCTCCCAGCACTGAGAGAGTGAGCAGAGATTGTATTTTAAGTAAAATGTGATGAGGAGCAAAGAAAAAAATTGTTTCACTTAATCTGAATTATAACTGATATTTCAGAATACATGTGCTCATTACTAAGCATAATAAAATTTGGCATTTTCTATTGTCAGAGGGTTTATAAAGGCTAAATTTCTTGATTTATTTAAATAGACAGATAGGAAAGAGCAAACTACAAAAACAAGTGCTATATACTGAAGGCATGTGAATTACCTCCTTCCCAAGGATAATGCAAATTAGAAGTATGTAAAGCTTTGTCTGCACCTGGGATCTTTAATGAGGATAAAGAAAAATCAGACGGAGATTCTCCTGGGAAAAGAGAGGATCGTTATTTGAATAACCTGCAGTGAATTCTAATCAATGCAACGTGACTTTGAAAATGAATGTGGTCTTTCAACCCGCTGTACATGAGCCATAATATTAATCATAACTTCATGGTACAGTAAAGCCCATGACAAATGGTTATTCAGTGGACTAACGAAAAGACCATTCCTAGTGGGAGGAAGGCAAGGGTCATATATCCAGTAATTTTTTTGTTTTGTTTGCAAAAGTAATTTTTTTGTTTTGTTTGCATGTCTAAATGTATACATACATATATATATGCATATATGTGAGCGTGCATGTGTGTGTGCACACACGTGTCCGTATGTGTGTGACCCCAGTTTAGAACATAAGCATGAAATAGATTTGTTTTCCTTCAGGAGTAACATGAACAAGCAGTGTCTTATCCTGTTGTGCTTCGAAGAATATTATCTAGTGTTACACTAGTTAACATGAAGCTTGGGATCATTATTCTGAAATAGGGTTTTCTGGATGCATTAGTCATGTATCTTCCGGTGTTTGAAGCCTCTACTGTGCCTCTCAAAGGCTGGAGGTAATTTGTGTATTCTTTCCACTCCTAAGCTTTGTTCACTTTTGTTCCTGTATTTGTAGGAAGAGTTTAACACAAAGCATGGTTCACTGGCTGCAAAGTAGAAACACAGTGCTGATTTATTTACTTAGAGCACAAAACAGAACTTTTATATATTTTTGCCATCTCAAGAATTAAAATCAATAAACTTTTTGACATTCGCACTATTAACGTGTTTACATCAGTGAAACAAGCTGTGTCAGAAATCAGACTTTCAAAGAAGCACTTCTAAAGGAAATCAGATGTAATTTGCAATGTGTTTTAAGGGGTTAGTGTATATTTTAGCCAGAGGGTTGTTGATGCAGGGCATGGGGAAGTAAATGTATCTTGTTTTGTTGATGTGATGCGGTCAGGATGTTCATATATAAGCAGTAAAATGCGACAAGCTCTGCCATAAAATGCTATGCACTGACAGGCATGATGATATTTTGCTTTTTCTTCCCCACTGTGACTATCCCCGCACCTTCAGGAGGCCTTTGTCACCCTTGCCCATGGGTGGATGCACACCCTGGAGGTCTGGCCAGGCAGGGAGCTCCAGTGTGGCAACCCAGCCGGCACCATGGAGGGCTTGGGGTTGAGCTGTGTGGAGGTGGTGACAGAATCTGTACCACAGGGGTGTAACGGCATTAATAGATTCACATATATACTAAAGCACAACTGCCGCCCGCAGCAGCCCTCGGGCAAGAAGAGAGCCAGGGCCTTGAAGGTTAAGCTCAAGATCTGTCAGTTTGGGGTAAGAAGCACAGTGCAGAGTTAAAGTCCCACTTGCAACGTCTTGCCATCTGACCCTGGATACTCAAACCGATAGCACAAACCTGTCAGGTGCCAGCAATCCAGGGGAAGAGAGGTTATTTTTCCTATACCTAAAAAATCAGTAACGCAAAAGAATAATATGAGCAGATCTACAAAAGGAAGGTGAGTCACAGTGGACAACTGGCTGAGCACGTGCTCAGGGTGCAAAAAAGCAAACAAAATCCCTGGATGTAAACGCGATGGGATACCCATCATAAAGACTATCTTTGCAGTACAATTTCTTCTGTCTAATAATGTCAAAAAGCCCCAAAGAAATAGCCACAAGGTAATTTGGATCTGTTGGAGGGAGGTGGCGGTTGCAGAGATGCTCAACCTGGGTAGCTTCCCAAAGTGAAGGGTGAGGGGTGATTTGGTCAGAACGTAAGTAAGCTTTTGGGCAGCAGTTTACTTGAAGATCAGAGGTGTTTTATTTAAGGAGCAAAGATATAGGAAGATACAATTTTTAACAGTAAGAATAATTAGCCTTTGAAACAAGGCATCAAGAAATAAATTGAATTTTCTTCTACTTCAAATTTTGAAGAGAAGGCTAGGTAGCTTTTGAGAAAAGATGCCATAGGTCCTTTGAAAGGTGTGAGCTTGATGTAAGAAATGTCTGGTCAAATTTTATGTTCTATGTTAATGCAGTCAAACACAATGATGAAAACTAGGCACAGGTTCTTTTAGGACTGCTTCTGCCTTTCCCCATTAATGATGGCCAGTTTGGTGCATATTCTGTTTTAAAAGATACCCTGGTGGCCCCATAGCTAAGCAGCTGCCTGATTGGATCACAGTTGGTCAACTGACCCTAAAATCTATGAATTATGCTGTATACCAGTGGATTAAATAATAGTAGCACCATCCACATCAGCCTGACAATGTTTTTGCTTCAGTTGTTTCAAGAAAGTAACTGCCACTCGATCTAGTCTCAAGGAAACAAGATAAAGAATATACCTTCCTTTGAGGAATATATGAGTTTTAAAATCTTAACGAAAAAAATGGGCTTTCTTGGAGGTTTCTGATGAAGGATGATGAAGGATGACAGTAAGTTATTCAATGGCTACAGAGAGGCACCATCACCGGAATCTCCTAGTAGTTTTCTTGCCATTACCCATGGTCTGCTCTGTTCTGAACCTGAAATGAAGCTGTTATGGCTTGCGGTATCTGGGAAGACATGGTCTCAGTGTTTCTGTGCTTTGTTTTATAAGACTCCCTTGGCTTAGTTGCATTTTGTACTGTGGACTTTAGCTGTTGGTTCTCTGTTGCTTATTTTTTCTTGTGTAAGACACTCTTCGTCTATAAGGAGAGAATAAATAGCTACAGTGAGAGAATACACAGTTCTCGCACTCTTCTTGCAGCAGCTTGGAGCAGCAGGAAGTCAGACTGTCTTCTTGTCATGGACATAGACCTAAGCCATCAAGTGGTCTTTGCACAGCTTTCATGCCAGATGATCAGTTACTCAGAGGAATATAACTTAGTAGCCTGATTGTTCAAGGACAAGCAGGGAGTTTAGGACCTCAGGGGACTTTCTGGATTTCTTCTGTGGTTTTCTGGAGGGTGACAAACTCCAGTTGGGTTTCAGGAGCGATGAACTGGTTAAACCATTTTTTTTGGGGGGTAAATCACTGAATGGAAAAATACAGCTAAAGCATGAGAAGCACAGGCAAAAAGCACTTGGAATTTTTCCCAACTCCTTTTTTTCTTTACAGTAGTAGGATACTTTGATTTGATTGAAAGGAAAAGAAATCCAAATATTAAGATATTAACCCTAGATTTCAGATATATCTCTGTGTCCAACTTTAAAAACAGGACACTTTTTAACAAACTTACAGTATTCCTGGCTGTATTAATATAGCCTGGAATAGTGATATTAGTTTGCCAGGCCTCAATGGTCGCCCAGTATGGATGATCTACAGCTTGTCTCCGGATTTTTTCAGTGTGATTTTGTTTGCTAGCCATTATGGACCACTCTTTCTTGAGCTATCTTTTGTTAGCTTGATATGATTGTATTTTACTTCTAAGCTAGCCAGATCTGAAACCTGAAATCACCAGGAGAAAAATTTCACCAACTGGGACTCAAATTGACTGACCCATGTTCTTATTGCCTGTCTCCAGAAAAAGAGTTTGGATATAACTGTTAAGAAGATTGGTGTCATTAGACCAACTGTAAGATGATTAAACTAGGCTGGTCACACAGCCGGTTTCTATCTAAGCCCAAGTGACTGGAAGATCATTCTAATTTTTTTTTTAAACTATGCCATAGCTTTGGATGATTATGATATCTATAAAAAGTCTGGTCTTTGGTTATATCTGTCTTCAAACTTGAACTATTTAAGATGTAAATTTGTCTTTTTTCTTGTGGCCAGTTTTACTCAAACCATCCTGGAAAGCCTGGAGGGGAATTAGATTTGCATTGTAGTAAAGTACCTGATACTTACAAGAAAGTATAGGAATAGTTATGCATCTTTATCAATTTATATACTCTTTGTGCTGCTGGATTCATCTCCAATAAATTGCAAAGTTTCCTGTAAGAATTTAATTTTCAAAGCCATTCTGCAGCACGTCAGTTTAGACATGATCTCAGGAAGGGCTTCCTGCGTAACTGCTTGTGTTTATCCTAAACACAAGAATCATCATTGAACAAAAAAGCTTTCATTCAACAAAGAATAAAAATTACAGTCCTAGTGAAATCACAGAGAGTTTGGCTGCTGAATTTAGTTGAGTCAGCATCACCCATGAGTTTCAGTTGCATTTTCACACTATTTGAATGTCACTGGAGACGATGGAATTAGACAAAGAGAAGAAGGAGTAAAATCATTCCCACCTAACCAAAGGGGTTAGAGGGGAAAGGTACTTCATCCCCGTCCATCAGAGGAGAGACATATACTTCAAATTGCTTCTTTTGTAGTGGTTTAAACTACTTTAAGCTTTTTCAAATCCCATGGAACAGATGCTGTCTTAGATGCACAGAATCACAGAATGGTTGAGGTTGGAAGAGACCTCTGGAGGTCACCTGGTCCAAAGCCCCTGCTCAAGCAGGGCCACCTAGAGCCAGTTGTATTCAGCCTGTACCGGATTAACCAGTATTCAGGCAAGATAATGACCTCCCTCAAATTGGGGGAAAAAAAAATCCTGAACAACTCTGGTATTCAGAGCTGATCTAGTGCCTCTCATCCTACCTGCTCCCTGTTGTAACTTTCTTGTTTCCTTAAACTTCTTCCAGATGCTATTCTTTCCTCTTCCACTGTCATGACAGACACACAGCTTCTGTTTTTGGCACTCAAATCTGTACCAAAAACCCAGAATACCAGTACACTGGCAATATCAGTCAAAGCCCTACTTATCCCTGCTCTAGCTTCAGCCCTGCAGCTGTTCTCTGGCATCATTTTAACTTTGTCCATTTTAAGTTGCCATGATATGTATGAGCTTCGAAAATTCATTATAAAAGCAGAAAAGTGCAATACCTATTTTCTTGCCTCTTCACCATGAACTACTATCACTTTAGGCACAGAAGTAAAAATAGAAACAATTATGGGGAAGGGATGTCATGTGGAAGTAGGCTGATATTCTATATCCTGGTAAAATGATAGCACCAAGGGTGTCCCCACTTTCTCCTTCTATTAAAAGAAGTGGCCTCTTGCAAACATTGTTCAGATAGCTTGATAATTGCCAGTATCAAATGTAAAACAAACTGCCATGGGTAACAGCTATGATCCCATTCCTGCTAACGACAGAGAATACTGCCAGGATCAGACCCAAAAGAAACAGTAATACAAAGATCGTATGTCTGATTTCAGTCACATAGAAGGATTATTGATTTATCCAAGGGTTACTGAAATGAAGATCTGGCTCATGGTTCAGGTGAGGATGGGAGGAAAGTGATTACTGCTTTATTACAGGCCTTCCCTGTAGATATGGGGTGTGGAAATAATCAGGGCTGATCTTACAGGGAGTGCAGCAGATGCACAGCATCTGGTCTCCGGTCTCCAAGGCTACATCTATACTAGTAAACTAAACAGGCTTAGGATATGTTTAAGCACTGCTCCATGAGATCCATACTGTTTAACCCTTACCACTGTCTCTGGAGTTTGGCCCTCGCCAAGCAGGACTGCCCCAGATCACAGGTCAGTGGCTGCTCCCAGAGAGAGTGAAGATGAGCCCACCTTGTCCTAGGGGAGAGCAGAGTGAGTCATGAGCAGTGTGAGCTGAGCTGTGCAGGGCCCTGAAGTCAGAGGATGGGCCACCAGTCATCTTATTTATTTGTGTAGACATAGGCTGAAAGATTCCCCAGGTGACTGGTTCCTGATCATTCTTAAGGGGTCCCATCCACCGTCTCTCACTTTCTGTTGAAATAAAACACATAACCAAAGTATTTTTCCCAGCAAAAGAAAGCATAAACTTAAATAATTTCCCATTGGCCCTCTGATTATATGGATGAGAGACCAATTTTCATCCCTGCTCTGGTCCTTATTAAAAAACTCTAGTCTACAACTAAAGTCCTAGAACCACAAGGCAAATGCACACGAGTCTGGTCTTTAACCAGCTGATGCCAATTTTCCCCGCTCCAGCTCCAGTGCCTAAAATGGACTTGGCCTCCATTTGTTCCCTGGACACAGAACAAGGTGCTGGGACAGTACGAGTTTTGTTCTGAAATATATATCTAACTCCTGCTCTGACTTCAGTGAGCCTGACCTCACCATTGTCCTCCTGGAATCCGAAATTATAACTTGGTGGCGGCTTTGCTTTTTAATATTATATCCTAGAATTTTGTGTTGTTATATTTCACCATATTGTCCAAGCATCTCCCATGCAGAACAAACTGGTAAAAGGGAAGTCCCATGTGGGTTTCCTGGAATTTTTTGGCTCATCTCCTTTTTGGGGTTAATTTAATCAAAAATTTTAAAGGGATAATTAGATTTCTACAACTTTTTTACAGAGGCAAAAATTTAAACCTATTTCCACATCGAAGAAATTTGGAAGGTACCCAAGATTTCCTTTCAAAGTAACATCATCAAATGATATTCTCATGTATCTGAGATTTAACATTTCAGATTCTTTCCCCTGCACCTTTTATTGTTCCTATTTACAGTGCACCTGAAACACATTGTGTAATTGGCAGAGAGCCCAGATTTTCCATTTAAGAACAGTTTGATGATTTCACTTTTTCTTTCTCTCTCTTTTTTTTTTTTTCTGAAAACAGCAGGTGCTCTACATTGTAAACAATGCCAGTCGCCATAATATTATTAGCTTTTGCATTTTTATTACATTTTTGCCTCCCTACATATTTTAAACTTCATTGCAAGGCATTTTTGGCACCAACTCAGAAAGCTTCTTATTTCATAAGGAAGATGGATACCAGTGAACACAGTGCTTTGTTGTCATTTATAATTAGAAAGCGTAAGATTTACTTAATCATTAAACCACCCAATATTTGCGGGTTTGTTTCTCATTTTCTGTGCGCTACATCCACATCTGTCCCGTGCAGTACATTAATTCCCTTTTCTGCAATATGGATTTTTTCAAACATTTTACCCTTCTCTTTGTATGGCATCAAAATCGTCTTTTATAACATTGTTTTCCTCCTCCCTATCACCTTGCCTAAGATCCTGTAAACTGCATTTCAGATTTTTCACAGTTTGATGGGTCAATAGCCAGAACTGACATACCCCAGTGGTTCTGCAATTACTCTTATTGTGTACTGAGAGTTTATATTCCATCGGTTATTAAAAATGTGTGCAAACAAATGGAGTTGAAGAAAAACAAATCAGAAATTCATTTTAAAAGAAATCTTGAAAAAAAATCAACACAAGAAGGAGCAGATGAATACTCCAGAAATGCAAATAACACAAGGCAAGAATTGTCTTTATGTGCAGGTTTTTTTAATGTGTGTGTTTACATGATTTCTAGATAGAGGAGATATCACTTGAAAACAGATTTAGGCAAATGTCATGTGCAATAAATATTTATTGTTAGAATTATTTGTGGTTTAAATGAGGTCTTCATTAGCAAACAAAGGAAAAAAAAAATCAAGCTATTTTCATGTTTATACAGCAAGGATGTCTTTTGCTAAACTGCATTTTGAGCTACATTTTTTTTTTCCAGATCAATTCAATAAGTGAAAGCCCAACAGAGAACAGATGCAATATAAGAGCAATAAAGGGAAGTAAAAAAAATTAAAAATCCTTTGTTCTCCCTGCAGTACATCCGTAAATCTATTAGTGTTATTTTCCTTTCTTCTCTTTTTTGCATCCCAAGCCAGATCTCAAGTTCTCTGAAGCAATCCTTAATCAAGCTCCCCAAAGGCCTACGACTGCATGCAGCAATTTCTCCCCTGCTCTCAGCACAGATGTTTCGAGCACATTCCATTACACCTACATGCCATTACAGCTAATGGCTTATTCTGATGAAGAAAGCTGCTTTCTGCTCAGTGCAGCAAAGGGGAAAATAGCCTCCTGTACAGTTCGTACACTGCAACAATGAAATGTGGGGGCAGGTGGTACAACAGAACTCTCTAATGTTAATTACATACTGTATTACCCCCAAATTTGGCTGGTCATTAATTATGCTAATTTACCTTCCTGAAAATTAGCACCGTTCATGTGAACATTTGAGCAGTTTTTAGCGAGATGAACTATGGCACAGCGGTTTGTAAACTTAAACCTTTTGCACCACCCAAATACGGGCTCGCAGGGGCTGCAGGATGTGGCGGGGAAGGGGGACCAGGCTGGCGGGCAAGGGACCCCGCCGGCAACGGCGGCCCCATCACACGCTCCTCTGTGACCTTGGGCAGGTTGCACCTCGCTGCTCCCCGCCTCAGTTTCTGCCTGTGGAAAATTATACCTGCCTCACCCAGGCCAAATCTCCTCGTGTTTGAAGAGCAGCATTGGATTCACGAGCGCCTAAAGACCCTTTCTGCTGCAGCACGCAACGCACCAGGTTACTGGGAAAGCTGGAGGTGTTAGATAAACGATCAAAATGTTTTGCTCAGGCGAAGAGTATTTATCAGTTTGTTTTTTTGAAAAATAGATTACCAGTTAAAATCTTCCATCGGAATAAAGGAAGAAAATGAAACAATTAAAGATTTCTGTGCTCTATAGTGAGCCTTAATAGACCCCGTGATCTGCTAGAGAGGATGACATCGAAAACACAAAGCTTAGAGAGCAAAATTCTCTTCTAACTCCTTAAACCTGTCCAGGCAACTTTGCAATGATTTTTTGTATATATTTAGATTACATTAGGTCTGTACAAAGAGTGATATAGTAGCTTCAAGCGTGCCTATAGCTATAGATTGATTTTTTTTTTATTTAACTGTTCATAAAAAATTAATCTCTGTCTTCTTCCAACAAAAACTAAGATTTTACCATATTGATTATGGACCTAACAAAGTAAGGTATCAGATTTAGATTCAATTTGTTTTCCTATGAATTAAATACATTAAATCACATTTTACTCATGTTGAAATTGATTGAGTTTCAGAGTTAAACAAAATATCTTCTCTACGTTGTGAACTGTCTCCATTTCTTCCTCAAGGCTGCTGTTTTCTTCTATCCATCTCCAAGAAGCCATCATCATATTAACATAGATGACAATCTGGCAAGGAGGTGCTGATCAAAGATAAATTTCACACTCGCACTTCGCATTTTCTAATTACACCATCTGTGTCAGACTCTTTCGTGGCAGTTCTGCCCAATCTGTCAAATGCTGCATGCCTATGGGAATGCAGAGGAGCTGAGAAAATCGCCTCCATTTCCCCCACCAGCCGATCCATCACCCCAATCGGAGCTGGGTGGATATATTAGTCTAATTGGTACTGGAATGAAGGTTCCAGACTGCATATAAGATGAGGTGTTTGGGGGATGCAAGACATGAGATTTACAATTTGAATCATATTACAAGGCTTGCCCCAGCTTGTTTCATAGCAAGCTGAGAGCAAGCCATGCATGCAATATCAGCATGTGGAAGGGGGGAAAAAAAGGGAAGAAAGAAATGAGGAATATTGAAAAACAAATCATGAATGAGAAGGTGTCTCCTTTCATTACTCTTGGCTTCTTCCAGACATACTAAATGTTAAATGATTACCAATAAGTTCAGATGAAATGAATTTATCCTTGTATTAGAACGTAAGAAAAATAAACATAAAGCATTATATATCCTGACCTACCAGAAATGGCTAGATGTATTCTAATCAAGTCCTGATCTATTAAATCCAGCAGCTCTATCAAAATAGGGATGGTCCTTTCACGCTAAAAGTGTATTACTTCCTACCCGTGATGCATGAGATTAAGTCACAGAAGGTGAAAAGTTGCAGCTTTTCTAGCAAAGCTGACATTTAAAATTATCTACTTTATGGGTCAACTTTTTTCAGGGAAATTAATCTTGACTTTGTACCTGTGTATAAAAAAATTGCAAACTACTATTGCTGGGTGCAATCAAATCTGTGGTGGTATCTCCGTGTCCCTAGGCAATCACATTTAAAAGTGAAAATTAGTTGCACCTCTGGGTGCATGAGGAGTGGTGTGCTTGCTTACTCTGGGGTCTGCGAGCCCAAAAAGCAAGTGTAAAAAGTGGTGTGATAAAAGGGAATCTGGTTGTGCAGTAATATAGGCTACATGCAAAAATTGTGAAGCACATCTGGGATACGTGTTCTTTCATGACATCTTAGTACCTTTGTACACACACTATTGATTTAAAACTTCTCACTTCTGTTTTCTAGACAAAACACGCGCCATGGAGACATGTTTAAGTTCATCTCACACATCTGTGATGGAGTCTGGGTTTGAACTCGGGTTCCCATCCTTTTTGGGTGCTGTCTTCAGTGTAAAACCGGTTCACCTACAGGTTTTTTAAAGCTATTATATTTAAAATGACAGACGGCAAAAAAACTGGACCAATGAAAGAATGCTTTATTTTCAAATCTGAATTTCCATAGGACATAAGAAACAGGATTCGAGCACATTACTTTGTGCTCCTGCCTTTGGTTTATTTAGTGCAGAGCCAAAGGCGTCACTGGTTCAAAGATGTTGTTGGTCTGCAGCCTCCACAAAGTAACGCTACCAGAGTACGGTACTTTTAACACCCTTTTCTGCATTCAGAGTGAGTTGGGGAAAGAGCTGTTCAAATATTCATAAAGGACAGAAGACAAATATTTGGCAACTCCCAACATTTCAGTGCTAAATCATTTAGTAAACACAGGCTAACAGCATTAACACAAGATCAGACAAAACTGCCCAGCACCACTCAGGGCTAGGTCAGCTGAAAGTAACCTTAATGCTGTAAATCAAGCTTTTACTGCCACATATTTGACTGAACTTGTGTCTTTACTTGAACTTTTGAATTTTTCCCTTTCAAAGAAACGTATAAGACAGCCTCAAGGTGGAATATGCCAGAATGACTCCACTTCAGAGGCACAATCAATGAACAGCAATTATCTCAGATATATTTGAGCTTTTTATAGACAAAGACCTTTGTCTGGGTGGGTGCTGCGTAACATAATGTGTCTGTATAGGCTACTTCTCTTTCCCCTGTGCATTTTAATTACACTGGCATTTTTTTTTTTTTTTCCCCAAATAGCTATGAACAGAATTTCAATTACACTTATTCATGAGTGTGCAATGCTCATCCCTGCTTCTGTGAGTCTTGCGTATGGGCTCCGAGGAGGAGGCTGGGAGCCGCTGAGAGGCAAGCTGGTGTCTGCTGGGGATGGCCCGGGGACCCGATGCTGCCTTTGAATTAGAGAAGGGGCCGCAGCCTCAAAAGACACACTTTGCAAGGGGGTGTTCTCAGCCGGTCGAGGCGCACGGCTGCATGATGCTGTGTTCCATGCCACAAGGTACCTTCCACGCAGGTCTCCACAGGGCTGTCCCCAGGCTGAAGAGCAGGGTGGACTTCACTGGATGCCCTCCCTGGGGCCTCATGTATGGACGCTGGTGGGACGGTGACTTCTGTGCCGAGGGACAGCCATTCTCTGCTGCTCCTCTAGCGTATAAGGAGAGCAATTCACTGAGTGAATTACCTGGAATACTGTGTACAGGTCTGGAGCCCTCAGTATAGGAAAGACACAGACCTGATGGAGCAGGTCCAGAGGAGAGCCATGAGGATGATCAGGGGGTTGGAGCACCTCTGCGACGAGGACAGGTTGAGGGAGCTGGGGTTGTTCAGCCTGGAGAAGAGGAGGCTCCGGGGAGACCTCATAGCGACCTTCCAGTACCTGAGGGGGGCCTACAGGAAGGCTGGGGAGAGTCTGTTTACAAAGGCCGGCAGTGACAGGACGAGGGGCAGTGGCTTTAAGTTGGGAAAGGGCAGATTTAGATTGGATATTAGGAAGAAGTTCTTTACTATGAGGGTGGTGGAACACTGGAACAGGTTGCCCAGGGAGGTGGTTGAGGCCCCTTCCCTGGAGACATTCAAGGTGAGGCTCGACGAGGCCCTGGGCAACCTGGTCTAGTTGGGGGTGTCCCTGCTGACTGTGGGGGGGTCAGACTAGATGACTTTTGGAGGTCCCTTCCGGCCTGGACGATTCTTTGATTCTATGATTATGTGAGTTTTTAGAAGGTCAAGAGTTGGGGAAGATTCCTCCAACAAGCTTCTTGGTCCCATTACATGAAAAGCAAAGGACAGTATAGTAGTAGTAGCAGGAAAAACTGAGTGGATACCCTAAAGTGTCATGGCCAGAGTTCAACCACTGTTGCCCAGCATTGCAGTAACTCTGTTCCTCCACATATTCTCCAGAGCTTCCTGCACAACCCAGGATGCCCTAATATCACCCTATCTTTCTGAGCCTATGCCACGTGCTGTCATCTGTCCCCAGCACTGATAGTACAGACCTGTGGCCAGGCAGAAGAGGTATGGGCTGGGCTCGCTCTGCAGCTTTTCTTCTCTGCTGGACTCCTGTCCAAGTCTTGTTTCTCCCCCAGCCACTGAGTTTCAGAAAACACATGGGGGTTTTTTTGCCTTTGAGAAAGACCTGTCTGTCTTGGGTTACGCTTGGCCAATGAGTCCAAAATTATTGGCGATGGGCAGGCGGACAAAGACAGCGTGGTTGTGAAACAATATGGGAAAAAGCGCCTACAGAAAGAGAAAATCAGATAAACCTCTTGCTGGAGAACTGCATGACAGTATTGACAAGGTGAGAGTACATCAGAGAAATTGGTAAGAATATAACCATCGTAAACAGCACCAGTTAAACACCACAGGGTGAAGCTGCGCCAGTGCGCATACATAAGGAGCAACTGTTTGTGAAGTGGGAGAAACTGTAACCGTCTCTCGTATGAGAGATATCTCTGCAGCCAAGGACATATTGACATGCCTGGAAAATCCCCCCTTTTTTTCTGCAAGGAAGCCCAGGCGCAAACTGTCTGCAGTGGGAACGCCAATGAACCTTCAGGCAAGTCTTTCGAAACTAAACAAACACAAAAGAAGAGATTTGCTTGGCTGCTCTTTGTGCCATTGCAAAGCCTGTACCTGTTTGTTTAAAACAAAATCTGGAGGGAAGGCCCTGGTGTCATCAGAGTGCTGATGCCCCATCACCAACACCCTTCCCCGAAGCCACATGATGGTGGTATATGGGAGGTTCCCTGATTTCCTGAAAATACATGATGTTCTTCTCCAGAGAAGGGAAAGCAGATTTATTCCTTCTGTGAACTTGGAACAATCTGCTCACATAAGTGACAGAAAAAGCCATTTCTACTGTTTTCTCTTGCTACTCAGGCTGGAAGCTCAATCCTTCATGCGTTTTCTAAAGGATCACTGTCGGTCCTCATCCTTCCCACCTGCCTAAGCCCAGTGAAGTCCATGGTTTTGCACAGGTGTCATTAAGGACCTTCTCTGGAGACAATGGGGCTGTGCAGGTTTAAATGAGGTAACTGAGCTTAAGAAACCTTTCTTGCAGGTGATGATGATGGGTAAGAAGGAACAAGGAGTTGCAATTAGAGAAGTCACCCTATGCTTGTAAAATAAACACGTATGATACAAAAATCACTGGTGCAAGAGACCTAGGTTTGTGCTGTGCAGCTCTTGCAGGCTCCTTTCAGAGCAGGGCTGTGCTTTCAGCAGAGACAGACAGTTTTTTAGAGCTCATATGGCTGCAGCCAGTAAGTGTATGCATCATTGTGGTTGAATAAATAAATATCCACTAAAGGAACCTGGTTCAGAAGAGTAAAATAATTAAGAAACATGGAAAACATTACTGCCCATATTCAATTAACAGTTGAAGTATTGTTAGAAAGACAGATCAATCTGGAAAGATCTGACTAAAAGCAACAGTTTAGATAACTTGTCTGATAATGGCATGTGCATATCCCATAAATGTCCAGCAATCCTATATCATTAAGCCTTCAAGGACAAGCTTGATTGATGGCAATGTACCTGCAGGAAGCAGCTCAGATGGTAAAAACTCCAATGAGTGCCAGTAAGGTAATTACCTGAGATGATGACTGTGCCATGTGGCCAGATAGGAAGGGGGCAGGTATTGCAGTGCTCTGGACACTGCCCTGGTTCCCTTTGGTGAGAGGCAGCTTCGTGCTCTGGTGACTGAGGAAGAGGAGGCTCTTTTACTTGTTCTTCTTCTTTACTTATTCTACTGAGTCTTCGAGGTCACTGTCCCATTTTGGTGCACCTGCATTACTTTTACATGGCCAAGGGTTACTGTGTCCATCTACAGTGGCTTTATGCTTTGTGTATCACAGTATAAATGGTTCCAAAGACAAGTAAATTCAAGATGGGCCAGAAGCGTGAAACCAAAGTGACGCCATCTCTCATATGCAGAAACACACAAGTTGTTTAACAGTTAACATTCACCAGCAATGAATCTATCCTCCTTATTTATTTTTTTTCAGTCTCTGTCTCCTGTTACCATTCAGCGCAAGGACTAAAAATAAGTATGTCACAATCATGCAACCCAATCCAAGTAATCAAGCACTCCTATTTCAGTAATGCTCTTTATGTATAAATATTTCAAGAATAAAGATTATTTTTGAGCTCTCGAGTGCTGAAATACAATATTTACACATACAAAAGTAATACTTGGGACAAGAATTCAGTGAATCATCCTCCTCAGCTTCCCAACAAATGGAGGCTGTAGTTTCTTTGCCCTCATTAGAAGAACTCAGTTTATGGCAGTACGTGTACAGCAATAGGAAAGACTGACAAATCTTCTTTGTCTTGGTGGTGTCCCATTCCAAAGCACACAAGTTGAGCAGCCCTCACCAACAATTAGCTCAGCTCAGTTTAGTTCCCAGTTAAGTATATAAAAGCAGGGAAACAAGTACAAAGACTCATATGGAACTTCTGGAAGATCGGAGTTTTTCCTTTCAATCTTGCATCCATTCCTTGACTTAGCAGAGTGCTTCTTGATCAGTCCCAAGGGTAGGTCAGAGTTACACCCCAAGTCTCAAAAAGGGTTTGAAAATCATGCAAGGCTCATCTAGAGGCTCCCAGTAGAGTTGAGATTGTTTAGGCAAAGAGAGACAAAGAAAGAAGACACCTCTTTTATGGACTTTGGCAGAGGTAACCTCTGTTTCAGATATTTAGAAGTTTATCTTAAGATTTTCTGAGCTTTAAGGCAAAAGCAGGTCTTTTCCTATTGTGTGCTTCCTTTTACATGCAGAACTTAAAGTGAAATAAAAGGCCCTGCTCTTGATCTAAATACTTTTATTCATTCCTAATTTAGTTATCTCTTAGTCTTTTCAAACATGATGGTTTCGTTTAAGTCAGTGACAAAAGTCCCCTCCCACTGTTTCCACTGGGAGTGGGATCCGTCCCAAGGAAGACATCAATACGTTTGTACTTTGTGGGCTGCCTACATGTCTTTTAAACAAACTGTGATGCAAAGCAAAAGCTGACCACATTCAATATGCTGATTTTGTGTCTTGGACCCATATCTAAGAAAACAGATTTAGCACACAGATTGAACAAACAAGTTAAGAACCAATGATTATTACTGTTATTATTTACAGTATATGGAATATGCTGATGTGAATATTTTGCTTCAGAAGATTATTTTGCAGAGAGAAGCATTAATGTATTCCTCTGCTATACTCTTAGTTATGCCAAATCTAAAAATTAGCAAAACAATTCTAAGCTTGCTTAAGCAAAATTAGGCAACCATGTCAATTCTGTCCTGAGCCATCTGATATTCTACAACAACTAACATCAAGCAGCTGCTGCCCAAGGCTGACAAGAAAAGCTAAGACTCCATCCTGGACCTTGCTGGTCCATGCAGCCAGAAGTCTGGAATTTCTCAAGTCACTTAATGAAGAGAAAGAGGGACATTTACCTTTTGCTTTCTAGGAATGAATTTCACATGCAGAGAGGCAACATTGAAAGAGACAGATGTCATGTGCAGAATTACTTGTGAATGTGAAAGAGATGGTGAACGTGGCATAATATTTTGCATTGGATTCACAAAACTCAATGCTCCAAGATAATTCAACATTAGCAACAATATCATGCAACATTATCAACATTATCAACAATAGCATGCAAGAAAGAAGCACAGATGAAGTTCTGCCTCCTTTAAAAGCTATAGCAAAATGCCTATTGTGTTTATGGGACAGGACTGACCCCGGTATCCACATCCACAGAGACTTCATTTAAGACCCTGCATATAAGTACAGTTTTGATTTCAATCATACTGTAGATACTGCCCACTTTAGGAAAAGACTGATCATTGTCTAAGTAAACATAAAGTTAAGCCCACAAAAAGTACAGTGCTTTCCATTGAGTGTATCAGGTTATCTTGAGTTACTCAGACCAGTGCCTAGCAATATTAATAGCAGTAGCTACTTATTGACACCAGGAAAAGTAATTGAAATATGGAGTGGTTTTGCCACTGAATTTTAAGGGGAAAATGTTGCAGAAAATTTTCACATATCTGTTTCAATATTTTCTTCTATCAGTGTTTGTCATTCTCCTCCTGCTTCACCTTTCTTCTTCAGTGGCAAAATGAAGTGTGGAAAATAAAAGGCAGAATGTACTGCTCTGAAAGGTACAGTATAAATATGAATTTACAGTGTTTTATTTTTCCTTTTTCTTCACCACTTGTATTTCTCAGATTCCCCTTGATTGGCATGCCTTTTCTAAATAAATTATGCTGCTATTGTTTATTGTTCCATCAAGGGTGAAAAAACATAATTCTAATCACAGAATCCATAAATTAATAGAGTACAGAAAAAGGCTGAAGTTCAAAGTGAACTTCTAGACATTATTTTTTTTTACATTTTAAGGCACCATGGATGCTAAGAAAATCTGGAAACATGGAAAGGGTGATGGTATCTTTTTTCTGTGTCTGAAGGGAAATTATACAGTTACTTTTGATTGTCCACTGGTAACATTTTTGATGCTGACATTTGGCTCTTCAGTCCTGTGAGTTGTTTACATTTTCCGTATTGAAGATCATTGATTCTTCAAGCCAAGGATTCAAGATAATATTGAATTAAAAATAAGACAGTATTTCATAATGGAAAAGAACATGCAAGGAAGTAGTCGTAATATTCGAAGGAGAAGAGCCATCTGTTTAAAGCCTTGACACTGATAACATGGGGACAAACAAATTCAGTGGAACAGTTCACATGAGCAGTTACTTATGTGCTTAAAAGTTTTTGGGATTGGCCTGTAGAACGTGACTGGATTTCACTGCACTAAAATCAGCAGAAATCATAAAATATTCCAGCAGTGATGTCAAGACAATGACCATAACACTGAAAGTGTTTGCCATGTTATTCTCATTATTTTTCCTTGTGACAGATTTTATTAAGGCTATTTATTGTTAACACATGGGTTCGTGGGTTATTAATATTGCATATAGATATATATGATTCCTGTGTTATTGCCCAACAGAACTGAGATTTCAGTGGAAAGACAGACTTGGAATTTTAAATATTGAATTCCAGATGTCTTCTCACTAGACCTTTACTACACAAAGATGCATTATGCATTTACAGTTTACTACCTGGAGAGAAAAGAATTAATATAGGGGTTGCACATGTCCAGCATCTATGTCAAGCTCAGCTGAGGAAATCAGTTCATACCACAGCTGGTCCAAAATCTATCACACTTTTACATTTTTGGCAGGATGTCACCTTAGGCACTGTAAATGGTGTATGTGTGCTATATAATTATATTGTCCATGGATTTATGCACCTGTGTTGCATATTTCATTACATTTTCTTGGCCTGCTTATTAGGACTACATTTTACATGTCTAATAATACGATTCAAATTCTACCAAATATGAAACACTGACTTTCAAGCAGAGCTAAATGAAGCTTAAGTAATTTAACATGAACCAATGGAAGACAAAAGAATTACTTCACTCATAGCAAGGTCACGAGGTTCCTTTTGCTGCTCTTCCACCCACATTTCCTTTCTTTCTGCTTGTAAAAAAAAATTTGAGCTGGAGAGATGCAATTTTAATCCATTTATTTACTGACTACAACAGAAAACTCATTCTTTTTTTTTGGAAAGAAAGCGTTAATGGGACATTTACAGGAAATCACAATGGGCTTGGAATCTTTTGCGGAATCAAATCAGAGTTCATACAACAAATATCATGTGTATTTTGTTGTTTCTAAACATCAATTGGCCGTATAAAAAGTGTAATAGAAAAATTAAAAATTTGTGATTACAATGACACAGAGCGCGTGCCAACAACTCTGTGGATGGCTTTTTATCTCATTCCCTTAGTGAAAACAGTTAACTAGGCACTGGTGAGATATTCTGTAACTGCGCAACAAAAAGCTGGCACAACTGCCAAGTGTGGCATGCCAGATGTGTGAATACATTCTGGAGAGCAGTATCAGCAGCTCCAACAGAAAGCCATAGCCATTAATCTAGAGACCTCTGGGAGTTCAGGATCGTGCTGTAAAACCTAGACCCTGCCAAGACTGCATCAGATAAAGCCATCAATGCATTGTAAAAAAGACACAAAACCTATTTCATGGGCTGCACTGATCAAGCAATTACAATCATTGACTACATTAAGCAAAGAAACAGCGGGGTGCCCTATAAAATTGACTGCCAACTTGAATAATCAATAGACTCCATGTAGAGTAAATTAAATAACTGAAAAACTATTTGGAAAAGCTGAAGTTAAAAAGCCAATCTGTAATCCCTCATCCATGGAAAAACAATCCTGCATCCAAAAGATTCTTTAGCTTGCTTTCATTCTTGTCACTGGGAAATACAGTAACAGTAAACTAAGACGTTCCTTAACTATCTCATTTACTAGTTAATAATTGTTCATTTAACCCGGGCATTCATAATCAATGCATGCATTAGTATCATACCTCCCAATCTGCCAGGCTTCAAACATGGGCCTAAATTGCAGGGCTAATACTGAGAACAAGGGAACACGGAGAAATTGTATGTACTCTGGGAGACTTAAAATGATACAGAATGCTTTCCCTAATACAAGGTATATTCAATTTGGCCTGACTCTCCTGATTATTTCCAACATAAACCATTTATAGCAATAGCCATAATTTTGCAATTGATAGTAGAATGGGTTGGAAATGTTACAACAGAACATTTTTTTTTTCTTCAACAAAAGATGCTGATTCATCAGAAACAAAGGTTATAGAAACAGAATGGCGTTGACTAAAAGTTTTTTTTTTTTTCCCAGTCCAATACAGGAGGGTGGTTGACAGAGAGCTTCCCCCTTTCTCCCCCCTGCAAACACCTGTAGGTGGAGATAATGTGCTCCCCCTCATCGCTGCCCATCAAGGCAGTGGCTGGAGCATGTGCTTACAACACTCCTCAAGAAGAGATACCTGAACCCAAGTGCTGAGCAAGGTTCACCACCATGGATTTTTCTCTCTTTGGGACCTCAGATGCTTTTCTGAGAAATATTAACAGCTTATAGGTTTTTAATATAAAGAAGATTAACCATTTCTATTTTGTTTTGGTTTGGTTTGTTTTTCCAAAATTTCTCAAAATTTGGAGGAGTGGCTGTTATAGGAACAGACTGTAGTGATGCTGTGGAGCAATCTATGTAGATCAGCAGTCCACCTGCAAATTGCTAGAGCTGGGTAGGAGCTGTCTTTCACTGATTGCATTGCACTATGTCAATGGGACTCCTCCAGACATCATTTTGGACAGGGACCATCCACTGCAGGACCATGAGTGCTTCTTCCAAGGCTGATACTTTCATTGTAGCGTTAGGACAGCTAGGACCACATTGCAAAAGCATATCCGAGTTATTGTGTCCTAACAGGTACTGTTCACACTGTTAGGACTTCCAGGGCACATATGCCATAGCTCTTTGCTTGCAGTAAGATGAGCCAGGTGTTGGCACTGGAAGGCTGTCAGTGTCTAAAAGCGTTCATTACTTTGTGCCTCATTACTGAGTGGAACAGCAACCTGAGCGTAAGCAGAATATCAGATTTTAACTTCTGTCCAAACTGGGACAACTGTGTCCATTTCACGAGGCCACAGGTTTGTGTGTCTTACCTGTACTTGCTTCAACACTTGGCAGGAAACATGTTGCAGCAAAGACATAGCCCAAAAGAATGGTTCAATGGTATTAGACTGCTCCATAGGCCACGAAGGAAGGGACACCTGTGAAAACCTCAGTTAATAGAAAATATTCTGATTTTGTATTCAAGAGAAAATGAGTTCTTTTTAATTCCTGTAATAAAAATAATAAATGTCCCTTTTGAAAAAAATTTCACTTTTTGATGCCTATGCAAATTTTCTCAGTTTTCGTTCTCTTGTTTTGAAAGAGAAGTCCCTTTTTTGCAGTGAAAATATATTCTTTCTTGGAAAAAAAAAAAAAGCCTTCTGTTTTTATTCTACCAAACTAGGAAATATCAAAGGCAAAGCTGCAACATATTTTGCTTTTCAGAGAATCTGGAGAAATGTGATTTAGCAGTTTTTCCAGTGGTGCAAATATTTTTTACTCACCTCACGCTAACATGGTTTTTTTGTGTGGATAAATTAACACGTAAGTAAGGGTGTTAGGCTCTGTACCTACGGTAATAGCATGAGTTGGGTTCTTCACTGACAAATGTTTTCTTATTTTTTTTAGCTGAAACATAATGTAGAATTTTGGATTCATTCAGTCTGGTCTGCAGATTGAAGGAAAACAGATGAAGAATTGAAATTAACTCCTCACTGTACATAGCTTTTCCATGGGTTGAAAAGTACTTCTAGAATATATTCAGTACATATTCAGAATAAATCTTGGAGCGGTCATCATTACTGAAAAGGATTTTATAAACTTAGACACCTGGGAAATCTGTAGGACATTAATTCATCAGTATTTTGAGGAGTTTTGTATAAGCATTTTTCTTTCTTGGTACACAACAAATAAGTTGTCAATAAACAGTCTGGGATAACAGCACTCTCTCTCTCACCTGTTTAAAATAATGGGGACAAACCTTCTGAAAACATGCATTATAAGCAAATTCAAAGTAACTGCATATCAAAGAAAGAGAAATATGATGAACTAAAAGTGATTATGTGTCACAATAAAATTTTCCAACTTCTCTGCTGATTAGATGGTAATGCTGCCCATAAAAGCGAGGGTGGGGGGGAAGCACTGCAGAGAACCTGATAAAACATCCTACTGAAACCTATTGTATTTACTACTTATTAGATTCTGAACTCAAATAGATCTTGATTGTTGAGAGCTTGGGTATTTAAAAGCCTTAAGATCATCAATTACATTACTCATAATTTCCACATCTGCCTGTTCCCCAGCAATTCAGAAAGAGAGAGATGGCTGTTATAAGAGTCTTTCTGCAACTTGATTACGATGAGTCTCTGTTACAATATGCACTTGAAATGCCTTTAAGGATTTGAACTTAACTGTAATTTGCAGCTTTATGGAACTCCTACGTGGATCGCTTTTTGGTGATAGTGAAAATCAAATGAGTGGAGATGGTCCAAATTACCTGGAAGAAAAGCAGGTTCTTATCCACTCAAAGGAATCCCTACAAGCCTGCCAAAAACACAATGAATGCACTCTTCTTTCCTGCGTCATCTGGAAAGTGAATATCTATTTCAAATTAAACAGAAACCCTGATTAGTTCAGTTATGAAGCTAAACAGCAAGAAGACTATGTTTGCAGAAGGCATTTGCAGGCTGCAGAGAATATTTCTTCCCTATTCTGTCACTCTTTTCAGAATGAATACTTTTTTTTACAAAACCCTTTCTTTTTTCAAAGCCCTGACATCCTGATCCTATTTCTTACTAAAATCAATGGAGAGATACCCGTTATGCCTTATGGGGGTTGGCTCACACCGATGGAGTGTACTTTTCTCGTTCACAAGCATCCATACCCATGCCAGTTGAAGACAGTACAAGGTCTTCTTGCACTGAGATCAACCTGACTCTCGTAACAGAAATATGCTCTTCAGTAACTATACCAGCTGCTCCTCCGGTATTTTTTGAGTCCTACCTTTATTTGAATTCAGTCTTGTAAAGGGTGGGATTTCAAACGAAATGGAGACACTTAACAAGTTGCAGTGTAGGATGGAGGCCTGTATGAAAAACCCCACTGAAATCAATGGGATTATCTATAAGGTAATATTAAATGCAAGTATTGGACCTCAGAATTTATGTATCTGACATGTACTGTGTTGTAGAAAGAGGCTGGAAAAATGACGAATCAAATAAAGCACTGCCATAGAAATAATGTGGAGGCACTCAGAGATTGCAGAGAAATAAATACATAAATTAAAAGCATTTCCAGAAATTACTCTTGCAGAGGACAAGTGTAGAATATGCAGAAGAGTTGCCAGTGTTTCAGCATAACTTCTTCTGGGTGGTCTGTTTCTCCTTAGGTTGAAATATCTCAGTATTTCTTACATAGAGAAAAATGCTCCCACTGCCGTTTCACTGAATGTCACTTTTGTAAAGTACATAGAACTTTACTAAATATAATTTGTTTGTCATTCACTTTAATTGATCATAAAAATTACATCCTTTACTAGCACTTGGTGTGATGTTCAGGACAGAGAGTAGTCTTGTTTTAAAGTTTCCTTCCCTGTATCTGTCCTTCATTAAAAAGACCCCTGAGAAGTTCCATACAAAAGGCTAAGTGTTGGCAATAAGCCTCCAAAGATCAGGGGACAGGCAACTTGGAAGTTGAAATGGGTTTTCCAAGGAAGAAAGGATGAAAGAAAGCTAAGGGGAAGGACGAGAGAAGGAAAGCACAGGTACAACAAAGGAAATTATAAAGTCATGAAGACAGTGTATAAAGGTGATGGAAGAGGCCATAGGAGAAGGAAGATGACAAGGCAATGCACACATTGCTAAAGTAATAGAAGATATGTCCACGAAGGATAGCAGTTCTTAAGAAACGTTATCACCATCCTTTGATAAATGCAAGCAAGAATGCTGGGGCAAAAAGAAGGATAACTATCAGCTTCTATTTCGAACTACTGTTCAAAAACCTACTTTGAAAAATACTGCAAATCAGAATGCTGATGACATGAAGACTTAGGACTGTTTCATCCAAGGCACTTGCAGAAATGTA
This sequence comes from Limnodromus scolopaceus, assembly GCA_028565335.1. Taxonomy (NCBI): domain Eukaryota; kingdom Metazoa; phylum Chordata; class Aves; order Charadriiformes; family Scolopacidae; genus Limnodromus; species Limnodromus scolopaceus. The sequence continues at coordinate 134,207,471 of JAOXNO010000013.1, forward strand.
AAACAGGGAGATGTAGGTTCCATCTAGGTTGTAGGATAGGTTCAGCTTTTACCTCTTTGCACCAGAAACATTTATGATTTACTCTCTTGAATATGAAAGGAGAGGGAGGCTTTCTTCCTGGAAAATGTGACAACTCAAACAGAATGCAGCACCGTTCACCCCAACCTACAGCAGAGAAAAGCTCCTTGCTGCTTACTTTCTCTGAGTTCCTTGGCAATCCAAAGAATTCCTACCCTAGAATAAGTTTTGGGTTTAATAATTTGGAGTTTAATTATATATTTCTGTATATTCACATAGGAAGACTGAGCCTCCCAGTTTCATACAGTAGGCAAAGCCACCTTTATTATCTTTCAATGTCATCTTTGCTATTGCTTTTTTGGTCATTTACATGAGCATGGTGAGTGTAACAAGATTTATACCTCTCAATGATTCCACTCTGATCTGTATACATAAATGGGTAAACCAGTTACCATTAAAAATACCAGTACAACAACTTAGATTTTCTCAGGCAAAATACAGCTAGTGGCAAATGCTTTCTACTGTACATACCACTGCTATATCACTTTTGTGGACTTTTCCAAGTACTATTTATAAATAACTATTTATATTCTGCCTTTTCATTTGCACAGGTCTTGCTACAGATTTAGGTATCAATTTTCCAGGAAGCTTAAAAGCGTGGAAACATGGGTTTCCCTTTTAACAAAAGAAATTTTGGGAAGATGGAAAACAGCACCACTGAAGCTAAGTAATATTTTCTCATGTAACTTAGCACAAAAAAAACCCCACTATTAAATGCACCTACTAAGTAAGTATCATATGAATGACTGTATATTGACAAAAATACTTTGGATTAGAGATGAAGCTGCGCTACACAATGATGGGATTAGTCATGTGTTTCATCTACATTGCAAAATGGGGAAAATCTTAAAATGTTGGAAATGGAAATATTTTCCTCTTACAAATAAAACCTGAAATAGATGTAAGCAGACACTTGAAATAGGACTTCTTTTACCTCATTGTACTCACCTAAATGTTAAGACACAAATTTAGGTGAATTGTCTAGGGTGTCTTTGTACTTTATAGACAGAAAGAGATCCCATCAGAAGCTGGGTCACCTTATGCCCTGAATCCGTCTCAGATGAATGGAATGAATCACCCCCTGGAGGTGCTTATTCTTTCCATCAACCACAGCAAATGCCCTGGACTGCACAACGAATTTTCCAGTGCCTGAAGTTAGGTGCAGTTCTTGCTGTACAGAAGGGACTTGCATTACTCATTCTAGAGAAAAAAAACTTTGAAATAAGCAGGATCATCCTTCTATATAGCCAAGATATATATTTTAGTTTACTTAATACAGTATTAGGGACCAACAATACATACGGCCCATAATCATAGAACCATAGAATGATTTGGGTTTGAAGAGATCTTTGAGATCACCTAGTTCCAACCTCCCTGCCATGGGGAGGGGCACATTTCTCTACACAAGGTTGCTCAAAACCCCCTCCGGCCTGGCCTTGAACACCTCCAGGGATGGGGCATCCACAACTTCCCTGGGCAACCTGTTCCAATGCCTCACCACCCTCACAGGAAAGAATTTCTTTCTGGTATCTAATCTAGATCTCCCCTCTTCCAATTTAAAACCATTACCCCTCGTCCTATCACTACATTCCCTGATAAAAAGTCCCTCCCCATCTTTTCTGTAGGCCCCTTTTGAGTTCTGGAAGGCTGCTATAGGGTCAAACAGATCCGCGCAGGATTAGGCATCTGAAGAGCCCACCACTGGTCTAAAGATACCTCATATGAACTATTTGTGGGAGAACACCTAAAAGTATAGCAATAATTATGACATTTTCTCTTTCCACTCTAAGAGAAAACACCACATTAGATTTTTCTTTTAATGTTCTGATGTGTGTTTTAAAACACATCAGTGTGTTAAAACTTCGGTTTTCTTCTAGTGTGATTTTTGCTGTGCTCCTAAAATGTTTTGTTTTCCTGATCTTTCTCATGCACTTATCTCTTCCCAGATTCTTTATTAGCTACTTACACCAAACGTTAATAGTTCTGTCTATTCTCGTGTGCTTCATGTCAATTTTTTGTTGAAATTCCTTAACAAGCAGGACAAAAACTTCCTGGTCACTCAGAAATCCTTTTGGACTACAGAGAATATGTAGATACATACAGGCCATATGATTTCCTTAAATTAGCTCTGATTTGCATGAAAATATATCTTTTGAGCTAGTATAACAATTTTCTTATGGATCCACAATTTCCTTATCACTCTTGCTACAGCATGGCATAGTGACATCCAGAGTCTGACTTCGTACTGTGATCTCCTCTTGTCCTTGCAGTCTTTCTCAAAGAAACAGCTTCCTATGACAGAGTTCACTGTTATGGAAATATTGGCCCCTTTCTTTGTTCTTAGATATATGGTGGTACATTTCATTGCTCTTACATGCTTATGTTATGCTGAAGCCAAATACAATGCTACGTCAAGAGTGTTCTTGACTCCTCTTTTCCCAGTCATTTGGCAACCTAACAGTTTCAGTAGTAAAAAGTTTATGTTTGTTTCCAGGTCATAAATAAAATTGCTAAGTACATTAGGGGCAAGGAATGGTTCCCATGAAACTTGCCAAACATTGATTGAATTTTGAGATGGCGACCTTTTCAAATATATTGCAACAAATCAAATATATTCAAATATATTACACCTACATAGGAAGTTGTTATATTTGACTGTGAATTTCTCATATTCACTGATTATTATCTTGCACTTCTCTTAATATCTCTCAACAAAAAGATATTTTCTGTAAGAAGGATACTGCCTGTGCTGCAGATCAACAGAGAAAGTCAAGACTGGTGACCTTTGCAAATGTTTTCTAAGATTAGTGATAAGATTCTGCAGAGTAGTGATGAAATAATTTAAGATATATCTCCAAAGGTATGTGCAGTGGCCGAAGTAGTTCTGCACAGGCCAGCTCTGCCTGGATAGTTACAGTTGTTATTACCCAGTTGCACCAGTTGCATGGTGCTATATCCTGGGTTATCTGGTCTGTTTCTCTGCTGGTGTGGCTATGACTTCTGCACTTGAGTTGACTTGCCTGATGAGCTTCAAAAAAGCCAGCATCGGGACTGTCCTCTGCTGCACTTATCACCAAGCCCTAGAAGTCCTTCACAACCGGTGAACTCTTCACAAAAAAAAAAAAAAAAAAAGAAAAAAAGAAAAAAAAAGTAACCTGTGAACCTTATACTGGTGATCTCCATGGTTTTAAATCCAACTGAAATGGAAGACAGGTATAAACGTCAAAGATTTCCCCTAGGGAATAGTGGCTCCTCTTGGACTGTAGCTATGCAGAAGTAGTACTAGTGGTGGTGTGATTAAAATGCTAAGCACTGTGCTCCCCCATTTGAGGCTGAAACAGTGTCAGAGAGCTCTGAAAAACAGGAAGTCTAATTAGTGTGATAGACTTGAAACAGTTCTTGAGAAAGTGATGGATACAAGTCCGGGCAATAACATAAAATCACAGCTACGCAAGGAAATACAAAAGATTTCAGACATGTCTGTTACTGTATGCTGAAGTTTCATGCCTTGCAAATTCAAAATATTAGCACCTGATAGAAGCATACATGGCAGGCAAACTTTTGCTAATTTTATGGGTAAGGGCAAATTGATTGCTCAATTAAGAATAAAAACCAGGGACATAACCTAGAAGACAATAACGCATAGTAAAGTGTGTGACACAATGTATAAGGAACTGTCTCCCAATGTCCAAATGTGTATCAAAGGAAGATGCAAAGCTGCTCTTTTGAGCTAGGCTGCTGAATAAATGGATGTCAGCATGGGCTGTTGTGCAATCTATATTGCATCATATTTTCTATCTGCCATGCTGACCAAATATATTAATCTTTCTGATGAATCTGGTCTAAATTGATTCAGTGATTAAAAGAAATAGCGTTATTTAGGGATCCTGGGGGTAGCTGGCAGGATAAACTTTGGACCAATTCATATTTATGTCCAGGTAAATGCCTGAAGATAGATTAATTCAATACTGACAGTGGTCAGTGGGGTAGGCAGAATCTAGAAGGAAAAAAAAGTAACATGAGGGAAAAAAAATCTCTGGTTTTTTCATTCACCTTCTTCAGCCTCATTTTCAACCAGTTGCACAACAGAGTCATTATCACACTCGAAGTATGATCAAATGGCAGGTTTTAAGCCTATGATTGCTTGAGAAACTGCTCACAATCCATAATTTCTATAAAAATACCAGCTCCTTGCCCTCCAAATCTCTTGAATGGCAGTCCTGAGAGATGCTGGGTAAACTCCATGGAACTGAAGCACAGCTGAAGCCATCCCAAGCCCCTGTAAACCTGGACAACAGCTTCCATGGTTCAGGAATGCACTATATCCATATATGTTTAAAGCTGTTTAAATATTATTGATCCTAAAAGGGAAGGGCATTTTGCAAAGGAGAAGGTGCCCCGACATCTGAAGCTTCGTCAAAACCTGGGAAAAAAAATAGTTATATACCCATCTTTATGCAGAGCTCAATAGTAAAATAAAATCATATTTCTGAGTAAATAACTCAGGTCTGTTATGCTAACAAGTTCAAAGCAAAGGCACAGTACCATTCCAGTAACTATGAAATTGCCACCGATAGCTACTATTTCATAGCTGTTCCCAGTGTCATAGAAATGAATATAACCGGTGGAAAGTAAGTCAATTTGCAGAAAGCCTTATGTATTATTTTGCTGAGTAAAAGAAACACCAGATCTGTTTCTTGTTTAGGAAAGTCAGCTACGCTACACGAGCACACGCTGCTCTGTCACCAGCCTTGTGGGTCACGGTTCTAATAGGACTAAGCTACAGACCTCATAAAATCAAGTGTAAACAACTTCTTTCAGTACCATCTAAATCTTATGTTGAGATCAAATGGCCAGATTAAGTATTCACTAAGGTCTTGTGGTCAAAATATTAATTGAAATTTCAAGGATATCATTTTTAAAAAAGGAAGAGAATTACACCAAGGACGAGATACTTATACAGCAACATTCAAAAGCATATCAATGTACAGAAACATTAAAGAAGAATTTTTAATTGATAGGCACATAATCACAGTTCTCCGAAAGAAATCAGTGCACCCAGCATGAAACATATGAGTTTTACAAACATCATTTCAATTTTTTTTATTACCTACGAGCATTAGGATATACTTCCTTGACTCTATAATAATTGCTTGCAGTTAATTACAAATGAAACAGAAGTGCTGGTAATATTAGACTTGCACCCTGCATAAAGCTAGAAATTACTGCTATTACTCTTATTTGCTGAGAATATTGGGTCATAGATGCTAATTAGCAGTTCACAGCCCCCTACAGGAAAAAACTCATTATTATGAAAATCTGTCTTGGTAGCCAAAGCCACCACTCATGTCACTGTGAGCGTTTTGTCAGAGCAATTATAAGGTATGACAAAACTTAAGATTTACTTTTGTATGAAGAAAATTCTGAAGGTTAAAAATACAGCATGCTAATCTAAAAATTAATTGCCATATCAAGAAAAGCAATCCTGACTTATTTTGTCTTAGTAAAATCTGACTGTATATTGGGTAGAATGACAGCAAATTTTTATTAAGTATGCACACAAACACCATTTCTTTCAAAAATATAAAATGCAAGAAAAACCTCTCCACAGCTAAGTAAAAAAACAAAGTAAAATGAGACATAAGCAGCTAACGGAAATGAATGTTGCAAGGTCATACACCTAGAGCAAGGAATGCGATTTATTATTCATCAGTAATTTTAGGGGAACATTTCATTTTCCTGTAAACAAGGACCTGATTCAGAAAAAAATAATAATAAAAAAAAAAAGGCCTGTTTACCCAAGTTTTCTGCAGAGTTTATTTGAAAAATAGGAAGCAGAAAACATTGCTTTTGTGTGATTTATTAAACTTCTCTCTCCATAGCACATGCAACCAGCTTTGTATGCTTGAGGGAAAGGAGACAGTGAATATAATGCCAGGCTGAGTTCTGCTTGTTTACCGAGAAAGAAAAATGGAAATGGCATGTTGGGATGAAGCAGTGGTTTAGGAGTGGTTCTAAGTCACGTAAGGGTGAGGGGGCAGTCATCACTCCTAATTTCAGCCATGTAAAACCGGGCAGTTAGTCTAAAACCCTTACCTGGACTCCCCATGTTAACCAAATGGGGGGAGACACACCAGCCCAGAGCAACTCCTTACCAGCCTCTCTCGAACAGCTACAGAGAGCCCCTAAAACATGAGTACAGGTGAGAAGTCAAGCTTTCCACAGCTTCAGGTTGGAGGAAAAGGATCTCAACTGTAAACATCCTAAAGATACAAACGCATCCAAAGTCAGATATATTCAGCTGCTTATTGTTACATTGAGTACAGAGAAATGATGAAGGAAAAGCAGGAATTCGAATGACTCTAAGATGGGGAGGAGGACCATATGAACTGTGCTGTGTTTTAAGTAAAAATGGTTTCTCAAAAATCATACTCTACCTTGTCTACATTAGGCCGAGCTTCACTTTCAGCAGAGCTAACTAGATTTCCATCAGTGTAAAGGGGAATGGGACTTGACTACTAATGCAACCCCTCTGCTTACCTACTAATGCAAATGAGTTTTCCTTTCATCAGAGGGGATTACATTGTTGAAATTAAACAGAACAAAGCATTACTTGAAGACCTCTAATAGCACCCAGAAAAAAAAAAAAAAATAAATTCCTGTCTTAAAACTGGGAAATGAAATCAGTCATGCAATATGCTGTTAGAGAATTTGTTATCCATCTATGCTGGCACCTTGCTAATCCCCTGAAACTCTGGTATGAAACCTGGGACTATGAATAAAAACAACCCAATTCCATCTTACCCATACATTGCAGACCTTGTTTCAAAAATAAGAGATCTGTGTGAGCAAACAGAGAAGGGGTTTGATGCATTTGGGCATGTATAAAACAGTATACAAGGACTGCATTATAAATAGCTATATAAGTTTTTTCAGAGATTTAAGAAAATACCCTATGGTAGGTCTTTTGCCCTGGTGACCCAAATCTGCTCTGCTCCACAGGATACCCTGTTCTACCAGCGTACTTTAGCTACCACCCTCTGGACACGCACGCGACGCTATTACTTAGATAATGCAGCACGACAATGAATTAACAAGATGAATTGCAAGGTGTAGTTTAGCAGGCCTCTGGGAAACAATTAAACTCTGGAGACGAGTGGATTTTTTACATCGCTGTACCATAGAGGACCAATCCTGTAAATCTTCACTCATACAATTAGCCTTCATTCAGTTGAGTGGGAATTTTGTAAAATTAGGTCCTAAATTATTAGTAGCAGCGTTTTTTTTTTCTGACAGCCAAGGCCAAATGTCACTCCAATCCAGGCAATGCAAAACCAAGGTATAGTTATAACTATATGGTGATGGTGTGCTGATCACGGCACCCCAAAATGAGAAGACCGTGGAAATGGGTACATCTGGGCTAACAAAGAAACGTTGACCTGGAGGCCACCCACAGCTGACCCCACCACTTCTTCATCTTTATAATATCCTGTGTACGTTCAGCCATCTTATGCAAAACCAAGCTTTTTCAGGAATCATTTGGGCAGGGTCAAGGTTGGGGCTGGTTCCTAACACTCAGTGGGAAGTTTGGTGGAGATCACCAGCGGCCCACCCCTGCTGCCCATGGAGGCATAGATTGTGTGCTCTGAAGCACAAGTCTCCACGTGCCCTCCTCTTGCACCAGGGAGGAACACGAGTGTAACTCCTGACTGTATTCACAGCACACCATTCTTTATTCTTTGTGTCCAGATAATGTCCTTGGGTGTCCAGCTGTAGTGGATGACGTTGAGAAGATGTCTGTTTTCTCTAGCAAGCTACCAGTATCACAGCTTGGTTTCCACAAACAGGAACATTTGTGTTTCTACCTTAAAATAGGAAAAATTATTCTGCTTAATATTGTATCATAACAAAGTATAATCTAACAATGCATGATATAACATTGTAATGCAGACAGAAACCAAATATTGCCCCTTTATAAACATATCCCCAAAATTCTGTAATAAAATCAGTACGGATATGTATTGTTATTACTGCAATAACAATCAAGTAAGAATTATTTTCAGATCTCTGGGCTAGGCCTCCTATATATTATTCAAAGCATATCTCTGCTGAATCCTTGAAGACATTCAGCTAAGAATCAGTTCTACTCATTGTAAAGTAGAGCTATTAACACACTTCTTGCTTTCACCTGTAGATCTCTTTATGAAGATGTGTACATGTCATTATCACCTTTTTATACATCCCATAGCTGAAATCAAATTACATTAGTATGCATGAGAACATTTCTCGCCTAGTGCATGCAATATGGTTCTAATACATTGGAGACTAGAGCTCTGCTGATTTACCTCCCCCAAATTTCTTACAGATTCATCAATATTGGAGTTCTCAACCCAAATTAATTGATTTTCGTGTAGCTCATGTCAGCTGACAAATCTGTGAAGGCTAGTGTAGGCACTTCATGAATGCTTGTTGCTCCATGAATTCATGTCATATTTCTGTGTAATTGTCTCAGAGCTTCCCTTTGTTTTCAGATGCACAGAATGGGTCACAGTCAAGGCTATATGGATTTTTGGAGTTAAAGAATCACAGAATCACAGAATTATAGGGGTTGGAAGGGACCTCCGGAGATCATCTAGTCTAACCCCTCTGCCAAAGCAGGTCCACCACAGAATCTAGAGCAGGCTGGACAGGAACGCAGCCAGGCGGGTTTTGAATATCTCCAGAGAACTTTAAAAGTCACCAGGTGACGACCCCTGGAGCGGTTTGTCTTTATTGTTTCTGTGTATTTGTGTGCATGATTACAATGGATACATACAAAAACCTTGAAAATTTTCCTAAGCCGAAACACATCCTTGGCAAATCGAGGGAGAGGTGGGTTTTTGCCTGTTTTAAAGGGCTTTAGTGTTAAGAAATCAGGTCTTGTCTACCCTGGAGGACAGCATGTTAGCTGCACAGCTAGTCATATAGTTACGTCCCAAGAGAATGAAGAAATCTGAGCAACTCAGAAAACATCTGTTTTTAGCTATATTCTCTAGATTTCTTTTCTTAACACCCATTTAACTCCAGCAACAAATGAACACTGATGAGAAATGATGTCTTTGTTAAAGATTCAATACCCCTTGAGAGCTCCAAATAAGCATCCGAAATTCCCCAAGAAAGTTCTTCCACAAACAAAAGGTTAATTACATTTTACTGGGTATCTCTGGGTGAAGGCTATTTTTCTGCCATGCAATTACAATAAGAGTAAATTGAAGGTTCTCAGGATTTCAAGGGTTTGATTGATGCGTTCATTAATTCACCTTTTCAAACAAGGAAGAACCAAGTTTTAAATATCTTATTAATCATTTGCATTTTCTTGAGGTCATTTTTCCATTGTTACTCTGTCTGATTGACTGGTATCTGATGGGTGGATCGAGATGCCAAAGTCCATTTTTGTCCTGATTTTCTAAACAAATGAAGTGTGTGTGTTCACACAGTTGGGACGAATTTCTTCTTGCTTGTAACTTTGGAACTGTTTGGCCATTTTCAACATAATTGGACAGAGTTGTAAGTGTTTCAAACAAGTTGTGCTTCAACAGCTTCCAGGAAATTAGGTAGGAAAGGGAGATCCTATTTATACCCCACTGCAGGAGAGGCTGCAGGATGAGCTCTCTCTTTTTCACACGGAGAATTCATGACGAGTTCACGCAGCAAACACAGGCAAGGCATTGCCAGAAGCCATTCCTGATTAGACACCAGAGACCACTCTGAGGGATGCATACCTGTAAGAAACCAACCTCTGCTAGCTCTGACGCACATCAACCAGTTTGTTTTGGGGAAAAAAAACCCCATCACATTACATGGGCAAGGACATTGCAGTTTATATGCTCATCAACTGACAGAGCTCAGGGTTATTTAAAATTTACATCCCCTCAGATAAACAGGAGCCACGCAGCACCCACCTTAGACTTCCCACCCAGCAACTCTGGCCAGGATCAAAGAATATCAGCTGGTGCTTGTACACTGTGTGAAGTTCCCACGGTGGAACCCATGCATATGGGCGAAGTTCCCACTTACACCTGGAATAATGCCAACTACCATCACGTCTGCCACAGCTAGGGGTTTAGTTTATGGTCAGGGTCTCACAAGGGCACTCACTATGGCCTGATGATAGTCTTCAGGTTAACATATCGTTACGGTGATCGTAACTGTCAAGTTACCCCTCCAGTCTCAACTACTGATTGCCCTGACATTAGTTACAAGGCAAATAGAAAGAATTTCCCCTGTACTCGGCACTGGTGAGACCCCACCTCGAGTACTGTGTCCAGTTTTGGGCCCCCTACCACAAGAAAGACAT
>JAOXNO010000013.1:134225015-134337273 GCA_028565335.1 Limnodromus scolopaceus
TCACCAGTGGTGTCCCTCATGGCTCAGTTTTGGGGCCAGTCTTGTTTAATATCTTTATTGATGATCTGGATAAGGGGGATTTAGTTTAGTTTATCCCCAGACAACAAATACACTGCAGAAGAAAATGAAGCCTCTCATTTGCAGTAAAGCTCTACACGAGGCCTTTTATCTGATGTTTCAGGGACCCTAGGCCACAGGGTGTTTTCCATCCCATTCAAATAGGTGCTCTTCTATGGGATGCGCTGCAGGCACAGCTGGGAACAGGCTCTGTGCTGCTCCACCACGTACTGGCTGTCAGCGGTTCCCAGAGCTGGCACCAGCTGACAGGGCTCGGGGTTCATCGTACCCCGCATTGGCTCTCCCACTCCCTGCCTGACATAATTTACACAGTACAAAATCGAGCATGGAGAGGGAAAGGGAACAGATCCATTGGGCAGAAAATAAGCAAAGTCAGGCAGAAAATCTGCTCCTGTCAGTCTAATCCAGTTTATTCTGACATCATGGCAGAGATCTTACAGATGTTGGCAAGAGTGGACCTTTCTCTTGTTATTGCAATGATTACTGTCGGGTGCATAAAGACATCTGCAGCCTTATAAGTATCAGCAAGGAAGTATCTAGGCTCAAACAGCACCAATAATTTCTCTGTAAAGACTTACTTATACATACCCAGTTGGGGGAGAAACAGCCAAAGGGCAAACCGCTACTTCAGTTGTCCTAAGCAAATCTGTTCTTCTGCTGTTTCTGGTGCAGGGAGAAGGAGTAGCATCACCACGCACCTCCCATTACTCCCGCGCCAAGCTGGCGTGGGGGGAAAGATCTGAGAGCCTTAATAGTGCCAGAGCCCTGTGCAGACAGACAGACTGACGACAGCTGTGCGCCTCCCACATTGTGGCTACCTACTTGCAGAAGGTATAACCAATCTGGTTTCCTAAGGCTAAGCAATAAAGGTTCTGAATACCAAGGTTAAGTAATAAATACAAAGCAAAAGGAAAGTATTCCCTCAATTCTTGAATAAAACATTCCAAGAAAGTGCAGTGCTAATGGATCTGAAAAAATAAGCACAGCGTAGCGATGCAGCACAATGTCTCCTCAAGTGCAAGGAACATCATGCACACTGACTGGGTTAAATTTTATGCAGTTTCACCAAACACATTTCACATGAGAGCAGTAGCATACCCTTCGGTTCCCTGCCTCCTTTCATGCAGCAGGTACAAGGGGCTGCTCTTTTCCTTGTACTCATTAAGCACCTTCCAAGCAGACGACAAGGACAGTTGCCAGCTAAACTAAGCGTGGATTAAAACTACTTTTCATGTGCCCAGTTACAATAGTTACCTGGCAACAAGTATTCCTTGTTTTTTTTTTCTCTCCCCAAACCATTTACTGTAGGCAAAAATGTGAATTCTAGATGAATTTACAAATTAAGTGTAGAACTCCTGCTAGGATTTATTTCTTGGCTGAGACAGAGCGTGCTCCCTTGACTCCAGGCAGTTCCACAAGGACTGTACTGTCCCCAAAGGTTGTTCACTGCTTCTCCCAAACTACAGATCTATGGCATGGAAGTAAAAAGCATGGCAGCTAGAGGGCAAGAGGGATAAGTGATCAGAAACAAACCTGAGGTCCTGTCAGCTTAAAGGACCAGTTCAATACCTGTAGTCCTCACTAGACTGACCCCAGCATGTAACTGTTCTCTCCCTTCTTCCTTATAGATTGGACTTGGTGGAATGTGAACTTACGGGCCCATTACATTTGAAAAGCTTGCAGCTCCACTCACGTTCTCTAAATGATGGACAGGCTCCCCAGTGAGGTCGTAGCTGCACCGGGTCTGACGTGACAACCCGGCTAGCTGAGGATCTGTCCCAGAGTACCTGCTTGGCTTCACTAGTCAATCCTCACGCTTTCATTGAGAGACTTTTGAGGTTTGCTCATTTTTTAAAACCTGGCATGATTTTAGCTGCCTGCTTCTAAAATCTGAGAAACACCGTGGTTGCAAACCAACCACTGCCTCCCCATGCTTGCTTACAACAGCAAAGAGACTCTTAGGCTGAAGTCTGCCTAAGCCTGATGTACCTTCTTCTAAAAAAATAACTAAAAATGCAAAAATCTTTCCTGTAGCAGACTGAGCACAGCATATACGCCAGAAGGATCCTTAATGCTTTGGGAGTATGGGACAAAACAGGCTGTCTTATCTGCTGTCACATTGTAAAAGTGAATTTGTGCACAGTTGTAGGTACAGACATACAAATACGAACAGTAACAAGCATCACACCCCTAGGTCCAAGCTTATTCCTCTTCTCCCACAAGCCCACAGCTTCCATTTGAAGTCCCAAACACCTTAGATCAGGTTGTGCTGCAGTTTCACCTGTGCAGACGAGGGGGGAGACAGTTAGGGGCTTCCTTGTCACAGGTTGTGTGCTCAGCAGAAGGCAAGTCTCCGTTCCCCCATTTACGGGTGTTTAGATGATTCATGAATTCCAGCTTGGTCCAGCAAATGATTTTCTTACCTTGGTCTTTCCCTCTACCCTACCCATTTTTTAACCAATTCATTATTAAAATTGCTGAAGCTTCCAGTTTTCATTCCTTTTTCTCTCCACTACACATCAGCAGAACGCTCCTTGCCTTGGTCTCCTACAGGAATTCCAGCTTCTGTGGAGTTTTGCATGTCATCCTCTGCTGTCCCCTCTTGTTTTTCCAGCCACCCTCCCCAGTGAGGGTTCCGCACTGCTACCCCCAGCTCACAGAGAGGCACTGATGGGACATGGGGACAACCCCGCTGCACACAGCCAGGGAGAGCAGGCTGACAACCCGGTTCTTATCCCCACCCCGACCCCCAGACACCATCCAACACCTTGAAGCCCAAACGGCTCCAGCAGGGCGGGCAGGGCAACGCTTTCCCCGGCCCCACAGAGGGTGGCTGGGGGAAAGGCAGCCTGCTTCACTGCTGCAGTATAATCAGAGGGCAGCGACCTCACAGCTGCGAACTATAACCTTTTAGAAAGTGTTTAATGCAGTCTTTATGGCAGCCATTATTTTTACAGTGTTTTCACTTTGAGAAAGAAAACAGAGCAAATGTTTACAACAGCTTAACTAAATAAGCTCAACAGGTGAGGTGTGGCGCTCACCTGGGCCAGCTCGGCCCACCTGGCAGCTCACAACCCGCAGGGGCTGGAAACCAAAGCGGGGGTGGAAATGGACCTTCACTGGGAAAGGAAAAAGTTTCTTCCCCTGCTTCAGTTTTTGTTTGTTTCTTTAAGTAACAGACTGCTTCAGAAAAATAAACACACAGAAGGGCTCAGGGCAAAGATACATTTTGTATACAGCTTTAATGAAAACATGTTTTTCTTGTTAACACCTTGTTATATCCTAAAATCACAATACAGAAAAAACTGTGAATAAGGCTGCGTGCATAGACATCTCAGATTTTTAATGAAATTCACAAACCAACATAGCTTCCCCCACATGCTCGCTGCTACTGTGGCATCAGCAGCTCTGGGTGTGCGTGAACCTGGCTGAGCTCTACCTGCATGTTGTCCCCACACACAGCACGGGGCTGTAGCGCTCAGCTCTTCTCACCGGGCTGAAATGTACACAGAAATGAGATATAACTGTCAAAGCCACAGGCCGAGAGTATTATTGTTCATTAGAGATCACTTTTGCAGTCTAAGAGGCAGCCTACGTTCATACAAGCCAAGAACATCAGTCCATAGACTGGCTAAAATAGCAGAGAAATTACTCTGTGCAGCCTCTCCAGAGTTTGGGGTGGATTTTTGCTTCGCCGCATTATGATTAATACATTGGCAAACAAACACTATCAGAAGCTTTTATCTGAGCAGCTTCATAAGGCCCTTCAGGACTCGACGTAGCATGTTCCATCCAGGAGATAATATTTCCGTTTCAAAAGACTTGCAGCAGCTTCTTTCCAACAAAATTTCGTAATTTAATTCCCCACTGAACGACATCGGCCGAAGCTGCTGAGTTGCAGAAGTTAGATGGGATTCAGGAGACAACCGTTGCCATGTGGAACTGGAGAGGAAATGTCATTTAAAAAAAAAAAACAGAAAAAAAAGAAAAAAAAAAAAGTGACACTTTTCTCTGATAATGACCCCAAAGTGACTCTGTTCACTGGTAATGATCCAGAGCCCCACGTTCCTGCGATCTGCTGGGCTGCCATGAAAGAGCGGCACGTTGCTGTAATGAGTGACGGCAGCAGGAGAAAGGATCTTGGGACAATGCTGATGCCGGAAAGCGAGCACTGGTTGTTCGGTGGGTAATGAAACCCTACTTGTAACGAGGAGACAAGAAAAGATGGTAGTGGAAATTGCCAGTGTTTGAACTCTGAAACTCAGTGGGAGGGAAAAGAGAAGCAGTTTTTGTGAAATGCCTTGTTCTCAGGAGTTTCAGAGAAAAATCTGTGCTTTGGGGCGCCTGAATGCTCACTCAGATCAACTCTTAAAGAAGAAGCTTGAATTCCCTCATATATTTAGTGGCAAGAGGGGGCCTTAAAGCAGGATTTAGACCCACTTTATACCACATTATTAATATCAAGAAGCCATAAAAGACCTTTAGTGTTATTGCAAATCGGACTTTGAATCCCAACAGAGTACAAAAACTGAGGCTGAACTAGAATATCAAACCCAGACTTTGGCAAAGTTCAGAAACGAATCTCCCTTTAAAACTGTTACTCAGTTTAGAAAATAGATCAGTCATCTGATATGTGAGCTGCAATTCCCATTAGCTTTGGGGAAATTCTCCTATTGATCTGGACTCCTAGCACAACTTAACTTCTGCATAATAATTACTGCCCTTGGAACACCGCTACTTTACTGTTTGTAAGGACAAAAGAAAACTGCTGCAGATTTTACAGGAATAAAGTGTTTTGTTTCTCAAAAGGATACAGGTCTATCAAATCTCACAGAAAGTAGCCTCTGGTGCAGATGGGTAGGTATGATATACCCACTAACTCCCGCCACTTCTTCAGTGAGGATACAGTAGCATTATTTTTAGCACAGCAGGTGTAGAAAAGGGTGGTTTTGAAAGAAAGAAAACAAGAAAACAAAAATAATGAATTATTTATGCAAGTTAAATCAAAATATGCTCCATATAAATGTTTAATCAGGTTTTCACCAACTTCTCTCCATATGCTCTGCCTTGCTCAACAGCAGATTTCTAATGGAATCACTAAATATATTTTAATAGCTCTCTACATAGTATTATGCAATTCAACTTCTGCTTACAGAGTTTTTTCATTCAAAGCAGCTACAGTAAGAGAAACAATAAAGTTGCTCGGAGTTAATATTTAAAGAAAAGAATTAGTAAAAACTATTGAGGGATTTTCCTTCTGCAGCCTATTTGTCATGGGCAAGCGTTACAGGGGCTGACAGTCACGCAATATATACAGGTACAATCATTGTGCCTGTGCACGTTGGGGCGGATGAGGGTCGTTGTCACATTTGAGAAATACAAGCTACATTTGTCTGACAACTTGCTGGGACAGCCTAAAGAGAGGTCACTCTGGCTCTTACATAAGGACTCCAGAAGGCACCAAAAGCCTCCACTGCTCTCTTTCCCATCTTTCAAAAGCATACAGACGAAATCAAAGCCAGTTTGTGGCTCATCACACCTGGTTTGCTCAGTTACTAACTTTTACCTCACAGGACCATCTTTTTAGGAGTGCCTGAGAACTAAAAGTTAGTATCCTGGGTGGGCTGTCAATCACCACCAGCAATAACAGCTCCCTAACCAAACCAAAATACCTACAGAGCGCTTCTTCCTTTTCCAGCACACCAAAAGGCTGACATGCAAGTGCTCACTCCCCATTTCCAGAACATAAGCAATTCAATACCCTCAGCTTTCCCTCAGCACTAGCCACTCTGTTTCTTGTCTTCCTTTTTATACGAAGCAGCTGGTCCCTGCAGATTAACAGAGCCCAGCTGCATCTGGTCTCCAGCCACTTAACCCCTTCCGAGCTGGTTCCTCCTCCCTGTGATAGAAAACAGGATTGTCAGCTTTCCAGGAGCCTCCTGGAGCTTGCAATAGGAGCATCCCCACCAACAAAGCCAGTATAAGTTTTAAACTGGGGAGAAAAGCTTACTATGGTCTGAAAAGATTTTTATTTCATGTGGTAAGCCTCACTCTTTATAGAGCTTAGAGACAAGGGTGTGAGAGAATTAAGCAGACTTGGAAATAATAATGTCATACACAAATGTATTAAGGATTTATAGACACTTTTATAACTTGTTGAGTTTGATGTGGAATGATCTCTTCTCTCTAACTACCTAATTATTTTGTAAAATACTCTGCTGTTATGCTGTTTCTCTTTAAGCATGCTGTGTAGCGGTTAAAAAGTATTTAGACATATTGCACACCTGTATGAAATTCTTCCAGGCTTTCCAGAGGGGACCAGAGTCGTATTCACAAGGGTTTATTCTTAAGGTTTGTGAAATCCTCAGAAAACATGAGGTCAATATTAAATAGGTATTTGTGACGGCTGCAGCATTTAGTACCTGCTGAAGAAAATCACAAAAATTAAAAATTAGTAGTTTTGTCAAAAATGTCTATGTAAGAGTTTAGCTTTGCTTGTAGTAAGAATATCTTTAACCATTTTACATTGGCTAATTTTTTCACCAATATTCATTTCTGAAAAATCATTTGAAATGAGAAGTGATGCTGTTCGAATAAAATGTGTTTGTGGAGAGGGCTTCCCTTTTTAGTAATAAAGTGCTATTTTTGATATCTCAAAGTGCATGGATAGCTTAGGTAGATTAAAAACGAATAATGGAGTTGAAAGAATAAAGGCCCATGAACTTATGAATTTACTATGATTATAGATCCAGTAACCTGTTGTCTCCCAGTCCTTCAAGTTGGTTTCGATTAATGGAGTTATTTCTCCATCACTGTAGCTTCCAGCTCCTGCTCCCACCAAAGAATTTCCTCTTTGGAAGGCTGTTGTACCCTTTCCTGGCAATTTTGGTGTGAGACAGCAATCTGCTTAATATTGGTTATATTGTCTTCCAAGTGAGCCATCTAAAGGACACTCAGGACTCATGTAACTGCAAATAGAGCTGTTCTCCAGCTCCCCGAATATGCACCCAGACAAGCCTGGACGCCACCACTCATCTTTCCAGACATTATGTAGTTCGGTTTTTGCTGTGATGGAAACACTTCTCGCTACGTCTGTGTCTCCTCTCTCCAGCCCTGGGAGGAACTGAGGCTGTCCAAAAGAAAGAAGCAACCGCTTGCAGCTTAGCCCAGCCATTAAGACTTTTTGAAAACTCAAAAGGTGTAGAGCAATAAGCAAGCACTCTACCCTACCTCAAATGCATCCAGTGGGCTTTCCTGTCTTTGGCTGCATTTTAGCAGCTCCTTTTATGGGACCCCAGTGGGTTGGCTTGTATCCTCTGGACCAGAAAGTTTCTTCTAACCTCATCTGAGCCAATATTTTTTTCACATGAGACTCATGAAATTCATTGCTTCATGACGTGCTTCTGACCCTGGGAAGCCCCAGAGCTACAAGAGACAGAGACAGCTGTTAGTCTAGCAGAAACTGCCAGGTTTGCGAAGACCTTGTGATGGACCCAGAACATCAGCAGAAGTAAAGGACCCTGGGGGAAGAGCAGACCTTAGCTCAAGTCAGACTTAAAGGAGAGCAAAGGGGAAAGCAGGGAGGAAGAAGAGTTAAAGTGAGAAGAGAAGAGCTAAAAAGTCTAACTCTGAGCCAAGGAGATCAGCTGAAGAGGAGTTTGTTTGTGCAGGGTGATAGCTGGACTGGATTTGTGCTGGACTGAAGCAAATGTGAGGCAGGAGGATGTGGAAGTATCTGGTCAGGCTGGGAGGGAAAGGGGTTGAATACAGAGATGTATAAAATGAGAAGGAACATAAACTTTAGAAACTAAGACAAATATTCTTAGAAATGGAGTATTAATTGTAGTTTTGAGTCCTCTCCTTCCTGTGGTGCTTATAACTGCACTAATAGATTAATATACAATGCTGCCCTGAGTGCAGAGTCTGTATGCTTCACATAAGACAGGCTGGGATTTTTTGGGGGCAAGGGGGAGAACTGAGAATGGAAGGCCTCAGAAATTCCAGTCTGAATGATCTACTTTTATTTCTGAGCGGAGGAAGAACATAATCCAGAGTCACTGCAATCTCCATCCACCGATGCCCCACAAAGCAACGGATGCAAACGAGGAGCTGGTTAAAACCAGGGCGTTTTTAGTGGCTGAGAGACCCCATCACTCACCGCAAAACCTAACACGAAACTGCCCACCGCTTCCTACACCCGCTAATCCATCCCCGCCTGGTCTCCCTTCATTTTTCATCCCGTAGTATTCAGATCAAAGCATTCTTGCCATACCGTCCCCTTTCCAGGGAGTAATGTAAAAAGGTTAATAGTTGAAGGTCACCCGCCTCCGTCTCTCACCGCCCTGTCTGCTGCCATGCCGGGTAAGAGTGCAGGCCGCAGCTGGCGCGGGGCCGGGCTGCAGCCTCCCGCTCACCCGGCCAGCAGATGCGCCGGGGCCCGGTGCTGCCGTCAGGGTGCACCTGTTGGGCTTGCCACCATCTGCTAGCCAAAATGGTGAAAAGCTGGCCACACCCAGCGCCGGCCGGCTGACAGGGAGAAGCTTAATCTCTTCCCCACAGGCTTCAAAACGGCGGCCGGGGCGCAGGCCGCACAAAGGGGCGCCCGGCACAAAGGCCCAACCCAGCTCGGCTGGGCCTCGGGGGGCACCTAATCTCCCCTCATGGTGGGGGGCTGACAAGAAAGGGCTCGTTAAATACATCTAGAGAGCTATTACCTGACAAGAAAGCGTCGCATAAACTGCCCATTTTTTTTTTTTTTTTAAAGAAAGAAAGGTATTAGGTTAACATGGATACTAATATTAAGCAAATTAAACCACGGTGGTATTTTTTTTTGAAGACTATTTAGCGGTGTGGAAGCATTGTAAAGACGCCGGTGCTGGTCCTCGCTAATGGGGATGACTTGTAAGCCGCATAGCTTGAACGTTTCCTTTGGAAACTGGAGGCTCCGTTCAGCACACACCACGGCTGTTTCCCAACAGGAATTACCCGACCTGACGGAGCCAGCCCCTGCAGCCTCTCTCCAAAAAGTACAGGCTATGTGGAACCTGTCACCAAAGCGCTTTAAAAATGCCTTTGTTATCAAAGTGCAAGAAACATGTGAAACACAGACAGGATTTATGCAAAAAATAAAGGTTATTTCAGAAACTTCCCCTTCCAACCTCTAAGTTATCCACAACGAAATGCTACAGAAACTAGGGCATACGATTGCATGATCTATTCAGGCTTGGATTCGGCGTTCATTTTTGACAAATTTTCCAGCATTCAGTTTAACACTGAGGCAATAAGACAGACGCAAAGACCACCTGCTGACATTGGACCTTGTCTTGAGCCCTTCTTGCGGAGTGCTCTCAGTTTCGTCAGGCTGCAGGAGCGGCAGCCTCGACACCTCAACTCTTGGCTTCTTGGTCAGGCGCACCTGATCGTTCTCCCAGCATTTCTCCCCATTAAATGTAGAAAGTCGTCCCTTTGCTCTCCCTTAGGCTGCCCCCTAGTTCCACAGTAATCTTGGGACTTAGTTCTGTAGGTAGCACAACCTTGCCGGTCTTCCCCTCCACTAGCCCATGGGCTCACGCTGTGCTGGACCGGACCGTGAGCCCAGATCTGCACAGGTAATGCTGGAATCACAGAATCACAGAATCTTCATGGTTGGAAGGGACCTTTGAGATCATCAAGTCCAACCATACACACGAAAAAAAAAAAACAACAGAAAAAACCCCAAACACACACACTGGGGGTAAGGCTGGTTGTCACCCAGTCTCTGCTTACAGGCGGTATGAAAGCAAAATCCCCCTGTCTCTGAGACCTTGAGCACAGTCACTTCGTTAACATCAGCACCCTGCGCTGTTTGTTTCCTTTTTCTGTCCACCTATGCATTTATGCCCCAGGGCTACACCAGGAGCTAACTGACACAGAGACTCATCTTTGTGATCAGTCACTGCTCTACAATGGCACTCCAATTATTATTTTTTTTTTGGTCTTCCCCATCAGGTATATTAATAGAAATATAGCAAATAAAATAATAATGACATAATGACAATATTATAAGAGCTGCTCATCACCCTTAGGCTCTGAAGCCGGAGAGAATTATTTCGGTACGGAAGAGTTTTTCAAGGAAAATACTGAAAGTTTCATCATTTGAAATATTTTAATTTAGAGTTGATAAGGCAATGGAGAAAGGGGTAATGATCTTACATCCAGAGGGATTAGGACTTTTCTATCTCTAAATTTGCAGAAGCTATCTGAAAGCAAACATTGAATAGAAATGTATTAAATTACTGTCAGCAATCCAAATTTTTTAAGAAAGTTAAATATTAAAATATATAAATAAATTACAAGTTTTCCCTTTAAAATATGCACGAGGTAATTCAGAGCAAATGTTAGAACAAGTCCGTCTGCTAAATTAGTTGCAAGGTACTAGTGGCTACTTTTCCATTTACACTAATGATGAGAAATGTAAAAGGCCAGCTTCATAATTCAGAGTGTTCATTTCGAGAGGTTCCAAGAACACTTATGCTAGATGTGTCTGTCTAGCTAATCAGCCAGTTTCTTCTCTCCTTTTAAGACCGAAACGCAATTACAGAACCTGTAGTTCCAATCTTTTCATTTCCTCTGCCCCACACTAAAATATGTTTCAATGTAAGGAACGCTGGAGGATGATAGAGTTGAATTAACACCCTTAAACTAAGCATATTGCATTCTCTTAAATCAATAGTTTCACTTCTGCCCTCAAGCAATATGTGATTTGTAAATTTGAGACATGCTACCTTTAGGCAGTAGGCAATCTCTTTAAAAACACTAAAGTAGGCAACATATGGTGGCACTGTGCAATATGAAATTGTTCTAAAGATACAAGTTTCCAGCCTCAGTGGTACAAGCCCAATTTTAAATAAAACATAGTATCATATGGTTCCTGCTTAAACACTGCAGTAAAAAAACCTGGCTATATGGTCATCCTCTAAACAACAGAGGGAACAGTTTACACACGTACACTCGAAAATCCACTGTCTATAAACACGCAGTCACCCACTACCTTTCAATACAAGTAAATACTGAAATATGACAGCTTGTGTATTTGCAGACCCTTCTAAGCTCATGGATTTCTCTCTTCTTATTTTTATTTTTGGTTTAATCACACAAACACGACCATGGGTATTTTTTGTTGTCAACGCATGTGTGTATCTCATAAACCACACATTCTATGTTCACATTTTTCTACCGCCGAGACCAGCTGGGTCACATTAGTCATGTCAAAGCATGTCAAGGACTATAACATGTAATTCAGCCCGATGTTACGGTGAAGGTGAATCTGTTCCATTACCCACGCAGAGAGGGGATAGTGGTATTTTAGCTCCAGGACATGACTTTTTACTTAAGTCTGTTCTTATTGTCAAATGCACATATAAATTCCCAAAGCATAACATACCTTTTTATCCATTGGTCACAAGGACAGGACAGAGATCAGAGGAGGAAAATATGTTTTACTATTAGTCATCAATGGCCTGATCTGGTAGCTTAACAATTGATTTGAAAAAGTATAGGACTGGATTAGGAAAAGAGAAATTATTCCTGTGTTGGCATGTGAACAGCCAGAGCTGAACTTCTATTCCTATTTTTGGTGTTACAAAAACTGTACAATTGCTTCGGTCTGTAATTTAACCTTGTGTATGTTGTACTTCACTGTTCCTGTCTCGAAAATGGAGAACCCTTCCTCCTGAATAATTTTCTTGTAAAGTAGGGATAAAGAAGGTTATATGAAGGCTTCATTCACTTCTGCGTTTTCTCTGTAGCCCTTGTTCATTCTCTTTCCCACAGGTGGACTTCTATAAGAGGAACCTGAATGTTCCACCCACTGACAGCTCTAATCAGTCATTAATTATAAAAGGCCTCCTGCCTTGATCAGGTTGTCTCTTTGGCTCAGACTCCTACAGTGGCTTTATGTAACAGCCTATGGTAGCAGGGGCAGCTGGACTGTATATTGGTAAGAAAGTGATGAAAGAATCTTTGGGAGCCTGGATTTCTTCTCTATAGGAACGTTACAAATTGTATGCTGCACTATTGATGGTGCAAAATTCATCAGTTGTCCTCAGCCATAGACACTGGAAAGGAAATTAGTGCTACACTCCTTTGGGAAGCATGGAATTGGATTAATCAAGAATGCTTAGTGGATGCATCAGCTTATTCCTGTGGCAAATATATTCTTTACAGACAAATGACCTCTAGGCTAGTCCTTTGAAACTGGATATTTAAAAGTGTTTGGACATCTAATACTCATTGACTTCAGTGAATTTAGACACATCCCTTTAGAATTCTGACTCTTACCCATGTGATTATGAAAGGGTTAGGACATGGCTTGCTCTTGCCCAGTTGCCATCCCCACTTGATCAACTTCCCCAGGGATTCAGCAATGGCAAATCATAGGTAAGAATAATGAAAAACCACAGATGAGCTAGAAATGTTTGATTAGTTCCGGGAAGTTTTCTTTTTCTCCCACTGAAAAAATTCTGAATTGTTCTCCATTGGATATTTTTCAGTGACCCCAAGACAACAGAACATCACTGCATGTTGTTATGCCTCTTCTGCTGCAGCAAGGGCCTCCTCAGGGCAGACCAGTGATGCAGTGACCTTATCTTGTCTAGAGGATTGTGCCACTTAGAATAATTAGTCAGGGTGATCACACCAATTCTGTGGTTGGTATGTGACCTGGCAGTAAAATAAATATATTGGTATTATTTAAATTTCTTTTCTTGGGCACCATCTACATTCAAATAACCTTCAGACATGCCTTGATGAGTGCCACAAACCCTTCCTTTGTAGATTCTAAGTCAAGCGTAAAAAGCAAAACTATCTTTTCTGTGACAGACTTACCCGTGGGTCTCTCCACTGTGCATCTTCCCTATTTTGAAAATTTCCACAAGATTTATTTCAGTTAGTGTGCTCTGTAACAGCTAATCTTATTACAAGCATTCTGAGCCAAGGATGCTGCTTCTACCTGCTTTTGCATCTCACTTGTTGTGTAAGTATATTGTGTAACTATTGTACCCGTGACTTCGAACTGGATTTTTGGAAAGACAAATGGGCTCCTCCTTTTGCACAACTAGTTATAGCTGTGCTGAAGTGTAAGGAGCTGGGATCTTTTACAAGATATATTGGTCTTACTCCAGCTTTTATTTTACTTGTTATGGCACTAATTGTCTCAGGGATGTTCTCCTGATAAACAGAAGAATGAGTTTACACATGTGGATATGTCAAAGTAATGATGCCAGGTAAATATTTTGTCACTACTATTAATAATGGCAATTATGGAGTCCCCCTCACGTCAGCAGAAATAAACACACGCAAATCCTTACAAAAGACACATTGCAACTTGAAAGGTTCAAGATCAAGAGCAAGTTAGACCTCATATTGTAGATGGGCCGGGAAACAACAACGTGATACGACTTTTCTTCATGGTGTTGTACCAACATTAAAACGCTTCCGTTCATGGGATGCATTAAAAAGTTGTATAGTTTAACAAAGAGACAAACACAAGAAGCATCACTCTGATCTTTACTAAAACTGGATAACTTCTTACTCTACTTTGACTTCTGATATTTCTTTCCAAATATTGTCTTTTTATTGCCCTTGGTAACATAATAACGTTCAGTGATAAAAGAGAGTCAAGTTTCAGTTTTAGCTTACAGAGCCCTTTTTGCAAAAGTTGAAATCCAAAAGGAGTTTTTGCTAACTTGCAAAGCTTGTACTTTAACTAGGTTCATTTTTCAATTAATTAGTGATTCACCCCACAGAGCCAATCTAGCATTTGGGTACATATCTTTGGAAAAAGTTCCCAATAGTGGCACACAGTTACCACAGTTACACCTACAAGGGTATCAAGTCTACGTGGAAATGGCCACCCACAGGGTGGTCACCTGCACATGCAAATGCCGTGACCCCTGAACACAATGCATCATAATGATGTACAAAACCTATATTTGCTGTGAATATCATCAGAGGAAAGAATGCATGCAGGGTTGCAACAATCCTAGTAATACTGTCAGACAGAGGACATTGTGACAGTCCTCCTCTGGTTCCTGTCCCCTTCTTCTCTCTCAACAGAAACCAAGCAGAACTTGTTAGCTATTCGATTGTGCTACCGAGTTAAGAGATATGTTTGATTAGATCCTGAAAGCTCTGGAGCGGGTTGGTCTGTACTTGCATTTTCACAACACGGTCAGGTAATATTTGTGGTATTTCTTGGCAGCGGCTAAGACTCAGGTGAAACATGGCAATTTTGATTATATTTTATCAGAGCTCTGGGACTTTTCAAATGGGAAAATCAAACAAAAGTGAAATGTTTTTAATATTGCAATAGATATATATAAAATTTGTATGTACTTTTATGCTGAAGTGGCTTTGACAGAAATACTTTTCAGTACAGAAAATTTTCCTAGTCCTGTTGAGAACTGCCCCAAACCTCTAAGGTAAGCATGTCTCTGTGTGGAGAATACACTGCAAAGAATAGGTGATAGATTTGGCAAGTCTCTCTTTTTTGTCTCTACCTAACACAAACAGGATCCCACATGTGAGTTTTATTTCAGACCTCTCATAAATACAAAGCAGAGGAAATGTTCTCATGAACCCCTGCAAAGAGAAGCCATCAAACCTCACCTCCGAGCTGTAAAACAGTATCATATGCTTCAGGTACTATGATGTATTCCTACTTGCAAATGTCCTTGTGCTGTCTGGATTTCATAAATCAGATTGCAGAATGATAGAAAATTGACGTAGAAGGAGCCTGATAAGCTGTCCAGTTCACCTCATTTCCAGTGCCGCATGTTTTCAACTGTTTTGTCAGTCCTTGTTTCAAATGGGCCAAGTAGTGAGGCTTCCATAATATTCCTTACAATTTTATTCCATTGTTTAATACATCTCATTGTGTGGGAATTTCCTCTTCTTGTACAGCTTGAAGTTCCTCTGCTTTAATTTCATCCAATCATTTCTTGCAATATCCCCTCTGTACCAGGCATAAATATTTAATCTTTCACTTGAGGTTTGAATCGTTTCAGCAAGAGTCAAGACAAATGGAGCATTTGCACGGATAACAGAAATATCTAGACTCATTATAGCTAAGGAAAACGTGGATTTTGGAAAGGAGATAAAACCTTTGCTTGAGAATTTTGACTGCCCTTTTACTACCAGAAATTACAAAGGAACCTTGCTGAGTGCAGACTGGGTCTTGCCTGACTGCTCTGATGTTCTTCACCTCTCGCTCTACCCAGCACCTACTATGCATGAGCTACCCCCTGAGATGGAGTGCTTGGAGTATTCTGCGAATTTGAGGTCCACAAGGACATCAAAGCCTGCTCCTGTCTGATAATTCCCACATTCTTATGACAGAGAAATGGGAGTTTCACAACAATGGGAAACAAAGATTTCAATTTTTCAGTGGCCACAAGTAACCCTTAATTATTGTGGCTGGATTCACGGGGAAGAAAGGAGGGAAACGCAGGTCATTCTACCTTTCTTTAATAATTTTCCCCATTTAGACATGTGGATATTTACTGCTTTTTATATCTGTCCTTAAAGGTCTGCACTAACATCACAACTTCAGTCTAGTCTCAGCTGAAGCCAGAAGCATTGCATGTGCCTGCTCACTACTCTGAGCACTAGAAACTCGTGGTGTCTTACCACACTTGAAATTCTTCCCCACTCTCCACGGTCCCTAATAATATCCTGGACATGTACCTTCATCTATATTCATGAGAGTGCAGATGCAGCCAAATTAGTGGCAGCAAAGCACATTTTACACTGTAGAAAATACAATCTGTCTTCTTTTTGATTTTTTTTTTATATAAAAAAAAAGTTTTATTTTAAAAAAAATCAGACAGTAAGATTTAAATTCAGCACCACCCGTTGCAAGAGTCTGTTTAAAAATGCACAGCTGGCTTGATGATGAGTGACAAATCAAAAGTCAGAGTGAAACTTCCCAATCATCTGAGCCCTTGCCACCCGATTAGCAGAAGAAAAACAGGGCAGATGGAGGGAGACGCAGCAGTTCGGAGGGAACAGATGGCCACTACGAACTTGATATATGAAATTAATAACACTTTCTCAAATACAATTAGTAGCAGGAATACATTACCTGAATTTTCATAACTGTGAGCAAGCTGACATTAAATGAGGTTTTTCAGATTAACAGTCAATATAGCATTGATATTTGGAGAGAAATAAAAAATTATATGGAAAGTAATAAGGACCTTTCTGCTTTTTGTGCTATAACTGATTATGAGTGCCCAGCTGTACAAAGCCTGCATGATTCTATACTTTGAAACTCCCCAGATATGTGCTTTTATGATTAACTCATTTATTTCTTAAACCAAAGACAGGCGCCATGAGGTTTCACACAGATTCTGACTGTGTCGTGAGAAGCCATATTACCGTGAATGTTTTTTTGGTCCTTACTGCCAAAGGCTTATATAAATCTGGTATATAATTTTCAGAAAGGAAGACTGGTTTTGGAAATTTGTACTGAGATGTCTTAATGTGTCCTGACTTCCCGTGTTTCAACACCTTCTGAAAATCAGGTCCATTTAATTTGTCTTTAATTGGGCATCCAAAATAATTAGCCTGCTTTGAGAATGCTGATTCCTGCCTTTATAGATAGTCTGTACAGAGGGGACAGGATTCAGAACAAGAACAAGGAAAAATGTGTAATACATTTCAAAGCCCGGCTCATGGCTTGGGAAGAAACAACATTACAACACTGCACATAAGCCAGCTCAGTGGATTGCGCTGACATACTCCGCCTGGGTGGGTGGATGACAAGGATCTTGCCTAGTTCCCTACAAGCCCTGGCATACCTAGAAGGATGATTTAGTAGGTGTTTCTTTAACCACATCTACTGCCACTTTTTCATAAACCAGTGGTGGCAGAATCAGCTGAGAGGTCATTTTCTCAGCTAAGAAGAAAGTGTTACAAAGAGAATTAATAAAAACAAATACTGACACTATCCTAAGGCAACAGTAGTAAAAATTATTTTCTTCAAGCTAAAATTGGCCTTTCCAGAGTGTGTGCATGCATGTGCATACACACATCAAGGAAATAATTTTCTTTTTCTTCATGAGCAATTTTTTACTGCAATAAAACAACTGTCGCTGGAGAACCTTAAATTTGAGGTTGAATCCTGCTGTTATTTATACCAGTTTATTAAGCTGAAGTTTAGAAGTATAAAAAGGACATTCCGGAAAAGCCAAGATGGGATTGGAAGCACAAGAGTTACTGTAGAAACATTTTCCTGAGATAGATAGTCTGAAATAAACAATGTCATTTTTAGTCTACAGGAATTAAACAGTTTGTTCTGCGTAAAATACTCTTGAAAGGCCTGAGGAAACCTTTCAATCCTTTGCTACCTGATACCTGGGATGATAAAGAAATGTAGTTGAGTTTCTTTCTTTCACTGTCACACAATAGTTACTTTTTCTCCCTTTCCTCTCTGTTTTGTTATTTTCTTTATTGTCGTTTCCCCAGCCATAGCCGACAGATGCAAATGTAATTTGTTTATGAATCACAGCACATATTTATGTGAATATACCATATGAATATGCTTGCAGTATGATTTCAGCTGGGTGAATACTGCAAAAGATGATTTGCAAACACTGCTATGAATAAAGGGCATGATACAAAGCTCGTTGCGATCCATGGGATGACTCCTGTTGGCTTCCACGAGTCTGGCTCAAGCTCCAAGCCAAGACTTTCCATTCAAAGGAATTCTTCCTTGCTGATTGTCTGTTGTTCTTGTTTACCCAGGCAGAGCTTTGTTCGTGCAAATACTGCGGAGAAGCTCCTACTTGGGGTATTTCACATTCCTGCACAAATACACAAATTTTTTCTATGACTACATATGGTCATATGGAAGTGTTATCAACATGACAATCTATGAGTAATCGTTATTAATAATGGATACAGCAGCGAACCATGGAGAGTTCAGGAGTCATAGACACATGCATTTTATTTAGTTCTTCAAACAAAGATTCTTCTGTCCCAAACAGAGCTGTCAGTCCAAGATTAGGAGGTAACAGAACTGTGAATATAGCAACCAGGTAGAGCTTGGCCTCATGCTTCCCGGAGTCAACAGCACATTTCCTACTAACTTCAACAAAGGCAGGATCAAGATTGTTCTCAGCACTGTAACTTACAAAAAACATTGAAAATAGAAATGAACTTGGGCTTTAGGTTTCAGAATTTTTAAGTATTTCCTGATTCCTTTAAATTTCAGTTCTGCAAGGTGTCATTTCAATGGACGTTGAACTCCCCGGACCTTATAGAGCTGGGCCACTGCCAAAGGGCATAGCTGTTAATCAGTCTCATATTCATGGACAATGTCTATTGTCTTTACTCAGATAAGCAGAATTTGGCCAGAAGTACCATTTCTCACACCAGACACACAACAATGTGATTAGCATCAAACTCTAATGAACAGTAATGAGAAAAAGTGTTCCAACAACAGAATGAAAATGCCTTTTAGTGCAAATGTTAAAGCATCCCTTTTTGGATTCCCACTGCCAACATTTAAGTTGCAGAATTTGGTAATGTTTATTCTTCAATTCTAGAAACTCTTTACAACCGCCTTCAGTCTTGTCTTTTTCACTTCCTTGCATGGCAGAAAATATCTGCAGATGACGATACAAACTGGCAGCAAACAAAATCTTTCTATGTATTTAAACTTTTGCTGTTCGCTTGACTCAGTGACCCAGCGGTATTGTCCAGAATTGCATTAACCAGTTCCAGGCAGTGGAGACAAAAATTCCTTTCATTCATCAACAGATAAGGAGTTTTGACAACTCTCCCTTGGGAGCAAGAGGGGGGGGGGGAAAAAGCAAGAAGAGATTACAATGTAATAATGCAGAAAGCGCAGTCGAGGAGCCAAAGAAAGACTGAAGGAAGCTGTAGGGCTGCCTGGGCAGACAGGGAGACTGCTATCAGAATTGAACAAGAGAAAATCCAGACCCCTCTTCCACTCCTCTACCTGTTTCTTCTCAATGTCACTATCAGTGCACACAGTGATATAAAACAGGTCCAACAAGTATTCCAGTAACTCCTCAGGACCACCAGGGCAAAACCAAAAACATTCAGGGCTTGACACTTAACCAAGGCAACATGCCAAGCTTATCACATGTGAAAAAGCCTTGTAGAGGAAAATAATCATCTTCATGTTCACAGGGCCTGGGTGTTAACTCTCCAAAGAGTCTCCTGTATTTTCCACTCCTTTGACTATTGCAGCTGAGGGGGTTATTTGCACGGAAATTCAAACATCTGAACAGATTTCTATTGACTACAGAGCATGGGAAGGAGCCAGAGATTTCTCTTTTGTATCATAGCGCTGATTAGAGATAGGGAGCTTTCTTGTTACCGCAGAGGCTTGCGCAGTGAGATGGACTGAAGTATGGCTGACTTTCTATGTGATCCAGAAATCACTTGAGGAGCTGAGCAGAAGACAGCAGTTCCAGTTTCTTACAACCCTTAGAGTTTCAAAAATTTTCTTTTTCTTTTTTTTTTTTCCAGTGGAACATGGTGAGAAAAAATAAACTTTTAAAGAAACGTTATAAAAATGGCTTGTGTCAACAAGTTGTAGTGACCCCAGACCAGAAATGGGGCCCCCTGCCCAGCTGACTGCCAGTATTTGCTTCATGTCTTTCTCCACCTCTTACGCCTGGAGCCACCAGGTCCAATGCTAACACATTCGGTAACGACACTTCACTCAAAATGTTCTTTTTGGCTCCTACCTGTGCTTTCCTGGAGGAGGTGGAGGGCTGGTTTTCTAGCCGTGAACAAAGACGACCCAAATTCAAGGTCCCATTCTGCCAGGTTCAGGGTATGAAAGACGAGACTCTTGCGTGTAGGACTTCCCCTTTGTTCCCCTCTCCCCAAATCACCCAGAGCAGTGGCACACACAGAGAGCTCTGTCACAACTCAGTGTTGCTCCGCTACGTTTAATCATGAAGGAGCAAAGCTTGTTGCTAAGCCTCTTGTAGGAGAAAACCAGGGCAAACTTGGAGTTTAGTACCTGATGTTATTTGAAGGTAGCATTCAGTCTTTTGCACCTGAAGATGCGTGATCCTCTGCAATGCTGAAGGCCTTGCATCCTCAGCCCTTAATCACAAGTGTTAGGCATTAATCAATGTTAATTACAAATATCATACACACACATGCAGCCATTCAAGAAAATATCACTAATTTTAATTGGATGCTTTGAAACATATTAAAATTGTGGCTGCTATTCTTCCATTGAATACTACTTTATTTCTCATCATTAGTTTCCTACCACCTGTATCTGAAGTTCCCCTCCAATATAATTCAAAATTCCCTTTGCTGTTACTTTTGAGTAAGTACTTGATTCTCTGAAATACTGCATATGTGCTCAGTACTTCATAGAATCATAAAATAGTTTGGATTGGAAGGGACCTAAAAGATCATTGAGTTCCAACCCCCCTGCCATGGGCAGGGGACACTTCCCACTAGAGCAGGTTGCTCAAAGCCCCATCCAGCCTGGTCTTGAACCCCTCCAGGGGTGG
The DNA here is from genome assembly GCA_028565335.1 of Limnodromus scolopaceus. NCBI lineage: Eukaryota > Metazoa > Chordata > Aves > Charadriiformes > Scolopacidae > Limnodromus > Limnodromus scolopaceus. The sequence goes on from JAOXNO010000013.1 coordinate 134,245,643, forward strand.
GGCACCAACAACTTCCTTGGACAACCTGTTCCGGCACCTCACCACCCTCACAGTAAAGAATTTCTTTCTAGTGTCTAATCTAAATCTCTCCTCTTTCAATATAAAACCATTACCCCTCATCCTATCACTACACTCCCTGATAGAGTCCCTCCCCAGCTCTCCTGTAGGCCTCTGTTAGGTAGGCCCCCCCTACTTGCTGGGTTCTCAGCTCTTTAAAACTCAGTGATGCTCAGCCCCACAGACTATCAGAACTTCTCGTATTTGGGAAATCATTATAATTAGAAAGAAAAGTCACAAATACTGTTCAAAGCCACAAGTTTTTGCACCTCTATCTGCATTTTGACTGGGCAAATGAAAGAAGTGAAGACAGAGATGAGCACAGTGTTTGCATATTCTCAGAGAAAAACTTCATGAGATTCCTTTCCGAGGGGATATGGGAGTTGCATACTTTATTTCTACCTGATGCTGGAGGGACATTGAAATATTCATTTAATGAGCATCTAACATCAGCAGATTTCAGAGCATAAACTTTAATTTCTCACTGGAATCAAATGAAATGACACTGACAACTACAAATGAAAGGGATACAGATTCACAAGCTGCCCCTGCTAAAAACATCAATTACTTCAAAGTAATTCTTGATATTGTCAATTAAAAATAAATAAATAAAAAGAGAAGGCATAGATGCTTTTTAAAGGGGATGTTTATGAGCAGTGGGAGTGTCAACAAGCATCTGAGGAAAAGGATCCAGAAGGATCACTGCTGAAGAAACATGGCTTGGTTACTCCACAAAGGTCTCCTTTACACTAGTAACGCACATTTATGAAACATTATTGATCTTTTCCTGCAGGTAAAGACAGCATTAGGTAGGAAACACTCCCTTACTTTGACTCTGTTAGTTTTCTTACCAATCTATTAGAGAGACTCCAAATGCTGAGGGCTCTGTGATGTCTTTGTAGAGATCACCTTGATCTCTGCCCTACATCATGTAGCCTCTAAGCTAAAGAACAACAGCTGGAGACTGGAAAACATACAGAATAAAAGCTGTATTTTTTACATATGTCTTATGTTATGGGTTTGCAATGATTTATTATGTAGGTAAATAAATACCACGGTCCTTACAGGTAAGTTGACAAACTGAATGAAACAGCAGGTGAGAAGCAAAAAGCACTAATTCCTTGCCTCATTGTTTTGTATAAAATCATGGCTTAGTAAGAGAAAGCCTTCTATATGTGTTTCAGGAAGAATAAATAATCAGAATGACATCTTCAAACAGAACTTCCTGACTCTTTCCAGTCTGTAAAAATGTTGCTTTCTGACTGGCATCCTTTTTGCCTAGTTGCTCTTTCTGGGGTTTCCGAGGATGGTGAGTTACCCACTCATGGAGCACGCCTTTGCCTGGAGCTAGTCTGAGGATCCTTCTTCTGACCTTACGTTTTCTCTCCTTCCCTCTCTGAAGAACTTGCTTTCCTGTGTTCCAGTTTCCTGGCCCATCTGCTGCCCTCCCACACGTGGCAGAGGGCAACAGATGGGTGATAATCATGCGGAAAAAGGCAAATGGAGGCCATGCGGAGGGGAAATGCAGCTCTGTGGCATCGTGCCCTGGCAACAAAAAGCCACCACTAGTCATCCACTGCACACACACTGCGAATCCGTCAGTGACAAGTAAGGCGTGTGGCTGGTTGGAGAAGGAACGGTTTGGGACACTGCCAGTGCTGGGTGGCTGGTTTCCACTGGTAAACATCGTCATTTATGGTACAGCACTCCTCAGGAGTAAGCGAAGCACACCTTGTCCACATCTTCAAGAAAGACTCACCCTCCATTTTTATATGAGGGCAGAGATGATATTTCATGGTGTCTCAGTGCTCCTTTGAGACACAGACACAGAACTAAATGGTGGGGTAAGGTCAGTGAGGTCTGATGCTTGTGTGGAAGAAGACATGCACATAGCAAAAACTGACATGTTTGCACAGGTTTGTATCCCATAGGTTTGACCTGGAGTGCACAGCAGCTCACCGGCTTCTGATGACAGCTTGCTAGGACAGGTAAAGTCATCGGCAGGAGGTGACAGAAGAGATAGACTTGGTGGTGTGAGTCAGTCACAGGATGACTATGAACTAACAAGACGATACTGAAGAAAAAGAGCAACAACAAAAGAGGCAACTGTGGTCTGAGGACGTTATCATGTTTTCAGCAGGGGAAGTGTTAATGGGTGTCTCTGGTAAGTTGGTGCATGGCTACCTCAAGATGGTAAATAAGAAGAGTACAGAAAAGTCTTGCTCATATGGTCCATTGGTGGCTTGCAACACAAGGCCTTGGACTTGATAGCCTTAAGGTTTCTTTCCAGTGTAACAGAACTCACATCTCTAGGAAATACATGCAAAATCAACTGCTCTTGTTAGTGAAGAGTAACCTTCCCAAATAAATGAAGACTAGATAAGTTACAGCTCCATCAATCAAACAAGCACATATTAAACTTTTAAAATTCTTTGAGTTGCTTAAATAGCTGCACAACCTTACACTGGATCCAGAAATCCTTACAAGTGACCTTCAATATTGTGCACAGATTTCTTTAACAAGTCCAACTTTCCTGTGATTTTTCAGTTCTGAAATGGTATGTAGTATACACTACTTATTAGCCAGCAAGTTGGAATATAATATACAGGTAGGGTAAATATGTTGTGCAGTTGTACATGCTGTATTAAAGTATGTCTGAAAAGCCAAATGAACAGAGAAGTTTTGATCTGCTCCCTTCCAGCCCCGGGACAGTCCGGGGATAATGTAGATACTGCTAGATCAGATAGGCAATATCATCTGGAAGACTACAAATAAAAACTCTTGACTGTTAGGATAGTGTATGCTTTCTCTAAAACTTTTCTGGTTCTTAAACAGTATTTTTACTATCCTTTTTTACTATCGTATGGACCAGAACTCGTTCACATTTCTACCTTATACATATATATACACATTGTATTTGAAGAGTTTGTTTTTTCATTGCTTCTTCCCTCATGCTTTCTCATACTTACCTTTCAGTTATCAATCTTTTAATACCAGGTTCTGAGCAATAAAGGAGACATTTCAAGAGGATTTCAGGAATATGGCTTAAAAATTATGTTCTCCAGGGTCTTGGATCTACAGCATATAAGTAAGTAATACTATAGTTCCCAGATATAGTTTCTGCCTGGAGTATGATGCTCTGAAATGAAGTTATGAAATAGGAACTATATAAAATGAGCTAATGGAAGGAAAATACACAGAGGCTAATGGCAATTGATTACACAATTTGTTTTGACATAATTATCAGCTAGTCTGAAAGATCTGCTTGTTCCATGAGGCCATTTTATAATAAACAATACCAATAGGTTTTTACCACTGCCACGCACAGAATCAAAACAAAGATGAGCAGTACCAATCTAGAATGCTTTTGGTGGTTTGACAAGGCAAAACCAATTTTATTTTTGTTATCCAGTTTCCTTGCCAGTCATTTCTTGTCCAAAAAGTAAACCCGTCACATTCAAGAGTATTTTCCAAGAACAACAGCTTCAGATGTTTAGTTTGGCTGGAACTAAATTAGAAATGTTGGCCACCTGTATGAAGAAAAATAAGACATTCTTGCAGATGGAAGTTCTGAGCTACAATGTGGTGTTCTAAAATAAAAATCTTTTTGGGTGCAGAGAATGAAGTAGGTAAAATACAGACACAAAAAATTCTTTGGGGACATTTTTGCGTGCAGGGTAGATTGTTGGAATAAAAATCTGTAGGTGTTCTCATCTCCAGTTTCAAAATAGTGAAAGCTTCATATCTTGAATGCTGTAGAAATGTACAGGACACTATTGATTACCCTAAAAGGAGCAGTCTTGTGCTGGCAAAGAGATGGATGAGATACTTTATATGCTCTTGAAGATGAGTGTCCTATAAAATTGGAAATTTGCAGTAGGTATATGGCAGTTCTTACAGACAAAATGGTCTTTCAGCAAATGAATTATGATGTGTCAAAATGACTCACAGGGGCTTTGCCACAGAGCAGTGTATTTGAGAATATTGCTGCCACAGAGTAAATATTTGTGTTTTGTTGATTAAGAGTAACACGGCTGGCCTCTCACTCTGCAGATTGGATGGCAATCTCAGGGTTAATGTATTAAACCTCCCCTTGTTCTCTCCTTGTCTTGCTCTCTCTCACACACACCAAGTTTGTGCAAAAGACCCCACTTATGGTGATATTAATGAGAAACAGCCAAGCAGATCTACGTACCAGCAGTACACAGGTACCAAAGAAATGAGCAGAGGATTTAGGAGACTCACTCCTCCAGAAAAAGCATAGTCTAACCAGGCACAGTAAGGAACACCTTGAGAACCGCACTGCCTTATCACAATTAAAAGTTGTGTATGATAATCAAAAAATGCAAATGAGTGGAAGAGATGCTGGAGGCAAATTAATTCCAAAGAGAAAAGCAATCAACAAATCAGAAATGTTCTCAAGCTCTGCACACGAGAGGTGAGCAAGAACCGTGGTTTGGTGTGTCACCTTAGCATCTCCGCTCACAGAAGGATTTTGCTGGAAATCTTGCAAGGTCAAGCTTCTTTGGGAGGTGTCTGGGTCCTTTTTTTCTCAGGCAGGCTGGAAATGTCATAGTTTATGTGATGACTTTGCTTGTTTGCCTTCTCCTGATGGGTCACACCACAGAGACCAGCCATGGCAGAAGGAAGGGAAGGATGAAGGAGAAATGGGACCCCCCCCACCCAGGCTTGCCCTCACCCATCCAACAGATTTGGTAGTATCCTCCAAAGTGCATCCACGAGGAGATCTGTAGTCGCTGCCGGCCCGCAAAGGGCAAAGGCACCCTGGGCACGGCTCTGCCCTTGCTCTTACACTCCTGTGCAAACAGCCAGGTCGGACAGGGCTCCTGCAACAGCCCTTTGCCACTGTTGTATCTGCCACATTTATCATCTTGGGCTGCTCGTATTCTGCCACAAAGGGGACTCAGTCCCCTAGAGAATCATTCCCAGGTCCTTGAAGACTTTAGTTGGAAACTGAGGATGCCTTTAGCAGCTCCACAGCTTTGGGGAGGGACATCATCCTGCTTGGCAGGGAATTCCCTGGGGGAGGGCTGTCATTTCCAGCTCTGATTTGTCTGATCCTTTAATGTTGCCCAAGTTCATTAAAACACCTGAAGGAAAGGATGCTCTTCCAGAGGCAATGTAAAGAAGAGTCTGCCTGCTGAAGCTAGTGAGAAAATAGAGCAGGTGTGTGCTTACAAAAGCAAAAAGAAATCTTACAGAAGGCAAAACAAATTACAAATAAATACATGCTTACAGGAAAAAAAAACAGCACACCTCTTTTCTGAGACACCAGGCTAGAACACAACTCTCGCAGCAGGATTCAGCCTGGTGGGCATTAATCAAGGTGCTTCCTGTTCTTGTTTCTTCTCTTTTCCTCCTCCTGCTCCACCTCCCCATACTTTTCTTTTCCCTCAGAGCAATTCTGTAACAACCATTTACTTTAACTTCCAGAAAAAAGTTTATACAGCGCAGGGAAATTTGATTTGCAAATTCAATCAGTTCTATATCCAGGAAAAATAGATAATAATGATTGTTCAGCCAACAGATACCATTGACTTACTGCAGGTAATCCATTCAAATAATGCTGATCTCTTTCCAGATAAAAGGAAAGGTTAGATAATTATATTTTTTCCATTCATACAATTACATTCTGTTTGGAAGTTTCTCGAGGTTCAGTTTGCAAAGGCTTTAAGGGTAGTTCTCTCTGCCTTACTTGCCCACCGTTTCTGAGATGACATTAGGCAAACTGTCCAGTGATGAGATTATGTTGGTTTTTATGTAATTTTCATGCAGGAGTCCAGGAACACTCTGTGCATTTGATATGCCTAAATTCTAAAGACCTCATCTTTAGTGGCAGGGCAGACTCGAGGTCTTTCAATATTGGTAATGCACAGACTTGAGAAGGGTCGGCACACTCCTGTCACAGGAAGAAGGGTTCAAAGGAGTCGAACTGGGATGGAGACCAGCATCAGAGAGTTGGGCTGCCTGGTCCTTTCTGCTGCCGAGGTCACAGCAGGGGCAGCTGACAACTCCACGAGGAGCCAGAACCGCATGCACCCCAACTCTTCCTTCCCTGGCAGCAGCAGCAAACCCGACTGTGAACTTGGCTATGGGACAGTTAAAGATAGATTGCTCTGCTGAACAGGAATGTCCTGGGCATTCTCCTGAATCCATAATGTCATGAAAGTCCCCTAGCAGTGACCTAATCTGAAGGACTGAGGTTTGAATTATGGATGAAAAGTTATATATGAAAGCACATATAAAATAAAATGAAAAAAACCAGTAACCTTGTCCTGTAAATAGTATTTAGCAAATAAAATGTACAATCTTTATTATGATATAGTGATTGCCATTTGTCTGGAGATATCACTTCTACTCCTACTCATGGTGCTTTACATGTTCTTAGAAACATCTATATTTACTTCTATCTTAGAAAAGAAGTGACACTTAAAATAAAGGAAGTGAAAGAGCATAAATAGCCTAACTGGATTTACTGGAGTAGGCTATTATTTTAGTAAGGCCACTACAGAGCAAAGCTTTGCCTTTCATATGAAGTGTAACATCAAGTCCTCTGAATGTAGCTTCACAAACCAGGCTCCGACTTTGTTTCGGTGATTTTGCTTCATGTCAAACCAATAAAGAATTTTTAGATTCATTTCAGATGTGAATGAAATATCCTAGAAACATGGTTATTAAAACCTGATGGTACCTTTATGGTTCTCTTAGCTGATGGGAAAAGTCTTATTTCTGTTGCATCTCAGCCCTTTCTCTACCTTGAACTCAAACTCAAATTCTAGGCAAGTCCAACTCAGCGCTTTTTCCTGCTTTGCTCATTGTTGAACAAAAGAGACAGCAAACTGTCCAGGAAATCCTGCTGTTGAACAGAGAGGAAGAATCTGAAAAATCATAAAAGCCTCTCAGACCCCTTGTCTTTAGCAGATTTAACTCTTGCAGAAATGTTTCTAAGGGTGTCCATTTGGCCGGTGAGAAGTACTCATGTACATCCAGACGACAGCAAGGATGATTTGTACACACAACTCCCACCTCTACTCGTAGGAAAAGTCCACATCACCTCCCTCAGACATACACAAGTCAAAGCAGTATACTCCACAGCTTCCCTCCAAAGAGCAGAAGACAATACTTGTCTATGAGCACAGGGAAACGTTTATAGTGGGTTATTTAGGTGCTTTGCTGCATTTCAGGATACAAAACTGGAGCTGATGGAGTACAGTGTACTTCAGGATTATTTTTTTCCCTTTTTCCTTTCAGTCCATTCCTCTTTTAAACTTACAAAATAAAAAAAATAATTATCCCAGGAGAATGTTATGTCTGTGCAATTTTTTCCACTGTATCGATAATTACTGTATTTCACATGCCCCTTTTAATTACATAATGCCTGAGATTAAAATTCAACAGCCTCTCTCAAAGAGAAAGTGCTTTAATATCTGGAGTGCTGCTCCTGTAAATTGGCATCTGAAAGATAGGCTAAAAAAGGGTCATAGATTCTACCATTCCCATCCTTCCTAACTGACTGCAATGCCAATGAGCTGCACCGACTCTACACAGACCTCCCACATTCTTGATAGGATGTTTTCTAGCAGAGTGATCCGCAAATATTATCATTCAATGACAATACAGTTTCATCAAGGTACGTCTCAATCCACAGGATACAAGCCCCACACAACAGACGGAAAATTTGGCGCAGTGATGCGCACACTGCGTGTGTTACTTACTGGTTATTGCAGTGGTCATACCGAGTCCCGTATGGCGCTATATTAACGAATGGCATGCAAGCACCTTCTGTTGAAACATCTGCGACAGGGAAATTTCAGGCATTTTTCCAGATATTTTTTGTGCTCTGGACCAAATTTTCATTAGGGCTATAAAACCTGGCAGGCAGCATTGTTGTGTATGATTTTTTAATAAACTGGGACATGCCTTTGTTAGAGGAGTGAAGAAAAGGGCTCTTTAGAGACTTCTTCCTATTACAAAAAGTTCAGAAAACATATGACAGCTCACCAAACAGTGTCTCCTAACTTTTTTTTTTCCCCGTCTCCTGCAAGTGTAAGATTTCCCGCTTCTTTAGATGTATACAGAGATTTACAGGTTTTGAAATGAAACCAAAAATGTAGATTTTTTTTTTTTTTTTTTTCATCTCTCAGATTAAATGATTCCAACAGTGGCATTACTTGAGAATGTGTTCAAAGAGAGAGCACGCAGCTAACATAGACTTTTAGCATCTTTTTGATGCCTGCTGCCAGGAATCTCACAAAGGATTTTCACTTACTTAACAGACAAGGTCCCTCAGAAAAAAAGAAGAAAGGAAAGCAAATGGGCATGTGCAGATCTGAGCTCACACACAATGCAAGCCTAGCACATAGCCTTACTCCTTTTTTTTTTTTTTTTTTTTTTCCCAGAAACACCCCATCGTCTGCTCTCCCTTCTTCGCTTCCCTGACACAGACACAAATTCGCTCCCCTTGTGTCACCAGACACAAATTGAAGTTCCATTTTGCAATTCTCCCTGCCACACTACGAACACTAACGCAGAACAAACACGCTTGGCAGTAAATATGTACATTATCATTATGTAAATAGGTACGTTATCATTATAGCAAAATGATGATGTTCTTCGCTAAGTCTATATTCCCTTTCCAAGAATATTATGCAGCTCAAAGTATAATTTCCATTATGCCACTGGGGCTAGAAAAACACTTCAGTTCAACAATAATTAGTATACTGTATATAACAAAATGTTTACCATGGATAAAGATGATGTGCAATCCTAAATCTTTTTAGACAAACAAACAAATGCATTTTTGCATGGTAGGGTTCAGCCTGAGCAACCAACAGAAGCAGTTTCAGATTAATATCCGTTCCCACATCCAAGGTGAGCATCATATTATGACATTTTATACCAACAACACCATGAGCTGCAATAATAACATTTAAAATTGTATGAGGTGACTGATATACTGTTAGCATGAAGGAGGCTTCACTTCTGAACCTTAAATGAACTAGAAACGACTGCATGTCACAGGCTGTTTGGCAACGTTACAGTGTTTACACAAAGCCCATTGCTCATGTGTAGGTAAGTTTATCAGCACTGCAAAACTGAAATCCTTAGGTTTTAATAATTCAAAAAGTTCTTGGGGTCAAGAGCAAGGCAAGGCCAACTCCTAAGTCAAGCAGCTGCAATTTTACTAAGTACATACCTACATATCTCGTGCACATTCTAGATATGTATGTCCTATAAGACAGAGGTAAAAAAAATGCTAACTTCAAAAATGAAATGTTGGCATAAGTAAAATTGGATGAAAGTGTTAATTTTTTTTACAGCTTCTTTTGAGGTAAATAAATGTAAATACTTGTCTCTCATTTTCTCTGAAAAAGTGGATTAATTCTTTAGAAGTATGTAAATGGGTTCAAAATGTCTTCAGTTTCTTCTTTCATTTTCCTTTGAATGCTGCTTTGAACTGAAAAATCAATTTCCAGAAAAGAAGATATGCCAATTAGAATGAAAAAAAAAAAAAAAGAAACAAAAAGAAACAAAATGAATTTATAAACTATAAAATACACAATGGCCACATTCTCACTGTTCTGCTGCCCACTTCCAGCACAGGTTCATGTACCACATTGGAATTGTGAAAATATTATGTGAAAATATTATATGAAAATATGCATATGAATCTCAGCAGTCCTCCTTATGCACCAGCTCCCTTCAGATAACCTTTTCTGGGATGTCCTCATTTAAAGAATAAAAATAAAGAAGTGGGGTAGCCTCTGAGCACTCTCACAGAGATTGTGCATGGTGATTCCTACTATCCCACGCCAATAATTAGATATTTATTTTGCATCTTCAGGCAAACATTGTGCAAACATGGCAAACGACATGCTACTTTTCTCTGGCTTTTCTATTCCCTTGTTACTTCCCAACTTACGACACTTATGCTTACCACACACGTGTGTAAAATGTTTGTGCATAGCATGCAACTACCCATGTGTCACTGAGTCCCTGGTTTGCCTCTTTGTCATCTGAAGAGCAGGCTGCTGATGCTGGGCTGCCCAGCACGTGTCCCTGGCCAGGCAGGACCAGCATGTATCCTGGCCAGCCAGCTGGACCAACAGCCCCCAGCCAGGTCCTGCCCGTGAAGCAGAACCAGTTGGGGGGAAGCAGCAGCAGCAGGAGGGGCAGGGGAGAGAAGCCCACCTCCCTTTGACATTTGTTTCAGTTTTGTTGCAAACTGGTCAAATCACAGGAAAGTCTAATCTCTTACTGCTCCACTTCGAAATTTGGCCTCCATAGCATAGCACATTACAAATGAGATTGTGGCTGGTATAGAAGAAATATTTCCCTTTCTTTTAAACCTTTTGCTTAATAGCACCACAGGATTCCCCTCGTTCTTCTCTTGTGGGAAACAGTGAACTCCCTAATTACACTCTCTGAACCATCCATGACTTCATGTACTTCTCCCATACCCTCAGAACATTTTTTTCTTTTAAGCTGAAAAGTCAGGCTGTTTAGTCTCTTATAAGACATATGAAAGCCATACCATTCCTATGGATATCTGCTACCCTTGTCTGCTACCCTTTCCTAGATCTACCACACCTTCTGCACACAGTATAAGACATAATGTACTACTGATTTATAAGATAACACAATGAACTTTCCAGTCATTTTTCACTACCATATAAGAGCAGTGCAACAGAAAACTCTGCAGCTTCACATAGGCAGTCACAGACCAAACTACACAAATAATTGACTGGGAGAGCTGTTGGTCAAATGGAAGCAAGTAATACAAAAGAAAAATTTCATTTCAAGTCAACTGGAAACAAACAAACCCCAAAATAGCTTATTCCAACAAAGTAAACAAACTAGTTCTAAAAAAAAAAGAAATACTGTTTACTTCCAGTTGAGATGAAAATCTTTCTTTTATTCTAAGGACTTCAGCAATATTTAAACTTATGGAAAGGTTACCCCAAAGAGCTACTTTTTTGAAATTTAGGTCAAAATAGCTGGCTTCAGTGAATCATGAAAAGAAAGAGCAATACGAGCAAATAGATATAAGTAGGTGTCAAACTAGGCTAGCACTCTCTACTTTTTCCTCTCTAATCTATGCACCACTATCAAGACCTTTGTTATTCTTATTGCTTTGACATAGCCAGCTGGGACATGCACCCGGCAGATTTCCACTGACATTTAGCAATAAGAGTCTGGGTTACTAAAGCCCGTACTGTGCCACTTGCATGTTGTTGTGCTGTTTGAGCTCAGTCCATTTCCTATGCCCGTATGATTTAAAGGTAATACTTGGGCACCAGCGGAACCATCAAACACAACATCATCCACAAACACAAGGATATCTGGTGGCCAAGTCTTTCCAAGACAAGGAATGAACAGAAGAGGTACCACGGTGGACCCTAAGAAAACTCAATGGATTGCAAGGAAGGGACCAATTGCACAGGCTGTTGCTGCCTTAGGTGTGCAGCTTCTCATGTCTTCCATGTGAAAAATACAGCTGCTGAAGAGTTTGCCACAGAAGGTCCATGTGGGTAGCACATCCTGTGGCTGTCTAATGGAACAATGGCATAGTGTAGCCCAAGCCAATTCTGAACAATGTATAGACAAAAGCTTTTAATGGTGGCAATGATTAATCCTTGAAAAATATGTCCATGGAACAAGAGGACACTGCCATCATTTCAAAGCTTTAAACATTACGGAGTTTGTACTATTGTTTCTCTGGCTGGTGATGCTTTCTTAAGCATATACCTGGCAAAGGTTCTCTCCTTTGTTCACTTCTCTGGTAGGTCCAGAAATCTCTTGAAGATTTTAGGGACTGAGAAGATTGCAGCTGACGAATCAGACACATTCCAGTAGGGGAGAGGAACATGGCAGGTTTCTTTCTGCTCTTCATGGACCTTACATCAGCCTTGGCTACCTGCCCTAGATCTAACAGGAGCTGCTGTAAAACCAACTTTCCAAAAGCTGGTGAAGCATCAAAGAGGAGGAGTGTCATGGTGGGGATGTGCTTCATGGAAGGTCAGATGTCTGGGTTACAATACATCATTAACTGTTCATAAGATCGGCACAGAAAATGTTGGCGTATAGGGAATTGGATCTCTTCATATCTGTATTTTGCATGCCACTTTCTGAACAGAAGAAAATATGCATTCCTCTCCCACCGAATACAGGCAGCCCTGCAGATTGATTTTGGTCCGTGCCATGAGGTTAATGCTCAGCTTGATCTGCACTGACATGAAAATACCATCTGTGTAACCCCGGCTTGCCTTGCTGGGAGAAGAGAAGATACAGGACTCAGCAGCTGGTCTCAGCTACTCTGGGAAAAGTGTTCGTCTCCAGACCAAGTTTGGATCCAGCCATATCTGGCAAAAGTATCATAAGTATATCACATGCGTACTCCAGAGAAATCTTAGGAAGCTTAATGGAAGCTCAGTTCATATGTTGAGGCTGTTACATGAAAAGCATCAGGAAAAGCATAAACTGTTCCTTTTTCAAAATTGTACAAGGAAATACATATATGGTACAGTAACTTCACAGGACTGTCATGAGTTGCTCGAATATTCCTAAATTAACAGAATTAATTCAAATTAAGACATTTCCTTTCTCTTTGGTTCATATCTAAGTACTAGTTTTCACCCCTAAGATATGTAACAGAAAGCTCACTTCCTTTTTGGTAAGCACGTAAGCACACTAATCTATGTTATGCATCACACAAAGGAAGGACTAGACTGACTCTGCCCGGCTTTCTGACAGCAAGAAAGCAAGTTCGAAACAAAGCTTGTCCGCTTGCCCCGACAGAAACACACTTCCCATATCATGTCCTTCCCCTGGTACGCCAAAGAAAAAGTTGGGGTTTTTTTTTGGCCTTAAAATGAGCATATACTCCGCTTATTTAAAAATAAATTGAGCTCAGTAAATTGATGCAATCTTTTACAAGATAAAAGATTTTTTCAGAATATCAAATTCATAATCAGCTTGGTGGATTGCTTTACCAGGACTGCATTCACTGGAGGGGAACAAAGGTGATTATAAAGCCACAGGGCCACATTCACCCCAGCTAAAATCAGCGTGTGACTGCTCTTCTGTGCTCAAGTGAGATCCACACTCCCTAAATTGCATGGCAACTCTCTCGAAGTTTAGGAGCGGGAGCGGAGCAATTAGAAAGCGCTTGCAGAAAAGCATCCCTCCAGGTCCCGGAGGCAACCCGCGCCGTGTCGCACAGCCCGCGGGGGCTCCGCGGGGTGAGCATTGAGGGGCTCTGCTCGGCGGGGGCTGGCTCTGTCCCCCCCTCTGCCTGCGCACCCGCGGCTGCGGGGAGATTGCGAGGTGACATGGTCAGCCTGATGAAGTACACAAAAGCTTTTGGCACTGCGTATCTGCAATATCATGGACAGTCAAGGAGGCGCCTGTTATAAAAATACACAGTGAAACACAACTGGAGGACTGCTCTTTCTCAAAGGCTAACGTAATGCATTCCTTCTGTTTAGGCTCATTTTCCAGCCTTCCACATTCTTTGTGAACAAGAGTTATAAAACAAGCCTGATGCAGGCCAATTATTTTTACTTTGAAGGCCATTAATCAAGATTGACTAAGAAAATGAAGACAGCTAAGCAAAATTTCATATGTGACTAGAGTGAGATTAAAATAAAACCAGATGGGGATGGACAGAGACATTAAGCTGCTTTCTCTCCCCCTTCCCTCCCCTTTTTTTTCTTTTTTTGACTCATGTAATAAATGTCTTTTACAAATTACAGCACTCTTATTTTCTTACAGTAAATCAAATTGGGTCATAATGTACAAGTGGTCTCATTGCTGAAATGTCAAAAATAGAACCCGCCTTGTTCTTCCAAAGTAATTCCTCAAATCTAAACCAGCAGTGTGGCCTGACAGTCTATAAACCATCTACCTGGATGCAGCTCTCTTCTAAGGTAACTGTCTGTTGCTGATAGATGTATTTCTCAAGTGCCCAACGTGAGCCATAAGTTGAGTCATTTGCAGGGATCTGAATCTGCAGGTCTTACATGCATTGCATTTCTACAAATTTCAGGGAATTTATGGAACCAGGACTTTTTCTAAAGATCAAACAACTTTGAGTCAATGCCAACCAGTAGACCTATAGAAATTCTGAAAAAGCTTGCATAATCTTCACAAAACCCCATTTGCATTGGTTAGGTGAAAACCACCACTGTGGAGTTTGTTTAGAGCTTTCAGGTCACACCAAGGAACACAAGGGTCAGAAAGCCAGGTAAAGATATAGAATGATGGTCACACATCAGGAGGACTTTTTGATGAAGTGACTACTACAAATTATCTTAGTCAAGAAGATGAAACAGTCATGTATATATTATTGTCCTTACACAAGATAAACCATTGGATAAAATGAAGGGAACATTGTCCCAAATATGTTTAGGCTTATAATTTAAAATAAGTCCTGCTTTGGAATCAAATTTTGAAGATGTATATATTGGTAAGTAACCTCAGTCATATCAGTCCTGACCTTTCCAGAAGCATATCTGATTAAACACAACTATCTCACTGCCAAGGGAAAAGGAAAGAAAAAGAGTAGTTAATCAGTATCCATTTGGAGGACCTGAGGAAGGGGAGGGCACGCACACGCAGCTTGAAATTTTGTAAACTCTATGAATGAGTGCATCAGTTCCCAGATCCTTTTCCGCCTTAGTTGCACTGATTCATTTAAACTCATAGCTTTCTTCTACCCATTGATTCTGACATTGTAGGAATAGGCCTGGAAGGCATCTCAAGGGATCATTTCAGCCATCTTCTCCACCAAGTTGGGATCACCCGTTCCTAAATTATTCTTGACAAATGTTTGTTCAACCTGTTTATCAACCCTTGTACGGTGGAGTTTGTATCGGCTTCCTAGCCAATCAATCCTGTTACTATCACAGAAAACATTTCCTAGCGTCTGCCCTTAATCTCTTTTCATGAAAATTAAACGCACTACTTCCTTTGGACATTCACAACAGTTTACTACTTTCTTCTTTGCATCTACCTTTTAAACATTTGAGGGCTTAACATACATCCCTTCAGTTTGCCTCTCTCTAGACTAAACAACCTCACCGCCTTCAGCCTTTCCACACTGAGGGTCATGTTTTCCAGACCCTCTATCACTCTTTCTCCTCTCCTTGGACTCTTTCCAACTGATTCGCATCTTTCTGGAAATGCAGTGCCCCAAACCGGACCCAAACGCTCCAGCTGCGGTGAGAAAGCAGGAGGACTATTTCATGTTTCTCACAGATGCCAACGCTGTTTATACAACCCGGTACTGAGATGTTTGGGGTTTTGGCAACAGCCTGACCTTCCTGACTCATGTTCGGTTTGTGGTCGCTCTGGCCCCCGCCTCTTTGGCCGAAGAAAAGCTGCTGTGCCATCCACCCCGCTGCCTTGCAGCCCACCCCTCAGCCCCGAGCACACCCCCTCGTGCTCCACACTGAGTCGTACCTTCTTCACTTCAGGCCGTTTCCCCGGTTTGCCAAGATCATTCTGAATTCTCATACTCCCAAGTCCTTGCAGTCGGTCCTGGCTTGGTATCATCTGCAGGTTTACAGAATCACAGGATCCTCAAGGACCTCTGAGATCACCGAGTCCAACCGTACACACACAAAAGACTCCCAGAATCTTGGCCACTAGGGCATGCCACAGTCTTCCATCTAGGATTTTAATTAAACTAATTAATAGTACCGGCCCCAAGAAAGATCTTGAAGAATCCATCCTTCTGGTCAGATAGTGAACCAGTGATAACCACTTTTTCTGTACAGTTTTCAAAGCAGTTACATTCTAGCAACATATCCTTCACTTATTTTTATTGAATATCATGTGACGCTCTGTCAAAAGCCTTACTAAAGTCAAGATGTATGACACCTACTTCTTTGCTTTATCCAGAAGGCCTATTAACCTTAATTTACTTCTGTAGTGGGTTATCTGGCATGTTTTGTTTGCTTCCACTCGGTTATTTATTGCTCTCCTATCTTGTAGATGCTCACAGGAGTCTGTTGGATGTTCGTATTTTTTTTCTGCAGAGGAAGTGAATCTCACTAGCTTTTAATTCCATGGGTCCACCTTTCTTTATTTATTTTTAAAAGTGACAATGATTTATCATACAATGATTGTTTTGTCTTCTGTTCTTTTTTTTTTTTTTAAAAAAAAAGGTAATGCTGAACTTTATACTTTTAGGAGTAGCAGAATATTTTGAAATACTAGCTAGCCTGCTCCATATAGTCTTGAAGACCATATTCCCCTTGCATTATTTCTTTCTATATTAGGATCCAGTTCTTCCCTCCTCCAGTCTCTTGTCACAGTTTATTTGTTTATCACTTTCCTCATGGTACTTGTTCCATCCCAACCTATTTTCTCCTTCAGCTCTCTCTTGCTGTCCCTTTTCTAACTGCACTAAGTGGAACAGTAGTTCAGCAGCATTCAGGTGCAATGTAAGTTTTTGAACCCAAAGTCTTTGAGGTGCTTTAGTATGAAGGTTAATTCACGTGATTCCTGCTTTTCACATTCATTATCTTTATGAACAGTAGATCACACAGTTCTGAGGGGCAAACTGCTTAGGAGCATAAAGAAGCCGTGCACTCTGCCTTGTCTTTGCTCAGATCAAAGAGATTTGAGAGCTGCTGATAGCAGCTTCCAAGAGATGTTACTGGTGGGGAAATTCAGTAGCCGTCTTCCCAGATGCTTGTTTATCTCAATCACATTCCCTTTCCTTAATTTAGCGAAACATATACCTAGGTCAATCTTCCGTTGTCTATTGCCCTTGGTAATGCCTTTACTCGCCTCATTTCGCACTCCTCACTTGGAAAAGAATAAAAACGCAGATGTATTGTTATTACAGTGTACAGAAATGAACGAAACAAAACCCAGAAACCTGTTCTGACCTCCACAAAGCCACAGTGTTTTGGAAGGACAGTGTTTTTGTGGCATTGGACTTCAGATGGTTTCCACCCTGAAAAATTCAAGCACGTAAAATAAAATTTTGAAGTTGGAAGGTAAACTGCAGCTTAGACTTTTCCATTTGCTTGAAGGCGCTTTGCACCACTGCCGTTCCTCCGAGCCTGTGACTCTGAATCCCCTTATGTCCATTTTATGCAGGGCTTTCTGAGAAGCTGAGACTTTCCTGAAACGATGTCGGTGCAATATATCTGAACCCAGGTGAGAAGGGAGCACACAGCCATCCAGGGCGCTGCTTAGCTCCCCTCTCGGCGTGAGCAGCACTCTTGAGCTGGTTCTCCAGTTATGCCAGTTGCCAGCTACCTTCTGAATCTCTGCGCTCCCGTCTGTCCTTTTTTTCTCTCTCTGATGCTGTCAGCTGCAAAGTATCTTTTCTCATAAGCGCCTTGATAAATAAAGCTGCAAATACAACCTCCCGGTGAAGGAAGGTGTTTATCTATTTTTGTAAATAACAGCTGTGTGGAGTTGGTGAATGTTCATTTCCCAGCATTTCAACATTTTCCTATGGAAAGCTGCAAGTATTCCTTAAAAAAAACCCAAAACATATTAACCTGACATGCTTTTTATTCTAGTCTGCTACAGACTCTGTTTGAAGTCAATGGAAATCCAGTAGATCGTTTCTGCCCCCAGTTCTGTGGGACTGACCCACTACCAAAAGTCAGCAATCATCGCTTGAACGCTGTTGCAGTGCCTTACTGCTTTTGGGACATCAAAGCGGGACAAACTTCGTTCTCCAGACGAGTATCTTCAGCTCCAGTCCAGCTACTTCAGGAGATAACTTTCCAAAACAGGAGAAGGATTCATCCGTTTTCTTGCATTCTTTGTGAAAGTTCAGCACCTCTCCCCCCGATGCTGCACCTGACCCTTAGGTTATCAGAGCGCTGCACAGAAGGTCCATAGCCAAGCCTTGCTGTAAACGTTGGTGGTCTGAGGCTTTCCAGGTGCCCTCCAGAACACAACCTGTTCCCCAGACAGCAACACCTGCCTGTGAACTCTGCAGGCGGCTCTGCTTCCCTGCTCAGGTGTTTCCTTTGTCACACGTCCCAGTAATGATCTGCAGATGGGCTGAGCTGCTGGCCAGTTTGTCGCTCCAAGGCGTGCCTCGGAGAGGGAAGACCTAATCCAGATGGGATTTAAGCCGCCGTGCTGCACAGGTCGTCCATTTGAAATCACCTCCCGCTCGCAGAGAGTGCAAAACCCTTTTCCACAGTGTGTGGTGAGAGACACTGACACTTCAGCACAGTGGTGAGCAGCCAAAAAACCCAAGAAAACCCCTTTGTTCATTAGTACTCACTGACAATTCCTGTCCAAACAGCCGGAGCCTCCCGATCCCGCTCTTTTGCATGGTTGTGGCTAAAGAGATCCTCCTGCCTACTCACCAGACACATCTTATAACCCAAGTAGTGCAGCTCACTGAGGTGGTTTGGCCAACGTTACTGAAGTGGAATTTATGGCAAAGGTTGAAAGACAGAATAACAAAGCAGGTAGTTTTTCTAAGAAGTATGGAGTTTGTGGTCTGTTTCCATTCCCAGAGGTAAGGGGACGGAGTAAAACCTAATGAGTAATACATAAAAGTCCTGAAACTTGGGTTTAGTTCAAAGAACTGCTTTGAACTTCTTGTGTAACCTTGAGCAAGCCACTTATCTATGCCTCCATTTCTCAGTGAGCAGCTGTAGATTAAGATCAGGCATGGTGACAATGAGTCGTGTAGAAAATCCTGACATGGAAAAACACCTCAAGAGGAAGCTGTGAAGTTATTTCCTAGTAGTTTGTAAGTGGACAAATTATAAATCTGTACTTCATTTGAAGTGCTTGCATCAGATTTTTGTGAGTTTTTTCCAAAGGCTTTCTGTTGAGCCTAGGGTATAGCTTGTTTAGGACACTCAGGAAGCCAGGGAAACTTTCAAACCACAATATGGGCTGCTGCTGGCTCCTATATAGAGGCTAAAATGTTAATACAGATTTTCGACAACATCCAGGTAGATCTAGTTGGAGAGAAATCTGGATCCAAATATATATCCTGCTCTGCTTCTCACTCACCATCCACCAGCCTTCCAGCAGATCACCCTGCATTCTCTCTGGGAAAGTTCTGGGCTTCCTCATGAAATGGGCTCTGCTACCTGTGGTCTCACCTGCTCCAAAGGCCAGGTCATAGCTATACCTTAACTGTGCTTCAATGGTTTCTTGCCAGCAGAGAAGGTAAGCTGAACTGCTGTGCTTTCCTAGGGGGACATGTCCAGTAGCCAGCCAGTCATACCATCAGCTTCCAGTCAGGACTCCAGTCAGCAGTACTTTCAGCACCTGTAATATGATTACACCACAGTGTTCTGGTATAATCACATTACACTTTTTTTTTTTTTTTTTAAATTATGCTTAAATGACATTTTATCTACTGTTGTTTAAGACTACATCAAATCTTCAACTACTACATCGGATAATAACTGTGCTCCTGAGGCACATCGTGGTAGCCACCCATACAGAATCTAGAATAGTAACATTAACTGAAGAATTGTTTCTAGTTCCTAAGTCTTACCTTAACTCCTTGCTTTGTGTTAAACATGTATTTGCTAACCTTAGCTCCTTATTTCTTCCTGAAGATATTCCACCAGCAGTTACTGACACCCTTGTTTATGATTATGGCTATTATATTTACCAGATGTCAATGAAGAGATGAATTTGTCTCCTTAGCGTATAGATTTGTAGTGAAGAGCTTATTGCAAAAGAAAAATAAAGATTTTTCCTCCGATCACTACCTATTTGAAGTAAATTCTGAGGGAATTAATTCTGTTCTCTCCTGGATGGATGAATTCACCTAAAGAAATTAAAAAAATGAGGTTTATTTCTTGTGGGGAGGTAACAGTTTGCTTTAAGGTAGGAGATAAAAAAGATTATGGAATTTTAGAGATAATTCCTTTCTTCCCCCAGGGCTGCCCTTGTTTTGCCTATGGCATCATTCCTAGAATATCTAGGCTGCATGCAGAGCTGAAGTGTAATTTTCTGTCATCACAGTCACACAAAGTAATATATGCATGTGCAATCCTAGTTAGGAAGGGTATGGTCAGATCCTTACCTGGCTACTTTAAATGTTTTTGCCATATCACCTCTCACACCAAGAAAAATCAATTAGGAATCCCTTTCATGCTCTACCAGACAATGACCCATCCCACACTAAATTCACTATTTCCACTAATTAGGCGTAATAGTGAACGCTCCAGAGCATGCAGCTCACTTCCAGAGTCTTTGTGCACACACAGTTCAGTTGTTCAAATATCTCCGACACAGCACAAACATACAGCACAGAAAGGACTCTGAAGACTTAGCTGTCTGATAATCTTAACATTTTATTGAATGCTCTCTCCCTGTCGTGTTCAACCTTCCCTTTCACATATTTGGGGTTAAGTTTTGTGGGTTTTGTTTGTTTTGTTTTTTTTTTTCTTTTTCTTCTCACATGTAACTTAACTACAGAAATTACTTATTTGAAAGACAAATGCCTACAGAACAAAGTGACAATTCAAAGTTTGATGCAGTATATGGCTGGTATGAGTGCAATTTGTTCACCAGCGTAATTAAGGCACGCCAACTTCTCTAACCAAAAGCACACAAAAGGGTGACAGATAGGTGTTAACATCCGAGGGCCTGCAGTTCCTCAGGCTGAAGGATGCAGTCAGATATTCCGTACAGCTCCAGTGACTGGGAGCAGCCCTCGGCGCAGATCTGGAGCAAGGTGTGAACTCATGCCTCTGGTCTAGAGTACAGTATTTAAGGCATTTCACTAACACCCCATACACACTGTAAGAATACAAATTAATAATATCAGTCTGAAGAAACAACACTCTTGAATTAGGTCTACTTCATGATCATCACCACCCTAAGAGAACTTTTGCTCTTTTGGACTGCTTCTGACTAAGAAATTAACCTCTGAGATTAAAGTGAGAAAATGAACTGCATGTGGATATATCAAAAGAGCAGGGAAAAGAGCTGGACAAGCATCTGGAAAAAATCAAGTTCACCCCTGCTTAGATTCCTCCAAAACAAGATTCTTAAAAGTTTTATTGGGCACCTGAGAAATGTCTCACAGTCAGGTTTTTCACCTGGTGGAAAATGCTGGAGGTGCCAGTTGCAGAACAGCCATCAAATCTATCACACCTACTTATTTTCTTGTTCTGCAGGCAAGTGGTGGACTGATATTTCTAGAGGCCTCTCCTATATGCAAGTTCTATCTTGTTCTCTGCTTTGTGGCCCTACATTTTCATCAGGACCTCTTTTGTCTCTGAAGCACAGGCAGTAGCTACATCCTCTATGTGAGGCCAGTTATAGACCACACCTGAGCAAAGCAGACATCCATGCTCTCACCCACTGCACCATGCTTCAGCAGGGCTTCAGATACTGGGGAGCCCAGTAACATACACTGACTGCCTATGAATCTCCGGGTAGAGATGTAGTCGCCGGAATTTAAAAACATGCCTGAGAAATTACTGTGATGCTAGTTGAAGCCACTCCTTCATTTCCATCAGGTCTGCAGAGCTTGAGTGTGCTGGCCTTAGCTTAGAAAGTTGCCCCCTGAGCATTTTCTACCTTGGGTGGGAAAATCTGTGCGAAAGTGTTCATCAGCCTTAATCAGCTCAGCACCAGCCCCAATCCACTTCCCTTTAGCGTACGCTGTCCTGATCAAAGATATCTTCACAAATACCAGATCCTGGCTCACAGAGTTACTCTGCTCATTTTACGCTAGTTTCTGTTGGGCACTGAGGTGTTTTTGTTTTATAATTCAACTGAGACACTTGAAGATGGACATAAAGAACAGTTTTCAGACAAGCATTCTGGCGTGGCAGCCTCTATTCCCACTGAAGCAAAAGTGAGTTTTACAGATTTCACTGAAGACACGGCTACACCAAGAACAAGTACGTCCAAGCACTTCACTCCAGCTGCCTTGTCTTGTAGGTGAATGTTCTTCCCTTTAAAGGATATGCTTAAGGGATCTAAACATATATGTAGAGAGATTATCTCCTGTGACATCTGTGACATCTAAGATGAATGAATAGTGGGTACTTAAATTGAAATTCAAGAATGCATTGAATGAGTCAGAGCAATTAATTCGAGGTCTGACGGACCAGTTAGCCTATGACCCCTTAAACACTCAAAGAGAGGTAGACACAACATTTAAGTTAAATACTTATAATGGTAGTCTTACTACTTCCATTGATTCTAGAGGGAACCAGGATCTGTTAGTCTAGGAAAGAAATCTAAATCAATCACTGTCCTCTGGAATAGAGAGACTGATGTACACAATCCCAAAAGATCCCTTCATCAGTTTGAAAAGTATGTGGATCAAGTTCTCACATCCTTTACACCCCTGGCAGACACACTGGGTCCCATGAGATTTTACAGCTATAATAGGAAAGAATTTAAAACACTGAGTCATAAAGACCACATCTGCACTGCTCCCCTTCTGCCTTCTCCCTCTTCCACCTTATCCTTGCGTTCTGTTTTGAGGCGCTTTAAATATATACACATGAAAATTGCATGGGGATTGTTCTGTTCATCTAATTAATTTTAGCATTGCAAATTAAAAAATAAAAAGTGTACAAATTTGTATTGTACCAGGAAATCATTTTTCTTTTCCTATACATTTCCATAAAAGTTTTTTGTTTGTCTGTTAGTTTTTTGGAGCTTGGATTATTTTTTTTTCCTGCAGGAGAGCATGTCCTAAATACAAATTGTTACAACAAACCCAAGCAGATCCACAGGCAATAATTTAACTGAAAATGTTTGCCTTATACATATTCAATGACAAACCAAAGTGTTCCTGTATTGCAGCTACATAATATATATTTCAATAAATTATTTAAGTGTGTATTTATGTAGAGGATCTGAACAGCACTAAGAGTACTTTTCTGATGCATAGATAGATGTCTTAGTCTGAAGAAGAGAGCAATGCTGATTTTGCTCAGTAATATTCTAGTAGACTGGGGCTGCAAGCTTCAGCACTCCACATCCTCTCCCACAGATAGGTAGCTGCAAATCTACTGAGGGCTTGACAATGCCCTGAATGATGCCAGGACATTCCCCACCGATCACAGTCTGTATTTCCTCTTCCTCTTTGTGCCAGGATATCTGGCTGCATCTTCCTTGCCCTGCATTACTCTGCCTTCTCATTGCGATTGTTGGTAGGCAAGTGTCCCCTTCTAGTTGTGTGCCCCCAGCTCTCCCCACAATTATTAATGATTATTTTTCTGATAATTAAGCAATTCTAGATGTCAACGCATCCCATAGGTAGGATGGTACGGATATGATACAGATCACAGAAGAGCTATCCGGGCTGAGTGCAGGATGTTACATCTGACAACACTTAAAAAATCATTAATAAGCTATGTGTCCTTCAACTACACCCCTTCCATGTTTTGTTCCACTCTCATGTTCCTCTGACATGAGAGGAACAAGACAGGTTTTATGATTTAACTTTGCTTTTTCAACTTTGTTTTTTTTAACATCCAAATCCATGACACAGATTTTGCTTCTTTCTGCCAGTCCCTTCTCCATTATTCAACATTAGTTAGAGAGATAAGACTTGTTAACTTGAATGGGTGCAGAGTAGAATATTTAGATTGATGTATAGAGATGTTGCTCATAAAAGCATCACAAGGCCTTGACAAAATCATGCAACCTGTTTTCTCCAGGCAGTTTAAATATTTTCCAATTTAGCCAATGACTAGACTTATCCACTATTTTATTCATGAAAACAGTGTCAAAATGAGAAATAAGGGCATTCTGCTTCCTCCCCTAATTTGAAATATCATCTTGAATTGGAAATGGAACAGTTTTTTAAAAAAAACCTTACATGCCTCAAAAACATGATTTTTTTATGCCGAGACATTTAATTCCCTCCCCCCTTTCAAACTGTGATTTTTTAGACAAGTGAGGTTTTTTCCAAATGCCCTCAACTCCCATGAAATAGTTCCAAGGCATCCTCTCCAGTTATGTCAATCAGTTTCAGGCAGTCTGCAAAGAGACATGACATTTCATAACAATGACATACCAGCCTGGGAAATGATAGGTGGGAAATAAGCAGTTTTCTCAAAATAATCTCATTCATCTACACAAATTCATATTATACATAAAATGTTACCTTTCTTCAACTTAACCCGGTTAAATGCAAAAAATATTAAAAAGTGAATTAAAAACTGAAGGGCTTGCTACCTGGGAAAAGATTCAGGTTTCACAAGTAATGAGTGGGAAGAAAAAAATGTCTGATTTCTCTGCTGCTCATGGGTATTTTGATTGAATTTAACACATCTCAAGCTGCCAAAAGCCAATGCTACTCATATGAAGCAGCACTGCTTCTCCAATTAAAAAGTGGAAGCGCAGCTGCTTCCAGGCAAGTGGAAAGGAAAGTTGGCTTGAGTGGCAGCAAAAGAAGAGAAAAAAAAATAAATAGATGTGCTAATTTCTTTATATGTAGTTTTTTATTTGGTTGTTTCTTTCAGGCAGTCGGCTGCTGTGGTCATGCGAAGCCATCAGGACACAGGTGGAATGACCGCTACCGCGTGTTACCAAAGGACACAGAAGCTTGAATTCTTTCCCTGTGGCCCACCCCTTATTTTCCCTTTAGAATTTTAACCAGCTTGCAGGCTCAGTCTTGCTCCCTCTCTTTTTTCCTTTCCTGCTGGGAAAAAATGTATATATTGGACCTTTGGAGTACACTTCTCAAGAGTGAAAAGGTTAACGGAAATTTCTTTTTGAGATACCTCAGTCATAAGACGTGTGTACATGATGTGCATTCTTCCGCGGTGTTTGATCAAGTATGAATATTTGAAAAGGGTGGAATTCAATCCAGCTGGAGTACTGGTGTTTCCTCATCCTTCCTATTGAACTGATGTGCAGTCTAGATCTACTACTAGCTGATCTGTCATACTGTGCTGCAATTTGTACACAACAAGAGTTGTGAAAAGCGATTAAAATATCTTCATAGCATGAGAGTACACAGACATGCCTAACATCCGAACCCAACCACATGCAAATTTTATTGTTCTGACATTAATTATCGTACCAATAAAAGAATACAGAAAGTAACCAGCCATCACAGTCTGTTCCGTTCTTCTTCAGATTACTGACTTTATGTGACATAAATAAATAAATAGTGCATTTTAAAAAGGAAACCTGCAAAAAATTAAAGACGGGTACAGACACATGATTCAAACATTCTCAGATTTTAGGCTATCTTAGAAGTTAGAACTCACAAATTGCTCTGAACTTGCCCAAATATCCATAAATCATTATTGGGTCAAATTCTAGCTCAAAGCACACATTTTGAAAGTATTTGGGATCCAGATACAAGTTTGAGTGTGCAAGTTAAGAGCTGAGACATCCTCAGGTTACTGCGAGTTACCAAATCACTACATATTAACTAAGGTAAGCTGTGCTTTCATTCTTTACTAAATGTGAAATAGTTTGAAGAGATTTAAAATAATCCCTATAACTTTGCACTCCCTGTTGCCTTTGTAGATGTACATAGGGAGTTTATCCCTCTCTGTTGGGTTATATGGACTTGTGCAGTGATACAATTCTGTTTTTCAAGCCCAATTTTTAAACTATGTGTATAGATAAGAGAACAGACCAGAGAACAAGAACTATAGCAGGTAATTTCTGGTGGTGGAGGATGGGCTAAATATTGTCCTACCCTACACAGATTCAAGGTCTAAGAAAGCAGTCTTTTCCCTAAAGAGCTGTCAGATGGACTGAACGTTCAAAACTGCCTACATCACACAGGAACTTACATTGCATTTTTAAAATGTGATATTAGTATCCAAGAGACAGGGTTTTCTAAGGCAATTTGGCATTTAACATCGTAGGTAGATGTCAAGTGGGATTTTCAGAAATGCCCAAATCCCACTGAAATCAATGGGACTGAACTCAGTCCCACCGAAATCAATACCCAATCAATACTCAAATGCTACTTTGCAGTGACAGGCAACCTTTCCAATGGCTAAACGCAATAGAGTTGAACCCTGTGCCAAGTCTCTTATGCTAATGATGGTTAAATAAAATAATATGGACTATTTAAAAAAGTTCACTCCTATCTACCTTTTGGATATACTTGGGATATTCTGCTTGCATGAACTGGGAAGAAAGGAAGGATCTGACAGTGCTAGGCACATGGGTAAAGTAAATTGTACTATTGCCATGTCAAATAGTGAAATTAATTGTTTTTAAAGTTAATACCCAGATCAAACAACAGCACAGCTCTCGTATCTGGAGAAGTAAAATGGCAGCTCAAGCTTTGTGGCAGCTTTTCTGTAAGAAAAATCATCAACAAAAGATTTCTACATGAGACCTTATAAGGTCAAAAGAATGACAATGTCATTGCTTTTGTTCTCTTTTCTTAATTAGATACATATTACCATGAAAAAATCTTCATTATAAAAACCATGACCAAAAACCTCTAGCAGCATTTCTGGGTTTGTTACTTTATTTCTATTTCTGTCTTGAAAACCAGATGAAAAAGCAAGAACAGACTAACCTACTACAGAAAGTTATCGATAAATAATATATTCACTATAAAAAGAGACTGGAATTATTTGTTAATTTAAATGTCACTCTGAAAATGAATGCGATGAAAAAAATAAAACTAATTGAAACTTAAAATCACCAACTAGGTTTTTCAGTTCACCTCCCTTGATATATGGCCATGTTATTTTTTTAGTAGTAGATTTTATTGATATAATTATTTTTATTTGCTGAAATGTGTAAAGTTCTCTTTGACTTGATCAAAACCAAAGTTCTGTCCCTAAATTTTCAACCTTATTATCAAATTAAAAATAAAAACATAAACCCCTCAAATGTTGCTTCTTCTCTAGCTAGTAACTTGTGTATATTGGACAGAGCCAATAAAGTAGTTTTTAAAAAACATTTGGACACTGTGAAAACCATTGTTCACAGATATGAAGGCTTCAGTCTTAAGGCATCCTGTAGAAATACTCTCTAGAAAATATTTTATCTGAGGCAAGCCCTAACAAGTAAATTTTTCTACAGCGCCTTGTAGCTGTGATGCCCAAACTTCTGAACAGCAGGTCCTATGCCTTGATTTGGCTTACGGACAGTCATTTTCAGTTAAAGGATTTTTACCAACTAGAAAGCTCACTTTTGCAGATATATAATCTATCTATTGGGCTGTCAACAGGGCTTGTTAGAATTGCTGTCCTGACAGAGCCATCTAAATGCAAACCTGGCTTAAGATCCACTCTTAGGAAATAAAAAAAGATTTGCTGGTGAAGCTCCTTCCTTACAGAACATTCCGGTGCAGACGCAATGCTGATTAACAAGTATGCCTCTCCCATCCCTTGGATGAAACAAACTATGCTGGCAGAAGGATTTGATGTTTCAACTGAGAGAATGTTAGGGAATCCGTCCACGTAAAAGTGTTGTAAAAAATAAATTACACTACCAGCTCACACAACTGTATTCACAAAAGTTGTTAAGAGCGGATCTGGCCTGTGCAGAGCAAAGGATCATCTGGGGAGGGGCAGGGGAAGCTGTTTGAGATAACTTCAGGTGAAACAAAGCAGACTTCAAGAGCTGTGAGCTGGTGCTAGGCAGAGCTGTGTGTTTTTTCTCTCTGAAGCGAGGAGCACTAAGGTTTCATGCAACTTCATTAGAGCTGGGATTACGATCTGACCTTGTTCGCCAATCTGAAAGCAGACTCAGACCTTCACTGTTCATCATTACAGGCAAGGTGTTACCAGATTTAAATAGGTACCCTCAAAGGAAAAGAAGATCCGTACATCAAAGCATTATCTCTAGTTTATTTAATGTGGAATGACCAAATGGCAGGCCTTTTTCATGTTTGAGGCTAGAACTGTAAGCAATTATATCTGTACCATTGTAACTGATACAGCCAAGCCTGTATACTTACCAGGATCTCTTTCATCCTGTTTAGTTTATATAGCATTATCACCCCTAGGAGCTCACATTGCTTTCACAGTTTTCTAATGTTTTATAGACATATTTGGTCTCTAGGGATGAAACAAGGTACAGAAAAATAATACCGAGTCACATCTAGATATGGGTATCTGCCTTTATCTGCTGCTTTATCACTACTGTGAATTACAGGCTATTTTTACAGCTTAAGAAAATGTCTGTATCAAAGCAACACAAGAGTAAAGCAGCAAAAATACTGCATAATTCCAAAGTCCTGCTAAGCCAGATCTGAGAAGGATACACTAAAACAGAGCTAAAGAGAACACAGCTGAAGATCTTCTCTGTGGCATTTGACTGTGGATTTGTTGTCCCCCCGTGGTTTGGGGAGTCTGCAGAAAACTAATGTTATTCAACTTCCATTCAAGTTAGCTCTGCAACGAAACGTCAACATTTCCCTTCATTTCACTGGCCTCCTGAAAAGGTATTTGCTTTCCCTAAAAACCTCTTTAGGGAGGAAATGCTGGGGAAACGTTGCCTCTTTCCCCAGAGCTGTTTCCCACTTGCAGTGGGAAAGACAGCCCCTCTCTCCAACCTCCCTGTTCCCATTTCTTCCCTCAGGGACACTCTTCCTTGGCAGGAAGGCGAAATGTCTTCTCCACAGGAGTGCTTCAACTGAGTTCATCAAAAAGGACCTCCCCCTTGGCAGCAGTGAGCTGTTAGACTACCCCAGGTTCACCCTCAGAGAAAGCGCTTTAAAGAGGGGCAAAGTAAACAAACTAGCAGCAGAGGTTTCAAAGGTGGTGGTGGGAGCATGCTGATGGGGGAAGACAGACCTGGCTGGGTGAAGATGGCCTGTTGTTATTCACCCCAACTCTTGCACTTTGGATGCAGAAGGAGCTGCTGAACAGAGCCTCAGAGGGAGCTGGAAGGAGGAGGGGAGGGAGAGAGGAGGAAACAGGAGGGGCTACTCTGGCAACACTGATTCTGGACAATCTCTCATATCCTTTGATATGAGAGGGGAAAATAGCCTCTCTAGGGAAATATGGAGCTTTTGATATTTGATGAAAGTTCTTATGAATATTTTGATATTTCACCCTACCAGTGACTCCGATGGGCAGGAAATGTCTTATGGGAAGCAGAATAAAGCAACTTATAGAGCAATCGTCATCAAATTTCAAGCAGTACTAGCTAACAGGATTCTCAAGTTACTAAAAACTTTCCTCTGGCTAATATAGAGCCTATTAGTGGAGTATTATATTATTTGTCAAGAATGCTTTATAACACTGTCCATGCCTACCTACATGAACCAGAAAGCTACAGTCAGCAGTTTGCTAGCAAGATCCATACTTAAATGCTGTTCTGTTGCTCACAACCTGGGATTAAATAAATTCTTACTAAGGAAGACACAAACAACCAACCATCCAGAAACAGCATGGCTTGGGTAAGGTAACAAGATGGTTTGTACCGTTGCTTCTGGTGAAAGCACTATGTAGAAGAAGTACTTGCAACAGTTGCCTCTGGAGTGTCTTTGTTCTCCATCCACTTCTCCTTCAGGCCCGTCTGTTGTTCTGCGACGTGGTGTGTAGGAAAGCACCAGAACGGATGGCAAGGACAATATCTGCAATATAAATATTTATTCTTCAAGCCAACCATCTCGCATTCTGAGCTTGTATACTTTTATTAAACTTGATCTTCCTCTCTCTGTACTGCTGTTTGAGACAATGCGACCGCACGTACTTTCCCATGCTTTTGTTGTGGTGGTTGTTCTGCATATTGCCTCTCAGCTTTTGCTTAGACTTAACAGGTAATGTTGTCACAATTCTTTCACAGCAGCTCATCTCCTGCTATTGCACCTGCAAAAACAAAATATGCAACACAGGAGAAATACAAGTTTATAGAGTGTTCTTAAGGTTTACAGCAGGAAACAAGCAAGACTGATCAAATTATTTGAGCACTGTCACTCACCCTGATGGCACACGACTTTTGGTTGCCTCCTTAGCTGGCAGAAAGGATTCAGTCTGGTCTAGAAAGAATAAAACATGGAGGAGAACGTGGGAAACCCAGGCTCAGCCCATGCTCCCCTTAAAGGACTGTGCTCAGCCAAGAAAGGGTGTGCTATTCCAGGATCTTTTCAGGGGCGACCGGTTAGGAAATTCTTTTTCTGAAAAAGAAGCAGAGAGAATAAAAATACCTCTTCATCACACTGATTACAGCACTCTTCTGCAAAAGGGACAACTGTGATACAGTCCCTGTTCTAATTAGTGTTAAAAATGTAATGGATCTTAAGTAATTATTAAGGTATTATCATAAGGTAGTATAATTAATACCTATTATTTGTAACAGGTATTAAGTATGTGGATGCATTTGGGAAGATGAAATCATCAATCAGGGATAAGATTCAGATTTTGTTCTCTAAGAATCCAAATTAATCATTAAACCTTTTCAAATTTGGGTGTCACACCTGACTTTAGTCCTAGTGGTACGTTACGCATTTTGTTCTACATTCTGCTGCCATACAAAAGGCAACTCCCCTGAGCACCGTCAGTTCTTCAACACGTCCTTGGCTCACCCACCTGGGGGCTGATGGAGGCTGGTGGGAGCTGGCTGGGGGCTGGGTGACTCTTCTTGGCTGGAGCACAGAAGGCAACATAGGACAAACCTTACAGGACATGGGATGGGGTCTTGATGTTTAGACATGGAGAGCTGCAATTTTGGTCCAAACAAGCCAAGTTCTTCACAGCCAGACAAGGTTAACATGGGCAAAACCACTCCTAGAGGCAGCTGAGCCAGCTTCTTCTCCAGCACTAATCTGATCCGTAGGACACTCCAAGAAAAATTAAAATGTGTATATTTTCTTTAGCATAAGACCTTTTTTGTAGCAAGTCACAGTCAAAAATTGCTGGTGATTTGCTTTTGACTAAACACTACAACACCACAAAACATTGATGGAGAATGTAAAGCTCCAGTGTGACAGGGATACCTTCACTGACGCACAGCTTTTGATTACAAGAGTCATATGAAAGGGCTACTGGAAAATCAGCAGCTACAGTGATGATTGCTATTGAATTGGGTAACTACTTCTGCTTTTTAATCCTGATACAACCTCTGGTTCCATTCAATGTTTCATTGCTGGCTCCCTTAACGGGCCAAGTGCTGCTTCAGGGGAACACAAGGCACCTTTCCATGGACCATGGGTGATCCAGGGGTCTCCAAGGAGCACCAAAGGGTGACCACAACTTGGTTTTCAGCTTGAAAAGAAAAACGCAGTTGCTTCAGTTCTGCCCCTTTTCCTGATGAAGGTTCCTTTTTTTTTTGTACGTCTGTCACAGACCATGAGAAATACATTTCTGAGAGCAGTAAAGCCAGGACTGCAACTTTTTCAAAAACACTAATCATACCGGTAATGAGTTTCCAATTGAAATTTTGGTAATACAGTTGCACTGATATTTCAGATGTCCAGCTTCTTTTTCACACAGTTATGAATCAGGTGTATCCTTTTCAAGTAGCATGGAAACAGATATCAGCAGTAAATGAGTCTGTACATATTAAATGATAGAGATCTTATTTATTCAAGTAGGTTACCTCTTTTTTTAGGTCCAACATTTGGCAGAACAGAAACATTCAAAAATTTTCACATATATAAAAAACCCAAATTGTTTTCAAGCTTGAGTATTATTATTTTTTCATGTCTCCCCAGGTGCCTGGCTTGAGCAGAGGTTTAGATTTTGCCTCAGAACTGTTGTAAAAAGTTAATTTAAGTGAACTGCTATATTCATGAACAAAGAGACTTTTTACACTCAGTGACGTGGGTCATTAATTGGACATCTCATTCATCACAGACCCTTACCAGAGAAAACAAAGAACAAGAACTAAAACAGGACTCTGGTTTTGTTAAAAAAAAAAAAAAAAAGAAAAAAAGAAGTTTAAGGAATCTGCATTTAATCAAAACATGCAAAACAATCTCCAGATACTGTCTGGCAACAAATTTAGGATTTGCAGAGCTGAAGTGTTCATTTGCTTGGCTATAAATATTATGTTGATGAAAGACAGTCCTAACTCTGTCTTCCACCACTTCACTTCTGATAGGGAAGTTAAGATTTTATGTGTTTGCTTAGAAACCCATTAGATCTAACCTTTCCAGGAGAATTACAAAGGGGAATGATAAATGGCCATGTATCAGTTCAGGGGAGGGAGAGGTTTCATCTGGGGTACTGCAGGGGTAAGTACTCAGTCTAGGCATATTTGATGTTATCATTCATGATGTAGCATATAAAAGAAAATCAAAGATTTTAAGATAGGAGGAACTCCTAATGCTAGGAGGAAAAAAAAATATTTAAAATGACATCAAGTGGTTAGGAAAAGGAGTAAGAAAACAAGATTAAAGCTGAAAAAATGCAAGATATCATACCTGTGAGAAAACACTCCAAAGAGATATTTGGTGGGAGGAAAAAAGCAATAATGCAAGAGGTCTGAGTCTGAGCAGAATATTAGATAGACACCTGCAACAGGAAAAGGCAACAGCATCAAAAAAGCCAAATGAGGTGTGTTGTGGTTTCAGCCAAAATCACCGCAACTGGACTGACAGATGGCCCTTCCTCCCCCCACAAAAAAAAGGAGAGGAAGAGATAAGGAGATTGAAAAGTTTAGAATGAACTAAACTACTTTAATGAAGAATTAATATAAAAATAATAAAAAAAAAAGAAGAAAATAACGAAATAGATCCAATATATACAAAACCATATCAAGCTCCCAGGATGACAGTCCCATCACAAGCAGGCACTGGGGAAGTCCCAGACTGGACTCAGCGACTGATGGGAACTGGATTCCAGCTCAGGAACACATGGATCGGGATCAAAGGCAGATGAACAGATAGGGTCCTCTTCGGACATCAGCCATTGAAGAAAGAGAGCTGACCCTTTGATCCCTCAGCTTTTATACTGAGCATGGGGCAGATGTGGTGGAATACCCCAGTTGGTCAGGTTTGGGTCACCTCTCCTGTCCGTTCCTCCCCACAGGTGTGACTCCTCTCCGTTTTCCATTTCCGACCCTCCAATGGGGCAAATAACAAAAATTGGCTGCCCTTGGTTGTTACAGCAATAAGAATAAGCAAGGGCCTCTCTGCACACCATTCCTTGGCACGGAGCACAAACATTGGTCTTATCATTCTGAGAACAAGCAGTTCTCTCCACAATATATTGTTAATTTCAGAGAGTTAGAGGAGGCCTAGCTAAAATGTAAAATTCCAGAACACAAAATTATTTCGGTTTTACTTCAAACCGGGACAGAGGTGATATGCATTCACAGGCCTTACCTCATCAGCTGTGGAATTAGTAAACCTTTGCCATATGAATTGGCAGCAAAAAGACGTTTAGAGAAAGGAGATGATCTGTGAAGTGTGTGAGCAGAGTTTTACATAAGTATAAGGAAGTTAGAGGCTGCTGACTCTTGCTGGCCAGTAGGTTCTGCATGGTTTTGGCTGAAAGATATCTAGCTACCTACGCAAGCCTCACCTCGGATCCCTCCGCAAGAACACAGGTAAAGGCTGAGAATTTGGGATTAAATTTTTGCAGAACTCCCTCTCTTCTCCACTACAGAGTTAAACCCTCCACAAACATGGGAGAGAAATACTGAAATGCATACAAATAAAGTCACAAATGCAGTCTCTTTGTTTTGTGAACATAAGCACCGCATGGACACTACTAATTTTAATTTGAACATCTATGTTGGGCTAAACCAATATCCCCAGAAGTGAACACTATCAAATTTCAGTATTTGGAAGTGGAATTTTAATATTCTTTTTAATGCAACTTCTTGGGAAAGCATGGAGCAATACAATACCACTTTATTATATACAGCATCTTATTATGTAAACCATGACACCTGAAAGAAACATCACACAACAGAAGAAAGTAAATTACAAAAAATTCCAGGAAAATAAGAAAAATTGTGAAAATTCGTCTTCTAATTGATGACACCAAACCTATAATCATGATTATTGCAAATATTTGCATAAAATCAGTGCATTTAAAAAGAAGAATACTTAGAATACACGCAAGGTGTTGTCCTTCTTAGCATTAGTGGGGTCCTGTTGAAAAAACTACATGAAGGAAGAATCATTTTTCTCTACTCAAAGATAAACTTTCACACTTTGTCTAAAATTTTCCACACATAAACTCCTGGTCATGTTTTACACTGTGTTACATATTTAATAACTACTCACAATCAACCTGGGAGAATAACACCAATTTATCAGGAACTGGGCTCAGCTCTGAAAGATTATCAGAGAACACTATAAAAATACTGCTGTTTGTAAGAGACCACGAGGAACAGTATGTTATGCCCTGTAAAGCAGCCAGGGTAGTTTTATTAAGGTCAGATGGCATTTGAAGACAGAATCATGAAGAAACATATTGAAAAGGCTTTTATAGAACGGTCCTGTTGTGAAAACACCTTAGGGACTTGAGCACATGCATACATATGATTCTTGTTTTTATTTCCATGACTTCATGTGCAGTCGCACAGTTTACCAGTCAAAAAGTTTTCTCTCCTGTCACTGCTGTCCAAAACCTTTACTATACCTGGGTCTTCAAAGTATATGTCCCATACGGTGTGAAAATGAATTAGGATTTTATCAATCCCACTGAATGTTAAAAAAACCCCCACCAAAACGAGATCAAAGAACAAAGACTTAAAATACAGACTTTTTTTTTTATTATGTACGAAATGCTTTCTTGTTATAATTAATTAATTTCTAGGGTGTTAAGATGGATGTGTTTGAATTGTTGTCCTTTTGAAGGCAGGCACTGAACCCAGCAATCTGGAGTAGTCTCCAAAGAGCTCTGAGGGCAAAAACAAGGAGCCAAGTCTTAATGCAACAAGACCAAGGAGCGGGAAGAAGAGCAGCCCACTGCTTCGGCACAGCCCTGCTCCTGAGCTGCTTGATCCAGCAAATGGCTACTGATTCTGCAGGTAGAGGCAGCCTAGCTGGAGGTAAACAATCCCACCGGTGAAGTCTTGGGTCAGCCCTCCCCCCCCCCTTTTTTCTGGTACACCTATAAACACACTTTTTAAAGCTGGTTTAAAAACATGTGTGTAAAGGAAAATGCCATGAGAAAAAACACCTTGAATTCTGTATTTCTTACCTAAAAGCTGTCCTTCTCACTTAGCCGGTATCCAGTGAATTGCAATAATTGCACCAATTTTTTATTAGTTTAAGATACCAAGTCATTCCTTAAAATTGCCTTGGCTGTGCTAAGAAGTTCTGGATCCCTAAGAATTACTGCAGTACAGAACTCTTCCGGCTACCAGGCTCATTTTGTACTGGTTCTCCAAATCTTTTCCAATTTGCCAGTTTGCTTCTGAAGTACAGTCAACAACACTGGAATGACATATCCAGCATTAATCACAGTATGGCCATCGGTATGGTAATGTCTTCTCTGCAGATCATATAGCCCAAAGCAGCTTTACATCATGCTGGTGGTTCGTGTAGAGCTGCCTGTTTATACTAATAGCCCCTCCACCTTTCCTGGTCCAAAGACAGTCACAGGTTTCTGGGAGGAAATCCTACTTTAAGATTGGATTCTTTGTTCCTAAAAGCATGACCTGAAATTCATCTGTGTTACAATGAGCTCATTTTCCCAAGCAAATCAGCCTGGCATATCTTATCAGTCCCTGTCATTGTTTTCTATTTACTTTTTACTTTTTCATCATTTGCTGATGTTACCAGCAATAATTCTATACTGTTTTTCCTGCCACCACCAAAGATAGTGTATGTAGACAGAGAATAGATCCCAGAGGGACCCACTAGAAACCTCTTGTTGGACAATGATTTCAATTTACAATTGCATTTTACATTCCACTGGTAGCTGGGCTTAGTCTGTGTAATACTTGCTGTATGTATCACATATACTGTATTATTCCAAAATATTATGGGAGACTAGGCCAGATTCTTTACAGGGCTTTGTTATTTCAACACACTTTTCTTATCAATCCAATTTTTGGATTTATAAATCCAATTTTTGACAGATCTATTTTCGTTGAAACCTTACTGAATGACATTAATCATTCCATTACAATTTCTTTCCTTTTTGTTTTGATTTTAAGCTGGATTGCCCAGATCAAAATTTCCCAGGTCTTGCTATTTACCTTTTCGAAGGTAAATGAAAAGCAAATAAAAGAAACTAAATGCACGAGAGAGAGAAAGATACTAGATTAAGACAAGATGAATGGATTTATATTGAGGAGATTTTTGAAGTTATCATTATAATAAGATGTTCAATTTCATTAGCTGGTATAGACCTTATGATACTACTTTAGTACTACAGCCTTTTATGTAGAAGCAAAATTAAGGTTTATATTTTTGTTTTAGTTTTTTTGTTGCTGCTGGGAAGAATTTAATATGTGTATACATATATTATTTAAGTGGAGTACATATATTATTTAAGTATATTTAGAACATAACAGACATTTAACATCCATGTTCTTTAAATATATTTATTCTATAGGAAGATGGAGACTGACAGTATTTGCCAGATGACAATCTTTACACATGATTTGTTCATGTTACTTTGGACAGGACTTCAAATCCAAATATAGTACACAAAACAGCATTAAAAATTACTTATTTTTTATTAAATAATACTATTTGTCCATGCTGGGCACCATGAGAGAAGAAAGAAATTGTTTGGAGCCTTTTGTTCCCCTCATCCTTAAAAACATCTGATTTAGGAAGTGCTGTTTGTGATTAATAAGTCTACAGCATGGAGAAATTTGTTTATGCTTCATCACCTAAGCAGGACTGTCATTCTTGACTCCGTTTGGTTCTCTGCAGTCTTGTGATGGTCGTAAATCCCTCAAGAGTGTCATAACTCTGAACTGTAAGTATTTGATGATTTCATAGGAAGCGGTCAGAAGTACAGGGTGATTTATACCAGCACTCTTGTGAGCACCCAGCTGATTGAATAACAGTAAATATATTCTGTCATGGAATTATTATAAAGAAAAGTTTATACAAAGTGAACAGATGAACAGCATAGCTTTTAAACAGTACTATCGAACATGAAAGAAGAAAAAAAGGGTATTCAAAAGGAAATACTTTTAAATAACATTTTAAAATACTTGTAAAATGGAAATTAGCATTTTATAACTTCCTCCTAAGAAACTCTAAAAACAAAGCTTCTACAAATATGAAGTTGGTTGTCAGTATTGGCATTATGCTACACACTGCTATAGTGCAAGCAAATCTATTATCACTCCTTTGAGTTAGTCACTGGGTTTTCTTACTAATTTAAAATGCAATTGAGAAAAAAGCGAGAACCTTTGGAAAAAAGAGCAGACTGGAGCAAATGGGAGCTTTTTCCGTTGCCTTCAGTACACTCTAGAAGCAAACTTACTTGGTTGGCCTTCCTACTAAGACTTGGCTTCTTTTTCCTCCATCATTTCCAGTCACATCTCAGATCTTCATAGATTTAGCCAAAGCATGCTAGGTGGGTACGAGACACAAATCCCACTTTGGTGCAGGAGGTAAGGGAGGCATCGCTACCCAGGATTTGGTTTGGGCACACAAACACAACTGAACTTGTGCACAGACTTTCTTTGGCAGTGATTGCACCATGGTGTAGAGAATCTTAAATTAGTTTCCAGCCAGGAAGGTGCACCGCCACCCTCCGTCTTTCCCCAGCCCAGAAACCTGAATACAAACCACTTCATCCTGCTTCTTTCCTGTGAGAGCAATTTAGCATAGTTTGTATTTGCAGTTCTCCGAGAACAGGCAAACTGCTGAATTTAATGGCAAAGCTACATGAGCCCAACTGTAGGCACTCTCAGCAAAGGATAAAAATGAGATTTTACTAACTAATGCATTAACATATAATGAGAAAGTACCATTGAAACAATTTCTTACCTGGGTTCAGCTCTTGCTATTGTTTATAATCTCTTTATACCTTTGCATTGCATATCTGCTTGTTTTTGTTACTACTTGGCATTTTGTTAATAATACTTGTCATTTCAATAGAATTTTTCATGTTCCAAGTGTTAATTAATAAATTTTTTTTCTGAGGAATTACTGAAGCTATCTGTTTAGTAGACAGTTGTAGTCGTCTTAAAGAGAAAGGCAGTTGTCTGAGTTCCCTCTGAGGGAGAATTTGTCTTAAAGACAAAGTTCCTTTCCTCTGGAACAAAACACTGGGAATAGCTGAGATTTGCTAGGGTTTCTGATTATTTGGGGGACGGGATTGTCTTGACAAAACAATAAAAAGTTAATTTAATTAAAAGGACGACACAATTTCCGACATTCATTTACATTAAACCACTGAGCCAAAAACAATTATTCCAGATTATTCCTAATTGTGACTTCTAACATACCTCCTTTAGTAGTGTTTATATTTTGTGTAGAACAAGAACTCGTGATTATGATCTTGATTTTGGTGCCTGAGAAATGTATCCATAAGCAAATGAGGAGAGAGCTCACTTGATTAGGTGCTCCTTAAAAATTGTACCAGTCACAATTTCTGCAAAACAAACCAAAACTCTATTGTAGCAGAACACTTGGCAAATTATGCTATGCTACTGTATCTGTCTTTAGGTTTTTTTAATGCAATACTTTTCTGGACAAGTGTTTTGGCGGAGATTGCAGAGACAGGTAAATTGCAGAGACGTACTAATACCAAATAAAGAAATCATTTGACCAACAGTACAAATTCTCATGGTTCGTGAATTCATAAGCAAAAATTCTCAGAGCTTTGAGACAACAATGTCTCTCAAGGATTTTGCTGGAGCCTTATCCAGTGATAAAAACTCACCCATACCTCTTTCTGCACTGCAACAGCACTCAAAAACTGAAGTTTAAGATAATATTTACATCAAAGCCCACCGACAGCAGAAATACACTGACAGGATTTTGGGCTAAAGCAAGTTGCTGCACTGCTGTATTTAGCATCGTACAGGACAACATTAAGCATTAAAATGAGTATTGAACATTCTTGCAGTTACAACATCAAAAATATCAACATTTTTCCAAGATTGTTTCAGAAATTTGCATTTCTTCAATTCAGTCTGTCACAAATCTGCCGCAAGCCACAAACTGGGATGGAATAACAGAAGTTTTTTTAGGTGAATTACCTTTAATGGGATTTGGGTACCCAAACTGTTTGGAAATCTTAGTCAATATTCTTTGCATTAGCAGCGTATGGCCTTGGTATTTTGAAATAAAAACATTATACTTACTCAAATGTTTATTCCCAGTGTGGGCATTCACACAGCACGCTGGATTTTGCAATATCATAAACAGCTGAAAAAAAGACACCAGTCGATCTACCAAACCTTATGTCTTGGTGGCTTTTGAAAGGCTTTATAATATCATGTACATTTAAATACAAAATGGCAAAGATATTGTATCTTAGAGAGTTTATTCCCAAGTCAGAAATCAAAGGATGCTTATAGTACCAGTGGGCATTGAAAAAAGTTGAATGCAACCAAAAGCTCTAGAGTTGTTTTCCTATTATTATTTTTATTATTAATAATGTATCTAAAGCAAAGGCTACAGAAAAGTATGAAGGGAAAAATAATAATGTACTGGCTGCCAGACCATTTCCTAGTTTGGAAGCTGATCAGTCGTTTCCAGTTTTGCTCTGTCTTTTTTTTCCCCTTTGCTCTCTGCATAAAACATTGCAAAGCATAGCAATTGTAAAGAATGAAGTGAAGGAAACATAATCATAGCCACCCAGAAACATCCCCTAGATCACATAGGCAGATCATGGAAGGAGGGAGGGAGAAGTATACCTCTGAGACATATAGCTTGTGTCATTAAAAGCACGACTAAAAAGCAGAGGAGGCCCTTTGAAAACTCATGAGCACCGAAATGATAACAACTCAACTTCGGCTGTCTCTGCATATTCAGACACTACTTAGAGGCACACCAGCATCTTCTGCATCTGCCAGCTGAAGTGTATCATGTTACACAGCAGTTACAGCTCAAAATATAAATTAATTTCAAGGCCTCATGATTTGGACAATTTACAAAGGGATATCCACCAGCAGCTGAGCTATATGCGGATGTCAAGACTTCATGTCATAATTATTACACTTCCAGTGTCCAAACAAGCCAGGTGGCTCTTTAGAAGAAATAACAAGCATACAACCTATGCCAGGCAGACATGGGAGATTTAGGAAGCAGATAAAACATACCAGCATTTTGCCTTGTTTTCTGATGACTTCTACACCAAAAATGGTTGTTTCTTTAACGGGGACCTTCCTGGGTCTGGTCCCAACACCGAACACCCCTTCCAGAGAAGGTCCTCTGCCTTACACTGCAGCCACCCAAGGGCAAAATGCTTCACTCCCCGCTGTTGACACAATTTCTTTTCACATTACATTATTTCCCGTTTCGCTGGGAAATAGATATGGTTGCTATAACAAGTGCCTGTTTTTGAGTGCAGCCATCTCACAGGGTCACTGTCTCTCCCTACCCACATTGTTGTTTGGAACTGTCTTCAAAATGGGGACAGATAGAGGTGAGAAACCACTGCCACTCACAGAGGTATTATTCCAGTTCTTCAGTTCAGCCGCAAACCAACAAGTTCATGTTCATACAAGGCTTTGCTCAAAGGAGGCTGCATGGATCAGTCCTTCAGCAACCTGTAGAAGATTTCTGAAACAAAACCACTTCATTCGCAGCTTTATTGCAGGAATTAACTCGTCAGCTCATTAACCATCTCTAGTTGGGTGCCAAGTGTCTCTCTAAAGGAGCTGCAAAGAGCAGAAGTGTGTAGGGCACTGCACTGAAGTGCAAGGGGCAGATCAGCTTTTGTTTTTCGATTCAGCTGATGCCTTCATATCTGCGAGCAAATCAGTTAGTCCCCGTGCTTTTGGTTTTATTTCTAGCAATTTCCTTTTTCTGTTAAGACTGGTTTCAGGGGGACAATGTCTCTCAGACGGTGCAGCGTCTTCACTGATCACAATTTTAGCCAAAATTGGCATTAGCTAGAATTTCACCCCAAGACCTATACAGTGCTTTGGGAATGGACTTGTTAGATATCTAAATGGTGTTAATAAATACCAAAATATGTGGAACTATTAAAGACAGATGGGATAAAATAGAATGGAATAATCTATACTTGCTAAAATATGCACAATCTTTTTTCTCTAACTTCTTGTTTTCTCTCTCTGCTAAGCATTTTGTGATGAAATGTATTGTAAACAGATCAAAATTATTATTCCATTCGCATTTTTTAAGTGTTAATAACCTTTTTCCGTTCTGCAAATCAACAAAATAAAAATGGCTTATAAAACCCTTCAGATTAAGAGATGAGGATGCTCAGCCTCACAAAAACATTTGGTCGGTTGATCTAGCATTAACAATTATGTTTAGGAAACAATTTAACAGCCACAAAACACAACCTTGTAAGCATTAAGCATAAGTGTTACATATTTCTACTATAATTAATTTCCAAATAAAATGTTGCTTTACTTGTACATAATAAAAATAAATAATAAATTCTATTATTTAACAAACTAAGGTATCACAAATGCTAAGGGAGAAGGAGTGTTCGGTTTTTATCCCACCATTAAGACTGGAAGCTTTCTAACATTAAAACTAATTGCAAGATTATTTAATTTGAAGAGCAGTTTGAGAAGGGATATCGTGTATTGATTGATATTTTTTGCATTATAAAATGCGTTTGATTATTACCAGAGAACAGCAGATTTTAAACAATTACATTTGAGCCAAGGGTTCCAGAAGTCTACTTTAGGAAGAGAAAGAAAATCAGCTATTCTCCCCAGCGTTTCTTTCTCCCCCCTGAGAAAAGCCAGAAAGAAAACACCACACAAAAAAACACTAAAAAGAAAATTAAAGCATATTAGTATACTAGTATATTTCAACAAAACTGATTCAAATAAAATGACCACAGCCTTTAAAAACCAACATCATAGCAAATCAGTGCTTGCATTTTGTTTTCTGTAGTTGTGAGCGCTTTTTCTAAGACTCAATTATGCTCATGGCTCTAATTTCCCAGGGTCAGGCCCAGTCCTATTCCATCCCCTGGAAGTCACCCATCCTCCACGGGTCCTCAGTCATCCTCTTTAATGGCTCAGCCATTGCCTCAGCCAATGGTCTAAGCACTGCAGACTGGATTCCATCAAGCTCAAAATAGCGTGAAAAACACAGTTGCGCAGTTTTCCTACAGAAGTGACAGAAGCTAAAAAAAAAAAAAAATAAAAAAAAGAGTTGGACATAATGATTTATGAGGTAAATATTCCAAGGTATAATACAGTTTGTCTAAAACAAAAGCTGTGTCCTAAAATGTACAGAAATATAGATTTCTCAAAATACATTGTTCAGCTCCTAAAATGCATATGACAATTCATTGTTCATTATAGCAAAGAATATAAAAAGAAAATCAGGAAAGTATATTACATCAAACTACAGTGATGTAAAGGCAAACTGATAAGTATAGTAGGTTTTCCATGATTTACCTTACAAGATTTTCAAACTTTTATGTGTTTGCAGGAAGATGTGAAAACAACAGAAACAAATTTAAGAAGTCTTGTCTGTGAAAACTGTCATAGTTAGCGATGCTACCCTGAGAATGAGTAATCTCTGTACAAAGGATATTTATTTTAACTTAGGTAAGTGTTGCTTTGGCTTCTTTAATTAACCAGAAATGCCTAGCACCAATTTTAGCAGGTCCAATTTCACAGGATACCATGTTGAGCCTGATTGCCTTGACACCCTTGCCCCTATCCAACATAAGACTTATATTGTAGGAGCTTCATACCTTTATGAAATCCTACCTCACCTACCGCAAGGGGCAGAACCTCACCTTTACGCTGGGCTCAAATCCTACCTTTTGCATATTTCTATGCGAACTGTTTTTTATGTTGAGGAAATACTTGTGGAAAGCAAAAGAAGTAAAAGTGCTGTGAACGCTCATTTAAATATAGACTTCTGAGAACATTTGCACCAGTATTCTCTCAGCAATGTGGGAAAGCTGTCTCCAGTATTCATGCAGCACACCAAAAAGGCTATCATAGATGTTTTGTGGGGAAAAAAAATAATATTCTTCTTTCCTTTTCATCATAACTCTTAAATTGGACAGCCTGTGACAGTTGCCAACTTGCATGTGAGTTGTGCATAGACTAAATGAGACGTGTTTCTGACCAGCGCAAGGATTCCTCGTGCGTGTGGTGACCCTTCCTGCAGTCTCTCTGGATACATGTGGGATTGCAACAGGACTAGATGAGGTGTCCCTATATATCTGCCTCATGCACAAACCAGTTTCAAAGACAGTGGCCTGTCTGTACCCCCCACATTTAAATTATCTTTGCTAAGTGTTTACTAAACATGCAAATTCCGAGAGAATCCAATACAGAAGACACCCTGCAGACAATTCCCCAACTTTCTACTGGTTTATTAATAAGTCTACAACAGCCACTCCTAAACTGTAGTCCACAGCCAGTCAGAGTCATATCTGGTGATCTGTCATGTTTTTAAATAAGTAACGATGCTAAGGGTGCATGATGGTTTATGGAAAAGATATGGTCTTGGAATGGGTCTGGGATCTCTCCACTGCTGCTCTCCCACAAAAAGCAGTCCCCCTGTTTGTGCCAATGAGGAGATCTAAGGGACCCACACCAGAAGCAATCTTAGAATCATAGAATGGTTTGGGTTGGAAGGGACCTTAAAGATCATTGAGTTCCAACCCCCCTGCCATGGGCAGGGACACCTCCCACCAGACAAAGTTGCTCAAAGTCCCATCCAGCCTGGTCTTGAACACTTCCAGGGATCGGACATCCACAGCTTCACTGGGTAACCTGTATGCAATTCTGGGTTCCATCCCAGGAAGATTTTTTCCAGAGACCTGAAGGATGTGCCTCCTCTCAATTTGGCTGGCACTTGCATGCCAGTACACCCTGGCTGAACCGCAAATGGAGACGTCTTGATTGAATGCACTGACGGGGGAAGCCTGCAGTGGTGGTTTGACCTGGCTCACTCAGAACATAAAAATTCATAATCATCCCAGAGCATGTGGAATCCAACAAATCATCTCCAGAGTTAAAATGTCTAAGAAAGCATTGCAGACGTCACAAACAAATTAACAGACATAATCAGCCAGATCATCAGCTGGTATAAGTTGGCAGAAGTCCACTGTAGCAACATAAGTTTTGTAAAGCTAACCTGAATTACGCCAGCTGAAAGACTCGGTTTATTTTTTCTGCCATCGTGCACACAGAATAACCTGGGTATTTTAAGCCTTTTTTTTTTTTTTTCCT
Source organism: Limnodromus scolopaceus (assembly GCA_028565335.1). NCBI lineage: Eukaryota > Metazoa > Chordata > Aves > Charadriiformes > Scolopacidae > Limnodromus > Limnodromus scolopaceus. The sequence goes on from JAOXNO010000013.1 coordinate 134,289,875, forward strand.
CCCCATTTTTTATTTTTGTATGAATCTTGTCTTTATATACACAGACACGCAAATAAATTAAAGGGTCAATTCTGCATTCCATCTGCTCTGCAGCAAACCATTTGTTGCTCTTTAAATGACAGCTGCTTGGCCTGGGAACAAGTTCTGCTGCCACTGTGCAACACACGTGTGTGTTGCTGGCACAGCAGCAGATATCCACAGCTCCACGCCGCCCTGCCTGCCTGCTCCCGGTCAGCCCCTGCCCTGCCCCGGCTCCTTGCTCCCGGGGCATGGGACCAGGGGACACCAGGGAGGTGACAGGGTCAGGTGTCACCGAAGAGTTCCCCTGAAGAGGGAACGTTTCCCAATGTTATTCAGGTTTTCCCCTGTTATTAGTAGCAAGGACAGGAGGTCTCGGTCTAGAAACGTGCTTCGGTTACAAACCAAGAATACCATAAGAATCGCCTCAACGATGCCGAGGACCTGTTCATAATTGCAGATTTAGGAAACTCTAAAAGCTCTATGAAACTGTAGCAATGATGACCACAATAGGGGCCTTATCAAATTTCTGGAGTTTGCCGCTAAGTTTTGTTAATTAAAATTATCTGCTGTCACCCTCTTGAATTCATAAAATGTGCCTGGCATTCATTGCAACGTTACAGGCCATGGTTGTTATGAAAATATAGTTGCTAGGATACCTTCATTATTTCATCCTCACGTTATACTGGTCTATCAATTAATGAAAAAACACTCAAGCTACTTCCCAGCCCATCTACGCGCATTCTTGACGTGTGACTTCCCTCATCTCGTGTGACACTCCTCGGCGTGTTCGCCTTCAGACCACAGCGTGGGAGACAACAGAGCGACCACATCAATTTGCAAACTATAGTAGTGGTGCAACTCTTCCACTTGGCCTTTTCTCGTCTTTGTTAAAATGAGGACAGAAAACCAGATGTCTTTACATCCAATATTTCTGCACCGAATCTACCTGAAAAAATAATGCTTTTTTTTTCAGGGGCAATCTCACAGGTCTATGCTACCCATTATCCATTTAAAACTTTTTATCGCACAACCTCAGCAGTCTAATGCCTATTCAAAAATGAGATCCTGCGAAATTATGTATTTCTCAAGGCAGTTATCTAATAAAGTACATGAGGTATTCTCATTAGATATGAGGAGGCAGCCAAAGCTCTGGAAATACTCAGTCCCAGAACTGAATTTGTTTGAAAGTCTGATGCAATCTGATAGACTACAATGGAAACTCACCTTGGATACACATGCTAAGCATTATCCTCTGCAGGAACACAGAGCCTGTGCAACTCAAAACTCCTGACACTTACAGTCTAAATGGAAATTAAGTAGGAAGCAGGCATTATACAGACCTTCTGGTGTACTGGATTTCACAAGCAAAGCAGAGTGTGCACCCTTCGTGTCATTCCCAGGGTAGGGCTGGAAAGTTGGAAAATATTCTGGCCGACCAGCAGTTAGTGAACACCGAGAGGCAGAGAATAAACAAACCCTATATCTTCATTTCAAGCTGTTTTGTTTTTTTTTTAACAATTAGACCAAATATAATGTGATGATCAAGTGAACAAACAGAGCAGCTACTGACGTTTTCAGACAGATCACCACATCTAAACAGCTGATCTATAAATAGTCTGCTCACAGCATTGCAGCACATGCTGACCACACAGATGTGATCTTGCAAAGCAAGTACCAGAGACTGTACACAGCTGTTTTCACTTGGTTAAAGCCTGTGTGGTCTTTTCTCCAGGACAAAGAAATACACTCAATTTTTTTTGAAAAAAATTGCAGCTCCTGCTGCATGAACTAATAGATTTTATGTATTAAATAGGTTAATTTTGTCCTGAAAATGATCAGTGGTTCAATAAGCAAATAAAAGCTCTCATAGAAACAAGCGAAGTAGTTTGCATAAAACATCAGGAAAATATTCCCAAAGCACTCCAGAAATTTCATGAGATATTAATAATTTGACATGATTATGTATGATTTGTTGAACACACAAGCATGCTTGAGCAGAGAGAAGGAACACCTATGACTGCCCGAGAGGCACTTAATACATCCAGGAGCCTGACTTTTCAGGGTGCTTTGTGTTAAGAAGCACTGAGCACGCTTGGCTCTCACTGGGGAGCTGAGGAGGCTCAGAGCACTGCAGAAGATGCTCAACATTTAACAGCTCTGGGGTCTGTGGATCAAACATTGGGTGATGACAATGTCTTCCTGGGAAGCTTAAGAAAAAAAAAGGGTTTTCTTTTCCCATGCTGTCCAGGAGCAGCTTTAACACCCTTCTGTGCCCGTGCTACTGCTTGGCTGTTTGCTGTGGAGGTAAAACAGAGCCTGAGAAGAAGAGTCCCACAAGCCCCTCTGTGCTCAGGGCTCCTGATGTCATCAGGTCAATGGTGTGCAGTGATCTCCTGCCTTCTGCCAGCGAGTCCCAGCTTGGTCTGTTGTGAGCTACTTCTGAGCAGCCCCACAGCCTGTGTCAGTGTCCCATGTACAAACATGTCCAATGTGTTATCAGAAAGGTGGACTGCTGACTTAGGTGGCTTCCCTCCTAAGACATGGCAGATGAAAACCGCTGATCCCTGAGCTCTTCCAGCCCAAAACACTGTTCCTCTGTGTGGCTGCACAGTCCTATCCTTCACTGCATGTAATACCAGCTCGTATACTCACTTTATATAGACACGTAACAGGAAGAAGGAGAAAATAATGCTCTGGTGTAGATGATAAAACCTTTATTGACTGGCAATTGACATGTCTGTTTATCTCCTAGATGATGAAAGCGTGAGAAAAATATATACGTGATCTCAGGCAAGTGCTGATTACAGTTCCTGCGATGTAAATGAGCTGCACACATATTTTAATTTCTTTACAATAATCCACCTCTTCCACTGTTCTATATGTGCTCTTTATTCTATTTGTATTAGGACAGGGTCTTTCTTTGTCGCGTTCTCCACCCTTCTGTTGTAATCAACTCTTCTGCCTTTTGTTTATGTCATGCCCATTCTTCTTTCATTAGGCTTTAATTATAGCCTGTGTCTATTACTTTCTGCCTTTGGCTGTTTACAGAATTGGTTTTCTGCCTCTCTCTCACACATACGCTTCACTCTTATTCTTCTTTAGATCTCAACTTCTATACAGTCATCACCTTTTGAAAGTGCAAAGCAGGACAATTAGTCATTGTAACAAGTTTTCCAAGGCTGGAAGGTCACATTACAACTCTTAAACTTCAGTGGTTTAGATGTTTTGAGATGCAATGTGAAAAAAGTCTTTGATCTTTTTATTGCCTTGGTAAACTTTTTATGGGGCAATCCATTTACCTAGTCCATTAGAGAGCTCAATAAAATATTCTGTGCACAAAAATACTGCACTTCACCAATTATGGATATATCTTTGCTCTGTAAAATTTACACTTCTATGCAAAGGTCTAAAATATTTTATGAATACAAATAATTTTAACTTCAAAGCCCACCACTGCAGCAAATTAATTGCTACCTTATTTTCTTGGTATTTTTAATCCATGGTATTAAGCATCCAATTTTGAAAGACATGCCTCCTACTTACAAAAAATGAAGTCTTAGGCCTGATAAGTGTGCACTTGCTGGAACTGCAAGTACAAGTTAGCTACTTGTGCATGAAGCCAACCAGCTCCAACGTATCTCTGGTCAGCTGTTATCCATTTGTATGCCCTAATAGCCCTGCAAAGGTGCCTGCAATTTGTACATGCTCCATTCTAAAAGACCAGACTTCAGAGATTAATGTAAACTCACAACACAAACCAAGGCTGGAGCTGAAGTTACCAGTTTGGACTCCTTGTTGCCAGATACAATACATACTTTAAAATTGTAAATATATACATGATACTGGCTGTGTCATCTTCTCTCACAACCAAAATTATCTGCTTTTGAATTCTAGACAGTAGAAAGGAAATTGCTGGCAATTGCAAAACTCTGGACCCTGTTGATGATGGCCTTTTTGAACTATCTCGGCTCCTTCTGGTTGTGCAACTTCAGTGACATGAAGCAACCGCAAAGGTAGCGTCACTGCTCAGGAAAGTTTACCCTCTCAGTCCGAGAAGCATCTTCTCAGCCCCTGTAAGAAGCACAGAAATTGGCAGAAACTGGATTATGTCTTCTCAGAGTGTAGGAAAAGTTGGGTTTCATTCCTCAGATGATCTTTGGGTCTAACTGAGGATACTGAGACTGGAAGCAGCAGAGTGGTTCCAACACGGAAGAAAATTTGCCAGTGTTGTCACTTCTATGAGCAAGGGAAAGGTAAGAGTAGGGACTGGTACTAGCAGGAGGACCCACTCACCTTCAGCCCCTTCAGTTGTCACCACAGCCCCAGACATCCAGGCCCTTTCCTGGTGGCAGCGCCCATGGCAGGTATAGAAAAGGAGTCAGGAAAGTCACAGCTATCTTACTGCCTCAATCACTTACTCTAGGCAGTTGCCTAATGTGTTTTTTTGGCAAGTTTGATGTGAACAGAAGGATGATGCAGCCTCAGACAAACATCTGGTTGGTATTTTGGGTAACACGCTACCAGTTCAGGGGTTGTTAAGGTGTCACAAAGTTGTTGCTGTCCCTGTTGTGCACCAAGGATCATTTGCCCCAGCCCAAGAATATAGCCCTGTTTTGCTTTCAGCCACCGGGTCGATTGGATGCTTTTATCCTGTTCTTCCCTCTCTCTAACTTTCTGCTTTTGCTCTATCCTCGTGCCACCACTTCATCACAGGTCCACTTTCCTCTTCTTCTCCACCTCCACATATTTGCTCTTCAGCTGGGCCTTCATGTCACCTCTCTGCCTCTGGCCACTGTCCCCCAGCGCCCCAAGAGCCCATTTATCCATTCTCCATCCCCTTCACAGGATTTCATCCCTCCCAGGGGGTGAGTGCTGAGCATGCAGCAGGCTTTGCTTGCTTGGCTTTTCTGCATGGTTCCAGGCTCGTGCTTGGCTGTCTACCTTTTCCGTTGTTGCAACCTTTCCCCTCACCTGAGGTTCCCCCTTCCCCCTCCCTTCATTTTCTCCCTGAAAGCTCAGTGCCAAAGAGACCTTTTCCATAAGCCACCTCCATGCTAGAGGCACCTGTATGCATTGCCATTCACTTCGTTCACACGATACATCCCCCATCTCTTTCCTCCTTCTTCCCCTGCTGCTGCAGGACTTGACCTGCATTATAGAGATGTATTGGCTCCAAGAGGAAACACGGTAACGTTAGCAGTCATTTAATTGGTTGGGTAAGAGGATGAACTGCAATTATCTCATATGGTCAACTAATGTTAGGAGGCAGGGATCTTATTGAAGGCATGATATCTCAGAGGGTCACAGCAATTCACAGTGTTGGTGACTTAGATACATGTGAGACTTTCATTCCCAATGCTGCCAGCATCATAAACTTTTACAAACACAGATTTATTCAGCAAACAAAAGGAAACAAGAGCAGCCTAAGAAACAAAATTACGTCCATTAAGCCGTGCAACCTGACAGGTACAGCCGTATCAGTGACCTAACTCTGCTATTTAAACCATGAAGATGCTGTGGTCCTGGAGAAACTGAACAATTCCCCGACAACAGTGAACAGCAGTATGAGGCCATTAATTGAAAGCCTAGCTACGGTCCTGCAGTACACATTGTAATCCCACTAAGCATCATGTAAAATTATTTTTATAAAGTTAGAAAAGGATTTGAAAAGCTTAGAACCACGGGATATAAATCTAAAATTACAGGGTGAAATTTTGCAATACTTCAGATACTACATAAATACGGTTTTAAGACCTTTGAACTTCCTCTCTGCATTATACGGACAATATAGGAATGTGTGAACTCATTAATTTCAGTGCTTAAATTCACCTTCTCTGAAAACAGATGACAGAGCTCAGATTTAAACTAAGGGGATCATCCTCTGTTGCTGTGAGCACCACAGTTCGGAGTGTCACTCTGATACTAGATTTATCTTCAGTCCACTTCAGTGACATACCTGTGGGAGAAACAGGAATTGCTTACACTCATAGGTAACATCAGCATTTTATTTAAAATGGAATGAGTCTGATCTCTGTGAGTTCCTGATGGGATCTGGACAGGTAAAAGATTTGGAGAAATGTACCAGACTATTTCAAACCAGCTAAACTCATTTTCTTCTGGACCTTCCCCTCCAACTCTGCTCGTTAATACTAAAATACTGCTCATTAGACCATTGGAGAAAATGTCATGTACTGCAAGTGGTATCACTAAAATGTGTTGAGAGCACGAAACAAGTCAACCAACCTTATACTACGTCTATATCTGATATAACAAGAGCAGTAGAGGGGTATGTCTTTATCTCTTTTTCCCTTAAATCAGGAGCTAGAGAGGTCAGGGCTGATAAACACTTCTGCTTCTCAAACAGTGTGGAGTACCTGCAATACCACGGTATGAGCACGTAAGTGATAAGCACTGTTCTCAGGCATCACTCTGCAAAAGCAATAGAGGGAGACCTGTGATTTTATACATATTATGTTCTAAACACATATTTTAATTCCCAATGTAAGTAATGTTAATGCAAATGTTACTTCTTCTGGAAGTCTGTTTAGGTTTGCAGAAGTCATTGGTGATTTTGAATGCCATACACTAAAATTGATTTTCTTTTTGTGCCTTGATACACATTCTTTTAGTTTATTACAGCTGCACATATATCTGGAACACTGGAAAGACGCATAATGTGCCATCTCATACAATCAGGATCTAGGACATGAAAGGCTTGTTCAGTACCAATGTTGCATGTCATACAGTCCAGGAGATCTGACCATGAGCTACCTCAGAAGCACAGATGTGTCAACTGTTGCATGAGTACAGAGCAGTGCGGTGTGATCCAGCCCATTTCCTGGTCACAATCTCATTCCCCACCATGACCTTGAACATGGCCTCTCCCCACCAGCAGATTTTCCCTCAGAAATGAGTTTTGGCCTTGGTTTTAGATCTCTTCTGACCTGGACAAAGCACCCATGGGTAATGACTCCCTTGTTAGCATCTTCCTAAAGACAAAGGACACGTTCTTTAACTCCTGAACAGTTTGGCAACCATGGCTTTGTGGTAAGGACGTGGGAGTTTTACGCCAGTAGTATTGATATAGCATAAGGAAATTGGCTTTCAAAAGCCAACACAGATCATCTATCCAGCTCCACCTGCACTCAGTTTTTCCCCACTGGATCCCGCACATTGGGCCTATTTGTAGTTCCTGAGACACTGCTCAGTCCTAACCCTCATGGTGATTTCTTTTTACCACATCATCTTTCCAGGGCAGACTCCCTGTACATAACACATTGAGGTACCAGATTTAAAAAGAGAATATCTGTACAGGCTTATGCCACCCTCTCCCCATTCATTTTGAGCCTCTTGCTGAACTAAAGGTACCCTTTATATCATCCAAGAGACATGCCATCCTGTCATCTATCCCATTATATGACCCCCCTGACACTCATTCACTTCATTGGAAGAGGAACTCTATGCAGGGCAAAAATGAATCTCAGTCCCACCCTCATAAAGATCCAGCACATCCTGGGACGTGGTGGGCATGTATTTATTGATACAGTAATCACGGCCAGTCACATTCTCTTTCTGTGTATTTAATGGAGACATTATTATTCGGCCCCCTTTGCCTCATTATAATAAAATCCTACCTTGGATTTAATAACTAAAATAAATCTGCTTGAGTCAGGGCAAGAGCTAAGTTAGTATTCTTCCTAAGGACCATCTTAGCTATGCAATGGAGAGATGACACTCTACATCAGCCAACATATGATAACCTATCTTTAATTTCTCTCTGCTCTGGTGCTATTATCTCTCCTCTGCCACAGCTGCATACTGCTATTGTCAGTGGTAAAGACAAGACATCTCTAATTAGGGGGCAGGATAAATTGCTTTTATCTACTTTTAACATGCTTTTACATGGCACCTGGTACACAAGTCTTAGCTAGGCAACGATAATTTGAAAAGCAAATCACTGCTTGGAGAAATATGATACATTTTAAAAAGAAAATTAAATGTATAGAATAGCAGAATCAACATATTGGAGATTGCTGAGCTTTAAAGCTGTCAGAAGTCTTGTATTCTTATGTTTTATATTGAGTTAAAATAAGCAATCACAGTCTATGTACCCAGCAGTTTCTCTCCCTCTGTCTCTCTGGATGATCCAAAGAGCAAGCTGTGATTTTGGAACTACACATGCAACACAGCAAAGACACCCTTGCCATGCAGCAACTCTGTCTTCTCTGATGGTAAGTCCAACTGAACAGTTTTAAAACATGCTCCACAGGATCAGCATTGACTCATGCAGATTTATGCCTGGAATAAACCCACCCTGTGCAGCACAAGTTCATATTACTGTTTTATACTGTGCTTAACAAAAATGAATTTAAACCCCCAAATATACAGTAACAAACATTTATCTCTAGAGAACAAAATGATTCACCTGTTCTAATGAGCCACCTGTTACAGAAAAACAAGAAATTAGCTACTACGGTCCAAAAAATGCTGATCTTTGGCTAACAGCAACCATCAAACATCAGTCAAAAATTTCAGCTGTCCATTACCTCTCTGACTGAGTTCAGTTCACAGAGCTGGGAGTGCATGACTGCCGCACTAAAACCACACTGTTCAATCCCTTTGCTCATCATCAGAAAGTACCAAGTGCTCTTCCATGAAAGGCATCACTACAGAGACATATATTCTTTATAATGCACTGTCAGTTGGCTTCATCTTCACTAGCAGAGTCAGGCAGAACTCATACTTCTAACACATCCTCCAGGCTTTTGATTACACTTTCTTAAAAATCTGTTGAGCTTGTCTGATTGTTAGGAGCTTTCTGAGATGTAAAACTTCATAGATCCAAATGGTGACTGGGCCAAATTATTTTATTTGCTATTTACTGCAACTTAGCAGTTTGGAAAGTCTATAGAAACATCCAAGAGTGACAGCTTGCAGAGAAAAGCTCAGTAGAGCTTCTGCTGTTAGTTTAATGAAAGGGAAATCTCTTTGCCTCTAGACTATGATTTCTGGCCCAATTTTCTCCTGTGGTGGTGTGTTCATTACTAAACACGCTCACAGAGCTGCAGTCTGCGGCGTGCACCGGTTGCTGCCCGTCAGAATTCCAAGTACAGTGCTGGTAAAACAGGGTCAAGGAAAACACTCCAGGCTGGAATGGAGCTTTAGTCACATTGGATGAGTTTCCACCTAATGATAAAACTATAAAAGGATCTTGTTTTCCCTAGCTCATTTGCATGAAAAGTCCTGCAAAGAGAAACTACGTGTTCTCTGTCCTCGTTAATGTATAGCTCGGTAGCTTCTTATTCAATCCCAGGCTGGGTCAGAAAGAAAATAAGCCAGATGGTTCCACCAGAGCATACTACTCATTTCTTAAAGCCTCCATAAACGATGAGAGAGAAGGCATCCATGCAGAGTCACTGAGCAGAGCAGCAAGGGTGTATCAAGTGGCGGGTGATGGAAGAAGCAGTGCCATAGCAGCGGTGGTCCAAGGCAGGAAGGGACGATTTTCAGGGGGAGTGAGTCTCTGTTGACACTTTTGCTGATCCTTAGGAAAGAGAGGCAAACTTTGGGAAACAAACCTTTCTTTACTCTTGATAAGGAAGAAATCAGCCTCAAGAACGGGTTGAGAAAAATTGCCTCTGTGATAACCTATGTTAATATATGAGGCAAGGAATGCCTGACTGGGCTATCTCAGCACATACAATGTGCAGAGCTGGTGCTGAGCAAAACTATCGAGTGTGGGTGACAAGATACTAATAGCAATGTTTAATGACTCACGTAACAAACACAAAGCTGCAAAAGCGAAATTGCCTGTCTAATACAAGCAAAATATCCTAAAAAGAAGTTGAAGAGCATAATTTCGGTTAGAAAGTCAAGCACTTAAAAGTTAGAAAATGCAATTTCCTGTAAATAAGTTTAGTAATACAGACTCTGATAACCTCATCACAAGCCATTTTTACATGGTATCCTGACTTCACTTAGGGCACAAAGTAGACCGCGCTTACTCAGCTAATGAACAACTATCCATTCTTCTTTTTCCTGTTCCATTTGCAGCCCCCTGACGCATACTATTCAAACAACCTTCTAAAATCAGAATGATTAATGTTTCTCCAGTGCTCATCACAACGTTATCCAAATCTTGTTTAATCACACTTATCTTCATAACAACTTTGTGGAATGATGGAGCGGCTACTCTTTATGTTTCAGCTGGGGACACAAGGCATATATAGCAATCCTAAAAGCATGTACTGATGCTGGGTACCCAATCTGAGACCTGTGAGCCCCCCTTTTTTGATTAGTTACCATTATCCTGCTCTTTGTACATTCAAGACAAAACTATCGTTGATGTCACTTGGAGAAATGAGTTCTGGGCACCCATGAAAAATCTGTCTCAGATCAAACCCCTTAAAAGGCAAATTAGTGCAGCAGCTCTGCTTAGCATATCTTCTTCAGGATCAGCTGGGGATGCGTTGTAGAGATGAGAATAGAATATGCTTTTTTAACATAGCTATTGAGATATTAGGGCATTGACATACACATACATACACACAAATATATGCATACACTTTCATTTTATTTATCAATTGATTTTTACAAGCAAGTAGATAAATTTCACTGTTATTGAAGAAAATAAGTACTGAACAACAGAAATGAGGCTGGCAAGGATTTACCACCTAAACACGACAGAATATTTGGCACAACTTGCTCTTGCTTTGGGCTATTTTTAAAGTTTTTGCCTGGTTCTCAGTTTGTTTCTTTTATCATACTAATATTGCTTTCTTGGAACATATTCGTTATTTTTTTCAGCTGACTTTGTCCTCCTTGAGGCATTTATACCCCGTGAATACATAAGTGAACAAAAGGATTAGATTCGATGGAGGAAGATGCAAATTCAGCAATAGATAGCAACAAGCACTTTGCAGTACTTATCAGCAGTGAATAAGGTCTGCATCTTTCCCAGATAAATAAGCAAACAGAAAACCAATGTAAATACATGGATAACCTCAGTGGATTCAGTGCTACAGACAGAAAATGTGCCGTTTCAGGGGCTTGCAGGAGTAACCCTGACAGAATCTTCTTTGATGGAGGCAAAACATTGTTCTAATTAAAGAATCTTAAGTGCATCTTCCTCATGTTTGGACTAGTGTGTATTCAAAATATGTAAAATTGGCCAAGCCCTATTTGAAGATCCGAATCTTATATTTATGCTAATAAAATTTAATTTATAAATATAATGAAGGTCTTTAATTTTTTCTCCATGTTTGTCATGTTTTAGGATACTGTTTTCCTACATTAGTACCAGATGCACAGTAAAGACATGTTTATATTTCCTCTGCTTCAAGATATCTAATATATAATATAGTAACATACACATGTAACTTGCCGGTATCTACGTGCCAACCTAAAAAGGCTCATCGCCTTTATTAGATTTAATTAGATCTAGCCACAACCGCCAATTAAGCTGTCACTTTAATATAGAACCAAAGCGTATGGATCAAATATGCGACCTTAATTGAAATTAGTTAGTCCTAGTTCCATTTTTTTCCTAAAAATTTGTCCTCCTCATTGAAGGAAGTATTTATTTTAGTTTTAACTTTTACCAATTCACTGTGAATGCTAAAAATAAAGAGAGATAAATGCAAAAAGGAGATCTTGTTGGAAAAAACGGAATATACTTGTGTCTGTATTATTTACGAGTGACTAGGGAGACCAGGGAGAAGGGAAACTTTGTACTAACAAAGCAATCCGCATAGCTTATAAATATCTTGAGCTTTGAGATGCAGAGAGGATATCTGTTCAGTTGAAACACACACACAAAAGCAGGTAGAATTACATTTCTAGACAATTCAATATATCAAAACTTGTGTAAAATTCTACAATAGAGAAAGCATGAACCAACAGACTGTGACTTTAATGTTAGAGTGATTCTCATGAAAAGTCCACTCTTAGTGACTCTTTCTGGCATGACAATATATTCATAGAGAGAAAAAACAGCAATTTTGAGAAATCAGAATTCCATGAATCTAAGCATGATTCAAATATGTCTGTTGACTTACATCACCAGTGTCCAAACTGAATTTGAGCTTTTAAATGTAAGATAATGTGCAGGGTTAAATGGAAGATAACATGCGTGGTTGTCAAAAAAAAAGCAGAATCTCTGACACACAAAAATATCCATCCTTCTATCGGTTACGGATTTTAGAAGGCATGTATGCACATTGGCTATGCTCACACTGAAATGAGTTGAAAAATAAAAAATGAAAAAAAAATTAATCAAAATCCAGCTGTTACTGAAGTCAGCAAAGCAGCTCAAAATTTTTTCCTTCTGAGCTGAATCAGGCCTTTGGTTATGGAGTAAAAATAATAAATAAATAAATATAATTTTATAAAAATGCAAAGGTACAAGTGTACAAGTGTTAAGGTGTCTATTGCTACTTGCAGACATGGTGATGCTGGACTATAGATGCTACAGTTCATGCTGATTCAGCTCCTGTGTTACTGTTGTTATAAGCACTGTGTTCAGATCAGGTGGGACTATTAATCCAGAGATAACAACTCTGGAACTGATCCAGGCACAGCAAACTTTATACAAATTCCCCTACACTTGAGAAGGTTATGTTTATCCACCTTCAACATTTTACTGAAGAATAATGAAAATTCAGGTCAATCCCATTCCAGCAAGACAGGAGAAGGACTTTCTAAGAAGAGGGAAGTCTACAGATCTTACAGATCTAAGAAGTCTTTTTTTTTCTTTTGTTCCCTCTCTCGCAAATGACTTCCTAAAGTGGTGACATGGGGAAAAGATAACAAGAAGTGCATAGAAAAGATTAATTTCTGTTCAAGTTTTTGAGCCATCTGTCAATTGCTCACATGTAGCCTAATCTAGGCACTTAAACAAGTGAGGGAGGAAAAGGAACAGTGTAAAGTCGATGAGGAAAGGAAATGGCTGGTTGCATTCAATTTTCAGCCAAAGGGCTATTCGTATACTGGAAAATAAAGATTCTCTCTGACAATCTTTTTCCCCCGTAGGTTAGTATTTAAAATTACTATAAATTGCGTGATGAAAGCTGATTTTTAGGTATAGCAAAAATTGTACCCAAAAATCTCCATCTTTAGCCTAAAGTTTTACCTTTCCATATTTTACTCCCACTTTGGCAGGTCTTCTCTACCCTGGGACTAAACGCTTACACCTGGACCCGGTTGCTTGGGATCTCCCTGTGCGTAAGCTGAAGCCATCAAGCACTTTTCATGGTCCTCTGAATTGTCTTTTCCGCTGTGAAATGCATCTGTGGTTTTCCCCTCGTCAAGCTGTGTCTCGGTGGAGATCAACCGGTTAGTGCTGGGCAGCAGAAGATTTACAAGAGAATGGACCCATGATGTTCCCTCTCTGCAGCAGGACACACCACCCCAGTCCTGGCTGCAGAGTAAAAGTTGGTGCGTGCTCCTAGAGAAGGAAATCTAATCCCTTAATAACTTTCCCAGGGCTAGACGGCAGTGTCAGTTTTTCCCTGTTAGCTTTCCTTGAGAATAGCAGAAACAGACAAAATTTCCTGTAAAAAATATATGTACATAGTAAAAATTATGACAAAAAAAAGTCTTTCCAAGACAAACAACCCACAGCCCCATTACCCTTGAGTGTTCAGGTATGTATTGTCATATATAGGTAAATCTGCTTTGCAGCTCCGAATGACTCACAAGTTAATGACTTTAACTGTTTTAACAAAATTGCAAACTTCCATGAGAAGAATTCAACTGATTTCTTTCCTTCCCCTGCTTCTTCTAAATCACAGAAATCAAAGGCTCTGGCTTTGCCTCATCCGAGAATGTTTTCTTTCCTGAAATGAATATTTAGACAACATATTTAGTTTTTAAAAGCCTTGCTTTTTTGAGACTGAACTTGAACTCCATTTACTGGCAAGTCTGCATTTACAAGGCTGCCAGCTAAAAATAACGCATGAAGAAAGAAGTCATGTGGAACAAGTCAGGGCACGACACAAACATTAAGAAATAAAATTCCTTGCAATATTCTGCACTCATACAGAAAAAGTTAAAGTTCATGGTCACAGAGGAAAAAGCCTGTAAGCAGTCCAATGCAGCAGCCTAACTATTGCTATAAATTGAAATGCAGCCTGCCTCAATATGTTCTTTTCACAGTAGCATGCAAGTATGACGATGTAAGTAAAGCTGAGCAGGTGAACACTTTTTTTATGTATCCTGGTGGTTGCAAGGGGATCCTAGATTTATACTGGACCAGTGACAGAATTTGAAGATACTGGTAAAGCTGTAGAAAACCACTGCCATGAGTAAAACCGCACAAATGAGCTCCAAAATGAGCCAAGATTTATTGTATATTCAGACTGAGACTGAGATGAGGTTTAGAAACCAGTTGATATGACCTGGGTTCTTCCAACTCTGCATAAAATTGGTATGCTAATAATTACCACTGGACTGTAGCATAATCTATTGCTTGCAAAGTGCTTTGAAGCTTTCAGATAAAACTTGATGCGTAAGATATTAAAACATAAACAAGTCACAACATGAAGTTTGTGTATTGAGAGCATTTCAAGATAGATATGGGTAAAACAGATTTTACTGAACTTTTGATGGTGAGAAACAAAGATTCACAGACGTCAGTTCTGTGGAATCTTCCACTTAGTATATCTTCCTTAAAAAGAAATAGGTTGTTGTCTTGAAAATATATATATAGACTCTTTCCAGTATTAGACATAACTATGACATAACTATTACAAAGTCCTCTTTAATCATTTTTAAGAAGATGATTCAATTTATGGTAGCTTTCTAATCATTTACATTTCAAAATAGAACACTTATTTTAGAATCATCTTTGCCATGCGGTTAAAAATTCTGCTTTTTACCCGGTTCTGTTCCAAGATAAGAAGGTTAAGGCTTGCAGACTGCGTGCTCAGGAAGAGCCATGTGGTGCATTGTGGGGCCGACTGCTCTATACATGAATAACAGTGCAGAATAAAGTGGGTTTGTGAACGGGCCTGATCGTGTGCACAGGCAAACCAAGAACAGGGGCCTTTTATACTCCTGTCTGTGCAACACAAGTCGTGGATACGCAAAGCATAAATGTGCTTCTGCCTTTGGGCTACCGAGCAGCTATCGCACAACAATTTGTCTCAAATTAAACGGCTTCAAGGATGCAAAACAAGTATGTCATTCACCTGCCATCCCTTCCTTTGTTGTGCCCGATGCCATCATATCGTATTCTTCCTAATCTTCCTCCGCGGGTGGACTGTTTGCACCGCTCCCGGTTCGTCTCTGACTGCGGCGGGGCCAGTGTGAGCTTTCCTTCAGCAAAACTACTTTTATTTGGCAGCATCGCAACGTCTATCGCAAGAATCGAGAGCGAGTCCCTTTTTGCGGCTCTGCCAAGATCTTGAAACTCACCTCCTTGTACTGTGAGCGTTTTTGACCCGCGCTAATGCGATTCTTGACCTGTCTAAGAACACTGAGAATCAAACCGCCGTCTCTTGGGAGAGGCAGGTTTAGCAAAATAATCTCAAACTCATTGAATCACCATGGCAGCAGAAAGAGATACAGATTTCCACTGAGTGAAAGGATCTACAGATCGGAGGCAAGGACGTAGGGAAACAACCCACCCCGCTTCCCTCCCCTCCTCCGTCAATACTTCGGAAAGCCAGCTTAGAAAATAACAGGGGACTGAAAGCCGTGTCACTGTGCTTGGGGTAAGTGAGAGCCATGGAACAAAGGCATCGGGCTCGGAGGGAGCCCAGGGAGGTTAATCGGCATCTGTGCGGGATTACTCACGGAGCTGCTTACGCCCCGAGATCCCTATCACCCTTGTTAGCTCAGGTAGGGTGGAGAACAGCTAAAACATCTCCGCTGGTTCGGTCCACTAATCACTCAGGGCAAGGTTGTGGCGCCCTCATTAACACATTTAAATCAGGCTGGCTACCGCGGAAATAAGCTGCACAGCAGAGTAAACAGTGAAAGAATTTGGGCTGTTATCAGCTCTCCTCATACGTAAAGAAGTATTAATTGATGGAAAAAGCTACACTCTGGTAAAGTTTGAATGCAGACTTGCTGTTCTCTTCATAGACAATTGAAGAAAAACATAGATACTCAGAAATCAGGCAAGAAAAAAGGTAAGGAACCAATGTGGTCCTCTCTCCCTAGGCAGCTGCTGCGTACCTGCGTGAGATCTGGGATGGAGAGCTGATGCCCCACCGCCTGACCCCGTGCATCAGGTTGCTACACAACCTACCTCTCACCCATCCAGCTGCACAAGCTGCTTCGTGCAGAACACCTCCCATCAGTATTAATGTATTCCTTCCAAATCCGCATGGAATAAGATAATTAGCCAAATAAAGAACTGGGAGTTCCGGACACTTGAACTGATGCACAAGAGAAGGGATTGGAAGCACTCAGGGAACCCAGTTCACCTTCCTTCTTCGGGAAGAGACATCAGTGACCCTCATAGTCCCCCAAATCCCCTGAAATGCCAGCGAGGGCTCCTGCTGGCCAGGATGGCTGGTCGTCTCAGGGAGCAGAAGCGCAGCCAGAAGGAGGGCACAACTCGCAAAGGAAGGAACACATTGCAGTTTGGTGTGGCGAGCATGTTCATTTTAATTGCTGGGGAACAATGCTGCTCCACACCACCCACGGCTTGGGCCTGTGACTTAGTGGCACAGTCTGTCCCTACACATGCAATATGGCTCGCTTGTTTTTTATTATTATTTTTTAACACGACTTTACAACGAGCAGTTTAACGGTTTCCTTTCCCGATTCTGAGTGGCACTTGCACGTTGTTTTCATGGTAGTGCTTTGCAATTTGAGGACCACTTCTCTCTGACCCATCACTCTTGCCAGTTTGGCAGGGAAACAGCAGATGATATTATTTTTGCTGCCCTGGGTTACTCCCTCAGGTAAGCAGCTGCCTACTTTGCCTGCCTCTACAGTCAGTCCCACACTAACATAGAGCTAAAAAGCACTCTTTATGCATAGGGATCATACTTCTGGTAAATCCATGCTATTTTTAAACAATCACAATGAAAACCACTGTCACGTTTCCCTCGGTGCTGGCGTGCAGCTGGGCGTTACATGGGGTTCCCCCTCTTGGAACAATTTTTTCCTGATCTTGCTTTGTTTAAACTGCTTTGGTGCATGATTTGATGGAATGTGTGGAGCAGAAGGAAACTTTGGATTGAATGCCAGATGCCTGCTTCATTCCTCTAACCTACAGTGTTATTAAAATATTACCAACTGGTTCTCAAGATCTTTCCACTGCAACAACTTAAAAATAATTTGGATATCAGTTTTTTTGCTTACTGTTGTGTTGTGATTGTTGTCTCTGTTGTCACAAGTATGAATATCAGGTAATGGGTACCATTCATTTTTGTAGTTAGTAGTTTTCCTGGGGTGCTAGTGACAGGAGAAATGTATGCATTAAAACAAGCGTGATGGAAAGCAGCTCTCTTTATAATTTCAGCCCAGCTGCTGTATTGATGGATACAATCTTTACCACATGCTCCAGGTGGCTTCTAATGCCTGACTCCCTGCAGAAACCTCTATTTGCACATCTTAAACCACTTATTGGATTTGAACAGGATTTTTCAGCCTGAGTGCAGTAACAGTGTTCACTTATGTAATATTTGTAAATCCTGGCTTTACATTTCACTCACCAGACTATCTTCAGAGGTATTCAACAGAGCCTTTATGTGGTCTGATTCTTGCTTTTTAGTGAGATCCCATCAACTTGTACAGCTACAAAGCGTATTGCTAAATTTATTTTCCATCATTGTCAGGGGTTTACAATGAAGTGTAACTCAATTAATCAGCCCTTGCTGAATAGTGCTTTTCTTTGTCACCAGATTTCATATAAAATTCATCTGAAAGCTTTGTATTCAAAGTTCACAAAGGTTAACCTTTATTCAGGGCATGCATCTCCAAAGGCTCTAATCAACTTGTCTACTGTTGTTTAAAACTTCACTTACTACTGTACCAGTTGCTTTGAATTATTGTGCTTGAGACCTTTATTTGGTGCCTGAGTGACTGCACTGGCACGCTGAAGGCTGCAAAATAAAGGGCTTTTATAATTATGGATGGGTAGAGCAGTTACTAAAGGATATATAGTCCATCTTGTCGTATGCGTTACAACTGTCCACCACCCAGACGTTTACTGTACACTTTGTAGCTGTGCAATAAAACTTCAAGTGTTCTCATTCCTCCAGTAATTCGGAGCACAGCCCAGATCTCGTATAATGTTTAAGGGACTTAATAATAAGTTAGTGTACTAATTAGTGGAGACAACAGCAGACACCCGTGATTTATAGCAAATGCCCAACAGATGATTACACTGCTGAACCACAAGTAAATCTTTTCAGCAGTGAGCCTTTACAATTAATTGCACATCAGTATACTTATTTTGCTCCTTTATATTAAAGAAAAAAGGGAAAAGATGAAAATGTTCCCTTTGAAAGGTGGACCTTATGGTGGTTGCAGGTGTTTCTGCTGATAGAAGGCATTGGTATGCAAAAACAGAACCATTTTCAGATAGGATAAACTTCTATTCCCGTCCTCCTTTGTTTAGTATGAAATATTATTCTCCACTTGAGTGATGTTTGCATTCCTTTCCAACACAGTTGGTTTGATTTGTGACCTGAATACAATGACATACATACCAATGATCCATTACATGAGCTAACATATTTGGGATTTTTGAAGGTGGGAGTGCAAGGGGACAGCAATCTGACTACATTATTTCTTTGAATTTTGGCATAAATGCCACATCCTTTTTTTTTTTTTTTTTGTTCACTAAAATCTCATAAAGATATTAAGCACATAAATTTAATATGAATCCAAGGCAGCTGAACTGACACAATAGATCTAAGGAAACATTAGCGCTTAGATTATTGACCCAAAAGGCTGTAAGAAGGATTAGCACGGCAGACTGTAACAGTTCCTCCCCAGCCTTTATAGTCTGCTGGGTCCAAAGTCCACTTTGCACAATCTCCCAAGCAGAGAACGTTCTCCAAATTAACATGTTTTCTAAAATACCTGCTAAGCTACAAACCACACTCCAACAGAGCTGTTGGGATCTATCCAGTGAGTATTAGACAAACCAGAATATAGATAGAATGTAAAACAGAAGCCAGCAAATAGCAGGCTTGAAAACACATCATCAGAACACTCAATACAGCTGCATGCAAATTTAACAAAAGTATTTACTTGAGATATTGGCCAAACACGAGGTAAATGACACACAGAATATAGTTTATAATTCACATTGGAAGATTATTTTGGGCTAATGACTATTACTTTTAATACAAATTATTTTTCTTTTCTTAATTGCTACAATATAACGCAAGAATAAATTTGATCCCTATATGTTAAACAATAACTAGTAAGAGGAGAATTCAAATTAGTCATCTGGCCTCTCATGGCTTCGTTGACTTTTTCTTCAGTCTCACTGATGTAAAAATGTCCATGCCTTCATCTTAAATAAGGCAAACTTGGCGTTCTAAAGCAGCTTTTAATTTTCCATCTGGAACTTCTTCCCAAGCAAAGATGGCCATTGCACTTCCAAAAGATAAAAGAAAATGAAAAGTACTCTTAACCTTTCTTCTGTTTTTTCTCATTTTAGTTGTAATGTTCCAAATATTATTTCAGGCAAACTGAAAGATGAGGAAACCTGAGGGAGGGGAGGAGACATGGAATCTCAAAAGCTAAAAATAATGGAAAATCTCTAACAGCTTTCTTTTTGCAAGAAATACATTTCTCTTTCAGAGAATTAGGTTTCTCCATTGATATATTGGAAAATTGAAGACTGTCCATGAAAACCATTTTTCAACCAACACTACTGTAATCACAAGGCTGCTAATGACATGCTGCATAGCTTCAGGGCAAATCAATTAATCTGAACATCAATATCTCCATCTGTGATATGAATATAATAATTCTTCTCTTTTTCTTAATTAATTCGTAATATTCTCTCTCCTCACTTGCCAAGTGCCCATAGCAATCACCGTCGAGGTCTGATTCCAGGGAGCCGGAGGGGCTGACCAGCAGAGAGGTCATGAACCCACAGACAGAGGTCTAGTCCAAAGTGCTCACAGATGGTGGGGACGTCCCCAAGAGAGAGGTCTCTGTCCTGCTTACCACAGGGTAACGCCACCCCAGGAAGTCCTGGTGGGTGACACCTCTCCCCATGACATCCAGGGATGCCCCCGTGTTTTGGACACCCACCAGAGTTTCCCGCCTTTGGCTTGGGGAGCATTTGCTCATGAGGCTATACTTGGTGTCACCTCCCTTACCACAGCGTGACTCCGATGGGTATCAAAACGTTTTATCCAGGATGGCCTCACCGGCTGCCAGACACACAGCGATGAGCTGGCTCGGCCTCTCATGGGGTACCCACTAAAAGCCCGCCAGAGTTGATGGGCAGCCCTGTCGCTGCAAATAGGGTCCGCAGCACTTCAAAGCAATTAGAGCCGATTTTACTGGGGAGTCATCTCTTCTAGGAGTTACTTATCAGTCACTCTGCTGGCACCTTGCAGTCACATTGCTATTACAGCCTAGTCACAGCCCCTGTTACATGACAGTTGCTTTAGAGTACAGAGCAATCCCATCACACTTACTTTATATTGACAGTTGTACGATGCCACTGTCATATCACAGATATTTCCTTGTCATAACTTAGCGACATTGTAGTCACACGACAGATACTTTTTTAGAGCGTGCTGAATCTTTTGCATGGAAAACTCTGATAACGGCAGCCACTGCTTGGTTATCTCTTACCTGTAGTTATGGCAAAAACATTTTGGGGTGGTCACCTCTACTAGGTGCTTTGACTGTGATACAAATAACCACGGAAAAATTGCTGTTGTTCATTACAGACTGAGTCCCGGGTCCTTAGAACCACTGAATGTCAAATTAAAGTAGAAGCTAAACATATTTGCAACCAATTCCATATTTTATGGATGCTTCTTAATTTTACTCTTCAAATCCTTTAGTCATTTCCTTCAGATTTTGTGTTGGTGTCCTTATTAAAGCTATGAGAATAATTAAGCATGTAATTCTGTTTGCACGTCTCACAAACAAAGAATCATTCTTTTAAAAAACATTTGTCATTTAATTTCTCATTATAACTTTGTTACTCTTCATAGCCTCTGTGTTGCACGTATTTAATAAGCAAGTTGTGTAATTGTGTATTGATACAGTTCAAACGGCGTATTTCCACTCACTCATTGACTGATGAGTCCAAGGAGAAGCCAGCACTGCTGTTAATGTTCATTCAGGTTTTTTGCGCAAAATCTACACTGGAAACTGAAATTGCTTTTAATAGATATGCCTCCACGTGTCTAAAAAATAATCTTTTTCCAGCTGTTATATCACAAGAATATTTAGAGAAAGAGAGAAGCTATATATGGTCTAAGTGAGAGAGCTTAAACATTTATATCAATGGAGGTTTTGTAGTATTGCCATTGCCGTATCTTTATCTGAATATTACAAAAGCTTCTTTTCCCTAAATCTCCATAACTACACACCAGCAAGGAAATTCTGTCCTAATTCAAATCTGTATCAAAACTCATCACCTCGAAGTCGTTTCAC
Source organism: Limnodromus scolopaceus (assembly GCA_028565335.1). NCBI lineage: Eukaryota > Metazoa > Chordata > Aves > Charadriiformes > Scolopacidae > Limnodromus > Limnodromus scolopaceus. The sequence continues at coordinate 134,311,493 of JAOXNO010000013.1, forward strand.
CCCGCGACCAGGTAATCAATGCAAGTCCTTTCTCTAGTTATATAAAATTTCCCAGTGCAGAAAAAATAATAAGAAAAAACCAAACTGCCCCTCCCCCCCAAATGATTTTCTTTGTCTGTCTTTGATACAGTAATGAACTATTGATTCTATGAGTAAGTGTTCCATATTCTAGTCCAAATAATCTTGGGACTCATTTTATGGAGACTGGCCCTCGTCCCAGGTTCCCAGCTCTACAGTTGGACTTCATTACTGATCCTACACATCGTAGGGGCTGGTACTTCCCTTCAAGCACTGAGTTGGGTGTAGCAGAATAATTTCGTAGCTGTAGGCAATCTTTGCTGAAGACAATTTTATGTTTCTTTTTGAATTGTAAGATATGCGAGAAAAAAACCCCTGATTTTAAGTTTTTCTTTTAACAACTTTCTTATAAAACATAACTGTACTTAGCCCTTTATTTGAATTTTGTTAATTTCAAGATTTTTTCCATCTTGATTTCCCAAACAATTATTTGTTTGTTTTAAATTATCTCAAAGACAAACGCTGTTCGGCCTCAGGGGATGTTTCTCTATGCTCAAGGCTGAAGCTCACCACGGTGGATGTCTCACCATAGTATGACCATTCTGGGGGGGAGACTGATTTTTAATACAGGCTGTTACATTGACTCTTTTCTGCATGTTGCATTGCGGCATTATCTTCTAATTATTCACCGGATGTATTTAAGATGCAGCTCTTTAAGTTCTTTCCCCATATGTCTCTCCCACTAAAATGTTTTTGTTTTCAATATGAAGAGCATGCTGCAAATTGCATTAAAGCTTTATAAAATGCAAAGACAAAGGATGAGCTCAGGAACACCACCACTGATATAAGTGCAGGTATATGGACCTTGCTGAACGTGACCTCGAAGCCCAAATTTTAAAATTATGATCCCTCTGATCTTTACAAGGATCAGACTTGAGTATGACAATGTCAGTTCTATGAAAACTAGGGTAATTTTACAGGCAAAATCCCATTTTTACATGCAAATCCAGCACAAACCGAACAGGTTTTGTATCTGGTTACTTTATAGACTGTCTACTTGTGCCAGTGCTTATAAATGACATATGTACATGATGTGCCAGTGTAAAACCACATTAAGCAAGAAGCCTGATGTTCTGCTGATAATTTAACATTTACTGTAGGTGATATCCTTAGCACTTATACTTATTTTCAGCACAGCATTACTGGTCTCTTGAAATAAAACTGAAAATAAAATAAAATGAAATAATCTTAGCGCAAGGTCAAATTAGAAAAGAATCAATAAGTATTAACATTTTAAGAAATAACCAGGGGAAAACTAGTAAATTATCCCACAGAAAAGAGATGATATCAATACAAATGAATAAGAAGCTGATCAAGAAGAGGAAATCTGAACACACACAGAGGAGTTTGCAAGCTGTCCTAGGTTTGTTTCTTTATTATGAATAAACTTATAATATCTGATGAAAAGCAAAGACAAAAAAAATCTAAAATCTACTTGCTAGATGTACTGCTATATGACTAAAATCATAAGCAGGCAGATTATGCAGACCTGCCAAGTGAAGGCTTCCAGTCATTTCCCTCTTCACAGCACATTACATTCTTATAGCACAGAAGTACTCAGCACGGAGCAGTTCAGTGGCCTCCAGCTTCAAGATTTTCTCCCAGAAAACATGACAAAACAGATATGCATGCAGTCTTGGTTTGAGACTCTACATTGTGGGGCTGACTTTGCACCAAACGAATCCAATGTTTTCTTAGGCATCAAATGCTCACCTCCAAAATTCAGACCTGAGCCTGTGAACTGCAATGCGGTCTATGCCAACTCTGGAAAAATTGTTTAGGAAGTAGAAAATTTTCTCAGAATGGTCCATCCCTATATACAATTTTCCTAGCACCTCAAAACAAACATATATTTTTTCTCACTTCGGAGGAAAATGGGCTGAAAGCATCTGTTTTTCATGCCGTCACACTTTTTTAATTTAAAGAGCAAAACCAGAAATATATAGCGGAACTAATATGGGCCACAGTCTTTTTACACTTATATGTACTATCTGTAACTGGAGCAATAAAACTTTCAAAAACAAACGACCTTTTTTATGTCCTCTTTTATTTGTCTACCTTTCAAATAATAAAGAAAGTCTATAAAATAGTTCTACTCTGTAACTTGTGAAGTTAAATCCAACTCCCCAAAATAATGAAGGAACAACGCTCTTTTAAAAATAGATCCGGTTGTAGCTTAATTAAAGAAGTTAAATACATTCCATTGCTATGAGGCACTTCACAGCAACACACAATTTATTATCCGGAATTAGTCACCGGGTGAAAAAAAAAAATTAGTTCAATGCTTACTGTTATGGATTAGGGTAGGAGAAGTGTAAGATGCTACCAATTTATTTTGTTTTTATTTTTAAGCCATGCTAGTGATCAGTTTCATGTAATTATATGCAAAGACAAGGAGTTGCTTGCTTGGATTTTTTTGTTAATGGGCATCATTTCATTTTATTTCCCCTACATGTTTCAAAATACAAATACATGGTAAAATATTTCAAGTCAGTATGTTTTCATCATTAAAGCATTATTTATGAATACTTTCCTTTTATGCACAGAAAATACCCTGTATTTGGGTTGTTACGAGCAGTATATCACTTATCATCTGGCACTACATGATTCGTGTATGCAGTATTTATTGTCTGTTACTCAGGTGAAATGTCTATGTAGAGGACCGGTATAATTGTCGTATAGTCTACAGCAAGGAAATGCAAAGCAAGAGACCTGATATCTCTCTATAGGTGCACAAACACTAACTGGATGGCTGGCCAGCTCACCAGAGGTATATGTGCCCTGATGGAGCATCAGGTTTGGCCATAGCTGAGGTTCATTGCTCCGCCAACCTCCAACCATGCCAGAGCACACACGCTGTGTCTGTGGTTGGACAAAAAAGATGATTTCACAGGTCGTGTGCTATGCAGACCTGGTCTGAGTAGTTTAATAAATAAAATTAGCTATCCTTGAGTGGATACACAGACTGTGTTACGGTTTCCTGACTACCAAAAACTGCTGACTAAATCTGACCACAACTCCAGCAATGTAAAACAACATTCCATTTACCCAAAAGCAAGATTAGAGGGTTTTGTCCAAAAACTTAACTTACATATTGGAGGTTGTGTTCCCTCTGCATTGTTACGAAACCATGACTGTACACTGTGGAAAGTTCCTTAGTTATGTGCACAAATATGCCCAAAGCAGCCCAAAGTTTGAGCAAGAAAATGCAATGATTTACTGTCGGATTTCTCGCTCACTAGAGAAGAAGCGTAGGGTGGATCAGAGCATTCCACTGTGATTTTTTAAATAGTTTAAAGTGAATTGTGAAACAGCAAAACATCTGGAGATGAGAGGGGCAGGTGTAAGAGGGAATATACCGAAAGGTATAAGTAGGAGTTACACTGCAGATTTTAAACTCATGGTGGTACTGTAAGCAGAAAAACCTAACAATTGTGAGTCCAAGAGGAAATATAATGTTACTGAGGCAAATGTGCCAAGATGGAAATAATCAAAACAGAAGCTGTTATGCACTAACTCCATGCAGAAATTATTCAGTGCCTGAAAAAAGACACTTCCATGAACTATCACAAAATCACAGAACCACAGAATATTTGAGGTTGGGAGGCACCTCTGAAGGTCATCTAGTCCAGCCCTCCTGCTCAAGCAGAACTATAAATTGCAGAATGTGTGCACTAAAAAAAAAAAAAAAGAATAGAACCCTAGTTACACAGGAAATCATTAAACGGAAATCTCAAGGAATAGCACAGGCATGAAAAATTACATGGCAAAAATTCAAGACCAGTAATGGCTGGTGCATACAGATGATGTGTCATAATGGTTTTTGCCTACAGAGAAGGACTTGGCTTTGCCGACATGTACCTTCCGACTTCACCAAAAAAATTCATTGCATTTCAGCAATACGTGATTGGGTTGCATAAAGGTCACGGTTATCTGCCGAGCCAAATGGGAAATGCAGATGAGACACCAGTTTCTTTTGATGAGCCATCCAATAACATCATTGAAGAAATAGGCACAAAATCCGTCATCATCAAAACTTTGGGGAATGAAAAAATGTGCATTACAGTAATGCTGGCAGTGTTAGCAGATGGTATAAAATTGCCACCGTATGTGATCTTGAAGCGGAAAACAATGCTGAAGGACCAGCTGCCTACTGGAATAATTGTTAGGTGTCAAAACCAAGGATGGATGTCTGCAGACTTAATGAAGGATTGGCTGAACATCGTTTGGAACAGAAGACCAGGTGTGCTGGTACGCAAAAGAAGAGTGTTTGTCCTAGGTACATTCAAAGGGTATCTAACATCAGCAATGAAGAATATCATTGGAGATGAATGTCGCTCTTGCAGTTGTACCAGGAGGAATGTCACAACTGCAGGTGCCTGATGTAGTAGAGAACAAGCCCTTTAAAGAGTATTTGTAGCCCTTTATGGGTCTTGGCAAAGGATCCTGCTATAACTCCTGTGGGGAAGATAAAGAAGCCCTAGTGCAGCACTGCTTTCTCACCGGGACAAAGACAGCATGGGATCAGATAAATCCAGAAGTTGTCACTGAATGGCTTAGGAAATACTGTATTTCAAATTCTGTGAGAGAAGTCAACGATGACTTGAGTTCAAAGAAGAAGCTGAGAGTGGTGAAGACACTAAAAGTGGGGAAAAAGTTGAAGATGGTGAAGAGAGTGATAGTGATGAAAATGATTCTTATAGTGATGAAAATGAAAAATCTAAACTGCAGTAGCAATAAACCATAAGAGAAGAAAATAGACTACATTCAGGCAAATCATTAATGAAAAATTTCTATCCTTATTATATGTAGGTTACAGATATGTAATACACTTCTTTGTTTATAATTTTTTTCTTTAGGGATGTTATTTTAAATTCAGCATCATTCTCCCTGAGTAATATGAGATATTGTCTATAACTTGAAAATGCTAGGGAATAATTTCAATAGACAATATTCTGAGAAAGCAGTATTAGATGAGGAAATCTGAGGAGCTAGCGAAAGCTATTTCTCTCCAAACTATTTACCAATCTGTTATGTAAATAGAACATTTGTCAAATTATTAAAAAAAAAAAAAGCCAACAACAAACAAACCACTTTTCAATTGGTACTGCTACTGGGCTGAATGATAAATTCCCCAAGCTCGGAGAAGGCAAGGAGGAGGATCTGTTGTGAATAAGGGTTCAAAGTCTGGCCCATTGTTTTTATTTCAGTGTTGACATTTGACAAAACCCAAGAAAATAACCCCAAATTTTTCTTTGGCAACACTCAGACTGAGACACAAAAAAGCAAGCCAGCCTGGCTCACCCCACTCAACCCCAAAACCAACAGAGCTGCCCTTGCACATTTCCATCTCTGAAGATCTGGAGAATCATAGAGACGTTCACAGATCAGGATGCTTCAGAGGCAGCTGGAGAAGTAAGTTACCTCCAAGGCTTTGATCCTCACTGCTACCTTGCCAGAAGAGTTCCAGCTCTTGTGTCTCCACTTACTGTGATGAGGCTGTTGTCTACAAGCAGCAAATCTAGAAGATTAGAGTTGAAATCCATTAATTTCTTGGAAATCAATAGCCAAGGAACATCCCGAAGCTGTGCCAGTGGCCAACTTGAAACTCAAGGCATATCTGTGCTGGGAAAGGACTTGTGAGGTAGCCCTCCTGCAGTGAAGAGCACCATGCAGTTGTCTGCCCTGGAGAAAGTGAGGGGCAGAGGTATCAGCAACAAGGTCAAAAAAAGACAGGCATGAGTCAATGAAGTCTTTCCACTGACTTCAGTGGGTTTTGGATCAGGTCCCTTGAAAATACTTTCTGTCTCAAAGGTCAGCAGTGGAAAATTTGGATATTTAATATTATTCTCTTTTTTTTTTTTTTTTCAGTCTCGAACTAAAGATTTCCAGGTGTACAGTGCTTTTCTTGTTGCTGTGTGGAGGAGACCGATGGCCTCTTGCTGTGAAATGCACATGCGTTATAACTGGTTCCCCAGTACATTTATCTCATCAGCTATATATTGCCTTATTTATCCATTCCTATCAGCTTTTCATTTGTTTTTTCTAAACATTGGTGCTGACTATACAGAAGCCAAGAAAATTCAAGGCAGTTTCCAAAGCTGATCATTTTTTTTCTTTCTTTTTGAAATTAAGACTCCAAACCAGCACTGATGATTTAAAAATGTATGTCTACAGTTTATAAGCAAATCGACTTCCCTGCCATTCTGTGATGGAGCCTTAGAGATCACACAATGCCTGTCACTATTTTTCAGATATTTAATAAATCTGGTTCAATGATTTTCCGACAATTCTCCACCAAAATTATTCAGGCAGCCTGAGTCTCTCCTAAAAAAAAAAAAAAAAAAAAAGGAAAAAAAAGAAAAAAGTCAAAACCAATGCTGTATGAATTCAATTTTGAGTCAATAAATTGTTGATTAATCTGGCTCATGGTGTGTATAAACTCAGGCTTAGCTCTAATGGTAATCATCTCCAGAGTGCCATACAGCTGCATGCTTTCATTTCACACCAAGGGAGCAAGGATTAAATCCCTAATGGAGAAGACATATAAACAGTTTTAGTCTCTGCAACAAGCAGAGTCCCCGTGGCAGCATTTTTGTGTATACAGCGTGTGAACGTGTGGAGAGGAAGGAGGGACTGGTTTTAAAAAAACAATAATAATAATCTTCACAAGGTGAATGGTGCAAGATGTAGAAAAACAGAAGTGAGCGAGGGAGAAGCCTAAGTTTAGCAGGGTGCCTTGCGTCGCTAGGCACCTACACCAGCCACACTCAGGTGGCGTAGCGTAAAATATCTCTCCTGCTCTGAGTGACAACATATGTACGGTGACAGTCTGAGACAGTGAGCCGTTATGTGCAGGCTACTGATAGCCGTAAACTCCTAACAGCTACGCGTGTTCATTAGTATGCCGCCCTGACCATTAAGTGGTTCCGTAAAATGTGGTTTTACCCAGGCCCTTATTTTCCACCGTATAATCTTCCCAAAGCTGTCCCAAAAAAATCTCTAGCATAGCAGTGTTAAACACAATGTATTTGTAAGGCTTTCTTTTTTTTTCTTAGAGAATTTTAATCCCATTTATTGGTAACTAGCTTTTAAAATGACGATTTTCCTTGCTGCATTTAGCTTAGTCCAAGGGGAAAAAAAAAAAAGGAGAAAAAAAAAAAAAAAAAGATGCCAGATGTCACGGGGCCAATAAGCAGGTGGGCCGAAGCTTCTGTACCAATTCAAACTGGCACCGCATCAAACCTGGTGGGTATAACCTTTAATTCAGTGCTTCCCTGGCACCAGATCTAGTGCCATCTGCTTAGCTTTGCTAAGCTGTGCTTGTTTCTGTGCAGGGACGATGCCAACAATGCAAACTGTCTCCTACATGTGCAGGGAATCATCGGTGCAACTAGTTTTTCAAGACCCATATGGTGGCATCTGCAAATGTACACTGTCAGCATTGCTACTCGTACCACCCTTCGCGTTTAAGAATGGAAGGAGAGAGCCCTGCTTTGCAATTCACATCGAGCCGAAGGCTTATTCTCTTCCTCTGCACTCCTGTTCTTAAGGGCAACTCCGGGACAAAGGGAACATGTAGCTTTTAAAGAGGAAGCACTTTAGAAATCAGGCATGGGAACTGGGGGAAATCAAGTAACAGTTAGGCAAAAAATTATGATTTTGTGGAAACCCTCTTAACTCATTGCCTGAAAGCTTCCTTGGTGTAGTTAAAGCCAAAAAAACCCTGTATCTTGGCTTTTGGGGCTATGAAAGGGGTTCATTTCCCAGCGGTCACCCCAAGACATAGACCTTTCCACTTGGCAGGAATGGATGCCGTCCGATCGCCTCTTCTCCATGAGGTGGTTCCATCATGAAGAGCACAGGTCAGAGGGACAGAGTAGGTAGAGGCTGGCTCCAGCACAGCTATTTTGGTGCTTATTTCAGTCATTAAGGACGATGGCTACCGACAAAGAGTAAGGGATGAAACGATAAACCTATGTGCAGTGATAAGCAAACCCAGAGATATTAAAGCTCATTTCAAGCTCTCCAATTCAAGTTTCTCTTTGTTAGAGAGCAGCAACCCCTTCTTCCAAGCGCACGGGGCCACGGGCCAGCCGATGCCTCCTCCTTTCCTCTCCCCTGCCTGCTGACACGTGCCATCCTCGAGAGCGCAGGCTTTGCAAGGGCTTTGCAGAGCCGGCAGGCGTGCATGGCAGTTTGGAAGGCAAGGGCAGAGAGGCACCGTCCTTGCTCACACCTCTGAGCGTTGGCTTTGGCATTTTCCACTCCTTCATAATTTGGCCCCTCAGACATTCCCACCGGCTCTGATACGTTACCCACCCATCACCAGCACCAGCCAGCAAGGTCCTGACACGCTGCTCTGCCAACCATCATCAAAACACCTCTGTGCGGTCAGGAAAAGTACATGTTGACCACAAAGAGCAGCTCTCCTTACTGCAAAATGATTAATCGCTCTCACAGAAGGCCAGAAAAAATTTGCACCGAAGAGTTGGAACAAAGCTGCTTTCTTTGGATTGCAGACGCTGCGGTGGAATGGTTAAATACAAACAAAAGGTTTGGGTTTTTTTTTTTCAGTGGAATAATTTTCCACATTTGATTTCATGGAAATTTTCTATTGATCTGGCAGTCTTCAAAAAAATCACGTTTATATAGAGCATAACTCTACCTGACAGTGCGGCTTTAAAGCAAATCCTTCTTCCTTTACTCCAGGTTCCTCTGATCCCCAAATAGCTCTGTAACATTTTTAAATAAGGAAAAGGTTAAACCAGCCGTTTGGGAATCGTGAAGCCTGCTGCCATTTTCCTTGGAAACCTCAGGCAATTCTACTCCTACAACAACGTGGGCTCCCCGCTCCTTCCCCCTCAGTGTCTCCCACCGCATGAGCAGCGTGGCCATCTCTGGGTCCAATTCTGCTTATAGGTCGAAGAGGGGGCAAAAATGATTCTTAATTGGCAGGCAAGTTACAAACCTGCACTGATTTATGGCTTAGTTTCAAAATGTTTGCATAGAACATGTAACAAACTATGCCAATATTACTTTTAAATTTTAATTTTTTAAAAAAGTTTTAATTCTACCACCCGTGTTGTGTTCTCTTTATTTAGTGTAAGATAACTGATCAGCACCAAACACAGCTGCAAGACGTGTCACTGGTAATGAATGAGGACTTTTTTGTTGCTGTTATGAACTTGCAGATAGCTTTAAACGGTGACCTTTAAAACACACTAGTCCAAAGCTGACTGTTTTTTTAATTTTTACAAGCCACATGTTCCTTTCCTTGACATACTGTCTTCTGAAAAATTATAATTAAAGATTACGAGTAATAGAAATTAAAACTTCCTTTATGGAAAAGCCAGTCTCTTCTGGGCAGAAAGATACAACTAGAAGAAAGTTTTATTTATTCATTTGATGCATTAACAAAGCATTTATGCCACAGTCATCCAGGTCTGAGTGCTAAAGTACAATTTCTTCCTCTAAAACAGTTCACCATGATTGGTGTACAATCTACGTTAAACTTCTGAAGGTCTCCTCATCATGTGCTCTTCCACAAACAGAGAAACAAGAAAAAATTTGCACTTGTTGCAAGTTTGATATGGATGCTGCTGGTGCATTGCAAAAAACAGCTAATTGCCCAAATCCACTGCTAGCACTGGTAAGCAGCATTTTTGTTTTTACAAGGAAAGATTACTTGCAAATACTCCCTCTTGTGATCAAAGCTAGAAAACCAATGGAATCATTTCCCACTGGTTCAGATCTTCTGACTGAAATTGTTCAAGTACTGCAAATAGCCTGCATACAGGATTTTTAAGCCCTTCCATTCTTCAGTCTTGTAAAAGTGATGGTTGCCTTTCAGAGACATTAAAAAATGGCTCACTCATCTCCTGACGAGGCAATGCTGAACTTCATATTTCATTTCATTACTTATGTGAAGAGGACATATTTAAAAGGACATATTCATTTCTTATTTCCATGTTGATAAGACAATATTTTAAAATTGCATAGGTTGGCAAGTCTTCAAGGAAATAAAGGAATGTTTAAAACAAAACCAACAAAATTTCTTTATTTCTTTTTTGTGTCTTCACTGAGTTAAAAAAATATTTTTTTAAAATGTAAATCCCTTCAACCTTGCATTTTACCCATTGACCAAGGGTAGCCACTGGGTATTATGAAGTTAACAATACAGCACCTGTCTTACACTTTCCAGAAGACTGATTAAAATGTGTACAAATATATAAAAAGTAAAAAAAAGTACATAATCCATGTTTTAAAGGACCGTTAAGCTGCCTTTTTCTGCTTAGCCCAAAAGAGATGCTGGCCTTAGAAAATCCATTTTAAGCCCAAGAAATGCTACCTGAGTCCTCAGGTGGATTCAGAAAATCTAAGTTTGCAAAAACCCAGTCGTATCTCTTAGCTGATATTTATTTTGCGCAAAAATGTTAATTAGTCTCCTAGATGTGCCTTGTGCCGATTTAAGTCTTAAATGTAATGCCCTGCTGTTTCACTGAGAGTTTACCCTCAACGTGTTACTCATCGTTTACCTCGTTGCCCACTAGACATGCTCCACCATTGATTTTGTTCTGTCACTCACCGTGGAAGAGGAATAACACTTCACAAATCAAGTATTAGGGATGGTGGGGCACACAGTTTTGTTGAAGAGAAAATGTTGATTACAGACAAAAAGTAGTTAAGGAAATTAGAAATTTAATACCCAAACTTTGACCCATTTATGCAATTTTACAGATCTCTGGTTGCTCTCCCCAGCTACCTGAGGCAAATTGAGAGAAACTATCATCATTTATGCATTTCTATATGGAGACTCAAAGCATGAATACACATGGATTTGCTTCTGTTTCTAATAATTACCGTATGAAATGTATGGAAATTATTGCACAGTCAGTAGGGAGCCTCTACCCTGAGCTATGACAGACCACCGCTCTGGAAGATCCCATCCCTACAAGTCACTTCAAGACCTAGATCCTGCAAAAGTTTCTGTTCCTGCTTCAAGGAGCTCTAACACAAACTGTTGCCAACTCTTCATACTGATTGCTCATTGCTAGTTATCGGGCATCTCCTCAAACACTTGTTTTGTTCCCCCAAGGCGTTTTTATTTACTGTTTTGGTATATCTTTCACACTCTTCTCCTTGCACTCCAGTGTATTTTACTTTGGGCGCCAACCAACACTTGTTTTTTTCTAGGGAGCTTTCTCTGTTCCTTGTTTTACAGAGATTGCCCCGAACTTTCTTCTGGATGCTCTTACACATACTGCTGAAACACTTGAATCAATAAAAAGCTTTCGTACATTATTTTATTCATACATATCTACACCATCTGAATACCAATCTATATCTAAACCTGTAAAGTAACACTCATGGCTTGGTCAGTTTGCTTCCAGGGTCCTCGAGGCTCAGTAGCAGAGCACCGCACACTCTGGAGTAAGAAATGATCAATAGAACGTGCCCGTGCCCCCAGTATTTTTGTTCATCTCGCTTGACTATGTCAAGACATTCATATCAAATTATTTATTTCTTTTCTGTCAGCAACAGCTTAACCTTGGGTCATCTTAGCTTATAGATATAAAAAAACCCCATAGAAACCAAGCAGAATAGAGCAGACAAGGAAAGGCCCCTTGGCCCGGGCCGTGTTAGAGCTCCACAGTGGCATTTCGCAGCAAACAACGGCCACGGTAATACGCTTTAGTGTTTTTCACACTCTGCTGAATGTTGCTCCAGTGCATTTTCTTCGGGGGCGTTCTAAAGCACACGCAAGAAACAGACTCTGGGTTTTGTGAGTTTGGAGGACGGGGAGGCTGGCTCCCTGCAAGCAGGGCTGACCTTCCCAAAGCATTTATCCTGGCGTACCAGGGGCTGAATAAGCTGAGAGGCACATATAGACAAACGAATCACACAGAGGAATATGAAAATTCCCATGCAGGATAGGCCTTGTGCAACATGTTAACCCTTTCTGCGGAGAATTTATGGACAAAGGAGTTGTGTTGATAGCTCCAGTCATCTGTGCTAAGTCTGCCATAACCTCAACCACGTGGAGTGAACTATGTCTTCAGCAATGTCTGGAATGTTCCCACATCTGCTTAATTTATTTCAGAAATGCCAGCAGTGTCACAAAAATTTCCATCTACACAGGCTTATACAGGGTCTCAAGCCCTAATAAATATTACTACTTATTAATCAGTGACATTCATTTTTGTATGTTTAAACCGATTAAACACAATGAACAACAACAGAGACAAGAAAAGTATAATCCCCGCTGCCATTACGTTCCCATTTAAACAGATGTTTCCTTTCCTTGTTTTATAGACTGGAAGAAGTAAATTAGTTGCAGAGTTTGACAACACATTTTTTACAGCAGCTTACAAACTATTTAAAATCACTAAGCAGGAGTATTAGCATTGCATTTGCTCCGGGGCTACCACGGTGGTGAAATAGGCTTACAGGCACTTCCCTAAAGCCTATGAATGATTCAAACCCACTTTATATGCAAAATCATACATACATGCCCTCTCTCAGATATTACATGCTATGCCTATCTGCGAGAAGGAATACCCACCAGCATCTAAAGTATAGTCTTTATTTTTATTGAGTAGAATTCCAGCTCTGAATGAGATCAGTTGCCAACTGCTGTAGAAACATATAATCTCTTTTCTTAAAGAATTTATACTAGGTCTGTGAGTCAAAAGGCAAAAGAAAGATAGAGTCAATAAACAAGAGCACCAGAAAACCAGAAAAGGCTGAAATGCCCTAGCACATGATATGTTTAACCACTGTCAATTTTTAGACAACCAGGTATGTACCGATTTTATCAGCATGCATGATTACACTGTTATATCATTCCCAGTTGGCAAAACCAGTCCCTGCTTATTCAGTTCATAACCATGCCTCACACTGGCATGCTTTCTGTCCCCACTCCAAAAGAATAATGGCTACCGAAGCATCCTGGGAACAAAAATATTAGCAGAAAAATATTTATTTGGTATGAGGAATTAGTCTGACAAAGATAGGCAATCACTGAAAAGCACAGACTGAACATATTTATATACAAGGCACATCTCTCAAAGAAGAATACACAAAAGCTTGCATTTAATTCCTGGCCTCACATGCAGCACACGTTAGGCTAGGTTGTGCAACAAACTGTGAAGATGGAGGCACATGAGTAAATTTGCAAAGGTCAGGCCAATCAGTGGAAGGAGTTTGCACAGAGGGAAACGACCGCTTTCTGCTATGTGTGAAGGGGGAAAGATTCGGGCTGAGGAAACAGTGAGATAAAGTTCTTTTGGAGATGGTTGAAATATTGCGAGAAATTAACACTCTCCTGCTTTTCCTGCAAGCTACATCCTCATGACTTTTGGTGAAGCAAGTAAAAGGAAACTCTATTATGCTGCAACTTCAAAACCTCTGCTGCACAGTAGTAACATGTGGTGGTAAGGACTATCTGGTCTATCACCCTACACCCCCCTAGAATGCTAATATGGAAGAGAGATGGAATCAAAGATTAATAACATCTAGTCTGCAGCATCCTGAAGCATGTGGGATAAGCCACAAGGGTGGAGACAGACCAGGCAACAGCGCTCCATATTATGGAAGTGGAATGAATAGCCTTTTTTTTCCTTAGAACAGAAGTTTGCTACACTGAACAACGGATGCCCTTTTTTAGTGCTTTTGTCTCTTCTGACTTTGGAATTCCAGGATAGTCTCAAAGAACACACAGAAAAGGAAAAGTCTGTATTGCACGTAAGAGCTTGTTCATTGCAAGGAGGAGAGACACTGTGGAAGCATAGCAGGACAATTATGTCTCAGAGAAATCTCCAGACAATGAGGAAACTCAAGTAGGGTAGACCTGTTGGCAATCACACTCTCTTTTATCCACCTCTGCAATTGTACTGCTTGGCCCATTACGGGAATGGCATCAAAATTCAGCTTTCTGTCCTGCCTACCTGCCTTGGAGGTCTGCATCAACCCTCTTGCAATATTCTTCTGAGGAAGATGCAGGAGACAAAATATCTGTTCTTCACAGGAGAAGCTTCATATCACAGAGAGTACAACCGAATGACTGAGCAGGTCCCATGTCTGGGACACAAGATACATGAGCAGAGAGTCACACCATTTAGGACAAGATGAAGCCTCTGGAATGGAAATTTAGGAGAGCCATGCAGGAGAAGAATATCACCTTAAGAGGGAGAACTGATGAAAAGCATGGTTGAAGTTAGAGGAGGAACACAAGGACAGGAAAGTACTGGCCTAGCTAGTGCAAACTGGTGCATTGGTAAATCTGCCTCGATCTATACCAGCTCTGGATTTGAACTTGATATTACATCTAAAAGAAAGGCAAAGAATAAATAGCATTTCATTGGTTTGAATGAAACTATAATACTCAGGAAATGAAAATTGAAGTCTGACTATAAAAAATGACTGTCCCACAGAAGAATAAATATAGATCACATACCTCCGATTTAAATTTCAAACCCCAAAGTGGCTCTAGCATTGCCAGCACAGGGTCTCAGAAACCTGCAATGCAGCTAGATGCTCGACATAAACCTCTCCCACAGCTCTGTAGATTTTTATCCAAAGAGAAGCAGCAGTAAGAGGAAAAGAAAGTTGAAGTACATTGTGGGTGTAGTTCCAAGACAGGGCCAAACAAACACCTGTAAATGATTTTTTAAAAAAAACCTCAACAATGATAATGACAAAACAGGAAAAGAAATTGAAAAGCAGTTAAGTGGTGCACTCTGAAATGTCTCCGCTGAATTATGATAAGTATGTATTAGCTGCAGTATGTTTATCTATGTCCACAAGAGAGGATTAGCTGCAAACATTCTTCTGAGATAAACCAGAACCATTTGGTGCTGGCACTGTTAAATTTTTGTGATATGCAGGTGTTTGAAGTATGTGTGCAGCTTCCTCATTGGTTTTGATCCAGGTATTTCCACTGAGAGCATTTTTAAGCACTAAATGTGACGAGGTACATAGAATAATGGCAAACGCCCCACGCAAAACTAGCAAAAATAGTTTTATTCACATTGAAGCTTAAAATAGTTCTGTGTGTTAAGGGCAATGAATGTAAATACTCACTTTGTCAGAAAAACTTGGGGTCAGTGAATTTCACCTGCTTCTAGATGGCAGGCACCTCCAGGGGCTGTGTAGTGCCGGGCTTCCTGCAGATGGAGGAGAGCACGGCCACCCCGCTTCTGATAGCAGAGAGGGCACGGCGTGAGCGGGGATTTAGGGTGTCCGGGAGACACAGCCCTGTGTAGGAAGAAGGGTGGATGAAAACAGTCATCCGCAGTGTCTGGTGTCCTTGCAATGCACCCATGCTGCAGCAGAGCTCTTCACCCCATCCTGCCGCCAATGCTCTAGATGGCCTCATGCCAGGTCGAGATCTGCTGTTTGTCACCTCCCACTCCCTCTTCTTCCCAAAGCTCTTCAGCTCAGCTGTCCTCCAAGGGCCCACCTTTCCTAACCCTCTTGACGAGACAGGCCAGTCAGATTTCTTTAGCGACTTTGAAAGGCACCTGCTTCTTTCTGTTTGGAGTCTTTTCTGATGTCCACTGCACCCTTGCTGCCCTAAACATAGCAGCTGTCATTTAGCAGAAATTTAGGTGTTTATTTCAGAAGTGGTGCTCTATGTGACATCCAAAATCTAGGCACAATTTTGATAACTAAATTCAGCCGACTGGAGGCCAACTTAGACATCTGAAGAGGAGATTATGTTACACAAAAGCCCTGAAATTTTACAACGGCGCATTTTTAACTTTTCCAGTTTTCACCGAAAAGTAACATTTTCCAGTATGAAGGAGCTTTCCAAATAAATAATCTACTGCGTCAACAAAGCTAGTTCCTCCTATCACTTACCAACATTCCATTCTGTCACGTGGCTTATTGCTGTAAATTGTGCCTCTCCTGCAGTTCCTGCTGTCCCATAACCTCTTGGTCTATGCTGCGCTTACATTTAACTTCTCATTGCAGTTGTGCAATTTTCAGCTGAAGTCATCAAGGAACTTTTGGCACTAACCTTGGGACGAAAGGAAAGTGCATTTCCAAACATTAAAGTTTGCAACTTGTTGATAGGTTCTAGTGGACTATAAATCTACTCCTGTATCACTTGAGTTAACAGGATTTTCATTTCTGGCTACAGTTGGAAGTCTGTATGGCCTTCATTCACTGTAAGGCTAGAAGCATTAAAAATTCAGAATAATAATTTCCATTGAGCAATTCACCTAAAGTGGACAAAGATTTACCTACACTAATTACACAGCAAGAATATCTAGATATTATCACTTGAAGATAGAGGTCCAACACACTTAATCTGCTCATAAAGGAGCAGATTTGCCAGTGCTGCCAGAAACCGAAAAGAACTATGGACTTGTATTTTCCTGATTTTTATGCTGAATTCTGCAAACAACAACAAAAAAATTCAAATGCACCATACAAAAAATACAGCATTAAAATATTCTGCTATGCATTTTAAAATGACAGGGCAGAACAAAATTACTGCAAAAATTGGACAGTTAAGCAAAACTAAACAACAGTCCAGATTTCTCTGTAGTCTTAATTCTGCAAACTGTTGCAACATGTCCTTTAGCCCTTCCACATTTTAGAACACCAATAACTATATGCCATTGCCAAGTGTTTCAGTGAACAGGAATGGATATCAGGGTTGAGATCCAACACAACAGAACAACAAAAAGAAACCAGCAGATACTCACACTGCACAAGACCTTGGTACTACCAAGCCAAGCCATTCTCTTTTCTTCATTTAGTCAGTGCTAAAAAGCACTGTGTAAGTCTTGTGTAAGTCTTTTAGCATCTTACCAACTCATCGGGTCTTACCAACTGCTATTACTGAGAACTACATCAAATAAAGTGATTTTTAAACCCCCAAAACATTTTAAAATAAAATTTTTTAAAAGTAAAACTTTTTCTTATTTTTCTTTTTTCTTTTTAATCTTGTGCTGCCATAAGGGCCATCAAGTTCCAGGAAATTTCAAGACTTTATTCTGTAATTATTTGAAAAATTTTTATTCCCAGTTCTACCTTCATGTATGGCCTGCTCATAACTATTAGCTTTAACCAGTATTGTTGTATTCTCAAAAAGTCCTTTCACTTGCTGTTTTTTCATTCCCCTGCAAGACAGTAACATGTTCTCTCCCTGTCCGTGTTCACCCATGAGGTGAACATAGCAAGATCTTTTAATCTCTTCTCATTGAAACAATCCATCATTTCCCCCAACAACCATTATTCCAGTTTGAATTCACCTTTGTTAATATTGGTGATCTTAACTGCAGAAACCTCTCTCTGTGCTCACATTCATATCGTCAGACTGAGACATGAAGCTCAGAGGATATCTCTGAAGACAGGGCTTGCCACCTTCTCGGAAGCATCCCTCAGATGGCCCAGATGTATCCTGAGACTGATGAAGGCACCTTGGTTGCTCTCCTTCTCTGTCATTTCCTGCCATTGAGCTTATCAGAGAAGTTCTTTCTATTTGCCCCTCTAAGTGACTGACATTGCACATTACGCTATTGAATTACAGCTCTTTTCTACTATTTCAGTCCTCTAGGTAACACAGATCTTCCTGCATTATGCTTCGATCCTCTCCGTATTGACAAAACCTCCAATTTTGTCTCATTACCACACTGCCGCTTTTTATGCCTTTGTCATTACTAAAGCTATTAAGGAAAAGCATGGGCAGAGGAACTGGTTACCAGAGGGAAAGCCAGAACAAACTACTTACTGTGCAGCAACTGCCCACATGCACCTTTCTACCTTCAGTGAAAGTGAGGAGCTCTCTCCGGTTAATCATGGGCTACCGAGGGGCAAGAGTCTTCAGCGAAAGAGCTACTGCACTTAAGCTGTAAACTCACACTCTAGCCCATGACAGTCATGACGACTGATTAGGTCTCCTTAATCAGTCCCTAATGATCCCTCAAGACTTCAGGGTACCTCCTTCCAGCCTGATGATCCCCTTTAAGCACAAGCCTTTGCATGATTACCTTGCCCTCAGTCAGCTCTTCACCTATTTTACAAGTTCTCTGCTAATATCCATCCTCTCTAGTGCAATTAGTAAATTCCAGTGGAGCACTAAATTAGATGCCCTACTGAAGTCCAAGCAGACTTGACCTACCTTACCTCTTAGTTAAGTCAGTTATTTCACTGAATAATGATATCAGGTTAATTCTGGTAAATACAAGTTGGGTTTTAGCTCACCTAGTTTCATGTCTTTTTTTATACTTTCCTTTCAAATTTATTCCAGACTTTATGCAACTCATGAACCTGTAATTGTCCAGAGCACTTTTTACCCTTTCTTAATATAGTTTGTATTTCTTATTCTCCACCTTTTAAAGTAATATATAAAAATAGTAGCTAACAAACTCTGACTGTTTCATGCTGCACTGATTATGTACATGTTTTCTCCCTATGCACGATGATATTAAACTTTTCGGATTTTGATTCTATCTCAAATGTGGAGATTTCAGGTTATCTTCTTTTCCCTTGGGTATCCTGATCTGTTTAGCAAGATAAATCATTGCTCAACATCTTCAACCTTAAAAAACTGAAAAAAAAATAATTCATTTTACTTTTGAGCCATAGCTAAACCTTGACATGAGTCCCCTGCATAGATGTATGGCTTCCTTCATTGTTCTTCTGTTAATTTTACTACTAATAAACCTTCTGCTATTTGTTTATTTGTTTTTATTTTCTCTGCAATGCCTAATTCAGTCTGACTTAAGGTAGTTCTCACACTTTCTCCAGTTTTTCACCTTTCAAGTTTCTTGCTTTCTTGATCAATAGCCTTTTCCATTCCCTATGGGTTCACTGTTCATTCCTTATGTCTTTTTTGAGTCTTTTTTGCTTTCAATGTATTTCGACCTGATACCCTCTCTATACCTCTCTCCTTCAAATTTTTAGAGAGATTTTGCAGTTTTGACTTTAAAATACTCCAGAGCTCATCCATATTCAAGACCCGAACTTTTCGATCCAGCTGACTCCACTAATCGCATTCCTTAATGTCTTAAACAGTAAAGGAACCTCACTTAAGCACCCGTTCTTATTTACCTTCCATTTAATTTAGAAAGAAACCACCGCTGATCAGGGTAGAAGACCGTTCTCTGAGACCACTGTTTCTGTAACGTTCTCATTACTCACACCAATCCCTTCCTTCTCGTTGGTCCAGTGACTACGTGGCAATCTGGCAGCTACCACATCCAGAAAGAGCTGCGCCAGGCAAACTGCTCACATTAGGCTGGCTCCTTCAGCTGTGGCTGAAGTCTCCTTTAGTGGCACAGTGCTACAGTTCCCAGCAACATTTGGGCTATTCAATAAGCTGTTTGTCCATTCTGAATCTAAGTGTGCTGATTACCACCTTTACTGTTACTGCCACGTGGAAAATAAGGTGTTTATTAGCCTTCTCAAAAACACATTTATTCCAAACGTGTTATTTTTCTGCTCTCTGTTCTTTCTAGCTGTTTAACACATTGTTTGGATTCAAAGACTTGCACTACCTTTATTTTTATTTTATTTATTAATTATCCATGAGGAATTTTCCATCCACTCCCATGGATCACCACATTCCAAGCCCAGGTTCTATTTGACCAGGTTTCCTTTATCTGTGTATTGTCTGCTTTCACAATCTGTGCCAGGAAAGTATATTTCTTACGGTTCCTGCCCAGGTACCTGCATTTATGGTCAAATAGTTATTCCTCACAAAAGGCATAAAAATTACCCCCCAGTTACTTCATCTGCATAAAGGTCCCTTTTGTTCTTAGTGTTTATTCTTCTAAAATCTGGTGTTTCTTTATCTATACATTCAAGAAATCTGTAAGCCCACGAGAAGGGCTTTTATTTTTGAATTTATAGAAATGGCAGGGAGCTACTGGGATTTTTTTTCCTAGCTGGGGTTGATCCATCAGCTAAACAGTTTTCTGTGTATCCGTTCATCAAAATATTTGCTGAATGACTTTTGTTTTTGAATAAGTGACTACAACACAATTTATTGTGAAATGTCTCCGCATCTGATATTCAGTCCCATAGTCTGAAAAACAAATTCCTGTGATCGGAAGCTCTTGCTGCAAAGCCAGAATTTGTTTTCCTCAGATGAATTGGTTATTTGTCATTAGTATTGCCAACAAACTAAATACGTTAGAACAGCAGCTGAAGATAAACAAGAAACAAAGTTTTAGTTGAAAAATTAAAAATATTGAAAATATTTTGAGAAGCACTTTCTCAGATCTGATATTTTTATATTTATCTCTTTTGATCCAGCCAACATCCAGAATGCACTGACACACAGATATAGTAATAAGAAAAAAATTCAGTAGCTAAAAAAAACCAGTATCTAATCTGTTCATGAGGAATGGTGTTTTGAAGAGAGAGACTGGAGTTAGAAACTATATTCTGTTTATTTTCTCTAAATGAATAGGACACATTTATAATAAAATTATGCATTTTTCCCTCTATTAAATTAATTTAGGTAAATTAATTATAAAACAATTATCTTAGTTTTTATGTCATGCAGGAAGTGTCATTTATATGCCAGTTGTACGCAAAGAGAGAAAAGGTTGCCCTCTTAATTTATTGTAATGCATGCAACAATGAAACATGATTTAATTGAAACAAAGGACAAGAGGATGAAAAGAAACTTTTTTTTTTTCAGAAAAATCCAAAGCATTTGCATGCAAGGCCTTGAAGCATTTTGACATTATAAATTATATATTTATATGTAAATGGACTTCTGGCTTCTGTCCAGAATATTTGGGAAATTGAATTTTAGATTCTGTTGTCTTTACCTTCATTGAATTGTGAACTACTCCCTGAATATTCCTATCGAGTTCTATGGCTTCGCAAAACTTAAGGTGAAGGGTTTTATTACAAAATTGGTGCATCTGGAAGCTGCTTACTCCCTGTTTGAGAAACTAAGTGTCCCATACCTGCAAAACTGATGTGGATGGTCGAATCTTGGGATCAAAGCAAAAGGTATGGACAGTTTTTCCAATCTCAGAAAGATTTTCTCCAGATCCCTTTCATGCTGACATGCATCCATGATCCCCATCCAAACTGGCAGTGTTCAAAGTCAGGTTGGGTGGGGCTTTGAAGAACCTGGTCTAGTGGGAGGTGTCCCTGCCCATGGCAGGGGGGTTGGAACTAAGTGGTCTTTAAGGTCCCTTCAAACCCAAACCGTTCTATGATGGCTTGAAATTAGTTTGTGGGGTTTTGAGGAAGAAATAGTAAAGGGAAAGAAAAAATCCTGGTGTACTTGTAATAGCCCAGGGATTGGCAAGGAATACCCTAATCACTAAGCAAAATTGTGATCCCTCATACAAAATGGACACAACTGAATGAATGAACAAGACATCAAACTGCATGGAGAAGCGGACACTTCAGAAGGGATAATCACCCTGCAGGAAGACTAGGATAGACTGGAAGAGTGGGCTAACAAGAACCTTAGGAAGTTCAACAAGGACAAGTGTAAGGTCTTGTACCTGCAAAAACATAATCCAAGAGTGCAGCACAGGCTGGGATCTACCCAGCTGGGGAGCAGCTCCATAGAAGGGACCTGGGGATCCTGGAGGACAACAAGCTCAATAAGAGTGAACAGCGTGCAAAGAAAGCCAACAGGATGCTGGGTTGCAGAAGTCATTATCCCACTGTACTCAGTACTTGTCAGGCCACACCTGGAATACTGTATTCAGTTTTGGTCTCTGTTATGCAAATAAGCTGTGAACAGGCTGGAAAGGGTCCAGAGAAGGACCACCAAGATGATCAAAAGACTGAGAAGCCTGCCATATGAGGAAAGGCTGGGAGAACTGGGTTTGTTCAGCCTTGAGAAAAGAAGGCTTATGGGATGTTCTATCCCCATGTTCCAGTATTTAAAGGGTGGCCACAAAGAAGGTGGACAGCCTTTTTACAATGAGTCACATGGAAAAGATGAGGGGTAATGAGTACAAGTTACTCCTTGGGAGATTCTGATTGGACACAAGAGGACAATTTTTCACAAAAAGAACAGCCTTTGGAATAATCTCCCCATGGAAGTGGTGAATTCCCCAACATTGGACACTTTCAAGATTCAACTGGACAGGGTGCTGGGCCATCCTGTCTAGACTGTGCTTTTGCCAAGAAAGGTTGGACCAGATGATCCTTAAGGTTTCTTCCAACCTGGTAGTCTATGATTCTGTTATTCTATGAGACCACTTAAAGTAGCCAAAAATGTCTTTGTTTAGCACAGGAATCCCAGACCGAACCAAAGAAACCTTTTCTGAGTAAAACAGATCATACCTTCATAACTTCGAGGTCAATTAATTGTTTCCTGGAGAAATTATTTTGTCAGTAAATTCCTGGCCAGCTCCTACTTATGAGCCTTATTTCATAACCATCAGTAACAATCATACTGCTGGAAGTACAAGTTGTTTAAATGACTCAATTCTGACCCCACAAGATGACTCATCAAGTTAAAGGTGACTTGCTAATAAGGTCTATAACTTCAATATCAAGGAAGTGTAGGATGACATATAGCAGAATACACTTTACTATTCTGCT
Organism: Limnodromus scolopaceus; assembly: GCA_028565335.1. Classification (NCBI taxonomy): domain Eukaryota; kingdom Metazoa; phylum Chordata; class Aves; order Charadriiformes; family Scolopacidae; genus Limnodromus; species Limnodromus scolopaceus. The sequence goes on from JAOXNO010000013.1 coordinate 134,334,116, forward strand.
TAAAAAAGGAACAGAAATATATTACTTAAACCTTTACTGTCAGTGGAAAAGAAGTCTTTGAGGAGATGACAAAAATGTGGGAATGTGAACAATAGTGCACTCGCTTACCATTTTGCAGAATTTACCTTTCCTAACTATTTCTGACCACCAATAATTGATAAAATATTTATTTTGTTGATTATTGGTGTATATTTTACTTCCATTACTTCTCATAAAATATCTCCTTTAGGCTATTCTCTTTTGGGGTTCTTGTTTGAAAAAAAAAAAAAGCAAAAACCAAGACAGAAAGAAAGATTTTCCTTTGCTTAGAAAATCCTGTATCTCTACCTAAAGATCTCAAGTTTCAAAGGAAAAGCTTTCCAGGTGAGCATAAATCCCATACCCTCAGGCTTTCCTAAAAAAACTCAACTGGTGATTTTCACTCTGGAAATGCCACTGCAGCACATTTTAAGAACTTGAGTCAGACACCTCCTGCTGCTACTCTTTTGTCTGGGCTGGAATCTCTATCACCGCATTTTCCTCCTCCATGCTACAGATAAGAAAGCAGGTATATATCGTAGGACAGCATAGTCCCACATCTTTTCTGGAGCCTGGGCCATCTCAGTTAGCTCCTGCTACCTCTACAGTGTATCATGAGACCATGGGAGCATCGAGTCCATAGAACAAGAACAGAGGTGGAGGTATCAAAGCATCATTTCCAACTAAACAATTTCTGATACATACCAAAAGTTGAAATTTTTCACTAGAAACAAAAAGAATATCCAGCAAAATTCTTGTTTCAGAATTTGGTGGTATAGGTACAAGAATCTGACACTGAATGATAGAGCTGATACTGCAGCAATGACTCAGGAAACAGCAAAAATGTTAGTTTGGTGTCACATAAAACTAGTAACAACCCACCAAGTTGTTGATTTTGCAAATACCAAGATTGATACAAAGTCTGTTGGTTTCTATATGTAGATTTCAGAGCATGACTTTATAAAAAGCTGTGTTTCAAAAGGCTATATAATACAAACAGTCTTGGTTGGATCAGTATCACAGAGTCCCATAACACAATTTCAATTTTACAGCAGAACTTAAGGCAGCAGTAGTTCTGTTTTCCAGTGTTCCAAGGGAAAGGTAGAAGCTCCTGATAATGACTTAATATAATAAATAAATTCTGATTTTTAAACAATCACTTTCTATTTTGGAAAATGTATTTCCTTCAAAAATGGGCTTTGGCTGTTTTGAACAAAAAGCCTTCAGCTTGTTAGGCAGAACAGGGGTGGGCTGCGTCATGAAGTTCATACACAGTAAATCTGGACTCATGTTTTAGTACTGGGCTACCCATGAGCTCAGAGACACAGCTGATCTCCTTCAATCTGGAGTCCCTCCTGGAGTGTTAGTAAATAACTAACTGTTCCACTTAGGCAGGTGCTGTTACAAGGCAGATTATAATTACATCTGCGCTGTGGTTGCAACAAGAAAAACAGTGCCTCAAAACCTTAAAATTAGGAATGACTTCAGGTTCAAACAGCTTATTTTAAAATGTGGACTACAGCAAAACTAGAAAGCCCAATAAAATAAAATATCACAGTCACCTAGTATAATTAAAGCGAGTGAGCCAAACGATTTACTGGTTAACTGTATAATTCCCCCTGGATGGGAGTACATCTGATCTGTAGCCAGCACTGCTACAAACATCGTTCCTTTCTCTGGAGTTGAAAATAAATATCTCTGTTGGGTTTTGGGGGGGTTACTATCTCCTGTAGGCCAGTAGGTCACTGCCCTCTTCAGTGTGACACTAAACAGAAAAGGTGAAATACTGTCAATGAGAGTTTTGCTATTGATTCCAGCTAAGCCAGGACTTCATTCCATGTCTTTCACCCTCTTTTAAATTTTAGTAACACTTATCTTATCTATCCGTAGAAATTTCAATGGCAAAAAGAGCACTCGACAGACATGTAAATCTAGAAGCTTGGAATTTTGGGGTGAAGGGAGATGAAGTCTGTAAAATTGGTTCCACATTCACCAAGATATCCTCAGCCTGCTATGGAAATCTCCAGCATGTCAGTGCTTGATCCTGCCTCTCCCCAATGTCAAGTGCAACATCTCTTCAGATTTCAGCAGGAGTATGTGGTAACAGGCACGCAAAAATGAGTGAACTCTGCCTTTTTTTTATGCTATCCCTCATAAATCACCTTTGTTTGCATATGGCCCGAGGCAAAGTCCGTTGAAATCAGTATAAGCCTTTTTACTTTGGATCGAGTCCATTATCTCTGCTTCTCCCGCTCCTTTTTCTTTTGGCTGAAATGTCACGTCTCACTTAAGCGCTACAAGGGTGGCCAACCGAAGGGATGGAGCCAGCAACGGGAGTGTCATGAGAATACATGAATGAGATATGTATATTCATAGAAAGATTCATTTTAAAGCAGAATAGCAGAGCGAAGACGCACCAGTTGCTCTTACACACTGATAATTTACACATTTTACACATTATTACTTTGCTGTTCTACAGCAAAAATGTAGTTACTATAGCAACCGGTTTGTCATATGATCAGAATGCTATTTTTAATATCACTCAAAGATACATATTAACATGCATAATATACGGACTTCTCATGAGGGCTGAAAATACATATAATAATATTTTTAAGCTTATAAGGGATAATTCTTCCTGATTTCTATTACTGTCTGCTTTTTTTTTTTTTTTATTAGGCTATGTAATTAAAGACTGTCAAAGAGTGATGGAGTAAAACTGTACTTTACAGCTCCTGGTGAACTCATACAGTTTTTTAATTTGTGGTACAGGAGATCAGAGGTGCCTGTGAGAGTCCAAGCTCCTGAAAGAGTCCCAGGGCACTGCCAAGGTCTGGCTGGATGTTACCAAGAGCCTTGGCTCCTGAGTATCTTTGTCATCATCTATCACCACCTTCTCCTCCCTTTTTGTACCATACTCCTGAGCCAGCATATTTTTGGATGACCTGTGTCAAAGGAATCACAAAGACATAGAATCATAGAATCATTTCGGTTGGAAAAGACCCTTGGGATCATCAAGTCCAACCATCTGCCCTACTCTACAAAGTTCTCCCCTACACCATGTCCCCCAACACCACATCTAAACGGCTCTTAAACATGTCCAGGGATGGTGACTCAACCACCTCCCTGGGCAGCCTATT
>JAOXNO010000013.1:134337373-134374723 GCA_028565335.1 Limnodromus scolopaceus
GGGAGGTGTCCCTGCCCATGGCAGGGGGGTTGGAACTTGATGATCTTTAAGGTCCCTTCCAACCCTAATGATTCTATGATTCTATGATTCTATACAAAATGTTTCTGGAAAGATGTAGTCCAGCCACAACAGACACAAATAAGCCATTTCCAAGTATCGTAACACCTCCAGAGTCCCATGCACTAGACAGCTGATATGACACCTTTCTTTTTGCTGCTAACCTGACTATCAAATAATGGATTTTCAGTCCAAAGTGAGTGTAGGTGAAAAGGGGATGTTCAGGAAAAAAATAACTAAGAATGGTGGTGGGAGGGGGTTGTAGACTTTTTCTGCTCATCTCACTGATTATATTATTCACAATTTTGGGGGAGTGTGGGGATAATTGTTACTGAATTCAAAACTCCCATTCTGGGAGCAGAATACCCATGCAGTCATTTGCCACAGCCCAGGGAATATACTCACAGCAGAGCTTCTCAGGTTGCACCAGCTTACTGTTTGTTTTGGAGGCCAATGCAAAGCATTCCTATTGCTCTATTGAGCCTTAAACTATTTAAGATTGCAACTGGTGAGGGAGGAGGAGGGCTCCCAATTCAAATTATTCCAACCTTTTTACTCCCTGTGGAGACTTAACTTGCTGTCAAGCCCCTCTGACTTCAGTTGATGGCAGACTTAGACAATTTCTACTCCAATATACAGGTTTAACCTTACAGCTCCCTTAACTCCAAACTCCATCTATACCATGGCCTATAGCCTTCAGCAAAGTTGCCCACATTGCAATTCTGAACTCTCAAAGGTAACCTTGAAGTATAACTCAGGTTCTTTCATGCCATGGGAAGCTTATAGGAATCAGTCTGCGTGTCACTGACTTATGGATAGCAGAGAGAGGCGGTAGATGCAGAGCTGCCAGAAGTCAGGAAGGAGGACTTGTGGTGCTGCTCTTGCATGTCTGAGCCCAGAGGATCAGGTCAGTCCTCAACAACCTGCAGAAAAATAGTACATCTGTCCCTCAGAACGTTCATATCATCCATGGAGCCTTCAGTACGTGGTTGAAGTTGCAACCAGAGCTCACACTGACTGTGTTGCTGGCTGGCTGATGTGGGCTAAAATTATTCTCAAATTGACCCAAACTTGAGTCCCAAAGGAAAGTATTTCTCTCCTGTCCTGGTGCCATACTGCTGCAGCAAGTCCACTACAAAACATGCAGCTTCTAGGATGCTCACCAGTAGTTTTCACAGAGTTCTTCTGATGCAAAGAGCCTGAATGAAATTATCCCCTCACCTAACTAAAAAAGGGTCCAAAAGTCACTATTCCAAAAGATTTGGGACCATGAAGATATTTGTGGTTAAAAAAGCTTTATCCGATTCAGCAGCTAAAAGGGTTGGACAAATGAAAAAGATCTTGCTATAGATAGTGGCTCTGATATCTTGGCATGAAGAATTTATATGTAATTATTTGTGCAGGAGGACAGAATCATGATGAATGCCTTATATAAATCCCAGTAAATGTATAAATCAAAGCTGCTATCGTATAAAGATCTGTTTCTGTTCCTGTGCCATTATCATGGCATACAATAGAAAGCTTCATTATCTGTTTACATCAACACTCTCACAGGCCAGAATGCTTTTTTGCTTTCTGTTGCCATTATGTTGTATTATGTGTGGTAATGTCATAGCAACCCAAGATAATACAAGTACTGTGGGGCAACAATGCAATATTTTCTGGCTTTTGTTTTTGAATGAGACAGAACACAGCTACCCACTCTATGCAAGCAATCCACATATACCAAAGATTTAACACAATGAGTAGCAATTAACAAACCAACATTAGTTATTGCAAGCAAACATTACATTCCAAAGGTTTAAAATAACGGAAGGGTACAATTACTGCATAGCAAAGGTATGAGAGGTATACATAGCAGTGTAGTTCACAGATTTGGTGCATGTCATCATGCACTTGTTCACATTTGATCTAATTGAACATACGTATGAGACGTCTGGGCAACAGTGATGTATCTATCACGTCTGAACTGAGTCAGGTCTTGCAGTAATAGGCTAAAGGCTGAGAATCACCTCAGGATATGTTAATCTGGTATCCACCACAGCAGTACTATTTGTAATTGGAGTAGGTGAGAATAACTAATCAATATGTGCAGGCAGAGTAATATGACATTTTTAGTCATCTGAGACAATGAGTTCAGAGTGCCTCCTCTGAAATATGCAGTGATTACCGTGCCATGACCTTGGCAGAGTAATGCATTTAGGCAATCAGGCACAGGAAAAAAAAAAAACCGAAACGTGAATGTATCACTAGCCAAAGTACCAAACTTTCCTCCTGCTGGATTTAGCTTGTGCCCGGAAACCTCACTGGTACTCGGAGGATGATAGAACCTGCCAGAGTTCAGCTTGTCAATATATTGGGGTGCTCACCACAGAGCACATGTGGCTAGCAGTTTGGTTTTGTGCCTTGGATCTAAAGATCGTATGCAAAAAGACATTTCACACTAGCAGGATACACTCTGTGGTAGGACACTTTACATTAACTTTACTACTTTGTTTTTTTCTTCTTTATAAGAGGTTTTTTCCTGTGCTGCACTAACTTAGTTGCATCAGACAGGGGCCATTTTGCAAACTCTGACATAGAGTTGTAATGGACAGAAAGTAGACATCTAAAAAGATTTAAATATGGTTTTACAAACAGTAGTAAAAGTGGTCTGTACTTTGGCAAACAGGTAATGACTGAAAGAGATTTCTAACCCAAAATACAGAAATATGCAAATCCCCTCAGGAATCCAACTTACATGGATGCCAAAGTTTTGCTGATCCCTTTGTCTAGGAGTGGAAGAGGACAAAAGAGAGAGAAATGACATGCTTGGAGGCAGAAAAAGCATCTTTGAGGAGAGGAAGAATTAGGATTGCAGAGACATTCTATGGAGAAGCCCATCTAGAGCAGAAGGCACTGACTGGGACACTCTTAAAGATACAAGTAAGAGAAGACAAACTAAACCCCCCAAACAGTCCTCCTGTGTTTGTAGCACAGGATATTGATATTTTCTTATAAGCAGAATTACATATAACAAACCTGGCTAATATGTGGGGTTTTTTTTCCTAACTGGCGTGATCTGCAAGATGTCCAAACTGCTGGATAGTTTCTTGGATTAAAAATGGAAAGGCATTTTATAAATATAGTTGAGCCACAAGATTATTTCACAACCATTTAAAAAGTGCTCATTTTTACAGTGCAGATGAAGCCAGAGTTAATTAACACTAGTCACTGGAGACAGCAGTAACTCACTCACCTATTTTTTTTTTTTCTGCTTGTGCTAAATGGATTGCAATTACTCCCCCAGTAATACTATGATAACAAAGTTTAATACATAGAAAAAGTATTAACAGCATCAACAATGCATCATGGGAGAGCAGTAACTTGAGGAAAAATATAGTAATGCTTTTTTGTTCTGATCTGGAAAGAAAAGATTTTTCCTAATAAAGAAATATATTTATTTTCAACATTGTCTTCTAAACTGAGAAAGACTGCAAAGACTCAAAACCAGAAATCTTAAATAAGCCTTAAATACTTTTATAATTACATACATCTGCATTATTTTATACAGATGTTAATGATTAGGCATGTATTATTAGAAAAAGCAAAGGTCTTTTCTGTCTAGAAACAAGCAGGGCCACAGTTTTAGGAAACTGAATAAAACCTCCTTACTGTCCCTGCAGGTTTGTTGGGGGGGTGTTATTATTATTATTTTTATTTTTTAAATTCTGGTATTTCATCTTAATACAGTTTGTTATCAGAGCTCAAAAAAAGCCCATCAAGTCTTAATAATACTGTTAAGGAATCAGATATGAAACATTGCTGAGAATACTCATGGGAATGGCTAAATCATTCCACAAGAGCACAGTATGGACACTGTAAGTGCAAGGCTGCACAAAACCCAGGGTTTTCATTTCCTAGGTCCCTAGGAAATTGTGAATAATGCCACCACTGTCCTCCAGATCAAGTTGGAAAATGAAACTAGATTTTCAGTTTGCTCATCTTGGTAAATGAAATTTTAATATGTGACAAAAAGATAACAGGTTGCTTTATTTAATTCAACATACAGTACAAATCTCTTAAAAATCACACGGTGGGTAAAATCTGAAGTCTGCAGGATACAAAATGCTTTAGATTTGTAACTATTTTGCAATAATATGGCATTTTGTTTTCCAAAAGACTGTGTTAGAGAGGCATGCTGTAAAAATCCAGAGATGCTGCCAGTAATTAGGCAGCTGGGTGGCCTAGAAATCTTCTCTGTTACACTTTTGTTTCCTTGCCAGTTCTTCATGTTCTCTCCTGAAAGAATGTTTTGTTTTTGTTTACACAGCTCTTGTAGGCAGTATGAATAAACCTTTTTTCCCCATGCTTGCCAGCCTTCGCTGATACAATATCAGCTTCTCCATTTGTAGGCTTTGGACAGGCATTTCAGAGTATTTGGTTTGACCAGAAATCAATTTTCATGTTACTAAAAGAAAACATCTCTATAGCACTCAAAGTATTTTGAGCTATCAGACAGGTAAAATTGAAGATGAAGTTTACATGTGTTTTAGAAAAAGAGATCTAGATGGAAACCTTAGTTAAGCTGAGTCAGGACCAGCTGGACACCAGCTAAAAGGAAATTCCCTGTGGAAAATACACCTTTCCCTGCAAAATGCCCGATTTCGCATCCCCCTCCTTCCTTCTACAGCCATCTTTTCACTGTAAGTGTTATGTCTGTTCTGCTGAGATATTTATAATCTTCCCATTCAAACCACCCCTTTGGGGCTCTCAGGCTGAGCAGGGCAACCAGGCAATGGGAGCTCTCAAAAGAGAAGCAATTTCATTTGCTGCCTGAAATATTTTGGCAGAAACTCATTGAGCATGCATGGGAAGAGATTAGTCAACTGCCTAAGATATTTGTGATTGTTAACTTCTGCTCAAACCATCCAACTACGTGGTCCTCACTGAAGGCAACAGCTCAAAATTCAACAATTTATCTTGTTTCTTGGAATAGCAGAGATTAAAATTTTTAACATATGGGGTACTTTTTCACTCCCCATTGTCTGGAATGAAAAGAAAATAAAAAGAAAAGCAGTACAGAATTTATTTCTAATTTTCAGGATAATTATTCTCCTTCAGGTGAAATCTAATCACAGTGTGTTTCAGAGCAAGGGGAGAAAGTTTCAGAAACTTATGAATTCTAGACAGAAATAATTTTCAGATATACTTATTTCCCTCTCAATCAATAGATACTAAAATAAACTCTAACAAGAAATAGATATTAAAAATAAATATATGAACAAAAAAGAGAAAATATAAATTTAAGCATGTAAAAAAAGCAAGGATTACATAATCAATTTCGTTTCAAGATCTCCAAAATGTAGTAAAGATTATAAGACTTCAGTCACAGAATGTTCTTACAATGAACCTTCAGAAACTTTAAAGTTTTACTGTATAGAATAATATACACAATATAAGAGTAAAGAAATGCTGCTACAGAAACTTTAACTCTTTAATTGCCAGAGCTTGTAATTTAACACATTCTGCTAAAGAATAGGTTTTTATAGTCACCTGGAACAATTACCAGAAGAATCAGTACAGTTTTGTGACATTATATTTTGCATTTCATATCACTTCTCATAGATACTCTCCGCTATTTAACATTTTCGGACATTTTCAGCTTCTGTTCTGAAGTGCTCTGAGCTTTATTCTCTGCTTAGATGTGAATATTTCTGGAAGCTTGAGAACAAATAAAAATAAATTGTTCCACATTTTTGATGTGTAATCAATCTTATTTTGTAGCAGATTAAAATGAAATACTCTAAAGATATTGCTTTGCCACAAACGTCCTACAAGACTATATTCAAGTCACTGAGACTATTTTTCTGTGTTCCTATAGATAGCAAAAGATACTTCTGTACTTGCCAACTGCAATGTTTTGTGCGTATAGTCAGTTATCATCTCACAGTTCTTCTGAAATCTATGAAAACCTGGAAAGACAGCGAATACAAAAGTGTTAACTATCCATTCCCTTTTGCATCCATTTTCAAAATGCCCACAACCCGTGTCCAAGAAACTTTAGGTTTGAAAAAGGAGATGCTCTGGGCGCTAGTTTCAGAGGAACTTGTAAGTGGACCATAAACTTTATGGTATATAGTTAAGCAGAAATCTGGAGATACCTGCACTCGTTCAGTTTAATGCCAATGTTCTTTTTCGGTTTCCAAGAGTAATCCTTCACGCTGCTATGTTTACCCCCAAGAGGCACGAGCATAACCCCTGTACCCAGCAGAACCAAGGCTTCCCTTGCGGAGTGGCCACTCATCCATCCATCCATCCATCCATCCATCCATCCATCCATCCATCCCTCCCTCCATCCGTCCATCCATCTATCCCTCCCTCCCTCCCTCTCTCCCAACAGGGCTCCACCTGTGCCAGCTCCCACCTTCTACGCAAGGGATGTGCTCTCCTTCGAGGCACTTTGCCTGGATAAACAATGCTGCTGTTTGTGTCGACAGCTTAAAAAAATACCACCGTATCACTGACGTGCCACTGAACATGTCAGGCGCTGGGCCATTTCACTGCACTGAAGTGCTTTTCCTTTTATTGCCAGACCTATAACAAGATTATTGAAATGATTCAACAATAGTCAAGCTGCAGCTATAGATACTTGTTGAAAGTAAATAATAAAAGCATTTTATCAGAATTGCTGTCATTTTCCTGTTGAGGGATACATCTGTTTCATAAGTACATTTTTATGTGTGCCTGCCTTATGTGAACCTGCTCTAATTTAGTTACACTGATAGGTACAGTTGTAGCTTTCTTTCTAACAATATTAACAGATGAATAGGGCAGTCATTTTCAGACAGCAATTTGCCACGGCTACAGTCAAAGTGGATTGGTTTGAGATTGCAACCTAGTAAGAACAGGGTTTTTTATTATTATTGTTGCAGTGACTTTGTAGTTAGGTGTTGGGGGGGGGGGAGGAGGTTGGTCTGTTAGTTTTTTTTAAAAGCAGGCTACTGGAAACTGTTAGTTATGCAGCAATTTGAGATAAAAATTCATTGCAAGGAAAACTAAAAGGGGGATCAAAATGATTCTTATGAGAAAACCAGTGGTAAAGTACAGCCTACAGATACGGAAATGTACAGAGAACATCACCTCTCTGTGTCCTGAGCATCTAGAAATGCAAACCCCGATCACGCAATGCAGCTGTCCGACACACATGCAAACAGCAAGGGCCATTTTTAGAAGATAAGAGTTAAGGAGAACTATAAAGCAAGTGGATGTATCATTGCATTTCTGTGTGAGGAGAGGAATCTCCGCCTGACCTTGGAGATGCAGGGAAAACATGTACTATTTTGAAAACCAAGTGGGTTTGTAGTCAGATTCAAACCTAGCTAGATAAGTGTAGATGTTGTTTAAAATAGCTATCCAATAAACCCTGCCCAAGCACCACCAGCACCTAAAGGCAACTAACCTGAATCCCAGAAGCATTGGTCTAACTTTGCTGCCAAGTACGTTTCAACCTGACCAATTTCAACCAGTTTCAGCTGACAATCAATGGTCTCAAATACATGAAGTTTTACTCAGAAGTTGGTTACTTGACAGAGGAAAGAGACCTGAACATTCCCAGCTAAAGGACAGTTAGGGTTCAAGCTCATAGGTTCTCCTTCCTGCTTGACCTCCTGGCTAGCTAACCAAAACAGTCAGTGTCTTGGGCAATAATGGGCTTTCCTGTCCCTGCCCAGATGCCCAGGTTCCCTCCATGCTACCCACTGCCCAGGACCCCATTTCAGTCCACCAGAACCATCAGCCCGTGCCCCAGCAACACCACAGCAAGACTGGTCTTCAACTCCACACAGCCCTTCCCTGACTGGCCATGGGGCCTCTTGAGCCCGGCACCACCATGGACCCATGTCCTGGCCCAGCCTCAGCATGTCCTTATCCCCAGGAAGGTGCCTGATGACCGGGGATGGGACTGCCAGGGTCCTCTATCTCCACCTTCCAGATGCTTTAGATGCTGAACTTGTGATCCTGCAAACACGTAAAGATATCTTCTTATCTAATCCCATGTGCATGTGCTAGAGGTTCTCAGATGTCTCCCTTCCAGGACTATAAATAGGGAAAAAAATCCTTTATTGCTTAAATGCCCACAAGGAAAGCCCCAGAGACTTTCACCCAGTGTTTTCCTCATGGTAAGCTTGCCAGGGAAGGAAGACACTTCATGCAAGTCTTCACCAACACACTTTATTCGATCATTGCATTAGATTCCAGCATCCACCCTGCATCTAGTTTCAATGGCTAGCAAGTCGAGGCAATGGGTAACGATGAATAGCTCCAGGAGACCATCTGCATTTCCTTCTCAGTGAAGCAATGGTTATAGAGATACCTCTACCCCACCACCCCACCCCTCTTGTGTGGTAAGAGGCACGTGGAGAAAGATAACCATAAACAAAATAATTTTCTTGTTAAATAAATAATGACCTATTTCTGGCTCAAGAGGCTCAAAAGGTTAAATGTATTGAAAATGAAAATAAACCGATAAACATTAAGATAAGACAAACACTGAATAAACAGCTTTTCATCATGCAAATTTCCACTGAAATGATGAGTTTATACGCATCAGAATGTTTAACCCTTGTTACTTCTCTTTAATTTTCTATGTGCCTATTTGCAGCTTGTGAAATTCAGGTAACAGCAAAGACCACCACAGCCCTCTTTCTTTTTATTTGTGAGGAAACAGGAAAAAGATACCCTCCATCCTCCAGAAACAGCAGATTCTGAACAATATTGCAACCTGGCAATAATGACATCCCTTCATCTTCTTTTGTGCTTGCACCCAACAATGAAATTCAGAAACTCTCAATAACTGGAACCTGGAAATCTCCAAGTGTGCTTCAGTCACCACCACTGCCCCAAGAATATCTATTGGAGGAAACCCAGGCAATGTCTGTCCATCTCCTCCCCTGCTCCTGAGCAATACATGGTAGTGAAACCTTACAGGGTAAGGGAAAGTGCAGGTTTGCAAAGACAGCTTAGACTGTGTCAGAAATTCTCTTTTAACATTTTTCTCAATTCCCTTGGTTTTGCTTAGAAAAATACTCCTCTTTCCCTCACATTTATCTCCATCCTCCTCTCCTTTTAAATAATTGCAGGAAGGAGAAGGTTAAGCAATCAACCCGGAGGGAACACCTAAATCAAAAGTTACCTTCAGGGGTATTTTCCTTAAATTTATTTCCATAAAAGTATACAGTGGAAACAAGATACTTATTCCGCGACATCGAGGAAAGGAGAGCCGCGGCTGCATGGACGCAGAGACCTGGCATGATGCAGGCTCCAGAGAGAACCCTCCCTTCCCCCAAACCTCACTCCGGAGCATCGAGGAAGAAATGAGCCCCTCCTTGCTCCCGCAAGTCCTGCCTCCGCTCGGCTTTGTGGGAGCTGGCAGGAGCATCTCTGTGGGCTTCCGCAGAGCCAGAACTTCTCCCCAGGATATGAGATTCAGCACGGTGCTGTTAAACACATCCTGAAATTCTGCCACTTCTCATGAAAAAAAAAAAAAAAAAAAGAAAGAGTTGGAGGTGGTTTCCCCCTTCTCCTCCGCAGTGGAGGGAAGCTGTTCATGCTGTTTGTAATACATCCAAATATCTTCTTCAAACAAAATATTTCCCTCATGAAACATCTCAGCCAAAAACCTGGAGGAAACCGTGGTACAAGTTTCCCTCTGAGATGATAGTCCTTACTGGAAAAATAAGAGAGTATAATTCTGTGACTGGGGAAGACCTTGACACCAACAATGTGGAATGTCAGAGTAGGGAAGGGAAAAAAATTAGTTGAAATGCTATTGTTTCTAAAATAAAAATTGGTCTCTTTGCTTGATGGCCTTTTTAAAGAACTGAAGGAGCACTCATTTTTTTATGTATGCACATGTGTAGATAGATAGATAATTTGTACAAATATATTATGTACATTAGGTAGTAAAAGCCTAACCAGTTGTGGAAGTTTATTTTACCCAGAAAATGACTGAGATCCTTGAGAGCAGTGACTTTTCTTCTCGGTCATACAAAGTTTAGCACAAGGAGTCCTGGATAACACCAGAGATTCCCGGGCAGAACAGGGGTATAAAAGGGAGCTTTACCCTTGTCCCACTGCACTTTTTCCTATCACTTGTGTTGGCAAAGGCATGTCCTTCCTTTTCTTCCTTGAGTTACTTCTCAAAGCTTTGCTGCTCTTGCATTCAAATTAAAAATTTTGTTGAACTGATGAAGGTAATTGGCAGTGCTTTAGAAACCCAACTCCACTGGGCTCTCTGCTTACGGTTGTCAAACAGACAGCTCCTTGCCGTCCTTTGCCAACTGAAGCGGTCACACTGATGAGATGACAAAGACAAATGCTGACATTTTCCGCCCCTTCTGAAGTAAGCATTTCTCTAAATCAGCTGGCCTGCCAGCAGCAGAACTAGCAAAGCCTTTTGTCCTAAACATACATTACCCCGACAACCTCATAACCACCACAGATCTTCCCACAATGCCTCCAGTTCCTCGTTCAAGTCCTCCCACTTCTTACCAGGCTCCATACCCATCAGAAAAATGGACCAGTAGAAGCTTTGGGCTGGCTTTTTGTGAAATAGGCATCCGGCAATGTGTTGAGGAGTACACGTCTGTTGCTTCGCTGGTCACAGCACACAGCTGCTGTGCTCCAGATGCACACAGTGGAGGTATTGATTTTGGCTATTCTCTTCTATCTGCTTGGTGATTGTCCTAGATTTGGTACATTCCTATCTTTGAAGTCAGTTTTGGTAGAAATTGGTAAATAGGCTCAAAGAATTAGGGGAGGGGAGAGCACTAGGGTCTTGTGATGGCTTTAGTCTTTTCACATAAAGCTAAAAATGCCTACTCTCAAAAAACATCTTTAAAAAGATGTTTTATCCACCAAATTTTCCGTGCAAGTGGTTTATGTGCCACAAGGAGCAGAAAATCTGGAAAAAGATGTTTTCAGACTACTTTTCTTGGGCCCAGCGTCTATTTTTTCATTTCCACATTAAACAAAAGAGCCAGTCATATGTAGGTTAATAAAGTGAACACAAGGGAGATGTACCTCCAAATTGGAGCCAGACGGTGAATAACAGAGCAGGAATGTACTTAAACCTCGGTACCAGCTCGTGACAAGGTCTGCTCTCTGTCTTAGCCCTTGGATTTTGGAAAAAAGCTTCAGGAGCTAGGAGAAAAACTTTCAACCTGACAAATACTTCTTGGCTGGAAAAGGCTCCTGTTTTAATTCAGCACAGATGTGACTTTTAATGAAAGCATTATGGCTTTGCAGCTGCGTGGATGATACAAACCTTTTTAAAGGAATAAGTGACTCAAAATGCTTTATTTTCACTGCGCCGTTACGCTTGACCTTTGCCAGGGTCCAATCCTGGAATCAGCTCCAGCGCTGTTTATGGTTACCTGTCTCTTATCCAGCCTAATCTTGGGAGAAAACGGGGCAGACTGACTCCTGCCAGATGAGAGCGGAGGGTAGCCCGTACCTCCCGGTGGGACTCGGCACTTCGCAGGATGGGGTGCCTGCTGAGCACAGACCCCAAGGGTAAGCAAGGAGGAAAAAATCTAAACGGCCCAGGCAGCTAACAGCAAAGAAATACTGGGTCACGTTAGCAACAGAGTCACTAGATAACGCCGAAAACTAGGTCAATGCGAGGAACACCAGGAGCCTTTTTTCTACAGCAGTCGTTCTCCAGAAATTAAGCTGGATCTAAGGGCTGGCTGTTTGGCTGGCATTCAGACACCTGCTCCATGCAGGCACAGGGGTAAGGCGTAAACCTAATTTCTTCCCTTCGCTTCACGTCTTAATTCTGCTGGGCAAGAGGCGAGACAGACACCTGTGCATTTAGCTTTTTTTAAATATTTAGTTAGGTAGCATCATCTTTACCTCACCCGACTTCTGTCTGACCGGAGAGAGCCCGCTAGTCTCCCCCCGCACAGCGGCACCTCACCACGCACACCCTGGGGTGGGAGAAATCAGCTCCTAGAGAGAGCCTGTCTCATTCCACGTAAGGAATCACGGAATCACAGAATATTCACGGTTGGAAGGGACCTTTGAGATCATTGAGTCCAACCACAAAAAAAACCAACCAACCAACCAACCAAAAGAAACCCCACAGCTCAGACCAGACAGTTTTCAGATAGCCATTAAGGTGCAGCAAATCCCACCATTATTATATATGACCCCAGTGAGTATTAAAAAAAAAACAAAAACAAAAACAAAAAAACCCCAAAAACCCCCAGAAAAATAATGAAGATCAGGCAAGTCTTCTCCATGTCACAGAAGAAGCACTATTGTTCTAAACACACAACTTAAAGTTACTTTTAGGTAAGACATTTTGGTCCATCTTCCTTCTTGCTATTGCTTCCGTATGCGCGTAATTCTCCTGATTTATTTCAGATTTGTTCCCCTATAAGGAAGAAGTCGTCAAACCCCTGTGGTCAACGTTTTCTTTCACCCAACGTGCCCTGTGCAGGCACTGCACCCGTCTGGCCCCGATTCAGCAGAGCACTTATTTATTTAAAGACTGCTGAACCCGGGCCAGAGGTACCATCCTGTGCTCAGCAGTGAACTAATAAGCCAAATACTGTGGAGTCAAGTTCGACATGCTGACAAATTCACATTTCTCAACTTGGACTCCTGGAAGTCTCCACATGACTGTAAAAATTTGGACTTCCGCTGATTATACCCTTTGTATTGGAGGTGTAATATGTTACATAAACCGGTGATACAACAGTCTCCAATAATTGACCCATAAAATGTATGTAGTATGCAGAGCACAATGAAATAAAGGAAATATTGTGAGAAAAAGGTTCATTTCCAAGGGTAACAAGAAAAGGAAATAAGAGGAACCTGGACAACTGATGAGAGCGCCCTAAACAATTCTGTTTAAAGGGAGAAAGTTTAAAGTTATTATTCTTTAGCAAATCATCCTGAATGAATTTCATCATTCTTGATTCAAATGTGGTTTTTTGACACTTTAATTATGAAGAAACTGTTTCTGAACCATACAATATGAACAGAGATGCCATAAGTTTAAGTAAAATGCTATTACCTCCTCATTTTGCAAAATTCAGAGTCTCAGTCAAATTAAACAGCACTTCTCTGCAACAGATGAAATGAATGTCGCAAAAAATGAAATTGTATGCATGGGTTCAGGAGCGTTTTAATCATTTTATGCTTTATATACATATATTTGCTTGTGTGTGTGTATGTATATATCAAGAACGGCATGCCGGCAACTTCGCAGTTTAATGAATATATCTTTTTCCCATAGTAACATACCCTCTTATCTTCTTGGAAATGAGAAGCATTCACTACAACAGTATAACGAAGCAATGTTTATTAAAACAGGGTATGTAGGTAACGGGTTTCTATTACCACATTACACCACCCATTTAACTAAAATACAAAGCGCTCTATGCATTCACCTAATTTTATTGCTTGTACCCTCCTGCTCCCCATTTATTATTGAGCTACCACATTTATAATTCATTTGGAGAAGTTTGCTCCAGAATAAAGCACAACCGATCTGCACAGTACAATGTTTACCTCTCACCCTCCTCTTTTTTTTTCCCTTCCTCCCTTCCCTTTTATAGTCACAAATCATTTTTACAAGCTACGGCTGGTTAGTTGTCAGTTTGCTCCCCTCTTTAAATTTAACACAAAAAAAAAGAGCCTCGAGCTCAATTTGTTTTTCTTTAATAAATACGTGCTTCTGAATAATGCAGGGTGAGCAGTTACTCCAGGTATTACCTAATACTCTAACTCAATTGATAATATTTTAAGCCTGTAAATCAGGATTTAAATTTGCATGACAAGTACAGCACATACGACATTTAAGCTAATGACTTGCTTTACAAATTTATGGACCCTTCTTATTCCTATAATGCTAGAAAAACAGGAAGCTTTCGTGCTAAAGTATTTTGATTCCAAAACGTTGCAAACTCTGTGTTTCACAGTTACGGGATCTGTGTTCCTCTGCCATACAGTAAATTTTCAGGTGGTAAAAGGGCACTGCAGAGGGTGGAGAACGTAAAAAGAGACAGACCGTAACAAGCCCTTTTCAACACTAGCCAGAAATGAACTGGAGATCTTTGCTCTACTATATATAAAGAAAAAAAGAAAAAAAACAACTTAAAAAAATTCTTTCCTTAGGGAACAGGGCAGGCATTTGTAGAATTTCTTTTCTTATAAGGTGTCCTCAACTCTATTTTGGCTGAGGGAGAGAAGTCAGATGATAGCTACTGAATAGAAGCGAAAGCACAGCAACTAACCAAACGTCCCACATCACCTCACTTCTCCATTTTCACATTCAGGGTATATGAATGTGCAAAATAATAAAAAAAAAAAACAACCCCAAAACCAAACAGTCTGGCTACAAGGTAGGTAAATATGCAGATTTTTTGTCCCATTGGCATTAAGGCAGTTAGGTTTTCACTGAGTTACTTAGTGCCTTACTGTACCTCCTTTGTCCAGCTTTATTAAAACACAGAACATGCATAAGTGTATTAGTTGAGATTACATAGTTGTATATATACATACTGCCCTGATTTATAAGAACAGTCTTCAGTAAGTACTTAACACCTTGCATCTCCAGCTCAGCTGCACTCAAATGACTTATATTGGACTCAATTCTCACCTCAGCTTGCTCAAAATACAAAATTCCCTGTTGTTCAGGAGGCTGGTGGCTAATCAAATGCCAACCAATTAATGAAAAATAAGAGGTAAGATACCAGATACACTGAAAACCACCAACCAGCACAACAGGAAACAAAGCTGAGCGAAACGATAATTTCAGAATGCTATTATTAATTTGCAATTGAAGAAGGAAGACTAGTTTTGTGGTTAAGAACCTGTAATAGGACTTGGGACCAGACACGTCTTCTTGGCTATGTTGAAGTCTCTGTGAATAAATTTGTACTGGCCAATTTCTCTTCCATGTCATTTTCCCATATACGACATGATGATACTTACACCTGCCTCTCCTCCTGTCTCCGTGTCCTCTTTCCTCACCTTCATCCACGGCAGCACTGGAGCAGGAGCTGCTTTCTCCTAAACACCTGTTACATAGATTTTCTATCCTACTAGGGATTTTCCATTATTATCAAAATGGAGATTCATTTTCTTCTCAGAAAAAAAACCAAACCAAAAACCAACCACAAAGTGCAGGATAAAGAAATCTGAAATGCAAAATTTTACAATAATATTGTTTCCAAAAAAATCTACTAGTATTGCTAAAGAAAAACACTATTTTAGGGCTCAGAGAAACTATATCTATCTGCTAATCATAAAACACAAATAGCATGCACATTAAAATATTACCTACGTATTTCAGCACTATCCAGCCTTCCCATATCAAAACCCCTAAGCCTGACTCTGCAGAAGTACTATTTTTTCAGTAATATTGAACTGCACAAAACCTTCTGCAAAATAAATAGAAATGAATTAAACATGATTCAATCTTAAATAAGCCTGCATATATAATTTTACTATAAAATCAATAATATTTTCTATTTTCCTATTAAACAATATAGTCTGCATTTTTCTCTAAGCAGGACTGTCTTTTGGTGATGTTTTAGGGCTTATATTATGCAAAAACATCAAATTACAGGGCCCACTTCATAAATATATATGCCTTTTTTTTCCAGCAACCTCAGCAATTACAAAAGTTTTTCCAATTTTTTTTTTTACTCTACACTGAAATATGTTAATTGAATGGACAATATCCATGCATGTTAGACCAAAAGGGGTTGACTGACTACATGAAAGCCTTTTTTACCTGTATTAATTGGCCTGCTGAAAGACTTAATTCTCTTCATATAAATATAATCAAAAAAGGCTAAATTTAATATTACTATTTAAGACAAAAAGGCAGAAATGCTTGAGTGCACAGAAAAAAATACAAATTAAAAAAACTTAAAATATATTTTTTTTTACTTTAGCGGCATGTGCACCATGGCATGTCTCAACACATTAAATACATTAATATATGTGTGCGTTAATAGATCAATATCCAGAACACACTTATTCATAATGCATTACAGATGGCTCTCCTCTAATTATTTACATATTGCTACATGGAGGCTATGATGCTTACTTCTTTGATGGTGCTTTGAGTTACTGTTTTGATGACTCCGTACAAGTTTGAAGCACTTCAAGGTGATGCTGTGTTCCACTTACAAATCCTCTCTTGCTCCTATGTATGTGCTTAGCATACAAATTCAAAGGTTTCTATTTACAGGTCAGTCACTAAGTGAACAACAATCTCTATTGGATAAACTAAATATTATACTAACCTATGCTTCTTTTTCATTGTTTATATAGTTGACCAACCAGCTTAATGATTCAAAATTTAAGAATGATTTCTCTCCTTGCAATGTGTTGTTTTCTTAAGTCTTTGTGAATAATTATGCTCAAGAACTTTTCAAAGTGTTTCTGAAACAAATCTCATACCAACCCTCTGATCTACCCACTTCTGCTGGAATGACTTAAAAAAAACATTAGTGGAAGCATCATCCTGTCTAGATCAGTTTTCTCCATCCAAAAATCCTACTTTTTATTACAAGACATACTTCAGAAGAGAAAATGATATTATTTAATGTAGTTGAACAGAAAGAGCAATGCTGTATTAATCAATAATAATATAAATAACTGATTTATATTCAGAATAACCTTCCAAGCATATATATTTTTAATATACTGTTTCCATTGTCAATTTAGATTTACATACTCTTTTCTGATCTTCCTGAAGGAAGAATGATACAAACCAGAAGAGTGAAGCACTTCAGAAATGCTCTTGCAGGAGTGGAAGAGGAGACGTTTTGTAGTTTAAAGGTGGAAGAAGGCTTCTGCAAAAACTCTTCCAAATTACTTTGTTCCTCTGAGTCAATTTAATCCCTTGGAGAGAATATCTTCTGGAGTGACCTCCTTGAACCTTTGTGACCAATGCAATAAAACACTAAAAGACCTAGAGATTAGAAAAGAGAGCCTTGAAACTAAAAAGAGTGTTCCTCAGGGCTATAAGTTACACCAACAGAGTGAGAATGAATCCCAGTGGGAAGGGAAGATCCTGTATCCCTACCATTAATTATCTGCTTCGTAATCTACTCCCATTATAATTGTAATACTTTCCAAATGCAGCTCTCCTTTCTCATGCCTGCAGCAATGCACATTGTTCCCTGTCTGACAAAACCCCTCTTTGTTTGGGAATCACAGGCTATGTAAACTGCATAATAGTCTTTAAGAAAAGAATCGGATCTTTGTTGTGTTTATGCTACACATTTCTCTTCCGTGTTTTAGACAAATGATTTGCCCGTAGAAACCACACCGATGTTCTAACAGCGTAAGTTAAGAAATACTGATCTACGTGTTTAAATGCTGCTTTACTCCTTGCAGCTTTACCTTGCAGCAGTATGCGTCTTCATTGATTATGTTTGTGCTTCCCTGTTATTTAAAAATAAAGAAAACCATTTTAAATCTCAGGTACAACTGAGGAAACCAAGGGCTTGCTCAGGATTATCCACAAGAATAATTTTCACCATAGGCAAATACAGTGCTTATGTTTAAAATAGGAGGAAATTGTTTATTTATTCCTGCAGATCGTAGAACTTGCCTCCACCTCATACTAGGAGCATGTCCATCGGTGCAACACAAGCTGTGAACTACGCTCCTGCATAAACCACTCAGAGGCACTACGGCTGTATCCCCTGCTGTGCTCTCTGACCATCCCATGCCACACTCTGCCTGAAGCCAGAAGAAGGGCTCTTGGGGCAGGGACCAAATGCCGTGGTCTCTAGTCGCAGAAGACCTCCCTGGTCTTGCCGGGGTTGCCCTGGCTCCGTTACTGCATGCACACTGATAAGGGAGTACTTCTCACAGCTTCACGGTCCCGAGCGTTGAAAAATAGAGGAGAAGGAAGTTTTCAGAGAAGGTAATAAACCATAGAACGCACACCTGTAACTTCACAACAAAGCCAGTTTGTATTTTATGCCTATATTCTACATGGCCATCTACAGTGTACACCAATTTTAGAGGCTTTCATCATTTTTTGCTCATGTTTTTTCCTTTTCCCATGGGTGCAAAATTACTAGAGCACTAGGACTCCCTCAGTCGGCGTTGCTGAGTAGAGTCTTTGCTAAAGCCTAGCTCCTGAGTATATCAAGTATAATTCAGCAATGGCTCAGTTGTTAATGAAATGTAAGAAAGATCCCTCAAAAAAGAATGAGGCCTATAGTTTATGAAAGGATTTGTGGGAATTGGGGAACAATTACCATTCACTAAGACACTTGCTTTGCCAGCTGCATACACATATTCTGTCTCATGAAGACCCTAATCCACAAAGCTGAAACGATCTTTCAGGGAAGGACAATGTTTTGAGGGGGTTCATCGTTACAAAGGCAAGCGAGATAATCAAGAACTAGTCATTTATAATCAGATCTTTTAGAAACAGACACCCCAGTTTGAATCAGGACTGTTTCTAAATTATTTTGTAGTTTGTCAATATCCTTTTTCTTCTTTGCTTTGAAATTATTTCTTTTACAAAAAATATTGGGGTTGGATTTTATCTTTAAGGTTTGCTGTTTAATTTGCTAACACTTTTAAAACAGAAGAAAAGTGGTAATAGAGTAATCATTTTACATTAAGCAACAGCAGAAGAGTAATGAAGTGGAATCACAGTGTTCAAGTCCTTCATTTACAAAACACTCTTTTATCCCAAACACCTGCATCTTTCCCCAGGCTGAGGGAGCATTTTGACTTAAAACAGAATGTTAGAAGCTCTAGTGCATTATCGCTTCAGATCACCTACAGACGACTGATTCTGGGTGTCAATTAATGTTATTACCACCTAATCAAAAGCTACTTAATGCAAACTGTGGGCTATACCCTTGCCTTTGTGTAGAGTTTGGGATTCACAGCTGAAAAAAAAAAAAAAGCTGTTTGCAGAGGGCAGTTTACAGAAACCACAAATATTACACTAGTTTCTAAGCCAGATAGAGAATTAAAAAGAATCATATGTATTTCAAGAGGGAAATTTTAGTGTAATTACTTTCAATATACCTTATGCAAAGATCATACTGTCAAGAGTATCACAGGTTTAGAGGTTTCAAAAGCATAAAGTCTTTATGTCAGGTGGGGCTCAATCCCTGCTCTGGAAAAAATATTCCCAAAATTGAAGTTGGGGGCTGGGTGGACTAGGTGATCTCCAGAGACACCTTCAAACCTCAGCTGTTCTGTGATTCTCTAACAGGTTAGAGAATCAAGGTTAGTCTTCCAGGTGGTGGGCACGCCATTATGACATACAGCCAGCTACGGCACACAGCCTTGTGCCTTCTCTCAGTCACACACTAAATCCAAGGTATCTTTCTTTTCACCTTCATCTTCCTGAGAAAACACCTTAATCGGCAGACTGTAATCTAAGGTGACATCTTCTGAATTCCTCCCACCTTCATTGTAAGCATTAATGCAATATTGATAGTAAGAGACTAGACATACAGAGCATGGCCCTCCTGCGCTCAGTAGAAAGCCCAGACACAGAAACATTAGCCTTTACTGCAATTATGATATCATATGAAACACCAAAATGGGCACTGCAACGTGACTTGGAACTTGGGGGATTTAGCATTTCTTCCCTGGATGATGCTGGGAACACTGAGCCTCCTTGTTCTTTCATCCCAGTAAGTGCCAGCATCTCACCTCCAGATCCTGTAAGGGTTTGCACGTTCTCCTGGGAGTTTGCTGGTAGAGCATCATATCCCTGCAAATGAAGAAGGAGGAAGCTAAACCCAAGACCCTCTTCCCTTAGGGTTATGCTCCAGCTGCTGTCACTCTGAGTAAAGAGACCAGGGATGAACACTGGTGGCAGCGTGAGCTTTTCCACCAGACCAGAACTCGCTAAACAGAACATGGACAAACCTGTTCCTGTAAATCCTGGTGGGGAAAAAACTGCAGTAGCCATAGGATACAAAGAGCTAATCCAGCTGCTCAGTTCAGTTTCCTAGCCCAAATTAATTCTAATTTCCAACAAAACTTTCTCGCAAGCTCAATGTGATATTCTTTGTCCTGCCAGAGGAAGAGTAAAGCTAGCATAAAAGCATTAAGACTAACTCTGCATTGCATACTTCGGCTAATTCACCAGGAATGTTTGCATACTTATTTTTGATCCAGATCAAATCTGGACTGAGCAGATAGTATCCTGCACCGTGCTTCTCACGTACCCCCCGGAGGCCATCCTATCAACATGCTTTGGTCAGGACTTTTTGGTTCAGTGTAACAGTACGCTTCTCCACCTCTGATGCAATATGATAACATCTGGCACACAAAAGTACTTGAATGCTGACTGAATTATTCTGAAACCTTCTCAGCACACCATAAAATTTGGATGGGAGCTGGGCTGTGGTAGCTGGGCCTGCATAATACATTGGGTTAGTTGTAATCCTGTCACACAATATGCGATCGCTATCTGATACATTATTTGAAACCCTGCCAAAACACACTCGAGAAATAAGTTATCTTACAAATGATTTCTGAAGAATTTCTTTTCTATTATAATTAAAAGCCCACTTTACATACACTAGGCATCTTATTTCCTTAATTATTTTCAAACAGTTCCTGAATGGTTTATGCATTCATCCCCAAACACACCAGCCTGTTATTCCCCACTGGAATATAACATATGCTGAAAATTAATTATTTGAATATCTAAATGACAAATATTCTTTTCCAATATCTGTTTGCTGACCAAACTTTCCATTATGAATTAAGCATGGCTAGGGAAGTTGCTCAATGTAAGAAGAAAAGAGCAATGACGTAACACAGATGAAGACTAATTTATGGTTTGGGCTGGTCATACCGTCAGATCTGCACTCTATGTTGGATGCTATGTCATGGCTTGAGTACAGAACCCTTCAGACTATACATCTGCAGCAGCAGCTCATTTCCACTTGACATCATTGCCTAGGGTTCTCCAGCTGGAAACGTCCACCACTAGACCTCATTGGGACCCCAGGTTTTGCAGAATCCTGCCTCCACGCTGTGTTTGATGAAGTCTGTCATGCTCATACCTTGACTACTGCCATCCACTGTGGTCTTCTTTGCTTATCTTTGAGAGTCACCTTGAGCAATTCTCTCAGCTGGTCACAACTATGCCCTGAATTTTAATCTCCGCTGCTTCTATTCTTCTCTCTGGTATTATATTCCAGTGAAATACAGACACAGACATCTACATTTAAACAAAATCATCATTATTCTCTTCTGAACAAATGCCCCAAAAGCTTTAAAACTAATAGCCTTTGATCCCTGAGTAACACCTTTCTGCAAACTTGAACATGGCAAAGAGATACTTTGAGCTTTCAGTTTGAATTGTTTGGATTTTATTACTTTATTGTGCATGACAACAATCTTAATAAAGCAGGAAAACAATTTTTCATTACACAATGTATTTCATTTTTAACAAATCAAATTATATTTGGTAAATCTTCATGCATCTATCAGGAATCCTGAAATACACTTTGAATTGCATAGAAATACAGGAACTTTAGTTTTAACCTAGAGATAGACAGATAAGGCTGGGGGGTTTGTGTGCTCCAAACTCTTACCTAATTCCCAATCTAACTGCACGAGTGCCTTGATTCTAACCTTCAAAGAAGACAACAGGTAAAGTCATTGCCATGTTAATAACTGCTTTCAACTCAGAAACCACTGAGGCAGCTGCACTTCTATGTGTTAACACCCGCTGTAAATACTTGTGACCATAATGAAGGCTTTTCAATTTGAAGGTAAAATATTTGGAGGAAGCTGTGAAAGCAACTCCTAGAAACAGGTCAGAAAAATACAAAGTGCAACTGTTTTGGAATATGACCTAGGATTCAGGGCCTTTTTGACTTGAACATGCTTTTGCTGTAACTTCTCCCAATGATTTAAGAGGTATAACTGTTAAAAAATTTGTCCCAGAAAAACACAACCAGACAGTTAGACAGAGAAAAAAGTGAAAGAGTAAAAGAGGTGGTTTATGTGGACAGTGTTTTGAACAACCAATAAGTTAGTAATGCAAACTGCAGAGCAAAGTTTCAAGCTTTCTGAAGTTTCGGGTTTTGGTTGTGGGGTTTTTTTGTGGGATTTTTGTTTTTAGGGTCTATTTGCAACCTGTTAAGGAAGTATGGTCTTGCTGTAATTATAGATGAAATTCTAACTGCCACTTCAAAAAAAGAATACAACCAGTTCTTTTAAAGTGATATGAAAGACAGGTCCGTGAAAAAAAACCCTCATATGTTGTTGTAATAAAAAGTTGCCTGCAGACTTTCTTAAGAGAATGCTCAAAAGCAAACAAAAGTTGCTTGGGAGTTGGATTTATTTTAATGAGCTTCCAAGAACACTTATGACATATCTACCCCAGTGACCACAGGTGGATATCCCTACTGGGTAACACTCGGCTGCTCCTGAATAAAGCAGGAGAAAGCAAACAAACAGAAGAGACGAAAGAAAAAAGGAAGAGATTTATGTCAGGGTACACTTAATGAACACCTGCACTTCACAGGCCTCGGTAACTGTTTACCACCTTCTTACCTCCAGATAAATATCTACTAAGAAATTACTCCTCTTTCTATATCATTGACAAATTAAATGAGACCCTTGAAGAGTGCTTGGAAGCAAACCATGCATAAGTTAATTTTCCTTTTTTTGTATGCCAGGAAAATAATCATCATGGGAACATCTAATTAAAAAGGACTCGACCCTTTGTGCAAGGTCATGCTTGTTGCTTCATAAAAGAATGGTTATTGATCTGGACACGGAGAATGCAGTTAAACAGAGCTTCCAACTTTAGTGGTCCAGCTGCTTGGGATCAGAGCACCCTAACAGTTACCCATCAGAAAATGACTTGTGTCAACTTCAAACTGGCCACAGTGAGAAAGATCACAAGGTATTATTACATATGGGAGAAAAGTTTCAACATTCTTTGCTTCACTGCCAGTTTAGGTACAGGGCCCATTTGTCCAGATCTGCCTTCCTTCCTCTCTTTATTTGTGATGATGACTTATGCGTGGACATTCTGGGCCTGTGCAAGACATTCCTAAGTCCAAAACAAGCTACCCAAAGAGGCTAGTAGCTTATAGTCAATCCTTGGCACTTTGCAACCTGAATGCAAGCTATATATGCAATCCACGTGCCACAGCTAACCGGGACCCTGATGTACAAACACCCCACTCCAAGAGTGCTCAAAAGCTAATTCTGCAGAGGGTGTAGGGGGAAGCAAAATTGGCAGTGCATTCTAGATACTGCTCCAAAAATAATTCTGATCAGAGCATGGAAAACAACCACTCTTCATTGCATACTGCAAACCAACTCGTAGTAATTCAGCAAGGTGAGGCCATAAGTTCTTCCAGAGCTGACCAGACCAGGAGCTGAAAGCCTGGCATGTCCAGCACACTATTGTTCACAGGCTGAAACCTGTCCCCAGGACAGTGTGCCATCCTGGCCATTAAATGCTTCTATGTACCACCAGTTCACCAGTTCCCCTGTGGTATGAAAAACATGTATCCAACAGCAGACAACCTGTTTTTCAAAGATGCTCCCGCAAGGACTGAGAGGAATCTGGAAGAGTTGAAAAGTGAGTTTTAAAAGGCTAGAGTTAGATATCATCTTAATCAGATATTTACTTAGGTATCTAATACAAATTAGTCACCTGAGCATATCCAGGAGGTTTGTCCCACTTAGTCTGCAGTCCTGATCACGTCAGTTCCTCTGGAAAGGACTATTCCTATTCAACGAGCATGAATGGAAATTCAACATTAGTCTGGAATAGCCATGGAGTGACAAATTTTTTAGACTTGTTTTAGATTAAGATATTTACATTTAGGTACCCAAAAATGCATGTCTTAATCTCAGACTGAATCGTGCCCTGAACTTCTAGCCCAGCCTAGGAAAATATTGTCTTCATGGGTTGAAGAGAAGCTACACCTGGAATAATCTCCCCCAAGATCTATAGTCAAGTAGAAGTCTGTGCAGTAATATTTTAGCTCCTAAATAATCCAAATTGGTCATTTTCAGATTTTCAACCTTCATGAGCAAAGAGCAACTCACAACACAATCATAGAGCAACTCTTCCTTAGGTGTTAAACTCCTATTGCTTTTTGGTTTTCCTTTAAGATATCCCAGAGGAAATAATTTATTTCCAGAAATGTTAGTACTCTTTCCTTCATTCTTTCTGTTCATCTCAGTGCCCTCTTTGCTTTCTGCTACACCATAATTGATAGCATTTTTGCTTTATCTTCTCTCTCCTTGTTTTATAGCCTCAAATGACTTCTTTTATAAGTTGTTACACAATCTTTTGCTGCACTGACCTGGATCTGAAGAAAACAAACCTTTTATTCTTTATTTTCAGTGCTAAACAAGAACAAAAAGGATGAAAATTCTATTTGAAAAAGATTCTTCACTCAGATTTCTACATTCTAACTACTGAACATGTATGTTTTGCATTCACGAATTTTGGAGACATAGTCAGAGCAGAATACTTAGAGAAAATATCAGTAGTGGTATTATTGCATTAATGTCAAAACAAATGTTCCATGCTCTGATGGCAAGAAAGTCAGTCCATCACCAAGGGTCAATTGCTTTTGCTAAAGGTGGTTTAGTTGTCATTAAAACAAATACACTGTTGTGACAAAAGTATCATAGGAATTATGCTCTGTGCCCCTTACAAAAGGAGCCTTGACATCCTACAACAAAACTGGACCTTTAGTACAAAAGGCCAAAAGCTTCAAATACTCTGTGTATGACAGAAGAGAACAGGAGAGGTCAAAGTGCACCTCCTGGTGTCTTACGTCCTCATAATAGCAGCTAATGAAAAAATGGATTATCCTAGGAAAGAGACCACATACTACAAAGGCAGAAAAAGAGCTCTCAATGTTCTTTGCCAGCCTGACCAGGGGAAATCCTGACCCTAAGTCCCCAGTATGTGAGTGGACGGGTACCCAAGCTGCTGCACCATAAACTTTGGACACCCTCTGTGCCCTCCCCAACACCCCGACTCTGATCGGGGACAAACTCCAGTGCTACTGGGAAGCACATTCAAGAATGTGGGATTCTGTCTCATTTGGGAAGTGTGAATTTGCAGATTCTTTCAAACATATTGCAAGATGTTTATTTTGCATTTTGTTGATACCAAAAAGATACCTACTACTCTGTAGTCTTCATAAACAAAACAATATATTGCCTCAAACTGAAAATAAGACAGTAATTCAATGGAAAAATTTACAGACAACATACAATGCTTGAATTCATTTTAAAGACTGCACTTATAGTCCCCCTTGGGTTAGAGGTTTTCTAACACATCAGGGAGAATCAAGCAAACAAAGTCTATATTTTTGCACAGAGTGCTTTATGTTCAATACTTCAATATTTATGTGTGGCATTATTTACCCTACTCAAAAATATAGGTTTTGTGTCTTTCATTTATTCAACACTTCAGAATTGCTAATACCCACGGGTTTATTACACCCACAGGTTTATTCCTCTGACAATCCTTACCTCAGAAAAATGAATTTTTTACATTTTAAATTAAAGCTAACTCTAATTTGCAATTGTAATGTACTGTAAGAGATTATTATACAGTATGTGTGCCAAAGGAGCTGCCTTATGCTGGTAAGGTACACTATAGTAAGGGCTGCTGTGAATGAATGTGACACGTGAGAACGGGGGAAAAAAATAAATCAAGTAACTTAGGTTACTAACTATAACAACTCCACACTGCATAAGTAATTTCAGACACGGCTGATAATCTGCTGGAACCCACCAGTCTCTCCAGCCTGGCAAGGAAACATCATTCACACACTACTCACCTGCAAAACAAACAGTGTCTTTGTAACTATACAGAAAAAGTGATGTCCCTGGGGTATGTCCCTTTTTAAATTGCCTTGGCATTAGCTCTTCTGTTGTGGAACATTTTATATCAAGGAAACTTTCTGGATATACTGCATAAACAGAAAATCCTCAGTGCATCAGTTAAAAATGTGGACTTTCCTCTTGAGCTGAGATCTATTCCAGGTGTCAATGTCAATGCTCCTCATTCCAAGAAGCCACTCTGAAACAAAGCTGCTAATGCTCTCCCCAGATCTCTCTGAAGTGCTAGCTTGCTAAGATACCTTTGTTTAATTCCACTTCCTCACCAAGGAAGCTCCTTGCTCCATCACCATCCTCTTCCTTCAGAGCTTGAAGCAGGATAGGTTGGCTATACCATCTCCAGGACCTACTTCTATACCGTGAGTGGTGAAAAAAGGAAGGATTCACTCAGGATGAGGCTGTAGTAGGTGCTACTTATGTAGAGCTGCCTGATACATATCAAGCCTATATTACTTGCTCCCTTTATCCCACCGATCACTTCCACAGCCCTGCTAATGGGCACAAAAGTTAATCTTCAGAATGCTACCATTTCTCAGGGTGTATCTTCTTGTCCTAACGCAGCAGAAACAACAGAGCTTATGCTCCTTTGCAGCCTTAGGTGCCCTGCAGAAAAGGACCTCACATGCCTCATGAGCAACCACAAGAGTTCATAGGATTTGTGGTCTAAGATGGGCCAGATATTACCACAGAACTCTTCCAGGGGTTGGAGGCAGGAGTGCCAAGTGTCCTCTTACACTGGTTATGTGCATCGGCTGTCCTTATAGTGGAACGCCCATCTACAAATGTGATGCCCATCTACAAGAAGGGCTAGAAGGAGGATCTGGAGAACTACAGGCCTGTCAGTCTGACCTCAGTGCTGGGAAAGGTTATGGAACAGACCATCCTGAGTCCCTCAGGCAGCACATACAGGTCAACCAGGTGATCAGGCCCAGTCAGCATGAGTTTATGAAAGGCCAATCCTGCTTGACTAACCTGATCTCCTATGATAAGGTGACATGCTTAGTGGATGAGGGAAAGGCCGTGGGTGTTGTTTACTTGGACTTTAGGAAAGCCTTTGATACAATTTCTCATGGAAAAACTGGCTGCTCATGGCATAGATGGGTGTACACTTTGCTGGGTAAAAAACTGGCTGTATGGCTGGGCCCAAAGAGTGGTGGTGAATGGAGTTAAATCCAGTTGGTGGCTGGTCACAAGTGGTGTTCCCCAGGGCTCAGTATTGGGGCCAGTCCTCTTTAATATCTTTATCAATGATCTGGACAAGGGAATCAAGTGCACCCTCAGTAGGTCTGCAGATGACACCAAGTTGGGCGGGAGTTTTGATCTGCTGGAGGGTAGGAAGGCTCTACAGGGTGATCTGGACAGGCTGGCTGGATGGGCTGAGACCAATGGAATGAGGTTCAACGAGGCCAAATACTGCATCCTGCACTTGAGCCACAGCAACCCCATGCAGCGCTACAGGCTTGGCGAAGAGTGGCTGGAGAGCTGCCCGGTGGAAAAGGACCTGGGGCTGTTGGTCAATAGCTGGCTGAATATGAGCAGTGTGCCCAGGTGGCCAAGAAGGCCAACAACATCCTGCCCTGTAGCAGGAATAGTGTGGCCAACGGAACTAGGGAAGTGATGGTCTTCCTGTACTCGGCACTGGTGACGCTGCATCTCGAATACTATATTGAGTTTTGCATTCATCACTACAAGAAAGACATTGAGGTGGTGGAGCAGGTCCAGACAAGGGCAACAAAGCTGGTGAGGGGTCTAGAGCACAAGTCTTATGAGAAGCAGCTGAGGGAACTGGGGTTGTTCAGCTTGGAAGATAACCTTATTTCTCTCTAAAACTACCTGAAAGGAGGTTGTAGCGAGGTGGGGCTTGGTCTCTTCTCCCAAGTAACAAGCAATAGGAAAGGAGGAAATGGCCTCAAGTTGCTCCAGGGCAGGTTTAGATTGGATATTAGGAAAAATTTTTTCACTGAAAGGGTTGTCAAGCATTGGAACAGGCTGCCTGAGGAAGTGGTAGAGCCACCATCCCTGGAGGTATTCAAAAGACATGTAGATGTAGTGCTGAGGGGCATGATTTAGTGGTGGACTTGGCAGTGTTAGGTTAATGGTTGGACTCAATGACCTTAAAGCTCCTTTCTAACCTAAATGAATCTATGATTCTAAGAGTGTCTTCAAAAGGCATGTATGAAAACAGATCCCTTTGCCATCCTGTCTTGTTTGACAGCCAGTGACTGTGGCATGCAAGTTACTCTCCCTGATGTGGTTTATCAAGTGTTTCCTGATTAAAACCAATAAGCTGTGAGAGTGTTATTTGTTCCCCCACCTCCCACTTTTTTAATTTTCACTGCAAACACAGCTTATTTACACTCTGTCTCTTTTAAAAATCAAGTGTCAACCGAGTGCTAAACTGCTGCTATTTGCCAATGTTTCATTAACACCTTATTAGCTTCCAACAGCTGAAGGTGACTGGACCCTCACCTCTGTTTATTTCCTCAAAGTAACAGTTAACTGAAGCATCAGGATAGAGGCACCCCTGTAAATATGACTGAAAACAAATATGCATGCAGAATATAATCACACACAACTTCAGCCAGATCCGCTAACAGACACATCTAGTTAATTTTATGCACAGTCACAGACTATCAAGTTTGGAGCTCGGATTCTTATTAGAGATGATAATAAAGATCTCTGTGTGCTTTTTCCCCCTTGTCCATATCAGAAACTGGCTAAAACAGAAATACAAACCCTGCACAAATTATACCACTACTAGTTTGCTGTTTCAGTTTAAACGCCAGGTAGGAAGGTGTGATTCTTTTGTCATGTAAATCAGTACAGCTCCACTGACACCCATAAAGCTAAACCTCCAGCGTGTATACACACATTCTTCTGTGCTGAATTCCAGTCCATGTAGATGTAACTGTAAAAGGAAGAAAGAAGGAAAAAAAAGCACAAAACCCTAGAAATAGGACTCCCAGAGCAGGAGGACAGGAAACATCCTCCTTCAGAGGGATCCGTGAGGAATTAAAACCTTTCTTTAACTTTCCCCAATTCTCCTGCCCTAGTGTCCATTTTTCTTTTTCTTATTTTTTTCCCCACCTTTCCCTATTCTGATTTAATTTTCAAGGAAAGAGACAGGACAGCCTAGGTATATATGTTTGCTCGCTCTCTCTTCCACTGTTTTTCATTTTATGAAAAATCTTTCTTGTTTTCTCTCCCACACTTCCAGACCAGCATTCTGCACACCTGGAAAAATGAGCTCGCTTGGTGGAAGGCAATTTATAGAGGTTTTTGCTGCCTGTCCCAATGTGTAGAGCCTTTTGAAGTACAAGTTTTGCCAATGCTAGAGGAACTGGAGTTGTTCTGGTTGTTGTCCAGATCATACTTCTGTTTTTGATGGCCCATTGGTTTCTACAACAGCACTGCACTCAGATTAACACTGCAAGCTTGATGATCAGAGTGCTAATTACCATTTTTCATCATTCAAACATGTTTCCAATGAGCTAAAAAGGGGAAGGTCTCTTCTATCATAATAAGCATTCAAGAAGAACTTGAAACAATCTTTTCTGATTTTGGTAATCGTTCTCATATCAACTATAACATTTTCATCCTGTTGTTCATGCATATAACGAGAAAAAGGTTTGCTTTCTGAAATATTCTCTGGCAAAGCTGACAAATCACAAAGAAGCTAAGAATAAAAAGAAATGAATTGACAGGTATTTGGGAATAGATGTACAAAGAATCACATGGGCAATTAAAAACACATGAATAAAGTAAATGGGATGTTGGTACCACTAACAAAAGTAGTGTACCCCAGTCTTTGCAAGGTTGGAACCTTGAATTATTCTTTTCATCTCAAAATATTGTATTAAACTAGAACATTTAAAAAATATTTTCTAACTCATAATTTGAGCACTCAATATTTTTTTTTGCATTGACCCAGGAACACTTCCATGTTTTACTGGTTTTGGTATAGGTTAGTGGACAAATTTTAATGGTATTCTTTTAGTGTTCACTGTGTTTGTTCTTATTGTTATACAAAGACTTGTGTTCAAAGATTATAAAAAGTCTGCAGGGTGGTATATTTTACCGCAGGAATGGAATGAATGCTTTGCTCTCAGTTCTATCTCCGCAAGTACAGTGGACCAGATTTTGGTCTCATTAGCACCAATATAAATCTGGAATAGTTCCACTAGTCTCTGTAATGTTACTCCCAATACATGCTGATTTAACTGAGATCACAAGCTGGTCCATTGACCTAAGTGGTGTCAGTGGGGATGTACTGAGAAGAAAATTTGATCTACTAAATTCAAATCCTTGAGGTGTTGTTCTAGCAGCCAAGTTATTTAGAAAGAAAACAGTGAACTTGAATGTTGACCCTCCATCCCAGCTGGATCTCCATGTAAACTGTGCTCCTGCTGCAGCCTTTTAAATAGATCAGCAATTTACATTTTAAATAGATCAGCAATTCAAATTAGTGAAATGCCAGAATGTAGGTAGCATGGAGGGGGCACAACTTAGCGCTACCTGAAATTCCATCAGTGTCCAACAGTGTAACTCTCCTTCCATGTTCTGAGAGCAGGGACTGATGGGCTGTAAGGGTTCAACTACTGCACATCTGAGCCCAGAGACGGCAGAAGTGGCTGTTATGCAAAGGATGGACAGGCATGGACATGACATCCCAGATCTTAACCGGAATTTGACTGGCCATAGCAAGTGGGCTCAGGCTCAAATCTTGCTGGGGAAAAACCTGCCAAGGAAACAGTCCAGACAACAGTGGGAGCCACAACTGTATGCTGGCCTGGTATGGTTTGCTGTTACGGATGTGGCCCACAAGTCTCATCCAGAAAGTGGGATATCTTGGTGGGAGCAAAGTGTATGGAGCAGGGACGCAATGACCCTGCTGCTGATGCTGGGCCATCCCCACCATGCTTCGGTTGTCACTTGGCTGCCCTGCGCAAGCACAAGGTGATGGATTTATGTCCTGATTCTTGCTCCTTTAAATGCCCAAACGTTTCTCAGAAGAGGAGGTGTTTGCTCCTGGGAGTTCTGGGTTCTAAAATGGATGTAGGTGCTCTAGTGTTAAGATGCAATGGCCTGTGGGTCTTTAAATCATATTCTTGGATTTTAGCACTGAAGTAGGTGGTCTGAATCTCACCAAAGATAAATTATCTGCCCTTATGTCTTCCTACGAAGCCACACGCACAGCAACAGAGTCTTTTGTCAACGAGGGCCCACCCTGTGCTCCTTACAACAGGATTGTGGGATTATTTGGGAGCTGGAAGCAGCCAGTTCTTCTGAACCAGTTGCAGGAAAACATAAGACAGAGAGTGAGATTTTAATGAGAAGTTTTATTTGCTGCTTTTTGCTTTGCCTTCTCATTTATTTGTTTGCCTTCAGGTGTTCAACCATTGCTGCTGGGCACTGAAAAGACTTTGAGCTACGTTATTTCCACCTTGGACCTTTAGTGCTGACCTTACTCTGAACGCACCAGATGATTTTTGGGTGATAAAATGCTGCTGCAGTTCTCATCATTTCCCTCTCACGAAATGGCAAAGTCTCGGTGCTTATGTTCATCTACGTTGCTCGCTTCACACGTACAGACAGACTTTAATTGCTGCCGCCACTTAAAGGCAGGTAACACAGGCGTACACACTTCGTCCCCCATGGTACTGGGTCTGGCTGTCCTTTTGCTGAAGGACTACCACTGGATTTTATCTGACACACAGCCTACAGCAGTGTCACGCACTGCGGTGTCTGCCTTAAAAAGCATCTGCGCCGATCACAACACAATTATTCTTAATCCCTCCAGCTCTGATATTTGTTCACCTCGCGCCAGGAGGAAGAATAGGGGGCC
Source organism: Limnodromus scolopaceus (assembly GCA_028565335.1). NCBI lineage: Eukaryota > Metazoa > Chordata > Aves > Charadriiformes > Scolopacidae > Limnodromus > Limnodromus scolopaceus. The sequence goes on from JAOXNO010000013.1 coordinate 134,369,181, forward strand.
AGTTGCTTGGGATAAACACCACCGACTGCGGGAGATTCCCCTCAGGAGCAGCTCTGTCACCCAGGACATTTGCCTCATCGACAGCCCGGCGCAGCCCGTCGGCTTGGCTGCTGCTCCCCGCCAGAGAAATGGCAGCTCTTCAGGCTGTTAGAGGTGTGATTGATGGGTGCTGTTGGTCCCTACCTGTCAGCCCATCGCACTGACAGGAGCGAGAACCCCCCCAGGGGGAGACAGCCTGACTCAGTACAGCCCACCCATCCCGTTCAGCGAGACCCTAAGGTCCTGCTGCAGACCCTCCTGGCAGGTGGCAATCTGCTCAGCGGGGATGGGGAAGGGCAAGCGAAGAGCTGGGGAGCTCTGCTTTGGCTGGCAAGGGTGGTGATGTCTCTCTCAGAAGTACCTGGAGCCGCCGGATCAGGGGTACAAGCAGAGACAAGGCGGGCTGGGAGCTGCAGAGGGACGGTTCAGCCCGGGGTTAGGACGGATGCTGCCGCCGTGCAGCTGCAGCTGTGGGGACGTCAGCGGGGAGAAACTTGTGGGATGCTTGGCACGACTCCACGGCTTTGCATGTGCAGCACTAAAACACGTGCAAAGGGTTTGCAGTATCTGCTCCTGAGCCCGAGGGATGACAGAGGTGACACAGCCCTTTACCCCTGCCCGGAGGAAGTCCCCACGGCGGGGCTGGCACACGTAGGTGTGAATTCCTTGCCCTGCAGGAGCGGGGCTCGATGTCGTCTGACTGTTCCTCTGGTTTTGCATCAACCTAAATAAAAGTATCCGGTCAGAATAACAAATCGCTCCAGGAACCCGGGATTTTTTTTTTTTTTTCTATTTTGTGTTTGCTAGCAGGAGATGTCAACATCGCAGTTTAAAGAGGATCTTTTCATCCACAAGAGCATCTAAATCAACCCTCAGGCCGTTCAGTCGGTGTCAACGCAAAAAAGCAACAGCAAGAAAACCCAGTTACTTTTCAGCAGCCCCTTCTCTTTCTTGCTCTCCCCTTCTCCTCCCTAGGCTGGGGGTGGTTAGCCTGTCCGCAGCTCGACCTGCCTCCCCCCGCATCTGGCTCAGGGGAGAGCACCGGGGCTCTCGGGCCAGGAAACCCCAGCGGGGGCCAGCCAAAACCCACTGACATCAGTGGAAAGACTCCCACTGACTTCCAGGGGAGGCTTGCATCAGGCCCGGGTTGACGCAGAGCCATCTTTCCATCGAAACTCGCCCGTGACAGTCCGTAGGCTGGCGCTGGCCGCGCGTTAAGGCTTTCGGGGCGTCGCTGCAGCGCCTGCGAGGCAAGGGCTGGCGCCGCGGCGGGATGGCTCCTTTCATCCCATGCCTCGGATGCGAGCGCGTCTCACAGCTTCCCTTTCCCCTCCAAATCAAAGGCAGCCGCTGCAGCTGCACAGACCGGCGAGGCTGTTTTAGTTTCTGTGGGCCAACAGCCACCAGCTGTAGAGGCTGCTGTGCTTTTTTGCTGGATGGGAGCTTTTAATTCCAATAGGCAATGTGTACAAATATTTCCCATATCAAAATTGTTCCATATCTTCCTAAGTTAATTAAATGCTAATTTTCTAATGAGGTGGCAACAATGGCAACAACCTGTTATCAGCACGCTAGCTAGTGCCCGTAACCAACGGGTGAACACAGAACCCTTGTGCTGTTATTAAACTGCATTCCTATATTAATTAATTACTTTTGCAGCTGTATTATTCTGAAGCTGGACAGCAATGTGGATAGTAATTAAATGAAAAAAAAAAAAAACACCGACATTTACACTATTTGGAGATTGCAGAGTTGCTTTGTGGTATTTATTATTGCACAGTGTTGTTATAGAAACCCCTCATGCGTTTTCATGCCCGCTGCATGCTAGTTCAGCAAGAAATGGTGGAAAACTCAGGATAAAAGTGCTGTTCAACATACATTGAGCAAAAATTATGGTACAAAAGTTTCCCGAGTTGTGCAATAAGAACGAAAAAACCTCTCAGAGTTCATATTGAAGGGTAGCCACATATCTGACACATCTTTATACTCGGTAAAGGACTTAGGCGCTTAAAACCTGGCAGAAGTAGAATTTACATGCTTACATCCAAAACAGAGATTCTGCTGTCTACTCTAGGAGGTTTCCAAACTCTCCCTAACTTCAGCTTCCAGTACAAAAGCTTCCCAGACACCTTGAATCCTGGTGATACCCAAGAGCTCTTCAGTCTTAAAAAGGTCAAAAATTGCACAACATGCAGTTCAGGCACCAGCTTAGTTGGGATCCCCGAAAAATATTCCTGTGTCTGTCTTCTCCCAGGGCTGGTTTGAGCGCTCTGAAAATTCCTACCAAACAGCTCTGAAATTGGATTTGACATAAAACACAACGGCAGCTATCAATTTCTTCTGAAATATGGCCACTGGAGTCCTCCTCTTTTCTAAGCTACTGCAGTATTTGAACGGCATATGAGAGATACAATGCAATGCCTCACTTTGCCCGGCCAGAGCTCATTCCTTCTGTGATAGACTCTAGTCAGGAGGCTTCATCTCTTTGGAAGTCACTGTGAGATTTTCTCAGCTCTTCTCACAGAAAAGGAGTGGTAATTTCCATCAGGACTGAGGTGCGACTGCTGCTCCACCTTTGACAGGGACGGTTTAGGCACCTACCATCAAAAGAGCATTCAGATGGCAGGGAAAGGGGCGAGTTTCCATGTCGGCACAGAAATTCTAAAGCCTATTAAATAGCCATTCAAAAGTGGGAAGGGCATGGGATTTCAGAATGGGCTCCTGGCATCCACAGCTCCATGCTCTCTGATCGATTAAAGCAGCACGCTCCATCCTTGTGCAGCTGCATGTGCTGCTCATGAACCCGGGCTACCCCACCAAGGACCAGGGGATGAGAAATTGCACGCTGCAACGCCAGAGTGTTGCAATGGGTAAAGCCTTCATTGGCCTTGAATCCTCTTAAACCCTGGGGTTTCTATTTGGGAACTTCCAAATATTTTTCTGCCATCAGCCAGCATGTTTCAGAGGTACAAAGGACAGATTTTTTCCCCCCGCTGTTATAGAACAGGCTGTGTTAAAAAAGGCTAAACCAAATTTTATTAGGAATTAATTCTGTGCACCATGTTTAGATAATCAGGTAGCAGATTTCCATGTAGAGCATTTTATAGCCATTCTTTAAATGGTATGAATCTTTGTCACAATGAGCAACAGGTGAGATGCACCTGTAAACCATTTCTCTGAGTGCTTCACACAGTTGGCATAATGATGTCCTACAACTGAATAATAAACCCTGCCAGGAAAATGAAGCTGTAATGTGAAATTCATGTTCAAAATTGCTTAAAACAATTTGTTTACTGAATTCAGACAAATACCTCCAAACTGTTTTCATTACATTTAGTGCTAGCTGAGGCAAAGGCAAAAAATACAACACTGATAATAAACTATGAGTCCATTCACATTAAGCAATAGGTAGATAAATACCTTTGCTGTGTTCCTCTGTGTGCTTCTTTCTACTCCAAATGTGGATAAATACATTCTTGTTATTCAATCCCAGTAGTTGACGGGGATGTTGATGATGATAATAATAATAACGATAATAGTAAAATAATTTACATGTAAATAGAATGTTTCTGCCCAAATCATTCTACAAACTTTGCAAAATGACCACTTTATCCAGTTACTGAAATGCATCCACCTCTGGAGCGAATCACAACATCTGCTTAAATATGGAGAATATCAATGCTGTCTGATAGATTAGGATCAGGAGAAAGCAGAAGTACTATAACTAAGTCAAAGAGGTTTGTAGGAAAATCACAGCCAAAAACCCTTAGCTTTGGAGGAAAGTTCCATGGGGTCTTTAATAATGATGAGGTTTTTGAGATTTGCCTCATCCTAATGGCAAAATCTGAATCTATACAGCTATCCCAACAGCATGCTGGAGGAAGGAAAAACCTGCCAGTGATGGACCGACACTGCAGCTTCCCAATGGCTGTGAAACGTGCTCTGAGCAAGCCTTGGGATGAAGCCTGCCGGCACCACAAAGTGAGCAAAGTGAACCGCTTTTTAAGATGCCTATTTTCCTCCCAACCTATCACTTTTATCTTAATGAATTTGGTATTATTCAGCGTGGTGGATTTAATTAAAATATTTAAAGTATTTAAATTATTAATGATTTAATAATTAAAAATAAGTATTTTAATCCATGACTGAATAACGTCTATAAGTATTCAATTTATTTTTTGGAAATGAGGGTCTAGGTTTACTCTTTTCCTTATATTTTCGATTCAGAACTATTCAGAATTTGCTACTCTGCCATACTGGCTGCCTGCAAAATATAGTGAGTGCAAATCATCTTATTTAATGCAGCCCAAGAAAACACACATGTGTGTGGGAGACAGAAAGTGATACAGTCTCCTAAAGTTCTGCTAAAGTCTCAGTGGTGGTTAGAGATACAGCTGTGTGAAAAACACCAGAAAAAAACAAGTCACAAGTCATAAACAGAAAGGATATAATTATGCCAGAACAAATTTAGAACCCTTACACCAAAAGCTGAATGACTCTGAATGCGCCTACAATCTTTCTCGGTGCAATATTCATGCAGATTTGTGCATCTTCGCCCTCACACAGGCAACAGACATGGGCTGCCCTGGGAACAGCTGGGGACAGACCTTCCAAGACAGTCCTTCCGAGACCATGGTCCCACAATCCTGAGCACACCCAGTAGAAAATGTAATATTTCCGTGGCATGAAGTGGGTCAGTGGGTTACCAGGCATGTCATTGCAAGTCATCTGTGGTCCCACCATGGACAGGGAGCAGACGGCCAGGAGGGCAGCAGCCTGTCAGAGACATGTCCACCCATCTGCAACTCCAGACTGCCTTCTGCTCTGCAGAGACTTCTGGTGGGGGCAGTTGTTCACTTGTACCTTCAGGATTGGCGGAGAATCAACCCTAAACCAAACCAACCTCTGAATTCTCTTCATTTCTGACTGGAGTTGGATTTAGACACTGTCCTCCTGACAACTCAGTGTATAGGCTCTGTGTCCCCTGGGGCTTCTGTTCATCCTCCCACGTGCATTCCTGCCTCAGTTTTGCCTCCAGGGTATTTCTTGCTCAGGTCTACTGCACAGGGAAGCCTTGTCAATACTTCTACTGCTTGGCGGGCTGATGCAGCAGCAGGGAGCACCATCAGCCACCCTGGCCCTGAGGGGACTGAGGGCTCCCAGAGCAGGCAATGCCACTGGGGAAGTGCCTTGTGAGGGCATGATGTTATGGTTTGAGAAAACCCATAACAATCTATTGTCGTTTACACAATTATTCTACCACCCAATGACCCCTCCCCACCCGGAAAGGGGAATCGGGGAACACAAAGAAACAGGAGGGTTGAAATAGAAATAGATTTAATAGACTAAGACTAAATAATTAATAATAATACTAAAGAACCAGTATTAATCCCGATACTGATATAGGATGTACAAGAATTATACTCAGCCAGTTCTATCAGCAGGAAGCCGTGCACGCCCAGCAGTGGACAGCAAATGGTGGACACTGCCAGCGCAATGGCTTC
>JAOXNO010000013.1:134374823-134411873 GCA_028565335.1 Limnodromus scolopaceus
ACACTAGAGTCTTCTAAAAGTGCCATTTTCCCCAGCATTAGAAGAAAAGTTAGTCCTGTGTCTCTCAACCCAGGACACATGACCATCAACAAACCCCTGCCTCCTCAAACACAAGGTGCCCTGCCAGGGACACTGCTCCCATCTCAGTGAGCAAGGGCGAGCTGTGCCAGCCACAGTGAATCGAGCCACTATCTGTGTGGGCTTTATTATATTTTTTTTTAAAAGCAGCTGCCATATATCCAAAAAAACAAGTCATTAAGAACATTACAGTATTAGTCAAATCAACTGTGTTTTTCAGAGGGATGAAAGCCAGTGATATAATTCACAAATAGTGGGTGTTGGTGGGTGGTAGTATTACGCAGAGGTTTTCAAGCTCTTTTCTCCTGCCTGAGCACATTTTCATCCTTGGAGAAACATCCTGTGTAATTGCTATTGACAGATCGCACAAGATTTGTTTTTCCCAAGCTCTCAAGCACAGTGAGCTCTCTGAAGGCTTGGCCTTGGGATGGAGAGGCAGTGCTGCCCCTTTGGGACACAGCCCTACTGTGGATTTGATGCTCTGGAAGAAGGGGCTGCTCCGCTTTCTGGCTGCTGTCCTCATTTCAGAACCACAACACTGATTATTCCTCCGCTGTGACATAGACAGCACAAAGCTTTTTTCCACTGTGCTTTCCAAAGACAAACAACAGCGTCTTTCCCAGAGTACTTTATCCCACTTCCACCTCCAAGGACGACTGTGATGTCTGTCTCTGCATGATTAAGACTAGCATATAGTAGAAGTTTTACAGAATATCCTCTTTTTCCTCCTCATTAGCCTGCCAGCTTCAGCTCTCAGCCTCTGCTAAGGTCAAGGAACACCTTGTGAGAGGATCAACATAAGACAAAATCTCTCACACATGTGACAGTCTGTATTCCTCAAGACTTCTGAGACACAGGAGAACTTGACAGGGTATGAACATGTTGCTCATGGATCTGGTTTTGATATTTGGCTGTAAGGTAGGTAATAGTGGGGTATCTATATAAGCCGTAATTTAATGAACTGAGAGCTTTATTTCTGCAACTCTCTAAACTGGGGCAGTTAGGTAGCCTGGTGTTTTGTAATCCTGTTTTACTTAATTAAAGTATTCCTGTTGGCTGGGTGGAAGGATGTGTTACCCTGTTACTAGCACATGATGAAAGGAGGAAGACATCATTAGTGTACATGACTCCCTCCTCAGACTCCATCAGAGCTAAGGCCTCTGTAGTTCCTCTGGAACAGAATTAACATATTTCTCATTGAAATGTTTGGGGTTTTTTTTTCCCTCTCATATTCAGCTGCATAGATTTTCCTGTTACAAGTATTAAGCTGCTTGGTTATCCAAAATGTGCCTAGACTTTTGTGAAGATTCATTTACAAACGAACCCCTGCTGTTAGAAGGTTTATTTTAGCACTTGCAGTTGCTATAATCCTGAGTTGTTAATGAATTGACCAAATTTTCATCATCCTTAGCATGAGAGATACCTCTTATGATCTCAAGGATGAATTTCTTTCCTTTGAGGGTGGCAGAGCACTGGAACAGGCTACCCAGGGAGATGGTGGAGTCTCCTTCTCTGGAGACATTCAAAACCCGCCTGGACACATTCCTGTGCGACCTGCTCTAGGTTGATCTGCTCTGGCAGGGGGCTTGGACTAGATGATCTCCAGAGGTCCCTTCCAACCCCATATGATTCTGTGATTCTGTGTGATTCTGTGACTCTCGTTCCTGAAGAGCAAGATTGCAATGGGGTCCTCTCATAAGTTTTCTTGGGTTTGTGCCATTGGAGGAGGGAGTGCATAAGAAGAAGCATCTGGCAGCACATCTGCATCTAGTCCCTGCTGACATCCTGAGATCTGTCTGCCCAGGCTCACTTCATATGGAGCCTGACATGTCTGGTACCCCACTGCCAGACGACCTCAGCAAATACTTCTCTCTCCAAGGGAGGCTGAGGCACTTTTTCAGTGTCTTCATCTTGTGTTATCTCATTGCTAATGTGACAGAAGACTATGCAGTCTCTTTACAAACTGCTCAAGGCTCTCTGGAAGAAATCTGCTGAAGAGCCTTGATCTGTGCAAGCTGGAAGGCCTGATCTAGGTGCAAAGATGAAAACCAGCCTTCTCCAGACCAATGACCCTGAAGTTTTAATTCTTTACAAAGGACATGAAAACTAAGATGGTAAGTGAGATAAATGTTGATGAGTAGATGTGACAGAACTGTTCCTCAAGGCTTTGCAAGGAAGCAGCACGGAAGCGCTGAAGGCCCCCAGGCCAGCTCCACAGTTAGCCGATCGGTTGAAAGTCAGTTATAATTTTTTTCTGTTATTCTACATCACTTTGCATTATACAATATTGTACATACCCTCCAGTAGACCCTTTCAAAGCAACTGAATAACTCAGTGCTTAACAAGGATACTTTAATTTTCTTGCTTAAGTTCTCAGAAATACAAAATCCTTTTCGTTCTGAGTTGCTAATGACGATCTCCAAACCAGTGGTGGAATAGGGGGAATAACAGCTTTGTGGAAACTACTCTAGAGGTCTGTACTGTAAGGAATGACGAACATATGATGGAGGAGCAAGGCCTAATTTTATCCTTTATAAATGTGCAGTGTAATGAAAACTTCCTTTCTGTATTTGTATTATCTTTTAAATTCAACATGTTTCTTGCCTATGCACGACTCCTGTGCTGCAGGAATGATTCTTGTTTCCAAATGCCCTTGCTCACAGGGAGTATTTTTTCTGCTATATGTATATTTTACATGAAGATGTACAAAACAGCAGTTATCTTCTTCCAAACGCAGGAATTCATTTATCTGTGTAAAACGGCATAACAAAGTGTAGCAGAAACATTGGCCCCCATGAGTTTGAGGGTGTAACTCTCACAAGCAGAGTAGATTGTCACAGATGTATTGCATCTCCATCACCCCATAACACTGACATAATCCAGTCACAGCAGAGTGTATATGAGAAGTGCAATAATGCACGTGAAGAGCCTTTATGCTCTTATGCATGTAAAGAAGCATTTATTTTGTTCTTTTCAGTTGTCCTTCAGGCCTTATCCATTCCACCATGATATCAACTTGAAAATTTCCTACTACAGAAGATAAAACTCATTGACAAGGAAAAATTTAAAAACCATTGGTCTTGTTAGAGTCACAGAGCTGATATTTTTGTGGAGAATTTACCAAATGTCAGCATGACAGTCTTTGGAATAAGTCATTCATATTGCAAGCAATTCCTATTTTGAGGCAACCGTTAACCAAAGGTGAAATTATCCTTCATTCTGAAACATCTCAGAAGAGAAGCTAGATTTGATGAAATTCTATCACCCACAAACAAGGCCACTTTTCTATTAATTAAAAACAACCAATGACTGGTTTATGAGAAAAATTAATTCTGATGTATTATCACGAATAACACAATCAGGTTTATAACTTGTCTTATTTTAATGTGAACTCACAAGCCTTCACGTATAAGGGCAAGGACTGTCAAATGGCATTCACGAGAACAGAGCAGGTTTTAAAAGCTGCTCTTCAAGATAAAAATATATATAGCGCACTGGGAAAATTTCCCCCCACATATATTGCCTAACTTTAAATGAATTTGTGGCTTTGGTAATGATCTGAAGAAACTGCTCTACTCTCTTCTCTGCTCAGCGCATCCTGTTATTACTGGAGCAGCAGAGACACGGTGGCACAAAGGTAAAGTACTGCCTGAGAAGAGCAGCTCGGGAACGGCTACGATTAATGAACAGATAAACACAAATATGACTGTCTGCCTGTTGTGAAGGAACAGTCACGAGCTCATTAGGGCAGTGAAACCCCATGATACGGTTGTTAGAACAGCCCTGCTTTAAGCAGACAACCATGGCACCTTAGCTCATCTTTTACATGAGAAGCTGAAGGAAGCCATCACAAGGGAAGCAAGCAAAAACCTGACTTTCACCATGCAGGCTGCTCTGAAGGCTCCCCTGGCAGGAGAGGCTAAATAAAGCTGCCCTGAATTCAGAACTTGCTGTCCTTCCCAAACCAGAGAAAGTCTTACTGTATTATACAGTAATACGGCGACAGCTTCAGCCAGGGAAGAGCTGGGGAGGTCACTCAGCTGGGGAGATGGCAGGATAATGGTTACAGCTTTCCTATCAAAAGCAGGAGGCATGAGCCTGGCATTCCTTGACTGGAAAGCAGTCCCACAGACACTCAGGGAAACAACTATGCAGAAACAAGTTTCAAAAGGACAACAAAAGAAAATTTTTTTCTGGCACCTCCCCGGGAACCTAATAAATAAAAGTAAAAAGCCTAAACATCTCAGCTTCTATTTATTTGTGATAACAATTCAGGAACCAGTGATGGTAGGAGATTCACCCTGTAGGTTAAGCTCTGCTCTGTTCTTTTTTGTAGCCTGTCCAAAGCAATCCTGGGCTGCAGTCCTACTCCAAACCCCAACAGCTCCCCACTGAGCAGGGGTGATGCCTTAGGAGTGCAGAATCAGCAAAAGGGCTCCCCTGCCATTTCCATCCCTGTCCTTCCTCTCTGCTGACAGTATCAAAGGAGAAGAAGGTGTCTCTAGAGAAATGGGGACACTGCCACTATCAGTACACTTGCATTTAACTCAGACACACAAAGATACTTTACCTTGGCATTTTTTTAATACATGAAGGCAACAGCAATTAGCCTGCTTTGTGTAAATCCTCCATACCCCATTTATTATTTACTTAAATGAGTGAACCATTGATCCAATGAGAGGTTACTTTGTTTCAGACATCTTTATCTCCTCCTGGCCCTTTTTTTTTGCCCTATGAAAAATAAAAAGCTGAGGTGGCTTTGATTTGATATCAGAATTAGTTCTTCTTCCACCCTCTTCTTCTTGAGCAACACAGTGAGTTTTGAAGTGGTTGTGTCCTGGAAGAACTGGCCACTTTACTTCAATTTTCTTCCACCCTCATTCCCGGAGGAACTGCAGCAGGAGAATGACATCAGTTTGTCACCCAACTCCATACTCACCTCCTGTGGCTTTGCTCTTTAAAATTCCTACAATCTCTTTGTGAAAAGGCAGACTCCCAAAGATCTATATGTTGCTCAGTTTTTCCAAGGTTCAGCAAAATGAAGTTCTTCATAGCTCACATTGATAACTGACCTGAACAAACACCTTTTAAGGAGAATTCAGGGAAGGTATGAACTATGCTGCAGGGCTGTCAGCTTTTATCTGCTTTTTTAGTCATTCAGAATAAGACAACAGAATCAAGCCTATTGTTTGACTAGTCATGTATTTATTTGTGGTTTTAACATGCAAAACCAGTATAACGATGATAGAAGTTAGAAAAAATATAGCACTGAAAAAGGTATTCATGCAGAATGAGGCTTCTACTTGAACTACCCTCCACAACCACCAGTTAGTTGATTTGTCCCAATATTTATAGTTCATCATTGCAACTGCCAAAACTGGCAACCACCAGGATTGTTGTCTCAATTAAGGACAGTAAACAGATTGTCCCATCTTTTTTTTTAATGAAAAAATCTAAAATGTAATACTTCACAGTTTAACATGTTTATTCACTTAAACGAGCTAAAAAATAGTGGTGTGACATCTGCTTGAGAGACACTGGTACCTTACATTTTGGCTGTCTCCCCACCAATTTAGTTGTGATTGAGGGGGGATAAAAGCAAGAGTAGAGGATTCTGTCAATTAAATGCATTGATGAACTACAAAAAATATTGTTCCACTCTTGGAAAAGTGTTGAAATACATCTACAAAAGGATGTACTACAGCAAACTAAGAGGATGACGGGGAAAAGCGTTGCAAAATATCTCCGTCGGCTCTTTCAGGGAAAAATATTGCAAGCATAAGATCACAGACAATCTTTGCCAGTTTATTCATCTCCTGGATTCATTTCCCAAAGTGCAGGCATAATCCACTACAAAATCTTTTAAGAAGCAGTTCCAACATCACATTTCTGCTGTCTTATTGATGTGCCATCTTGTTATTTTCTTAGTCATAAGCAGCACTAATTATTATGCTACTGTAAGTAAAACTTGAAATGCGATCAAGATCTGTAGTATCCTGTTTGTTGGCACTCTCACTTGCCTGGTCTGCATTTCAAGTACAGTCCTTTACTGAGACGCATCTGACCTTCCCCAACTGGCCCAGTTGTGCCTTGCAGGCACCATCCCGAATCAGAGCAAAATGAACCATCACTCTACCGGTAGCTGCTGGCAACATTTTCCTCCCCGAAAGGGCAGCGTTCAGAACTTGGCCCCAAGTCAGCAGATAAGCCTCTTCCACGGTAGCAACTTTCATGGAAGTGGGATGAGTGGTTTTGTAGGGCTTCCACTGTGCCTTCCTTTTCGTAGGGTTGTCGAAAAACCCATTTGTTTTCAGACACAACTTGTTAGGTCAGCTACTCTAGATGACACCTAAACAGATGAGTTGGCTCGTGTTGCACGTGCTCGCCGTTAGGTGTTGTGGCAAAATCTCACAGTCTACGTGTCGTCCCCGCTACCGCTGGCCTGATGCACGGAAGGAGCTATGACAGATACTGAATCATGATGTCTATATGATACGCAACAGTGAACTTTAAATAAAGCGTTCTTCAGGAAAAGTTTAAGTATATCTCTAGGGTCCATTAGGGAAGTGCTTAACATGCCTCCTAAGCTTCCAGTAAAATGTATTTATGGACTCTAGGAAATAGAGTTAAAGCCTTTCCTTGGCAATGTTCACCAGCAGCACTAGTAAAACTACTAAATTGAGGCTTCCGTCCTGAGATGGTCTACATGCTGGTTCTGCTTTTGTAGGATCAAAGGGAAAAGCAAAACTGCTGAGGAAAGATTTACTGAGCAAAATCGCTGCTGGAAGACTGTTGTGCCTTCCTAGCCAGAGACTCTTCCAGATGGGACATCTGCCCCCACCCACAGTATGAGGACTCGGTACAGGCGTCTCCTCCACAACCTCTGCTGGAAAGAAATTCAGTTTATTCCACAAGCAGAGGGGAAACAATGATACTGACATCTACCCTTTCCCCAGAGGTGAATATCCTTGAAAATATCTGCCCTGTTAAGCCAGGGCTGCTGTGTAAACTGTTTGATCAGCAATCTTTCTTTGAAACAAGTATATAAAATTATTGCTCTTATAATAAAGTCAATCTGTCTGAAGTTGAAGGGAGCTACGTGGAACAATTTTGTCTGCAGAAAGAGATCTGCTCTACTGGTATCGGCTAGGACGCCAAGGGAAGTTCTCTTCATTGTCTTTTAAGTATTCATAGGCTACGCTTAGTTTTAATATGAGTTTAGGGGCTAGAACTGCCTAGAATAATCCAGCTATTCTAAAACTGTTGAGTATCACTGCTCACATTTCAACATTGTGCTGTTCACATTGCTTTAATGTCCTTTCAAATGTATATATAATTCAGTGTGACACATCCAATATTAATAAGAGCACAAAAATAGTAAAAATACATTTATTATTAAAATAGACAATGAGCAACGCATACAAAGATAGGTGGTCCAAAAACCAAGAGGCATTCGATCTGAGATATAACTGAGGGCAAAATCAGTCACATGGTTGCAAGATTAAAATCAATCTCTACTTTAAAATATCAGGCATGGACAATGTAGCATTCCCTAAAGCAGAAATAACTTCAGGTCAGTTTCTGATTTTCCTTTGGAGTAAATCAGTTGTAATTTCAGGGAACTCAGAGGAATCATAGATCAGTAAGCTCAGAATCAGACTCAGACCTCATTGCTAATAGTGTTGTGTTTGTGCCTTTTGGAAAACCAAGGATGAATAATTTGATGAGAAGTGGGAGCTTTTAGTTTAAAAAAAACTATTGACATAGTCCCATTAGAAATTATTGCACTGATAAGAGAAAATGTCTTTTTGCTGCAATATTTGCCATGTATTTCTTTGTCGAGTGAACAGAATTCTATTCAGTTTATCTAAGCACAAGGAAATTTTCTGGTTACATGAGAATATCTTTCACGTGAATGAAAAGGGGTAACCTTAGTCAAACTGCGAGCTGTGGCACTTGTGGGCAATATGGACTGATAAGCCACAAATCAGGGAAGCTTCTCCAATCACACATATATGCACTTCGGATTCTGTCTATGAGTCAGAATTATGGGAAATGCAATCTTCCTGCTCGAGGAATTTCATGTTCATAAATTTGACATCACCCAGAGAGCTACACGCAGACATTAAGAAAGCAATCCTCCCAGTATTTTATGGAATAAGAAAACTGCTCGTGCAAAGTAACAGGAGAGGTCTGCAGCTTCTGCGACATGTGGTGTGGCACTGGTGAAGTGAAAGGCACGTCACATCCAAGGAGACAGCTTGTGATATGCTTTTCTCTCCGCTGAAAGTCGGGCCATGTGTCAGATAATGCTTCGCCATAAATGCCACATGTTGCTCAGCGTTTGGTCATGTGTGCGAGGATTAGCGGACTAAAGGTCATATGAATGCATAAATGTTAGGGTTTTGTGTCTGTAACAGTCACAATTAGAAAACGAGAAGTATTTGCACGTGTATGTTCATGCTCCTTTTTCATACCCTTCTTGGAAGACTGCTGTACTCTGAATTTCTAGAGGAGGTGTTTTGCATTGCATAAAGTGAATGAGGAGTATGACAGATAAGAAGTGGATCCTTAGAGACTCATAATATATATGGTCATAGTTACTGTATGGTTTAAAAATTAACTGTATTGATCTAAGTTCCTTAAGTGGTGATAATGGGACTGTGTCAATTTAATATAAATATATTTTCCATTACAATACTTGCTATGATTTGTATCCCTTTGTCTTCACAAGCACTATAAGAAATCGTAGTCAGGCATTTCTGGAACAAGTCAGTAAATATCTCAGTTGCAACTAAACCTAACATTCAGCCCTGAAATTGGTATCAGAGCCAAGCTAGTTTGCTAACAGTAACTTTTCTGGAAGTCACCCTGTCTAACTCCCTTGCCACATCCAGCACCAATGGCTCCGTGCTTTTCTTGGGATCAAAGTGAATCCAAACCAGGGAAAGGTTGACCACATTTTTAAAAGGATCAAAAGTGAACCTTTGCAACCACAAAGCTCAGTTTTCTGCCAAAGCCGAAGCAGAACAGGATAAAGCCAGAATTCTACAGCTCCCTGCAGCTGCTACGACACGCCGACTTCTTCACGGGGCTTGTGGTTATCAAAGGGATCAGAAATGTTATCATCTACAGTGCATATTCTGAAAGGTACTTTGCAAGAACTGAAGGATGTCATCGAGCCAAGATTTTCCCAATTATTGGTACACATTAAAAAAAAAAAAAAGGTTTCTTATTACTTACAAATTCTCACCTTATTTTGGTGATTGAAATGATTGCATAACTGGAAAGCAATTTTTTCACAACATCCCCCTAACAGGTAGCGCAAGTCGATACCACAACCAGCAGGAAGAGTATAATTAAAATACGATTTTGACTTCATATTAATAATAGAGCAATACACTAATTAAAACCAACATCGACTGAACTTTCTATTTACACTAGTTCAGACAGCACAGGAGGCAAAGAACTGTGTTTCAGAGGCATATGTGAATGTTAGAGCTTCTGTCATCCAGGTGCCATTTCTGACAGAACACATGTGTGCTGAACAGTTGGCAAAAGAATGAAAAAGATTACTGCAGATATATGGGCACACAGAATCTGGGATGACATAAAATTAAGTCCATATAGGAGGTGACAGACTGCTTCTAAAAAGATTTTTTTTCCCCACAATTTCTTCCATCTTCGTGCGTGCGTGTGTGCACACATGCACAAGGAAGATTAAAAGGGAGAGAAAGGATGAGGGGGTTTTGATATATTTTAAATACAAATCAAGAAAAGACTTTTTATTTGGTATTTCTGCTTTCTTTCGGGAAAGGAAAAGGAACCTAATTTGGCTATTAGGAAGCTTTGATTCCTAAATTTAGTCAAGGCAGACTCTCCTCCTGTGAAGTCAGCATCAATACCCAGGATAATAATAGCACCTGTCTTTTGACATCAAAGTTCTCTGCCTGAGAAAAAAAATAATGTAAACAATAAACTTCATGTATTGTACTGCTGCTCCTGGCTTTGGTGTTAACCAAACACACTTGCTGGCCATGAGCGTTCTCTTAGTTTGGAGATCTGGAATGTAAAAGTGACGGACGTATTGCAAAACTTCCCTATGAATTTAGACTGCAAGAAATGGCATCATTTACTGTCTCACAGCGAAGGTACTGTGTGTTCCGCCGTAGTCTTGTTCAAGCTGAAGAAATCTTGATGATAGATTCCTTGCATCTGCTAGTTTTCATCTGGATCCAGATCAAGGTCAACTTCATTGGAAATGTTAAGATAAAAGAAAGCATAGAAAGCCAACAAAAACACCAGTATAGCTGCAAGGACAAGGGCAACTTCCTGTAGAAATAAGAGAAAAAAAAAACCACAAACCAAAACCTGTTAGAAATAGTACCATATTTTCAGATACATTAAGAATAAATATTATTTCCATTCTATAATGCACATTAAAATAACACCAGGCATATATAATTGCATAAGGCATTGATACATTAATAATGTCTTCTTTTCGATTACCATTTCAGAGTGTTACAAAATCCATTCACTTAATAAAGATTCTGGTGAGTCTCATATACTGCCAGATATGGGATATTTGGCTTAAGGATCTTTACTCTGACCTAGAAATAGGAGCTTTATGTCCTTTTATTATGCTATTCCTTCTTTTTTAAAAGAAAAGACAGAATTCACAAACCACAGTTTTGAACACAAATTTAAGTTATGAATTTACACTGTGAATTTTGATGTTTTCTAGCAATATGTTACTGCTTTTTGCCAACAAATTTGTAATTTTTTAATGAAGCAAACACAGTATGGTGGAAGTCAATGAAAATTGCTACCTCTACCTCCCAACCTCCTGGCATGCATCACAATATGGAGCTACAAAATCCTTCAGAATTGGATGAAAGTTTTCTTCCTTCCCCTCTGCAATAAGGCAAAAAGCACAACAATTTGCACTTGCCTCTCTTCCCATAAAATATTGCAACTTGCTGCATCTTCCCTAATTAACATAAAAGAGTCTTCCAAAGTATACATGATTTATAGCAGCTTTCAGAAGCAGAAAAATGTTTTTGTACTACACGTCACACTCATTATGTGACTGCCTATCATCCTGTTCTATCTTAAGGCTGGACTCTGTTAAGCTCCAACTTTAGATCTCAGACATAATAAATCATAGTATGATCATCCTCTTTATAACGTTACTTCTTTCAAAGTCACAGTTATTTCACATTCTTAAGCTCTTATTCTCCTGGAAAGCACAGCACACTTCCTATCGTGTTGACTCTCATTTTGCTAGACAATGAAAGAAGAAATATAAATTTGAGAAAAATCCTTATGTTCCTTCAGCTCACAGAAAGCACCACTTCCACAGCTAACATCATGCACTGCTTCATTCCTTATTATCATGATGTATGTTAAAAATCATGCTCAAAAGGAACAGGTTAGTTTGTACACACACCCTCCCCCCAACCTGTTTTCCCTCTACAAAAAGAAGCAACAACCTCCCCTCCAAATCTCAGCTTCATATTAACCTAGAAACCATCTGCATCAGAAGAATCCAGCTATATACTTTAAAGGAGAGGAGAAAAAAAACAGTTCAGTGACTCTGTAACAACTAATCCGAATTGGTACAGAAGATGCCACATCAAATCTGCTCTGCCAGTGAGACTGAAAGGAGATGCCTACACCACACCTAGACAATCAGAGATCCTTTACCATCCAAGGAGAGATTCTGACCCTCCTTGGTGCAAGATTCATTGTGTCCTCTAAAAGAAGTGTGCCGATTTCTTCCTAAAAATGCCTATTTCTCCCCTTAGAATAGAAGGGGAATGGAGATGATATCTCTGGTGTGGAGACCTGCCCTGCAGGATGAATTCCATCCAGTATCTCTAGGATTGGTGGCGGCTTTGTCACCAACTTTGTGTGTCCACTGCCATGAAGGAGTTAAAACTGTGCTAGCTTCATTTTTTAAAGTCTAGCCCATAATCTGGCATTCTTCTATAGAACAGCATTTCATTTGCATTTACATGAATGCATTATATAGTTTATCAGAATGTTGGATCAATAATTCAACATATGCCATCTAATAAACTTTGAAATACTACTGCCTAGTTGGCGTACGCTCTATAGGAGTCTCTGTTCTATAGAAACCTTTGCTTTACATTTTATATGGATGATTAATTGAGATGTACTTTAAATTTATTTTACCACATTAAAATTGATCCTGTAAATTTGTTGAGGCTGTTTGCCACAGATTTCAACTATGTTTTCCTCTTAGAATTATATCACCCTCTGAACCTCATCCTCCTGATTTCACATGATTTGATTAAAAAAAAAAAAAAAAAAAGAAAGTACATCTAATTCACTAATATATTAAAGGAAAGTGATTTCTGCTTTGTTGCAGTTGCAACACGTCAGTATCTCACAAAAGGGCATGGCAGCATCAGACAGGTTTCATTTATTTCCTTGTATCCACAGCTGTGCTCCCAGACCCATCTGGCCACACGGCTACTAATCTTAAGAGGATGTAATAAACAAGTGACATACAACTGCAAGCTCCATCTGCTCAGGAGAGTGGACAACAAAACCGTACAATGCAGGCACCATTCACACTTGACACAGTGAGCAAATTCATTCCAGTATTAAAAAGTTCTTTCCCTTGTTTGGATGCCACGCTTGCCACCCGTTCTGCTTTGTGATGGGTTCACCTTTCCTTCTCCCCAGTCTCCCTTAGGAAACGCTGTGGTAGCAGCAGCAAAAATTGGGGGAATGTTTGCGTTAGAGGCTTGTTTTCTAGGAAGTGGAACTGGGAAAATCTTGATCAGTAACTGCTTTGATGGGAGTAGTTCTTTAATTCCCCTCCCTAATGTTTACAGTGAGTAACACTGAGATCAGAATACTACTTTCCTTATACAAGCACTAGGAACGGGGTGGCTGGATCAGTATTTATTAACCCTGGACATGAAAAGGTTACTGAATTTCCAGGTTTGAGAATTATGCGAGAACCATAATTTTGAGTTACTGAAGAAGGCAGAGTAACAAAAATCTAAAATAAATGGCCTAACAAGGGACAGCTGGCTCTCAGCTAGGGATATGTAGTCTCTTACGAATTGTATCCAGTTTATGAACTTTTATAAACATAAATTTTACAATGTAAATAGCAAATGAGATGCTACACCGCTACACTGTCTTTGCAACAACAGTATATATTGTCATTTTAATTTGTTTTATACTTATCAGGCCTTGCTATTTGTATTTTAAGCCATGCATAGAAATGAAATGTTAAAATACTCCCCGCTCGGCATATATAGCAACTTTTCTCTTGCACTTTATGGATCATCCCCATCATCCCTCTGCGAAATCCATTTACTCAGAGGATTTCACCATGAATAATTAACCAATATAGAAAAAGTCCTATAGAAATAAACTTAAAATGATCACAGGGCTTCTTCTCCTTTTTTTCTTTTATAACATGGTACAGAACGCGAGGAAATAACATCCCTGCTCTCAAATCCCAAAGTACAGTCAAAGAAGCCTTTAAAAGGAACAGAATTTTCTATTATATTCTCTTATATTTAGAATAATGTCTGTAGAACCCTACTGATTTCAGCTTGGTTAAGTTTTTCAGAAACTTTTCCATAAAGGAAACACATACCATTACACCATAACGTAGATTTAATTCTCCTATCATTTTTTGTCAGTTTTACGTCTCTCATGCCAAAATACTTGGATAATGTCCTCAGATTCACCCTAATAGAGCAAGTTGCAGAGTTGGGATCTAAACAAGACTAATCAGGAGATGAAAAAAAAGAGCTGAGGAAAAAAATGTTGGTTATAATAACACAAACCTGGACGCTGTGTATGGCAGCATCATATCCTACACAGATAGAGAAATACCACACTTTCAGCAAATTTCAGATTTTAACATGTTTTTTATTGTCCTCCAAAGAGAATTGTACCTTTTTTAGCTGTAACCAGCTTAAAACTAAGTGAAAGAGTACTACAAATTGTTGTCTTTGAAATGCTAAACTATCCCTAGCTATTTCTGAAAAGAGATGAAAAGAAAATCATGCTGACCAAGGATACCTGGAGAAACAAAATAAACATACATGGACTTGACAATCAACCTTTTAATCCTGTATAATTTCTAACTGGAGACTTTATCTGGACATTCACTGATCATTTTTTTGAGTTTCAACAAAATCATATTTAAAAATGGATGTTTACTTCCTTAATGCAGGACTAGGTAACAAAACACAAAGTAACAAAAGAAATGTATTAAATTTTATCAGTAATTTTTATGTTATAAATTTTTAATTGTAAAAACTTCAGATGGAACATCATTATTGTATCAAATAATGAGAACAAGATACCATTCCAGAGTCATCTAAAAGGCATGGCTACATGATCACAAAGCAACAGGATTAATTTTAACATAGCTAAATGTTAGATAATATATACAGGTAACAAATATATAGATAGTACTTAAGAAAGTGGAGGACTAGGCACTGAAAAACTGTGACTCTAAAAAGGTCTTTGCATTTAAGGGGTAACCGCTCCCTCAGTGTGATCTCTGGATGTGCAAAGGCAGAGGGATTTCCAGCAGGGAGATGACTGGTTTTTATTTTATCACTGAGAAGAATGAGAGGTAGTTTGGTTACAGCATATAACTATACATGCCATACACCTGTATTTAAGTAAGGCGCTTCACAGTGTGGGGTCCTTCTATCTTGTTTATAAGAACCTCTCAAAGTCCAGCTGCAGTTAGATAAGCTCAGTCTTGAAATAAGATGCCATTTTCTAGGAGCAAGAATGATTGAACATTCCATCTTGTTGGGGATGGGGATCTCTTGGGGAAAATAAGGACTTCCGTGACTGTGAGTCTTTTATGGTCAGATGTCTCAAAAAAAAGTGCATTTTTATTTAGCTGTTGGGAAGAATACTTCAATTTGGGCTTATGTGAACAGGAGGTCCTGGCTGCCAGCCTTGGAGTTGGTGAACTCAGCCCTCCAGACTGCTCCCTTCCTTCGGGTTCCTGGGAAGACTGGGATTACGTAGGTGGTCAGTGCTATATTCTGAACCCCTGAAGTCCCAGATTGTTAAAAGTAACGGCACCACATGCTTCAGTGTTTCAGACCTTTCTATATAGGATCAAAAGACTTTTCTTTCTTTTTCAGGAAATTTTCCTCCAATTGTATTGATATAATTTCTGGGATTTAAGGTTTTTTTGTTGTCAACTATCCTTTGAAGTGTTAAAGATTGGTTGTAAGTAGAGAACAAAGCCTGAGAATGATAGACGACCGCTCTGACATGGTACAGAAGATCCTCCTCAGCTCCTGCTTGGTGTATCTTCTTCACATGCTCAAACCACTATGATCACTGTACTTATGTGGACAGGTCAGGCCAGGGTCAGATGGGAGTAATCTGATTTTGTTTTTCTCTTTGTATGGGTTTTTTCCCCTCCCATTTCAAGGTAGGGATCAAAGTCTGACTACTGGGGTCATTGGGAATATCACACTCTGTTCACTGGCGGCACATTAAGCTGCCCAGCTCTTTGTGGGGCATAAACTGGTTTGAAGACCCAGTATTTTGGCCACTATAAAGTACTTGGACTTCCTAGAAAGAATTTGGATGAAATTTTATGATCTGTAACACACAGAAGACCAGATCAAATGATCTAATAGTCCCTTGTGGCCTTAATTTCTGCAAAGCTATGAAACTATATTCCCAAATTATCTTGGCAAATGTAGTTCACTAACTTAGCAGATTATGAACAGCATGAAATCAGAGAATACCCTTTGCCAAAATACACTAGGAATGTCTTGTTATCTATTCATACATAACTTGTTCCAGATGAGATAAACTCTTAATAGCGAGCTAGCTAGCTACACAATAGATTAAGTAGATATGCAAAAGAATGACAGACAGTGAGCTCTCATTTTTTTAGGAAGCATTTTTCCCTTAGCTCAATCAATGTGCTACCTTGCTAATAATTCTCTGTGGAGTGGTATTCTGCAGTCAATTATGCCTTTGCAAGTGGGTGTAAGATACTACTGTTCAGATTTGTGTCTACCTTTCAACAAGAGAGAAATCTTCATCATCTAGCCCACGGACCACTGATTCATTCTTGCAGCCTGTGAAAAAAAATCTCTTCCCAAGAACTCCCATTACTTCCGTCCCCTGCGTACCAAACCCTAGCTATCTGGGGCGGAGCTTCCACATTCTTCAAACCATTTTCTCTTGCCACCCACCTGTTGGCACCTCTTCCTCACCCACCGAGGGCAGAGCTAGCACCGACGGTGCAGACCCCTTGCTGCTCCACCGGGTAAGTATGAGCAGGTGGGCTTCCACCAGCATGAGCGCCCCCCCCGCAGGAGGACAACAAAACAACCACACAGAGAAGGTTTAGAGGCTCCCTTTTTGGTACTGCTACAAAGAATTTCGTCTTATCCAAACACCAGGAGACATACAACATACTACTTTATCTCTGAGTTGTTCCCCAAGACAGGGGTCCTGCTTTTCCAAGAGACGCCACCATATATTTTGGCACTCACTGACTGCATTGGTGTCACATATACAGAGCCAGCACAATAGCTCTGCTACAATATTTAATTTTTAAACACGTTTAAAGAGCAAATATTACACACCAAACACTAGGATGGTCACCCTGCTTGATTTAACTTTTGATAGTTATTAGTGCTTAGCTGCTTCTCTGACATTATCAACACGGATAAAATCTCTCATTGGGGAAATTAAAAAATACTAAATGCCAGTGACTGAAAGAAACTTTGTTACTTTAAACCCTACATTAAAATGACAAGGCAATCAAAGTTTGACAAGACAAGCTAATTAGTATGCCAGCGATGAAATGTGAAGGATCTCCGGGGGATTGGTTCTGAAAAGTTTTATGTCATTTATAGGGCCTTTTTTTTAAAGCGAATGTTGTCAGCTCTCATGGTGAAATACACAACAGTTGAATTTCATTACCTTCACAGAAACTAAGAACTAAACCCCTTCACTATTTTCCAGTCCTCTTTTTTTTTTCTTTTTTTCCCTATATACTACCTCAAGTTTACAGCCAGGAATATAAGCTCTTCAGGTCGCTAGTGCAAAACAACTCTAGAGGTATCAATGAGCACTAAAAATCCTACCGTTTTAAGTGGCAGTATGGTACTTATTCTGTCAGATATTTCACAGAATTATAAAACTCTCTTTCCCAGAGAGTTTGTTCTTTTACATGTATGATAAGGATATCCTTCCTCTAAGATGTTTTTATTAATGGCAATTTAGCTTTTTATAAGAAAGTATTAATGTATTTTGAAATGCTGCATCCTGCATCATGTACTGAAACCTGGATAAACAAATAAAATATATGGTAAGTACACATATGTGTTTTCTCAAAGATTTACAAGAACTTTGGACTTTTATATTTAAAGTGCTGCCTACTTATTACATTGCACTGTAGTTACACCGCTTTTTTTTTCCCTCAACACAGACTGAAGTTAATCAACTGTCACAGCACGGAATCGGGACCTACATCATATAAAATGACTAAAATCCCAGCCTTTGGAAGGTGAATCATGTCACGTATCACCCTCAAGAAAACTTTATTAATAAGAAGTGACAACTGTGATGATACCTTCCCAAAGGAAGAGCTCAGGCACGCTGAAAAGCTCTGAATATTAAGAAAAAATTAAAGGAATCACAGAATCACAGATTCATATGGGGTTGGAAGGGACCTCTGGAGATCATCTAGTCCAACTCCCCTGCTAAAGCAGGTCCACCTAGAGCAGGTTGGACAGGAACATGTCCAAGCGGGTTTTGAATGTCTCCAGTGACGGACCTCAAAACAGTCCCATGGATGTACATAACCTGATGGGACCTGACTCTGCTGACTCTTCTGATACCCACAGACATGAGGAGTGATTTAAGACCCTACTGTCACACTCAGCAAGGGACTTCAGTAAGTCCTTATTTCAAAATCTATCTAGAAGACAACAGAGGAGTATCTGGGATAGGTGTGGAGGATGAACGTAAGAAGACTGAAGTCCTGGAGGAACTTAACTGAGCCAAGCAAGCCCTGCCTGCAGGGTTCAGCCAGCAGAAATGCAGAGTTTTATTCTACAGGGATCGCCCATATTCTGGTGGAAGTAGCGTAACATTTAGTAAGCCTGAGGTCGCGGGCATTAAGCAGGCTCAGCGAGAAGGATGCATGGAAAGGCCCTGATCTCCTTCCCCCTGGAGGGAAAGGTGTCCAACTTACCTTCCCTTTTGCTTCAGCTGTGTCAGCTTTTCTCAGCAATTAGGAAGCAAAGCAAATGACTGCGATCTGTTTGGGGATGATCCAGAGCCACATTTTAAGGTCCAGGCATGCAAAAAATGTTACAGAAGGAAGACAATATTTTAAAGCATTTCTTCCTTTTTTTTGTTTTGTTTGAAAGGCAGAGGCAGAATTGCAGACCTGAGACACTGCACGCTGGAACTAGCAGAAGCCCAGAAACACAACATCCCGTGACCTGGAGAGCACGTGTGTGCCTTGATGGGAAAACTCATTCTTACCTACAAGTCAGCTGGTGTTCTGCTATAACATGCAGGAACCTATTTGTAGAAAATAAACCATTCTTGATTTCTTTACTCACTAATACTTGATTCTTCATTATATATGCGATCACACATATGCTCTCCTATTCTTCCTCATTTTAAGAACTACCGAAGAAAATAAGGAAAAAAACCCAGGTTTTGAAGGATCAGGGTTCGTATTTTTTTCACTTGTGAAAGACATGCAAAAAACTTGCACGTATTAAAAGAACTAGGCTGTACAGTAAAAGTCTCCAAGTAGAACATCACTTTTAAAAGGTCATGTCATTGAAAGTAAAATGAAAAGAAATAGTAAAATTTAATAAGAAAAGAAGGAAAAAACATTGAACTCAAAAGGTTAATAATCTATCCTTTAAACAAAAAAGGCAATCTACTTTTTCTCATTAAAACCTGACACACAGCACTAACTGAGGAGATTATGTTGTGAAAACATACTGCATCGCACGGTAATGCTTGATCGAGATCAGCAATCAGGAGCAAAAAGAAAGCACTGTTTCGTGATTATAATAGCAAATTCTGGAAGACAACCAAATACATCATCTGGCAGCTCAACAGCTGTTACAGCTTGGTAGTAATACCTTGGCATTTGCTATAAGCTATAACTTGAAAAAATTGATTTCTCATCTGCCAGAAACAAGAAAATGTTCTCCTTTTAACATTTTTGAAGTTTCTTTCACTAGAATACCCAGGTATTTGATGCACTTTTTTATTTTGCTCAGTGTTTACCCTTGCTGCTAAGCTAATTGTACATCAATTTGATTCCAAAATAAGTTTGAGGAAAAAATACTGGATGCAACTTAAATAAACACTGTGCGTTCAGATAAATCCCATTTTGTTGACACACTGGGTAGCAGATAGCACAAAACACGGTCTTCCTTGCTCACATTCACAGCCGTGATCAAATAGCCATTATTAAAC
Source organism: Limnodromus scolopaceus (assembly GCA_028565335.1). NCBI lineage: Eukaryota > Metazoa > Chordata > Aves > Charadriiformes > Scolopacidae > Limnodromus > Limnodromus scolopaceus. Next base: position 134,394,408 of record JAOXNO010000013.1, read on the forward strand.
TTCATACCTGCCTGAAAAAGTGACATTTCCAAAATAAAGTTCAGTACCTTTCCATGTATTTTGCTGTTAGTTAAGTCTTCTTTTTTCAAGTCTGAGGCAATACACAAGGATGTAGTCTGAGATAACGACACTGAGAATATATAATACTTAACAAACCCAGTCTTTAAATTACTCCTGGGTACAGGATAGGAAGAGGAAGAAGGAAGATGCTTATTGTAATTTTTATATCTACATGAAATCGTTAAAGCATTTGTTCTTTGTGCTGAGAGGCTCCCTGAAAAGATCAATTCTTTAAGCACAGAGTACTGTATTAGTAAGTAGGTATACATCATAACAGGACATGGACTACTTAAAATCTTTTAGCATTTCAACTATTCTAGTTATTTTAGGGTTAAGTAAAAGCAATCCATCATAAATATTTTAGATTCTGGCATTCCACTTAGATTTTGAAGTGTCATAAACAATATCTCTCAGAAACCAATATTCACACAGTACATCTATGGGGAAAAGAAACAACATATACACAAAGGTGGTATAAGCTATCAAATAGATCTCTACCTTCACGCCTAGTGCAGTTTTCTTGGCTTCTGCTTTTAATCTCGTAGCTCTTAACATGGGCCTGGTTTTCTTATAGTCTTGTTTTCCTAAAGTAGAAAAGCACATTTAATGAAAGTGATGCAAAAAGGATATAAAGAATGTCAGCAATTATTTCAGTTGAAAAGTCAGATCTAACACTTGAAAACACCTCACAGTCCAGCACTTCAGACAGGAGGTGCTCGGTAAGACAGGGGCTCGATCCGGGGAACGATGGTCCTTTACACAATGACAGCAACAAGCAAGAGCCGACAAATCAGCGTAGAACCTATTACTTCAGAGGGCCATCAAAATACACGTACAGATAGCCATCCACTAGTGCAATGTTTATTAAATGGTTCAGTAAGCATCAGACAGCAAGTAAGTAGATTAAAGGTGGATGATGATTTTCCTTCACGTTTCAATCAAAACAAAATTTTCCTTATAATTTTTGTTGGTTCGTCATCTCTAATGCACACATAAATGTATAATACAGGACGTTATGTTAAGTGTAAATGTTTCACCATTCTGAACTGGAACATTATTTGCAAGTATCAGAACTCAGAGACATGCAGGTCAGTCCAAGTAAGTGCTAATAAAATCATTGCTTCACACCATCTGCTTGTAAAAACATGTTACACAGAATCTTCTAGAAGTGCCTTGGACTTTATTTAAAAGTTATGGGGACTATCTCTAGCAGCCACAGAGCGAAGCTGAGTGCTTGGTTACTGTGAGTCCATATGAACTAAGTTCAGAGGAGGACATGCAAGGACTTAGAAATGGCATAAATCATTTATCTCAATTTAATAATAAAGCATGAAACACTTGATATCTCCCAGGGATATTACTGCTGTAGTATGTACTATCAACCATAGCTTCTTTAAGTCAACAGAATTCATGGTACAGATACAGTTACAAAAGGAGGAGAAAGAAAAGAGGCATCTGTGAAGAAACTGCTCAGAGGGGCAGAGCTCAGCACAACCACTTTGGCTTTTCAAAAAAGTCCTTTCCGTTTTTTCCCCCTAATGCATACGTGCCTTCTTGTCCTTTTTGTCTATTTCCAAAAGCAAGCCACAATGCCTAAAGCAGAAGTGTTTGGTCATTTTTAAACCACTAATTTTACTTAATTGTACATTAGCTTTCATTACTGTTATGTTCCAATAATTTAACCTTTCCTCGAAAACTGTCCCCAGTAGTTTTGTGTATGCAACACTCTCATTTGCTCAACCAGATGCCATCCTACGTTCACAATCAGTAGGGCAATCTTCTCATTTTATAGTCACCTTCAAAACTGGGATATTATAGTGCAGTGGTGAAATGCTGAAACATGAATTGGAAAAGAAAGGTCTTCTCCAGCGATATGCTGGACTTGTGGAAACACACCTCTGCCTTTTTCTACTCTTTCTATCATTCTGCTCCTATTCCATACAGAGCTCCTCTCTGTAGCACATTGTGGATTCCAAACTCGCATTATGAACTTGCTTTCACTGTATATTCTCTCCTCAGCCCTAGGGATTATATAGTGGGAAGGTTTCTGTATTATCCTTTGGTCAGATATTACTCATAAAAGACCTGAAATAACTTAGAAAATACTCAATGACAAAAGTAAAAATAACTGAAACCATGTTTAATGGGGAAAAAAAACACCCAACAAAAAAGAAACAAGACATATATCCAAGGAACCTTCTCAGAGTGAAGAAAAGATGACAGAATGACTATTTATGTCTGACACTCCAATATATTCACCCGGTCAATGCAATCCCATTTTCAGGACAGGACCACTGCAGCATTATTCTTCAAAAGTCCGTGATATCTGACAATAGGATGCATCAGGAGTGCAGCAAATTTTTTTGAACAGTTAGGGAAAGAATCACAGGAACCACCAAAATGGCAAAGTCATGAGATGCAGCCAGCCAGAAAGAGAACATGTTTCTCTTCCCTGAAGGACTGCACTCATATTTTTGCTATGAAATAGTTAAAGAGCTGTCAGAATTTCCATTATAAATGGCAAGAGTTTATAACTCATAAAAATTCACTTCAGGCTGAAATTTGGCACAGATGTACCCCAGCCTTGAATTTTTTGTTTGTTTGTTGGGAGCCAACTTTCAATAAAGTGATGCAGCTGTTCTTACTTACTTGCAAGCAAACTATAGAAATTTATTCATCTGAGAAGTTTAAGCATGAAAAATACCTTCGGTTAGAAGTATGTAACTGACAAGGAGACTAAGTTCAGTTTCAGTTCTCATAATTCAGGTTTGCTGCTCTCCCATCTGGGGTAAATAAAGCAGGACAATCAGAAGTTTCCCTTCCAGTGATGCAATGGCATTAGGTAATGAAAACTGGAAAGCTTTTCAAGGCCCATTAGGAATAGGAAACAAGTCAGTTACTGAAATACACCTCCCCTTCCTCCCATTGCCCATTCTCCCTCCTCCTCTCCAAGGCTCAGCTGTGAAGGTGGCATGAGCAGGGGTAAACATTGCACAGGAGATTCAGTTTGTGAACTTCCTCTATTGGTAGGACCAAGTCTACTTCTAGAAAAGGGAAAACTTACTGGTGTCCTTTCCCTTGGTTTCAAGCACTGTGCTACTGTTCATTCCAGTACGGTGGACTCTACTTACCTAGAAAATACTTCCAGATTTATATTAAATCTGATATGAACAACTAACCCCCCTATATAACAAATAGGCTATTTTAATAATGACTGTAGAGCTGGTAGTTCTCCAAATCTATGCACCTGCCACTAATTTACCACTCTCCTTGCTAAATGTGATAGCCAAAAGGAAAAAAAAAAAAAGGTAGGGAAAAAGTCTGAGTCCACCAAGTGCAAAAGTTTAAAAAGGGCATCTGTAGAGTTCCTTGTAATGAAAACCAGATTCAGCAATTGCACTAAAAGACTCTTAAAACATCTGAACTTTCTGAGGCCTTGGGAAACACATCTGCACTCCAGGACTATAAAGAACTATGAAATGCAAAGCCCCTACCACGTGAATACTGATCATTACCACCTGGAAAACAAGCAGAAATAAATAATACAGGCTCCAAACCTTCTTTTGGGCCTGCAAATTCAACCAGTTGGAATATGTATATTCACACTCCCAATGCCTTCTAGTTTTATCTCGCTTATCCTTCAAGCCTTCTCGTACGCTTATCTGTCAGAGTCATCAGCTTAAGCTGTTTCTTCTTCCCCGGAAGAGGCCGTCAAAGCCAGTTAAGAGGAACTTATCAGACAAAGCCCCATTTTTCTGTTTTACCCAATGTCTATTCAAGACACTTAAGTTTTCCTGAGGGAACACAGGAAGAGGAGAAGCAGCAGCCAAAAAGATACATTTGGAAAATGACCAGACCAAATCTTACTTTTTTTATTACTTAAGCAAAATCCTTTCCTCTTCTACCTTTCATTATTGTTATCAATTTGTCATCTCTTCTCTCAAACTCCAGTGTCAGCTTTCCTTAACTTTTTTTAACTACCACAATTTCCATTTTTTTAAACAAAGTTGCCACTTCTGTCTTTACAACTTTTCCCAAGCCCATCACTTTCTTTCCAAGGCCAAAGAACCAGTCCATGATAAGGCAACTTTTCTTACTGACTACAGCCATCATCCCTCTGCTTGTCTTGCCTCCTGTCAGTCCCTCCCAAAACTAGGTGCAAAGATCATCCACCTCACGTCTCCATCCAACCTTTCCGTTTCAGTGCTTGAAGCTGCCTTTGCCCTTCAGAAGGTCTCCAGAGGTCACCTTTCATCCCACCCCCTCTTTCGACCCTCTTGCACAGGTTTTCTCCGCTCCTTTGGTGGCAAAGTGACCTCAGTAATGGCTGAATCGAGTTGTGCCAAGTTACAGATGATAGGACAAGGGGTGATGGCTTCAAGTTGCACCAGAGGAGGTTCAGGTTAGATACTAGGAAATATTTCTTTACTGAAAGGGTTGTCAGGCATTGGAATGGGCTGCCCTGGGAGGTGGTAGAGGCACCATCCCTGGAGGTATTCAAGAGAGGAGTCAACATGGTGCTCGGGGATATGGATTAGTGTTGGGTTGGTGGGGTTTTTTTGTGTGCGTGTGGTGTTTTGTTTTGCTTTGGTTTTTTTCCATTGGTTGGACTAGATGATCTTAAAAGGTCCCTTCCAACCTAAGTGATTCTGTGCCCTGTTAATAGATCCTGCTTGGAAAACTTTCCGTGGGTAGAAACAAAGACTATTCCACTAGATGTAGGATTAGAAAAGGGTGAAGATAAGGGTGAAATAGAGGGACTTTTTGAGCTACTAAGTACAGCTGTATTGTGAAAAGTGCCATGAATATCAGCGATTCATACAACATGCAACAGGAGTTCGTTTTTCCTCATGTAAATAGGATTAAAAATCTATGGATTTCACAAGAATTTTTGTCATTCATCTCTACTCAGAAGGCAAACTGAGGTCCCATATATCTTCTATTCAATAATTTTAATGCCAGATGAGAGATGACCGGATCTTGTATATTCAGTATTCGTTTTAACTAAACCTCCAGTGACACCATCATTCATGCAAAACTTTAACTAAATAACACATATGAGCTAGGCAAGTTCATTAAGTTCTGGGTGATCATTTTTTTTTTTTTTTAGTCTACAGAAATACTGTGACATTACCAGGTAGTATACATAACACTCTACTTTGGCATACACACCAAGCTTTGTTAAACATGTAACTGAAAATGCAAGATGCTGAGCGCTGTATCTAACAAAAGTGACTACATTTAAGATTGTGCTTAAAGATGCTGCGGCTTAAGATACAACTTGAACAAATCCATATAATAACTTCATGAGAAAAAAAAACAAAACTAGATTCCCAACCCTTCTAGATATTTACTCTTTCTTTCTAACAATAGCTCATTACTGGAATTGAATAACAGACTAAAGACTGCCTCTCTGCTTTTCAATTCATCAGGCTTAAGCAGAAACAGGACTGCATCTTTGGCCTTTGTTGATGCTGCTGTCCAAGCTTATTATCATATGAATATCTAGTTATTGTTTTATAAATGTTCACATTTCGGGAGCTCCCTGCTTTCTTTTCTCTCAGTAGACTTTACAATATCCACCTTCATTATCATCATGTGGCAGCATTGCTCTTCGCCTGCATTTGCTACTTTAAAAATTAATGCACTGCTATTTTCTGAATACTGTACTGCGTAAGCTGCTTATGAGTACATTATGCTATCAAGCAAGCACATGCAGAAAAGCTTCCTAAACTGTTATTCTTTCAATGAAAATACAGCTGGTTCTGCTTCAAAGGCACTTCTTTTCACCTGCAAATGGACTTGCTCCTACACTTATTCCTCAATTCATTGTCTTTTATTTGTGTCTGCAAATCTTTAATTGCCTTTAATTAGAAAAAAGTAAATTCAGTGCTTTAATCTTGCAAATACATTCAATCATAATTCTGTCTGGGATGAATACCAAGTTCTATTCACTGACTGATCTTTATAACAAAGGTATATAAATTTATTGTCCGTTTATATAGACCACACCAATTAAGCCACAATGGAAAAGCAAATAGATAAGAGTCAAAATATTTGAAACGAGAAATGTGCAATCTAAATTTAATTACTCAGACAAATTATTTGAAGATGAGTTATTTACAGCATGCCAAAAAACCTGACAGATAGTAAAATTTGCTAATCAACATTACAGATTTAAAATTCCTTTCAACACTTTAACTGTAATTCGTAACAACCAACAAACTGCTGCCCTGAATCTTTCTGTGCTGGTATTATAGTCATAATCAAAACTTAGGAAGACATTTTCCATCCAGTAGCAATCCATTTCATATGTTAAAGTATTGCTTAAGGTGTAATAAAACTACAACTACTAGATAAATTTTAGTTACCAGAAGTAGTTTAACTAAAGTACATTAATGTAACTGATGCTGAAACCCATACTACAACGTATACATAGCTAATTAGGAACTAGAGACAGGCTGTGGCAAGCTTTGCTGTCAAACTGGAAGTGTGAAATCACACACCTAGTTACGCTAAAATCAATGTTCTTATTATCATTATTGAGCAGAATTAGGAAAGGTTCCAGGAGCTCTCCACAAAACCCCACAGAACAAACACCGAACAAGAAAATGGTCCTCTGGTCTTTCCAGGGTTTCCACAGTCTGGCTTTGCGCATCCCCTCCTTGTCCCTGCTACAACGGGGGGAAGGGAATAGCTAGATCTTGCTGTCAGAGGGGAAGGTCCAAGATGGAGGAAGGCTCAGTCACACTGTCCTCCACAACATCCTTACATGCAAGTCACAGAAGGTCACAACCATTACACCTGGCTTGAATTGTAGGTAATTGCTTGTTTAGGTCTCTCTTTACTTCCCATAGAGAGGCTTTTCCAAAGAGTGAGTGGCAGCAATTCAGGACAGCCTAAAGTTGGTTGTGGAGTCTACTTCTCTGGAGATATTTAAAACCCACCTGGATGTATTCCTGTCCAGCCTGCTCCAGGTGAACCTGCTTTGGCAGGGGCGTTGGACTAGATGATCTCCAAAGGTCCCTTCCAACCCCTACCGTTCTGTGATTCTGTGAAAGTTCTCACTGGCAGTGCTTATTTTACTGTCACCAGCAACAGAGAGAGCCTAGAGAAGTTCAGCAACCAAGTCAGGTGGGTTGGTTTCACCTCTAAGGTTAAGCGAAAGGAATCTGAGCCAAGAAAACTGGATCTAAAGGACAAGCGGAGAAGGAGAACCAGTTTCCTACATGATTTTATCTGCACTCTCGGGACATTTGCAGACATGGCCAAATTACCTTTTAAGTAATTATCTTAAGCATTACTAGTAGTATAGAGACAACATTACAGACCCACGAAGGGACTGTAAAATGCATGTAAAATCACAGCTTGAATTCCACCCTTGCTCAGCTATGCTGTGGTGGTTCCCAAGTCAGATAGCTATGTCTGTACTACAGGCCCACTGTTGTGAAGATGTACCATAATTATGACACTACTTCAGAACTGTTCCTGTGTACCAGCTACGGACCCTGGGGCTTTAAGATAGTCTCATAAGAGAGTTTAGGTTAGAAGGGATTTCTGGAGGTCATCTGGCCCAATCCTCCACTCAGAACAGATCCAACTTCTAAAATGAAATTAAGCTCCAGTTGTTCAGGGGGCTAGTCTAGCTAAGCTTGTCTAGCTGAGTTTTGAGTATTTCCAAAGGTGGAGATTCCACCACCTCTCTGAGCAACCTTTTCCAACACTTGACCATCATTCTGGTAAAAACACTGTTCTCCTACCTAGTTGGAACTTCCATATTCTAACTTGCCTCTTGTCCTACCACTGTGCACCTTTGAGAAAAGTTAAGCTTCACTCTGTCTGTAGCCTCCTATTAAATATTTGTAGACAGCAACAACATCTTAGTTGAGCTTTTTCTTTCAAACCAGCTCTTTCAGCCCCTCCTTGTACATCCTGTGCTCCAGACTGTCATCACACACACATCACACACACATCACACACCAGCCCTTTACTGGACTCACTCTAGTATGTCCATGTCCTCGTAGTTTTCTTGTAGATGGGCACGGGATTTGCCTTTTTCCAGTCATCAGGAAACCCGTCACTGGAACCAGCTAAATGGCTGACAACTCAGGGAGAATTTGGCCATAAAATCACATTGTCTGAAATACCTTAATGTAAACTATAATAATGTAACTAAAATGCACCAAAGGAATTCAGTAGGATGTGTAAACAGCAAGTCAATGGACTAAAAAGTTCAACTCTGCTTTCAACAATTCCATAACTTTACAGTAGTCTTTTTTTTAATAGTAGGGAATATACATTTTTTTCCCCTGCATGCCCTGGGACTCCTCAAAATTGGTCTCTATCATCTCGTACACAGTAGGAGAATTTTTCTTTAAGTGTTTTTATTAATGCCAGCAAGTTAGATGTCTGGCGTAGGCAAAGAAGTGTTTTCTCAAATGCTTTGTAACATCAGCCAGATCTATAAAGGTACCTAGGCACCTACCTTCTAAGGTGTGTGTACAGAAGTAGATGATTAAATATCTTTGAGAGATTTTAAACCAGTCACTGTATAGTCATTGACTAACAGAATTTAAATCCAGTGAAACTCTGTGAAACTCTACTCACACACAACACATCTTAAACATGCGTGCCTCATCCGTAACACTTTAAGTCTAAAACTGGAAATAACTACTTATCTAGGATGTTAGAGGAACCTCAGAAAAACAAAATTCCACAGGAATTTCAGGCTTAACCTCAGTTAAATTCAGACAGCAAAAAACACATCCGTAACAGCGTTATAGTCTGTTTGAGAATCGGGGACAACTCTAGCTCACACAAGGAACAAGACTAAGCTCTCCAGTATTTATTATTGGTTTTTGTGCTCTCAGTGTCACACAGACATATTCAATGACCATTGTTTTCCTGAGAAGCAGAAGTGAGATTTTCTTATTTTTAATTACTCTGATTCCAAATGGAGTTTTTGGAGTCTTAGGTTAACAGAAACATTTTGATATGTCTTAAACCCACTCAAAAGTATATCTGTGCTCAGAAAAGGCATGAAAACCCCCCACAGCCTCTCTCTCTTTTATTCAGGTTTAATGGCAGCTCAAATCACTGACCATTTTTCAATCTTGAGAGACAGAACAGCTTGACACTAATAATACATTTGCAAAGGACACATCATCATTTAACACAACATTAAGTGCTCAGGGACAACTTTTTACCGTAGACACAATGTGCTCTGAGCTCAGGGTTGACATTTAATGCTACAAAGATAATCCAACCAGTCATTCATGAGGGGTAAATTAATTTTCAAGCAACTATATTTCAGCTTTAAGCCAACAAGAAGGATGCATTAAAATGAATAAGTTCCTTTTATGCTACATGTAAGATTAAAAAAAAACCCAACCAAAATATAAAGCATTCTTAAGCACCAAAACATACCCATTTAATTATTGCTATCTTTCCCTGATTCCAAAACAGAAGTCTGGTAATACCCCTTAGAATCCCTTAGAAAATCCCTCTAAATTTGCTATGAGTTGCCATGAAAAGCAGCATTTCCTTAAAGAAATACTTTACATTTAAAACTTGTATTAGACACACATTGTAATGAGTAACTAAGAATATATTTAAACCAGCACCTTTTCTGATACTTCTTTTTAAGGAATACTTTAATAATCTATATAAGCACTTAAGAAAAGAAACTCAGAAAACTGGTTACCAATAATGTACAAAACCAAAAAATAACATCAATACTTTAAATCAGCTAGCCAGTCAGGTAATTTCATGGTTTTCAATACCTGCAGACTATACTCAATTAACTGGAAGACCATAATAAAAGATCTGAAGAACAGCACTAAAAATATTGATCCTTACTAGATAACTATTTGATGGACAGCCCTTTTTCACGCCTTTCAGTACTAAATCATCTTTTACAGTCTTTTCCTTAAGCCCAACAGGTGCATGCCTACAGCCATTAAAAAGTAATAGCTCCGTGTAAAAGGAGTACCTTAACACACATGATGGCAGTTCTTCAATTAACCTTTCCAACAGTCTCCTTAACATTTCCTACCTCTCTTAAAAATAAATTAACACAATTTGAAACAGATCACTGGCTGGGAATTTTGCTTCTTTTCTTCTCCACTTACATAATATTTACATGCACTGATGTGCACGTGTAGTTTTGAGCACATTTTTATTATTTTGCTATGGAACAACTACTGGCAGTGGCATTTTCATATAAACAACCATGTTTTAATTTGAATGGTGAAAACGAGAAAAGCGAAACAAAAATACTACTACTTAGAAGTGAAGTACCTACCATTAATGCAATTAAATTTTATGAAACATTTGATCAGATGATTTTTGGACAAAGGAAACTATCGTACTATTTCTTTGATGATGAGAGGTGTGAAAAAGGCAGCGTAAAGTGTGGCAAGAAGGACACAAAAGACTCTTTCTGCCTTTCTGAGACAGGCTGCACCCAGCTCCAATTTGGCTTACGCTGATTTTATTAACATTGTTGGCCGCAAATAGAGGAAAATGTGATATACTCCAAAATAAGTGGAAACAGACTTATGGTCGGAGCTTTCTGGGACGACGGAGGTAGCATGCAGCGCCACTGCTACAGAGCTGTGCAAATCCTGAGTGTGCTCTTCTGGTCTTTGCCATCTCTGTCCCTCAGAGGCCCCAGACTTTTTTGAATATATCCCGTGCGAAGGTGCACTCAGCTCACTTAATAAGGGAAAAAGCTGAACAGGAGGGCATCTGCCGGATAGAAGGTAAGTGGCAAAGACAAGAGAAAGAGATATGATTCCATTGTTGTCACAGATATCAGCCTGGAAGACTCATCCAGCAACCACGTTCCACACAGGGACTACAGAGCCACAGAAAAACAGGTCCTTAAAAACGGAGATGGCACAGCCTCACCAGCTTCACTAGGTTTATCATGAAAAGTTTCCTCATGTCCAATATCTAGCTCAAATCTCCTGTATTGAACTCTTGGAAAATTACTTTTTGTCATATCCACCACAGACTTGGAGGACAGTTGATTCTGCCCTCCCTTCCCTTCTTCTTTGCATAAGGCTTTAATATATTTTAATGACTGCCATCAACATCTCTCAAGTCTTCTGCTCTCCAGATTGAACCAGCCCTTCAGTCCCAGTCCTTCCGTCTTTGTTTTCTGGGCTCCTCTTGCTCTCCTCTGGACTTTTTTTTCTGATCTTTGTACAAAATTGAACACGGCACTTCGTCTGAGGCCTTACTGGTATCTTTCACGTACATACTCTCCTTACACACTCAGTTACAGTCTGCCTGTGACTCTGCTCACTGTTACAAAACCTTTCTCCAAAATTATTGCCTAAGCATTTCTTATCTATATTCAGTCTGTAGGCCGACTGTTTGTACCAAAGCTAAGAATCTTGCCCTTCTCTTTGTTGGATTATATTCTATTTTTACAAGCCATTTCACATCGAATTCTCAAATTTAGTTTGAATTTTAGTCTTAAGCTCATCTCTTTACTGCCTCCAATACTGGTACAATTTGCAAACTAAACTCATCATTCCACTTGCAATTAAAATATTGGGTCCAGGACAGACCACTATGGATCCCTCATCACACCTGTGCAAACAGACAATAAACCATTAACAACCATGGAGAACAGCTTTCGTACCAGTTTGGTACCCACCTTGCAGTAGCTTCATATTCATGCACCTCTAGTTTGTTTACCTGAATACACTGTCAAAAAGCCTTGACAAGGTCAAGGAATATGGCACCTCTTCCTCTTCCCCATCGATAAGGTTTGCTACTCTGTCAGAGAAGAAAATTCAATTGATTTGACAAATCACGTTGACTGTTTCTTACCTCCTTGGTAAGAAACCTACTCCTTGTAGGTGCTCACAAGACACTGTCCCTGTCCCGAAGAGCCTACTGTGAAGGATGAGGAAGCTGCATTCAATAATTTATGAATATTATATGTCCCATCTGTTTGCTTGTTATTGTGATGTTGGCTTTATAATTACTAGAGGTTAGCTCCAATAAAAGCTAGCCTGTGCTTAGGCTGGAAGCTAGAAAAATACTACTAACAGTTCTCCACTGAGAGCACTTAAAGACAATACAGGAAAATATACAGACTGATGACCAGGTCATCCAATTCAGTTGCCCACAATAAAGCATACCCATGTAACAGATGTTCCACAAAACATCTTCTCTGTTCTTAACCCCACAACTACATAGCCAGAAATTTCTGCCATTGCCTTATATAAATTACTTTCTTTTAACCTAAAACAGAACAGGAGCAACTGAGGTCACAGGAGAAGTCAAAGATTCCCTACTGGGGTGTTTTTTCAGGAAAAAAAACAACACACATGTAAATGATTCCAAGACCACGACGAAAAGGAAAGCATCAGCCTCTTCCCTCTTCCTCCACTAAAGAAACCCCCTTCAATAGCCCTTGCATATCTGAACCAGCAAGAAATTCTTCCAGACCACATCTCTGGCAGTAAGTTTAACCTCTTAAGCATATGAACAGGACCAAACCAACCCCTGACTGAATTTTTTTTCAATACCAGTAATTTGAAATTTATTCCAAATTACTCTGGTGTGTATCACGCTACTGCCAGACAACATCACTGAGTCACTCAGAACAGTGGTTGCTGAATAAGCACCACAACATCACCAACCACTGTAATAATATTAAACCTTCTCGATAAAGGGTCAGTGGTGTTTCAGGAGCGGAGGACCTCTCTCTCTCTGCTGTGGTTAACCCCACACTACCTGATGTGTCCAACTTTTGTTAGGTGACCGGGGCCTGTCACTGGAGGATGTCACAGTGGAACTGTGGCACCACGTGGATCTGGAGTCATCTCTTCTCCCATGCCCCTGCTGCTCCACAAGCACCCTCCCAGGAGCCACAGACCTCCTCAACCAAATCTGACCAGCCGTCCTGCTGTGGGACTTTGCTTAGAGGAGGGATTGTGACAGCCCAGGAAGGGAAGGACAGAACCTGTCACCTACAGCTTCTTTCTCCTCAGCTGGATCAGGGATGTCTTGGGGGTGGCATGGAAAACCTGAGCAACTTGAACGGATGAGGCCATAGGAAAGTACTGGACTTCCACCACAGACACCACACATCACACCTGTTTTTAACAGTTTCACAGCTTTCTGTTCTCACACACAATAGGATAGCAGTGTTTGAACGGTATTAGTACATCACCCAGCACTAAATCATGTATCTGATTTTATGAAAAAGAAGAAAAGCCTGGCAGTAAACTAAGAACATTGAGAAAGTTGCATGATGAACCAGGGACAGAGCCTCAGAGACTGCAGCTCAGGAGAAGCTAGGGTCACTTCTCTCTAATGCCCACCTCGTTGAGCTGAAATCCCTTTTAAAGTTAGCCTGCATCCTTGCTGCCCAGATTAAAAACATTCCTTGCTTCAGATTGACTCACCATTAATTCACCACTGGTCACAACTTGCTAAAGAAAAGCTTCCCAAGTCTGAACGGAACAAAGCCTGGACTGGAGCTAGAACTCATGGGTAATGGACTGAATTTACAGATTTAGTCCAAGTATGGGATTCATGGTGTTCACCCAGGAGCAGAGAAGCTGCAAGAGCTGAGGGGGGGTTACCCTGGGAATGATCACAGCCACACTTAAAAAGGGTAAGAGCAGGAGAAGGCAGAAAAGACATCTGGGTGAAGAGACTTGCATGAGGTCAGGCATGAGAAGAATGGCACAACTGTGATCCTGAATGCCTTAACTCCTGATCCAGTGCCTTATCCAGTGGATAATGCTTTTCTCAGAATTGAAAATAAATTGGATGCTGTCTGCCAAGATGCAGTAATTCCTTACTAGTAAGTCATATCATTCTGGACCAGCTGTGTATTACAAGACCATCCCAAAATACAAGTTGTAATTTATTAATTCTGCCTAAGTAAAAGGTTTCCAGTAATGCTGTCAGCATTTGCAGTTCTCACTTCAATGAAGCATATTGCGAAGGATGCTTTGTCAGACCTATATATCACTGTCACTCCAGGAGTCAGTGCACTGACAGTCTCAGCAGAGGTGGATGTTACAGGATACTGCGAAAGTGATTATGTAAGATGGAAAAGCAGGTTTTTGGAGCCTCACTCCAGCAATGCAGAAATCAGAGGCTTTTAATGGAATTAGCGGAGAAGGGAACATCTCCTGTACACATCACCGTTATCCCTTGGGATCCTAAAATTACTTGTGAGGAATAATCTCTCCAACTCACTCATAATTTTAGCACTCCTAAGAAGTATGTATCTTCAGTTCGCCCATAACTTAAACTTCGTTCCTTCAACAGAAACACCACCTGACAGGTCTTAACTAAAAGTGAATGACAGCAATAGCAGCTTACTCAGAAGTGTAAAGGAAATGCATATTTATGAGCACCCAGAGTAATGGTTTATGGACCTCAGAACTAAAGGTGTAATGGTGTCTTGAAGGCATATTAGGAGACACAATTTTACCTTCAAAAGCCAAACTTTGCTACAGCCAGTGATGAGATCCTTGTTTGTGTTAAGGATAGAAGAGCCTGATAAAAATTCATCTGTATTTTTCCAGACGTACTACTCCATCTTTTTCTTTTCCCTTTCTGAAGGCTCACAGAAAAGGAACTACATGTGTACACTTGTAGTGTATTAAAACATGTAGAATAATGTCATCTTATACCTGACTTAGAACCGGACTTGCTGCCTTACAGATGATTGTCTAGTATCATCCACCAATACTGCAATCTTCAATACATGTTGAAGAATAGCTGGGGTTTACTTCACACCACCTCTTTTGGCATATATATTTGTCAAGTAACTTAAATGCTGTATTTTTCCACTCACTTTGCCATCAGTCATGGTGATGAGTTTATCTGAGACCTTTTGATTTTATTTCATCATTTGCTTCATCATTTGCACCAGCAGCAGTGCTCTGTTGATGTTTTGATGAATAAAGTCAGTTGGTTTCAGTTATAGTCTTATTTTGAACATGATTATATTATAAACAATTTCAGTAGTGAAAGACATGTATTAATTAGGGCAATTTATTCAAAGAAACAAGGATTTCTCCCAGCATAATTTTTTCCAAAACTTTATTCCACAGGATGATCTTTTAAGTACACTGCCTCTTGTAAGGAATATACAAAAGCCAGAGAGACTGCTGGGGAAAATAGTCTACCATCTGGAAAACTACTTGATTAGAACAGATAAAGCATGGAGCTGTTTCCTATTCCTGAATCTTCCATAAAATTACTGTATGACCTTGGGAAATCTCTTTTCCTTGCAAGACTTTGGTACTCATGAAGAACTCTGAGATCCTGGTCTAATGGTGTAATAGAAGTGAAAAACACTCATGAGTGTTATCTATTAGAGATGATTCTCTGATGGCCCGTATTAATTTCTTTTTAAAGATTTTAAAATTACATTTACAAATATAATGAGAAACAATTAAAAAAAGTACCTGAAAAAGTAACCGAGTCTGCTACTGACCCTTAAAGTCAATTTCTTATTCATTAAAAATGTGTGTTAAATATTTATAAACCCATGCACAAAGCAATTTCAGCTTCTGGAATTAAAAGCCTACAAAATTAAACAGAATTAAACAGAAAACTAACACTCAGTTATGCCTGTTTCCTCACAAACTGTTTATATGGACACTGCTCAGATCACAAAGGTCCTAGGTAACTCCACATCCCCCTTTTCTCTTCCCTTGCTGAAGAAGCTGTCCCTTTGTGTAGAGTCACCTAGCCTTGTTTAGCGTGTGATACAGGACACACAACTGCAGCCATGGACCATTAGGTGACCAGTGACTTGGTCCGAGTTCAAGTGCATCTCCTGCGGGAGAGCCCCGATGTGCAGCATCAGCAGAGAGAATTTCCCCCCTTCCACTCCCGTGGGGGTGGGCTCCCAGCGGACAGGACAGACGAGAGAGGTTATTTGTAAACTACCTGTACAGTTCCCTATTAACGTTTCTCGCTCTGATGGATTCCTTTCCTTAAATATACCAGAAAGGACACATTTATTATACCCGGCATGCAGAGTGAAACGCAGTCAATGCATTTTCTTTTCAGAGTCGTTCTTCAGTTCCCCACAACGTGGAGGTTTGTCTCACATTCGGGAGTGCATTGTTTTTCTGAATGTCTCATTTTGTAGATAGATAGATACAGAAACCCAGAACAAAACAGAG
The DNA here is from genome assembly GCA_028565335.1 of Limnodromus scolopaceus. Lineage (NCBI taxonomy): Eukaryota > Metazoa > Chordata > Aves > Charadriiformes > Scolopacidae > Limnodromus > Limnodromus scolopaceus. The sequence goes on from JAOXNO010000013.1 coordinate 134,410,649, forward strand.
CCACACACCCTCCCTACGGCCTGTTTTTCAACAGTTCATTTCCTCGGAAGAAAAGAGACACAACTTCACTTTCAGTAACAATGCAGTCCTTATGACAGACGTACTTTTCCTAGATTCAAGAAAAAGCCAGTGGATCTGATCATGTCAAGTTCTAAGAATTTAGCAAAGGGATTTTGCATATGCAGAATAGAGGACACTAAATTATTAAAGCAAAATTACTGCAACTAACGTGCATGAAATGAAGATTTACATCGAGTTACTTAGTTCTTTTGGTGCAAAATCCAAAGGTGTGGCAGAAACGCAATGCTAATTTAATGCTCATGTTCTAAACAGCAATTTTTTTTTTCTTAAGATAAAAGGGCTACAGAATGTGGCAAAAGGACTCACTGACAGTTCACTCCATGGTGGGCTAGTGTTTTATTTTTTATTTTTTTTTCTCCGCAGAAATATCATAGGAAAAATCTTTAGGCATCCCCCTGTATTTTTAATACAGATAGGGATATAACAAGTTCAAAGGCAGGCACTGAAAAGTCAAGGAATAAAGTTGTCTGCTCCTAACATAAATGCCAGAATACAGAATTTAATGAATTTTTATCATTTTATGATAATGTATGCTCTTCAGAAGCCCCTTCCTCTTTCAGTGGCTAAGTAAATATGGATGATAAGACTCATTGATCAAGTTGTATGAAGTGTAGTAAATGAGGCAAGGGATCAATGGAAGATGACAAATGCATTTACGGTTAGGGTAATAGACGAGGACCAGAATATCTTTTCCCCTCTCAGCCACATATTTTGGGTATGACCTTGGACAAGGCATTCACGTTTTGATTCATTAAATGTGCAAGCAGCCCTAGATAACAGTCCTCCATTTTATGGGCTAGGAAAAGGGCAGAGATTTGATGAGGTAACACATGGCAATAGTCTTACCTCACTCTTCTCTGAGGCCAGCATCCCACGCCACAATCAAATGGCTGCCTCAGCTGATACGTCCCTGTGAAACGTTAGTGACCAACAGTACACATAAATACATAGAATCATAGAATCATAGAATGATATGGGGTTGGAAGGGACCTCTGGAGATCATCTAGTCCAACCCCCCCACCGGAGCGGGTCTACCTAGAGCAGGCTGCACAGGAACTTGTCCAGGAGGGTTTTGAATGTCTCCAGAGAAGGAGACTCCACCACCTCTCTGGGCAGCCTGTTCCAGTGCTCTACCACCCTCACA
>JAOXNO010000013.1:134415990-134427544 GCA_028565335.1 Limnodromus scolopaceus
CACTGAAAGGGTTATCAGACATTGGAATGGGCTGCCCAGGGTGGTGGTTGAGGCACCATCCCTGGAGGCGTTCAAAAAGACAGGCTGACGTGGTGCTGGGAGACATGGTTTAGTGATGGTGTTGCATTTTGTTTGTTGTGTGGGTGTTTATATCTCAATATATAATATATATACTATATGTCCACAGGAACCGGAATTCACCGGTCTTCACGCTCCAACTCTTACAAAGTCCCTGGCACAGTTTGTGCCCAGAGTTGCCCTTTCCCAAGCAATTCCTACACGTGGCTCAGGAGTTAACATGGGCCCAGAGTAATTTTCAACAAGCAGTTTGCAAGCAGCCACCCTGGTTTAGGGATAAAAGAGTTCAGCAGTGTGGTCAGGGTCACTCGATGCCAGCTGGCTGCTGTAGTGGCCAGAAAGCAGAACCAGGCTTGTTTAACCTACAAGTACAGACCGGAATCACCAGCCCAGATTCAGACCTGTCACCTCTTAGAACAGAAGCCTACAGAGATGATTCACAGAATCACATGGGGTTGGAAGGGACCTCTGGAGATCATCTGGTCCAACCCCCCTGGCCAAAGCAGGTCCACCCAGAGCAGGTTGCACAGGAACATATCCAGGCGGGTTTTGAATGTCTCCAGAGAAGGAGACTCCACCACCTCTTCTTACATACTCAATGCCTGAAAAACTCCTAGGAGGGCCCACTGGCATTCTACTTTAAGTTAAAACTTCTTCCGGCTCTTCGGTGACAGTGACTGAAGGTCTCCCAGGCCAAGACTACACAAATAGTTGCACGCTCACTCTGCCTGTGATGTGAAGCCAACCTCAAACCAGGAGATGCACCGCCATAATACTCGCTGTCGTGGCCAAGTCAATTAGCGATGCTAAGAGGCAGGTCAGCACGGGCACCAACGCTCAAGAGGTCCAAAGCTGAGGGAGTTAATGCACCCTCTGAGTTCAGACTGACTCGCAACAGCTTCAGCGAATCTGGGCCACGCTCTCACCAGCATGCTGTAACCTTGAGCTGAAGGGACCATGCCTAATGCTGAGACACTGTTTCACTCCATATGCTAGTTCATTATCCAGCTCCTCTCTGTTTTGACTGCCAACAAATAATGATGTTTTTCAACACTCCTCCACTAGGAACTGAATGCACAAACATCGCATCATAAATGCCACCCAACATCTGCCAGGCAGTTACCATCTTCCCATGACTATCACCTAGGCTGAACCTGAGCAAGTGATTTAGTGATGAGCTGTGTCACATCCTCTTACCAATCACACCCGAGATCACCCAAACCCCAACTCCTATGAACAAGAAAGCCCACAGCTATTTGGTTAAAATACCACAGAAAAATTAGTTCTAAAAAAAACCCAAAACCATGCATTCTAAAATTACTGTTACTTCGTTAACAAAAATCAAATATCACGATTGAGGATATCAGTATTGCTACAAATCTCACAGCGCCAATGCAGACATGGTGATAATGCTAAGATATTCACAGAAAATAAAATAAGGAAAAGGCAGGCTTTTTCCACATTTCCTACTTAACAGGCAGTCAAAACTCTTGAAAATATTATTATTTAATATATGAGTTATTTTAGAACAGTATCAATAGCTTAGCAGAACAAAACCCTCTCAGTCAGTCCCATGGTAAAAAGGGTATCTATGTAGCTGGGATGACAACAAGGACCAGATTTCAAGTGAAGTATTTCACTGTATTAAACAACAGATTAGTGACTTGCCTTATATTATCTGTAAATTTATTAACTGCAACTAGAGTACTCAATCCAGGCAGAGTATTTGATTTTCCACATCTCGCTTCTTATTGTAGAGCTCTTTGTTCACTTCATGGTGCTTTGCTGTACTGATCCAACTGCTACACACATGAAAAATCAAAATAACTTTGTATGTGTGAATACTTTCAATAGTGCTTATTTTTAATCGGCCTTTACCATCAAGTAAAAGCAAAAGCTAGTCGCATGATGTTTGCGATTTCTGTAACTGTAATTCAAATTAAGCAACTGCCTTTTTATATTTTCATTTGAGCAGTTTGAGCTTACTAAGATCATTCTCTTGCTGCCCTGTTACTTCATTTCCCATCCAACCCTTAAAGCCTGCAAGTCATATGTAGAGCCTAGCAGACAATCCCATAAATAGTTCAAGACCTTGAAAACCACAATGTAGCCAGTTCCTAACTTTCTTCCAAAATAAGGCATAATAGAAGCAAAAGCTTCCACTGAAAAATATTTTTAATACAAACCAGTCCCAGAAATCCCTGACAACGTGCAATTAATGGACCGCATGATAGCAATCACCAATGTGAACAAATTCATTACAAAAGCCAGATGACTGTTCTATGGTCATGCTTACCCTGAACACAGACATCTAACACATTTTTTCAGGCCATAAATAGGCGCAATACCTGCTGAACTACATAATGCACATGGTCACATCCTGAAGCATGAAATACAAAAGTCTCTTCAGCTAAACCTCTTGAATTGAGTCAAAGGGACTCTATGTCTTTCTTCTTAGAGCCATGACCCCTGCAATGCTCACGGGACTCCTTGATGCCTTCATTTCTGCTAGTCCAGAGAGCAGAGGAGCAGCAGAGGACAGCGGCTGGACAAAACTTAACTGCTCAAAAAAAAAAAAAAAAAAATTTAAAAAAAGCACTACATCTCATAGCATTGTAACTGAAGAAATGCAGTTACACCTATGTGTTATGTCCACCTCAAAGACCTGCCAAGCGCACCTTGATAGATGCACATGCATTGGGTTTTTTCATTCTTATACCTTCTGCACTGCTGCCTGATGATGAAAGAAGAGGAAACCAGATTCGCAGCTCAATGCCCAGCTCTCCCTGCATTTATATTGACGTAGTATTACCTACAAAGACAAGCACATGCACCACATGCACAAAAAGCATAATCAACACTGTATACGTAGAAAAACTATGTCTGAGATTTTTTAGAATTGGGTGTCTAAAGTTAGATTTACAGATTCTCATCGAGATATGAGTACTTTGAAGTCCACCCTTCACACATACAAGCTAAGATTTTCAAAGCCTGGTGAAAGTATTTCTAAAAACGTTAAACTGCTCTGCCTCTGAATGCAATATATACATGCTTATGGGTCTGTAGTGAAATTTTTATGTATTTTGGAGTGGATGCAAAGAGGTTTGTTTTAGGGTGATTTTTTTGGCTGTAGAAATGAATCCACTGAAGAATGGATCACAAGCTGAGAGTAAGTACAAGCACAAATACGTATCATTGCACGAGCCCTGTAGACACCAGATACCTTACAGGAATTGCAACCGCTTGAAATAACACCACATGAAATGCAGTTCAGCGATCGGAAACAGCGTGTTAAATTTCACTCTCATTTACACCTACAAAAAAAATCCGTAGTGACTCCACCGAGTGAAATGGTGATATTGTTGGTGAGATTAAAATAAGAGCAGGCTATGAGCCTCCATCTGTATCAAAGTACTACGCAAGTGTAGCATAAACGTATAGTAAAAGTAGTAGAATCGAACAAGTTCAAAGAAGCTCTGGGGTTTTGCTGTGGAGAGAGGATGGGAGCCAAGGGTTAGATACACCATCCTCCTCCTCAACCTCCCTGCACGGTGTGTGTACAAGCTCCCACAGCCCCTGGCTCTGCAGCCACCCCTCCCCTCCCCGCTCAGGATGGAGCCGCGTCTGCCCGGCGAACGAAGACGGAATAATATCCACGCAAACACAAGTACATATCCAGATCTACCATCACCTTTTATGCTCTAAGCCAAGGCAATAAAACACAGCTTTACTGCTTTGGACTTTAAAAAATAAGTGATCGCATACTGTATGTGCTTAAAATCCATCATCAGCCTTCAGAGAACATATTTAAAAACATCCCAATCGTCGCAAAATGTGGATTAAATTAGTAAAGCCAGACTAGGCTTCACTTCACAGCAGTGTTTTCCTCAGCTGCTCCTGCTTCAGTTTCCAAGAAGTGATGCCACTGGCACAAAACTGAAATTAAAACAGCAATCACTGACCAAAAGATCTAGTTCAATTTTTGCAACAAAGCAATACATTCTTCATAAAACCTCCTCCCAAAGAAAAGGAAAGGGACTACACGTGGTATCCGTGGCATATCACTGGGAAGTACAAAACTCAGCATAGGAAAAGATTCCAAAACTTGCCAACAGTCACACATAATAGCCAAAGGAGGGTTTTTTCCTACTTCTCTTTATTATGTGCTTAATAGTACATTTTTATTAGAAAAAATTCAAGAGAGTCAATGTAATGTTCCATATGCCAAAAAAAAAAAAAAAAGAAAAAAAAAGGGCACACTGTGTTGGAACTGCCTATTTCTTGGGTTGTTTTTACACTCTAAATAAATGGTAGGAGACGTCTCTTCCCTTTTTGTCTCAGAATAGCAAATATGTGTTTCTGTACTTTTCCCCTCCCTCCCTTTCCCCCAGTAAACAGGTGACTGACATCAAATATGGGGGGGAAAAAAAAGGCGACTAATTAAAAAATAGGCTGGAGAATTTTCAATCCATTGACATCAGTCCTGCTACACCTTTACACAGAGAGCAATCTCGATGATGCAAATGCTGCCTTATGGTCCTGTGCCTTTTCTTAAGAGACAAAAGATACAGGAATTCCTATTTTGTGCAAATGGTGTGATTGTGAAGTTTTCAGCACAAATTCAGTCCAAACTTTTTTTTTGCTGTTGCTGCTGTTGCTTCTGTTGTTTCAGAAATGAAATCTAAAATTTTGATGCTGATAACAAACATTTCCCGATCCAAAACAAAACAAGACAATCACATTTCATTTCAAAGTATGTAATATATTACTGAAGAAAGTACCGAAATATAACACTTTTCCTTTTTTTGAGCTGAAAGGAAGACTGTTAGTGGCTTGTTTGATTTGTGTATGTAAAGGCACTACTCAGGGTAAGGAAGGTGGAGGGACATTAACTCGGTAAAAAAAACAACAGAGAAAGTGAACAATAACGGAAAACAGAGAAAAAGGTGAGGTGGCAGAGTAAAGACACTTCTTTTAGCAGCAGGGCAAGTGGAGATGGCAATCTACTCCATGAAGGGCTGCCCTCTGGAGACAGGGAGACAACAGGTCCGTTCTCACGACTGGAAGTGGGAACTCCATAGATGTTCTTGCTTCCAGTAGCTCCCATCCATCCATCCATCCATCCATCCATCCATCCATCCATCCATCCATCCATCCATCCTTCCATCTATCCATCCATCCATCCATCCATCTCACCGACGTCTATTTTTTCATAATGTCAGTGCAACCATATTACCACAAATGACTCCAGGTTTGGGAGACTGGGACTGCTTTTCCTTCACAATCACCCCACTGACAGCTGAGCCACTCTGTCCAGGAGGTTGGGAAGCGAGAGCCCAGCTCTGCCCACCACGCTCACCCTGAGAGACAAGCTCTTCTCCACCTTATCCGGGCTACAGTGGGATCGTAACCCTTGGCACTAGGATGAGGTGACTTTCTTCTGGACGAATCACCAGTTCCCCACACTGAGGAGTTTTTAAAAAAAAGGGGTGACTTTACCCACAGAGTTTTATCTGTTAGTTCAGGTGGGCAGTTCCCCCTGCCCTCCTGTGCTGCTACAGCTGGGGTCTCAGGATGCTCAAAGAGCCCTCTCCACCACCCCATCACTCTGTGTGTACTACGCCAACGAGCTCCACCACTGAGCCATCATGCTCAGCATGGCAGCTTCTGCTTTCCAAAACAAAAACAAATTTTATTTTCATTCACAACTTTTACTCCTTCCCGGGGGGACGTGAGGAGCCTTGTTTACTCCAGAGATCCCCTGGGCTATGCCTGCATAAGCTTCAGCCCTTAAAGGATCAAGCCGGCAAGTCAGAAGACACAGAGCAGACAATGAGCAGACCCTCGAGTCTACAAATTGGAGGTTGAGCGATTGGCAAACAACCTCTCCTCATGAAAAATTATGCTACAGCAACACAATAGTAATGGGAGCCAAAAGTATGTCTATTCCTGATTTGTAGACCAGGTTTTAGTTATGCTATAATCCTCTCAGTATGCCTGCTTAGGATCCCGCAATCACACGAGTCATGAACACTACCCACAAATCCTGCGGCTTCCATGCCGAGCAAGCGACACACCAGATGAAGAAGGATGGAAAATATACATGTGGAATTGTTCTGGGAACTTAAAGCACACATAACAGTAAACAAAGCAAATATGGTGCAAAACCTGTTGCTATTTTCACAGCATTTGCGGAGCAAAGCCGCATGGATGCGGAAAGATGCGTGCTGCCTCGCACCTTCCCTCTGATTCCAGCAAATTAAGCACAGCAGCACAAACAGCAGCGGCGAGAAGGAAACACCAGGCAGAAGAGCTGCCCCTTTTGCTGCCGAACGACAGGTACGTGTTGGGGTACGTGAGAGAGCGCTGAATAAACAGCCTTAAAATTACTTTTTCTCGTGCCTCTTTCGGAGCCTCGGCTGCTCACGGGGAGAGAGTCCCTCGGCTCCATCCTCCCTCCTTCCAGGCACAGTTTGAAAAGGTTGCTGCTGTTGTTCCCCCTCCCACTTGGGGACAATCTTCAGGGAGCCAGTGGTCTGATAACTAAAAAGCTGCCTCCCGCTCCTGCGGAAAAGGCAGCGCCGCTGTCGGGATACCGGAGCACTTGCCGAACGAGAGGCACTACAGAGAAATTTTGGCGTGGTGGCAGGAGTGGTGGCTGAAAGCCAGCTGACGGAGAAGAGCAATATCAATCTTGGTGCCGGGGGGAATCCTCTGAAAATGCTACGGGAGCGGACAGCAAGCGCTAAGGGCAGTGGCCACCACCACCCTGGCGACCCGGCACCCAGCGGAGGGGAGGGAAAAAGGCAAACGGCCGAACCGAAGTGATCAGCACGAGCTTGAACCGTGGCACAGGGCAAACATGTGGCGTGCCGTCTGGAAACTCAGAGCAAAACAGAAAGCTTGGAACAAGATGAAATTAAAAATCTGCTTTTATTTCAAATTACTCCACTAAACATCGAACTGAAAATTGTGCTGAAGTTGACATGACTTTGTGACATGTTGTTCCCTTGAAGGCTGCCATTTTACATCCAAAAAAAAGGTATTAAAAACGCTTCAATCTGCTTACCTTCTATCTAGCAAGGCTAGAAAACATTAAATTATGAGCTAAACATAACGCCATACCATTAGTCAGCAAGAGATAGCTGTTCAGCCAGCACCCATCATAATATTTTCAAGAATCCATAGATACCGACCGTCTGGAAAGGAAGGACGGCAATCATTAAAAACATGGATTTAAAACTTCATAAGGGTTTGATAAATTAAATTTTTAAAGACAGGCCCCGTACAGCCTCCCTTTGCTCATTGTTTCTAGATAAAACATATCTGGAAGAGGGTGAATAAACATCCATCTCCAAAATAGATGAGCCTTCTGTCCCTGTTCTCATACAGACAAGAATGACCCTCCCATAAGCTACACAGTCCTGGAGCGTGTCAGCATTCTGCATTCCAGGGGGTCTGAACAGCCTCACACTAAAGCATCCCCACAGAAGTACCTAAACTGCCAACTCTAGGACTTATTTGATGAATGGATTTTAAGACAAAATTGAAATTCTTCCCGTATAATTTTCAGTAAGTATCTGAATGAGATCATGAAGAATTAAACCAGGAGGAGTTAAAATTAAGAGTCTGGAGCGTCTCCGCTGTGAGGAAAGGCTGAGAGATCTGGGACTGTTTACCCAGGAGAAAAGACCTCACCAATGTGTTCAAATACCTGAAGGGAGGGTGCAAAAAGGATGGAGCTAGGCTCTTCCCAGTGGTGCCCAGTGACAGGACCAGCAGCAATGGACGCACACGGAAACACATGAGGAAAAAATGTTTTACTTTGAGAGTGGTCAAACACAGGAATGGGTTATCCAGAGAGGTTGGGGAGTTCCCCTCCTTGGAGATATTTAAAAGCTATCTGGACATCTTCCTGGTCAACCAGCTGTAGGTGGCCCTGCCTGAGCAGAGGAGTTGGACAAGACAATCTCCAGAGATCCCTGCCACCCTCAACCATCCTGTGATTCTGTAAAAAACAGATGAATTACCCTCACCTACGCAAAACTATGTAAGAAGAAAAAGAATCAAGAAGTAACGGCAAGATTACGAAAGATTTCCATTTTCATTACGGCAAGAAAAGTTCTTTAATAGACCATATTTGTCAATAATACACCTATTTGTCCTATAATACACCTAAAGGCACAATGAGACTAGGACAGCTCCACTACGCTCAGCTACCAGGCCTAAAGCTAGCCCAAAATGCTTATAGGTAAAACTCAAACATGCCCACAACATTAGAGGATAAAACCGTACCCATAAATTTTCAACTCCCCCCTCTCACATTCATTAAGTTCACCGGTGAGACCAGAGAACTAGGTTCCATTGGCAAACTCCATGGCTGTATCAGTGAATGACCAGAGTGGGACCTGAAATAACCATCGTCAGAGCAAAAAGCAGTGGATAGACTATTTTAGTTCTTGCTCTCTGTCCTCTAAGGAACACTGCAATCACAGAAACACCTCCTAGGTTATGTCGTTTATTTGCCTGCCGGTGTGAGATTCTTCCCTACGATAATTTTTAACACTTGCTTTTGCCAAGTTAAGAGCAATGCACCGCATCGGGGGAAAATGAGCTTGTAGTATATAAACTCAAAACACAGACACGGTATTTTGCAGTACCCAATGGATCACGGTGCTGCATCGTATAACAGAGAAGGTGCCAAATTGTTCAGACAACACGATAGCCCAAAACCAGAGAGTCAGCAACATAACAGGATCCCCCTGAGTGCTGGGCTCTAATACACATCCTCTCGTCCCCTTGCACAGCACGGTGTCCTCTCCCCTGCTCAAGGCACAGCTGACCAGCCCTGGCATCTCAACAGGTATGAGATGTGCAACCATGGTGCTGTGTGGTGGTAATGTGCAAGAACTAGCCCAAGTTGTGGCAGAGAAGGAGGTAATTCTGTGAGTCTCAGACGCAGCTTTACACCCCTCTGGTTCTCCAGTAGCCCAGCCTGCTCTCTGGGGATCACACTGGAGATCAGCAGTCCCTTTCACCCTGCAGAGGACTTCAAAAAATGACTCCAACCACGGTCACCTTGAAGGTGTTCAGAAAGGGAAGAAAAGCAACCCTAAAGGAGGCAGCTGAAAAAGAAGTAACCACGATGAAAAACATGTGGAGAAGATGCCAGGAAGCTGATGCAATCGTCCTCTCTCCAACCATCCACTGACACGGGACGTGTTGTCCAGAAGATGAGCTGCAGGGCTCCCACTTCTCACCAAATCCATTTTGGTGAAATATCTGTGGTGTCATCTTCTGCTGGGCATTAGTTTCCTTGCAAGGTTTTCTACATGAAACCCAAATTGCACAAAAGCGGAGAGCCCACCTATTTAAACATTTTTGGAGCATACCTGCTTCCCATCCGCAAAAGTACTCGGAGGTTTTCAGCCACATTTCTAATTATCTCAGAGAAAGAACTGAGGCAGCCAGACACACGAACTGCCCAAGATTTGGAAATATAGAGCATTTGAGCAACCTGGTCTAGTGGGAGGTGTCCCTGCCCATGGTGGGGGGGCTGGAATTAGATGATCTTTATGGTTCCTCCTAACCTAAACCATTCTGTGATTTTATGACTCCACAGGTATCTAAAACAAATAAAATATAAAACAGTTCCTTACTTTCAACTTAAAATGCAGAAAAGATCATTAAAACGCTTATATTAAGTTAGTAAGCTAGCACTAAAAAAATTTAAGACATGATAAAAATAAGACTGTTCACATACCCTAGTTCTTTCACTGTGAGAATGTACATTATAAACAGCCTTTTTCCCAGACACTTGCTATTTTTCTGCATATTTAAACACAGATGTGGGTGCTTAGCAACTGTAAAACAAAGTCATTTACTTAAATAACTACATAGATTAAATACTAACATAAAGTACTTCATTTTATATATGTACTTTTAAAATATTGTGTCTGTTTTATAATATTATTTAACACCTAGAGAGACAGAATCCTTATATATGGATTCCAAAAATAAGTCGCTTACTTTTGCATTTAGGCAAAGAAAGAGGGATTTGTTTCTGCAATGTACGTACCAGTGTGAGCGAATGTGTGTGCGTTCATGCATGTGCAAGTGTCTACTTTGTACACCTACATTTACAATGGGTAAGAACAGAAAAAAACTAGGAAAATAAATGATTAAAATGTCAAAAGTATTCCACTACTGTCAGAATAAATGTCATTACAGAAAGATCTGTATGATTCCGCTTATCAAAAATTGTTATGAAGCTGGAACAGTACTTTGTCAGAAATGCCCATATTTTACACTGGAGATAAACAGGAAAATCATGAAAGTTCCAACAGTTCAGAAACATCATGTGGCTGCTGCACTGCAGTAGTTCACTAGCATTTCCAAACACAGAATATGGTCTTTTTTCAAGTTACACGAAACACTGGCTGCATAAAAGGCTTTGCTGAATGAATTAGTCAACAGCATACAAAAACTGTTTTCCTGGAGCATGCATTATTTTGTACCACTCACAAGCTACATGAACTTTTTGAAGAGGAATAATACATTTTGTTAAACAAGCTGGACTGGCTGCAAAAAACCGGAGACTCTTTTTTTAAGCACACAGACTTTTCTTCAGGTCTCTTACCTATTTGTTTCCTGTATTGGTCAACGGGAGTCCTTGCTGTAGAGGCGTCTTTTCTACCCATCGTTTTCAATCCAAAAATCACTGTCAGTATCAGAAAAAAAATAAAATGCGTTATTCCTAAATAAGTTCCTATGGAAATCAACGACTTCTACTGTAACAAGCAACATTTACATGATTATACACAAAGACATAAGCCGTCCCGGAGTACAATGAGAAACAAGAGTTAATCATCACTATTTTGAAGACTATTGGATAAATTCTAAACACACCTTTTCCCCCATCGCATGGGTTATTAACATTACAGAACGCCTGTTAGTCTGAACAAAAAAAAAAAAAAAGAAAAAGAAAAAGGATTCGTACTGATTGTGCTGTAATTCAGCATTTGGTACCACAGAATTACATTCCTATATAATTTTTTTCTTTAGTAAACGAGAGAGTGAATTGTGAGCTGCTTGTATTGTTGGCAAACACATTTAGATTACGCCTGGGAGTCTGAGGCAGGGCTAGGCACGTGAGCATCCGCTCTCCTGCCTTCCTGCCACGGGCTCTAGAGATCTGTGAACGAAAAGAAAGCGGAGAATAAAGGTGAGAGCTGGGACCGTGCCCATTTTACACCTCTGAGACAAAGCACCAAGAGTTTAAATTGCCTTCGGCGCACCAAGGTGATCCTGGCTCATGAGTGGGCTCCTGGCGTCGCCCAGCCAGAGAGGCTCTTTTTGGTACTCGGAATCACGGAATTGTCAGAGTTGGAAGGGACCTTTAGAGATCATCTAGTCCAACTCCCCTGCCAAAGCAGGGTTGCCCAGAGCACATCACTCAGGACAGCATCCAGGCAGG
>JAOXNO010000013.1:134427960-134439287 GCA_028565335.1 Limnodromus scolopaceus
GTAGAGAGGTTGGTGCTGGTCTCTTCTCACAAGCAATTAGCGATAGAACAAGAGGGAATGGCTTCAAGCTGCAACAGGGTAGATTTAGACTGGACATTAGGAAGAAATTCTTCACAGAACGAGTGGTCAGAGACTGGAATGGGCTGCCCAGGGAGGTGGTTGAGTCACCATCCTTGGATGAGTTTAAGAGCCGTTTAGACGTGGTGTTGGGGGACATGGTGTAGGGGAGAACTTTGCAGAGTAGGGCAGATGGTTGCACTCGATGATCCCAAGGGTCTTTTCCAACCTAGATGATTCTATGATTCTATGAATGATGTCATCAGTGATTCGTGTTTAAAAGCCAGAGTGTTTCTTTTTATTTGGTATTTACTCCATAAGACCTATTGGCATTTAATGCCAGGTGACAAAATGGGAATAACACAGATGGAACCAGGCTCCTTAATTTAAAGTGTGGGACACAGGGCATAAAATGAACTTTGATCCTCAAAAATCAGCAAGTTTTTTAAAAGGTATTCAGGAGTAGTAATAAGGTATAAAAGAATACCGTTATTTTTTAATCTGAACAGAAATCTCAATTACAGTGTTCTAATGTTTCCATACGTTATATTGGCTTAATTCAGAGTACACTCCCATTTTATGGAAAACACTATAAGCAGTGAACTGTAATAAAAAAACTGGGTTTTTTTCCCCCTCTATTATGCTTTCCAGCTATTTTCTCAACCGAGTTAGAATTCTCACATAACGTTCACATCATAATAGCGAGAGTGGAAAATAAAACTAACATTTGAACTTTCAGCTAGTTGGGGAGATAACAGACCCGTTTTACACTGCAAAACTAGTTCTTGGCTTTTTTATGCCACTGTTAGAGGCTGTTTTGACTTGCCTTTTGCAATTTCAATAGCCTACTAATGTTTTGTAACAAAACGTCAGCTGTGAAAGATGTTTGCAGCTTTAGCGGTGCCAATGAAACACAAGAAGAAAACGCAGGCAAAAATTATTTCCTGAATTAACAGGAGCCACCGAGAGGCTCACGTTTGCCCGTGTGGCTCGGTGTCACCGACTCCCACATCTAGAACCTCGACTCCTCTTTGTTCTTCAAAGGGAAGCAGTAATCATCATTCATTTCCACCGCTTTGATGGTTAGATAGCGAACGCCCGAGAAACCCATGGAGACATTAGCACATACAGCCGCAATGTCTAATAAGACAGCTATTTGCATAAAAGATCAGCCACAATTTAGAATGTGTTGTGATAGATGTGGAAAGGGAATAACAGATCTATATTAGCATGTACGAAACCGAGATTGTTTTCACAATTTAATTCCTCGGGGACTGTGGCTCATCACCTTCTCTTGTAAAGAATCCTGCATTCCCCGAGGAAGCAACTTGCCACGAGCCAGAGTTAAGCTAAAATATGGATTAATAAGAGATAATATTTATTATTTATGAACCTTGCTGTACGAGCGGTTTCCAACATAACTTTCTGATCAGATTTCCATAACGGAAAAGCCTGGAACCTTTACGAGTCACTAAACGATTTGAAAAGCGCCTTTTCCCCATTCAAAATAACAGTTGTCGTCCTGCAGTAAATAATTGGTCGTCTTAACTTTACTGTAAATTAAATTTGCAACCAAGTCTTTCCCAGCTGTCTCTGGCCACAAGCAGAGGATGTGGCCTTTCCTCCATCCCCTTGCAGAAGGGACGGGACAGGCAGCGCGCCGGGTCACCTGCACCCCCAGCAGCCTTCAGGTCCCTGGCATTTTACTGACTATATAACCATCTAAAAAACACAGAAAGGAGCTTGTCACTGCTCTTTTTACAGGCTGCTAAAAATACTTCAACAGTAATTTCCGATCACTCGAAGGCAACGCAAGCCCTTCTCAGCTTCCAGGCTTTTACAAAAGATGGTTTTAAGAAAATGATGCAAAGCCCAACGGAATGATTTTTTTTTTATTGCTATTTTAGAGATACTACAAGGTCAAAAGATCTCTTTGGTTTTGCAGTACCCTTCACTGTTCCTTCACCCTCTATCTCTTCGCATCTAATAATTCACCTTTGAAGGCTTACACCCTCGGACGAAGGCATAATTTTTCTTTTCCTCCTCCTTTATTCATAAGCAGTGACTGATAATAATTAATACACAATAAATTGCCTATTATCACCTATCAATGTCAATAGTATTTTGTGAGATAAAACCCAGTTCTGAATGTCCATTCAAGGTCTGACCACAGGAGTGGTTAAATCCCAACTCACTATTCTTGATGCATACACAGCCAAAAAAAACAATATTAAAGCAATTACTTTAATGAACTGGAAACATACTATGAATGACTTTAGAAATACTAATAAAACATAAATACAGGGACTATATAGCAAAAGATTGCACTATGTGCATTTATGGTGCAATACAAATGATTAATAACAGTGGCAAGGCTTAAAGTGTGAACCAGTAAACGCTCAAAGATCTGCATGTGCATGTGTACAAACTTTCTTAGAGGCAATATTTGATAGTATGTCTGCATTCTTCAGCAATAAGCTGCCTAAATATTAATAGAGAGCATGTTGAAGAGATAAAAATAATCAATGAAACGACTGGTTTTGTGGCTGACACATAGCTAGTCAGTTGAGAGAAGAGCAAGTAAAAATTCAGGGTAGAAAAAAACCACTAGAGAATGTAGAAGTGCCGGGCCAGGCCTTCAGCTCAAATTGAAAATGCAGGGGAATGCACAGTAATACCTGCATATATGCAGAAGTAATTTATTCTTAATTGCAAATGGATATCTAACTTAACCCCTCCCCCCCTTTTTTTTTTCCTTGGTTGTTCAATGTGTTGCAGGTTGATAATTTGAACTCATAACACAAACCATTTTTTAATAGGATTCAAAGGTTGCTGCTGTCAGTGAAAGAATTGGTCTTTTACTAGTCAATTCCATAGCTCACAGTTTAATAAATAATGGATATTAAAACCCTTACAAGTTACAAGGGAGCAAAAATAGCCTTTTATCCTCCTCCGGTAAAATCCAAGGAGCACATCAGATCCTCTGCGAACATCAAGTTATTCCAAGGAAATGGCAGGGCTGCATTTAAAGTGGGAAGCTGTCTGCATGTAGGTATGTTGGAAATCATTGCCCTTAGTTATTTTAATTAGCTTTTTTTGGTGTATTCATGAAGTACAGTAACTAGGGTCTGTCTGTACGGCAGTGGAAGTAACCTGCAGACAAAATTGCAAGAATAATGCAGCTGAATACTTTAACCATACTTCAGCACAGAGAAAGAATTTAAAAATCTTTACTACTACTATTTAAAAAACCCATGCAAACAAACAAACAGAAAAAAAAATGAAGAAAAAAGTCCATTCATCTCCTGTAAGTCTTACAGTAGTCTTCACCATTCCTCTGGAAAGTCTGTCTCAAAGGATGAGATTATTTCAAATGAAAGAGCACCTGCCCTTGGTACTTCCTGCAGAATGTAGCTCTACTTTCTTTGGGGATTTATTTAATCTCATTTTAATAAAAGGATTTTAACATTTATTTACTTAATTTAACCTTGAAAGTAACAGAGGTGATTTGAATTCAGTTAAATTTGGGAAAATGAATCAAAAAAAAAATGGGAGTCATAACTCCAGTTGGAACAAACATTGCTAAAATCATCTTAACATTCGACAGAAGAACAAAAAACGCTGTACCATAACCCAAGATTAAAACCATCTAGGAATTACAACTTTTATTCTGCCATAGATCAGGCGGTTTCATAGCTCCATGCAAGCAGTAGGAACAAAACACACATTGTTAGTTCCAGTAAATCCCCTTTGCACTCTGGGGAAAGGAGCTGCTCTGTTGTTTGTTATTACACAACGCCTACCAAACCCATTAAATTAGCTCCAAAGTTATTTCACAGCAGCAGCGCGCAGGTAAGAGTCCATATGAATACTCAGCGTATTCTCCAGGCTGTTTCAAAACCCTGGGGCAATATATTAGGCAAAACAGATTTCATCAACAACCCAGATTAGTTCCACCTAATTTCGGGAAGGTAAGCGAGACACCCAAGTTATGCAGGAGGCCACCTCTGCTCCCTTTACGGTGAATGAAGGAAGAGATGGAACGGTAAGGAATCCAAATGGCCTCCGGCAATCTCGCTTTCTTGCTCGGCTCCTACACCTCCTCTAAGTACCTAAAATTTGGTGGGACTATTTAGGCTCAAATATCTGTGTTTGCTCCTCTAGCAAAAAGTCGACTTACTTTTGCTAGATGTAAAATGTTTCTGAATATCTGAAGAGTTGAGAAGATTGTCATTAAACTTATTCAAGACAGCCAGGAAAAAAGTTAAAATTTCATGCCTGCAAAACCTGACTAAGATTTTTTTTTAAAGACTTCATAATTATGTAAATTTGGGTTTTTTAAGCAAAAGGTGGCATTAAAAATGTCAAAGGTTCCTTCTATTCCCAGTAGAGTACAGTTTGCCACAGGTTTTACAGAAAGAAGAATCAAAATGTACTAGGCCAAAATTCACTTCTAAAAACATTAGTTATACAGAAGATATCTGTTTAGCAATTGGTGCTACTCTTGTTATAAAAACAGTATGACATTTTTCAGAAGAATATTCCTATTTGTAGCGATTCAATGCACCTTACATTTACTTTTCATTGTTAGGATTTGTTATTTGTCTTCAGAACCAAATTCCCTACTCACTTCAAAGCCGAGTAGAGCTATACCATCTGTGAAACATATATTCATTTTAATGTGAAGACAGATCTTCATCTGAACAAATTTAAAATTCCAAACGTTCAAAGATGAACTTTTTTTTTTTTTCATTTTTATGAATATATGACGGCATTGGTGTGTCAAGAAAATATGCCTAAAGAAGTTCATGAAGGAAAAAAACATACATGTGCTTCGATTCTGCTTTGCCAGGCAGTTCAAAACGTAGTATTTCCCAGAGGAAAGAGTAATCTCTGCAAAAGGGAAAATTACACGATAAATGACACCATATGCAGCATTTCGGAATAACCTCCTTCAAAATAACAGAATCTGTTTAAACTTTTTTTTTTTGGGAGGCGGAGGGGAGCGGAAAGAGGGACTATGATATAAATCAGAGGTAAAAAGGGTGGGCAGAGAACGGGCATCCAGACCACCCCAGTGCCCAG
The DNA here is from genome assembly GCA_028565335.1 of Limnodromus scolopaceus. Lineage (NCBI taxonomy): Eukaryota > Metazoa > Chordata > Aves > Charadriiformes > Scolopacidae > Limnodromus > Limnodromus scolopaceus. The sequence continues at coordinate 134,433,103 of JAOXNO010000013.1, forward strand.
AGGTACATCCACCAAGGATGGATCCAGCTTTCATGGGAGCAACCACAGATGCTGTACGGACACCTCGGTGGTCTGAGGGTAGGTACAGAGAACACCACCACCACCACCACCACCACACCTGCACAAGATGGAAACAAAGCCCGCGCTCTCCGCCTCACGAGTTAAAACTTCATCGAGTCAAGAGCAACGAGGAGAAACAATTACTTGCTCCGTCTCAGTAATTGAAGCGGCAGCAGCGAACATTTTGCGGTTCAGTCAAATCCAGGCAGTTTTATTCCCTCTTTGATCCCCGCCACACACCCCTTCAGCACTCATTTCCTTTGATGAAGTAGGGCATAATTTAAATAACAGGTATAAAGCTAGAGGTCACGGACCTTAAATTTCAATATCAGCTAAGTCTGCCTAAGCACTTCACTTCTAATATGTTATGAAGTTACAACTCTTGAATTTAATAGAGCACCACGTGCTCTGTTGCATCTTACTCCAAAACCTCGGAAACTTTGTTTTGCCTTGTTGGTGTTAGAGCAGGGGAAGAGCGACTTCTTTCCCTTCTTTAAACCAGAAAATAACCCCTTTACTCTCACCTCTCTTTGGTTTTGAGAAGTGACAGAAAATCCATTTCTTCCAGCTGTTTCTCCTTTCTTGGGACTGCCGCAAGTCATAGCTTGCTATGAGCTTGGGTGCTTTAATTATATACAATCGTCAATTCCTCATTGGTAGGTTTTAAGCTTCGGCTCATTTTTGATGGAAATGAAATTCTTACTTCTTCCTTAAGTGAGAAGAAATATTTAGGCAGTAATTATACTTCCCTTTAGCATATCCATCTTAAACTACAGTTCACAACCATCCAGAGGCCAGAAAGTTTGTTTCGCGATGTTTTCAAAATTGCAAAATGGGACAATGACCTTTGGTGAGAATAAATCTTGTAACTTTTGAAGTTATTCACACACACAAAAAAAATTGGAACAATAAGTAATTCCACATTGATCTTTTTTTTTTGGTGGTTTCTATTGTGCCTTTTTTTTTCTACTTGCGTTATCTTGGACCATTAAAAATATAAAATTTCTGAGTGAATTATTTAAAAATTTAAATAGTTTCTTTGAAGAAATGTATCAAAACGAGACAATTTGAAACTGCTGGAATTTTTCCTTTCACCCTGTTTTTAAAAAAGTGCTTTTAAAAGTATTTTAAAGCTGAGTTTCAGCTTATTTTTCCCCGTTAATTCTAACACTGATATCCTATCTATTTTGACTCCTTTTTCCTCGAAATTTGTCTATCATTCAATAAGAAAGCCAGCTCTCAGCAGACACTCCACTCCTGCCTGACAATCAACCTAATAACCGAACACCAGAAGAAAACAGCCACAAATAAGCCCCACAGGCACAAAGCCGGGAGGCAGACAAATGTGCCCTCCTGTTCTGTATTTCCCCGTACCACAATACGACGTCCCATCACACCTGACTTCAAGCCACGGTAATTGCTCAAACTGGTCACCACGTTTATAGCCTAATGATCGCCCTTGCCTCTTACCTCGAGCAAGCACGCAGAAGCTGGAAGCAGGCAACAAATGACAGCAGCAAATAACACTTCAGTACACATAGAGCTAATCGTAACACCCCAGCAAAACTGAATTATTAGTTCCATTACTAAACCTGGTGTTCAAAAGGACTTAAAAGGTAATCTTTCCATCCAGCATTCAGAATGAATGTGAGGGTTTTGCCTTTCCCGGGAACTACTGCAGCTCAGTAAGTATTAGACTGATCTATGAATGAAGAAAAATAGTTTTATGTCATTTTTGTTGTCTCACATGCTGTATTGCATTCCGGGAAGCAACTCAGCTTTAAAAAAAAATAATAATCTATTCTAGTCACAAGGTAAAAGAAACATTAAGTGTAAAGCATTTTAATTTGTTCATTTGGGCATTTAAATTTTCCTTTTTCAATAACTAAAGACAGAAAAACCTGCTAATCTTCCCCATAAAGGTCAGAAGACAAAGCTGACATGCATTTGCGCAGCCTTAACGCAATACCTCATTTTGTGCATTTTTTTCTTTAAAACTGTCCGAGGTGAAAACCAGTAGATAACTTTGTGCTAACATATCAAATGCAAAGTTCAGCCCTACAGCACTTAATAATGAGCTTAACGGTCAGGCTGAGTGAACAGACCCCCAGAAGTTAGCAGCAGCGTTTTCCAAACCAAGTCCTACTCTATTGGTTTTGAAGGATTAGGCAATAATTGAGTGAAGAGTTTAATACGGCTTAAATAACATCGGCTCAGTAGTTCCCAAAGTAGTTCAAAACAATAGGCCAAGCACGCTCACTGCAGATTGTATCTAAATTGTTCAAGACTTGGCTCTCCTGAAACCTACCTAGAGATCCCATTAAAGGCAATGATTTTTTTGAAGATAAAGACTAAAGTAATAGCGTATATGATACCATCTTTGGGGGAGCTTTATGTTCCATTCAGGCAAAAAGGGAACGTAAAACCATTGAAAATGGTTTTGGCTATCAAAAATCTGAATCTTGAATTAAAAATTGAATTAAAAGAGTGGATCAAAAAGAGGCTAAAACCTTTATATGGGCCAAATGAAAAAATAAACTTTGATAGCCATCAGAAAATGCGGTAAACTGTTTACTTGCCTCATTTTAAGGTAGAAGAGACAAGTGTGGAAGCTGGGAAGAAAAGGCAGCAAAAAGAAAAGTCAGCAACTAGCAGAAAAGTATCAGTTGAAAGATCAGAAAGTCACGTGAACATCTGAAGGTCTCAGACACAAATATTTCTGAAAATTTCTGCCTCAGTGCCCTTCACAGCTTCACCTGTAAGACCACAGGATGGGAGGAGAGTGTGTCCCCATCTATTCCTGCTGCTCCTGAACAGTGTGCGCCCGTGCCACAAGGAATTTGCTGCAAGGTTCACTGCCCGGGAGAACGCCAAAGGAAAGGATGACACCAGCTGAGACTAACACACTGAAAAAAAAGTACTCCTTTGGATGTTTCAAGTCACGCAGTACAGGTGAAATTCTATCTACTGTAAAAATATGAGTGAAATATAAGACTTAACACTTTTTCATAGGTTGCTGCTTTTGGAGACGGCACGTTTTTAACATCTTGGGTTCTGACGTGTGACAGGTTGGCCTTCTCTGGCCCAAAAGATAGCTCTGATCGAGAGACTTCTACACCTCAAACTAGTTGGGAATGGAAGAGTTATGAGACTCCTAAAAGAGAGCATTTAAAAAGAAGCTATCGGCTTGCGAGCATCTCTCAGAAACACTAGTCTGAGACAGAATGGCAGACGAGAATCCACTCCATTCCCTCTAATTTCACATCCCCTACTAATTTCACTAATTGCACGTGCCCTTGGCTAGAGTCAAAGGAGACCGTATGCTCCAGCATTACCGTAAGGTTTTATTAGGAGGAGGGGGACATACTGCCTGAAGTCTAGCCTTGTGGGCTGCACACAACAACAAAGAAACCTGCTAGAGCATACAGTAAAGCGAGTTCAGCCTGGCTTGCGTAAAGACAGAGGGTCAACACCAATATCAGAAGAAACTGCAGGTCTGCTCTCATCCTGCTACGTTTGCTCAGTCCAGCCACCACGGTACCGAAAGCTGCACAGCCCTGTAACCAAGCTTCAGAAGTTTAAGGAGAGCTGGGCCAACTCTGAAAACAACTTTAGCTAAGTTGCTTCTGCTTTTAACTTCCGAAACACACTATCTCATGCACTCAGCTTTACAGCCATCCCAGTTGTTTCCATACTAATTTTTATTTATTTTTATTAATGAAAATCTATACCAATATAGTAGAGGGGCAACATCTTTCCAGCTCCTCACTATTTCCAGCGCTGACAGTGCTTAAGTCTGAAGGTTCAAAACCAGACAAGTTTGGTCAGAGAGCCATCGCCCTGAGCTTTTTCCTGCACACACCATTCCCTCCCCTTGAAGGTCTCCTCAAGGTACAGTACACGTTCTAGAGTCCTTCTATGGTCAGGATACAGAATTGAACCAAGCCTATACAATATACATTACTTGTGTGCAATAAATGACAAAATGCAAGTGCTTTGAATTCTTTACTCTGCATATATGGCTATGTTTTAGTATGGTACCCACATTTAGATCATAATTTCCATGAGTCTATATAAACATGCATGAAGATAAACAGGCTCTCTTCCCATGTAGAACTGGAAGAATTTACCCAGAAGCTTTGCTTTGTAAATCATTTCAGATGTATTTTACTGAAGTCATAAAGGATATTAGCAAGTGCACTGGGACCTTTTGTTTTAAATTATTATGATCTGTTACTTTAACAGAAGTTACTAATATTATTTAACCCCACTGGTGCACTTAAAATAGTTTGAAGCTTTTTTTAAATAGGTTTTGTCTCTATAATAATCATTTTTCCAGAATATTCTCTTCCTAAGTTATTTAGCCTGTTGGTCTGCCGTGTTGTGTACCCAGGCTTTCAAATTTATCATATCTTCTAGAATAAAAAGGTAAACGGCAATCTAATAATGCTTTGTTAACCTTTTCACTCAATATTATGGGAAGATTGATTCATAAATTAAACAGCAAATATCAAAAAATTCCAAAGAAAGCAAGATCCATCTCCGACCACTTTATGATTGCAGAATCAAAAAACCCCAAATTATTAGCTGCTGCAATTCTTTGTGGTTCCATTAAAGCCGTACTTAAGTTTAATCACGCCAAAGTCTAAGGTTGAAAAAACATATTATAGAGAGCTTTCCACAATGCATATATACAACAAAAACAAAAAAAAAAAAAAATCAATGCTTTCCATGCCCTCTGGAATGGGAAGGAGTGACAAATTCACACAGATGTGGCAGAGCCTTGCCCGGGACACCCAACACTGTGCAGGCAGGAGGACCTCTGCAGCAGCCAGGTGGGACAGACAGCTAACCAGAGCTTGCTGGGGTCTAGCACGGGTGAGGTGAGGTAGACGTGTGGTCAGAAACACCACGGCAAGCTTAAACCCGTTCTCAAGCCCACCTACCAAAGGTAATACCGTTAACAGAAGTCTCTGTCTTCCAGGACCTTCATCGTGCTTTCAAATTTTTCAGGATGTGCTTTTCATAGAAATTAGAACAAGATGCAACATTCCAGCACTGGCCTTATTAAAGGGATTTAAATCACCCTCCTCCCTCTCCCCCCAGCCTCTGCACCAGCCCTTCATGTCACTGCCCTGCACTTGAATCCCCTTCGGATACAGGCTCTTCCTCACAAACCCCAACTCTTCCCGCAGTCACACCTTTACAAGATAAAATCTTCCATCTGCACACGCATCCAGCACCCCTTCTTCCTTGACACATTCGCAGACAAACTGCATCTTAGCACGCTTGTGTCTCCATGATCTAAGCCATGTTTTAAACGTCATCCCCTCTTCGTCAATCCAGCAATCACTGACCCGTCCAGAGTTTGTCACTCCTGCTTTGATGTTTACACTCAGACAATTGACCACAACAGCAAGAGGCATCACACCCGACACAAACGCTGGGGAAGGTCCCCACAAGCTCTCTCATCTCTTGACAGTGGCCTCCAGCCATTACTTCTGAGTGCTGGCAGCTCACCAGCTCTTTATCCATTTTATTGTTACTGTACAGTCCTAATTTTTAAATTAATTTTAGTTGAGTAACAGTAAATCAAGGACCTAATCAAATTTAAATGTTGGCTGTACAAGTAGTGTACTTTCAGTTTGACAGCCAAGACACCGAAACAAAACAAGTAATACACTGCTTCAGGTTAAGTGTTTCCTTTTGGCAAGAACTAAGTAATACAAAACTGGCCTAGCAGTAAAGTGATGTAATCTTAATTGGCGGCAGCATAATCAGCTCCACCCAGGAGCGTAACACTGCAACCACCTCCAGGACAATTCCTATGGCACACATACCACATGAAAGAAAGATCTGCGTTTTTTATTGTGTGCTTTTAGGCATCATCACTTCTAAGAGCAGACAAAAGCACGAGGGGAGAGTTTAAGTAGAGACGGTGACACGGTAAAGCCAAGTACTGAAATGTCCTCCACACTTACTTGGTGCCGTAACACGTTGAAAACAAGGCAATTTAAAAGGGAAAGTTTAAAACATGTTCAGCTTCAGGCCAAGTGCAGGGTCCTGCACCTGGGACGTGGCAATCCCAGGCACAAATACAGGTTGGGCGGAGAATGGCTGGAAAG
>JAOXNO010000013.1:134446682-134470420 GCA_028565335.1 Limnodromus scolopaceus
CTGCCCAGGGCAGGGGGGTTGGAACTGGATGATCTTTAAGGTCCCTTCCAACTCTAACCATTCTATGATTCTATGATAAGAACCATATTTCTGTAAAATATAGCAACCTTGTCTAGTGGGAGGTATCCCTGCCCGTGGCAGGGAGGTTGGAACTAGATGACTTTTAAGGTCCCTCCTGACCTAAACCATTCTATGATTCTATTATTCCAGTTTTGAATAATTTATTTTGATTCTTTGATTATTTTAATATGCTTCAGTTAAACCCAATCCATGATTATGCTCATGGACATTTGAAAACAATATTATGTGCAAAGCAGCAATCACATTCAAATAGCTGTTACACATGATTTTTGGCTGTGTAATCACAACCAAAATAAATTAACATGAAGGAATATCACAGTTGGTGTATCCAGCTACATGATTTTGCGTTATCTGGACGACTGCTGAGGAGTTTGCCCTTGTGAGTCCTAGAAGCAAAATACATTTAGTCTGAGTTCAGTTTCACTTAAGTTCACCTAATCATGCTATTCATTTCACCACCAAATTATTCTAAGTAATAAACCTGGGTATGCCCAGCAGCCTCGATACTAAATCCATAAAGAAGTCATAAGGAATTATGACTTAATGAAAAGGAGCTCTACAGCCACGGAGAAATTTTCACCATTTTTAGTTTCACTGTCTTTAATTTCTTCATTCTTTACAGGAATTCTTTTATGGGGAAAAAAAAAAAAAAAAGTTTGTTTCCCGTTGTGAGGTTTCTTCTGCAGAGAAGGCAGGCGTATTGGTGGAATGGTGAAGACGGTGGCTGACTTTTAGAGGGCAAAAAGTGCTACTGACAGGCTTGCTGTGTTTTGTAGGTTAAGAAGCAGCCTGGGCGAAGTATATGTGCCATAGGATATTTATAATGGCCCTCTTGCAGGTATAAATATACAAGGGACATAATTACTAAATATGTAACTGTAACTGAAATATGTACCTGTATTAATCAGAGAGGAATATTTTGTTGGTCCTGCCACACCCAGTTTGGTGCCGTATCCCTTGAGGAAATGAATTTAAAAATCCAAAATGTCTTTTAGACTTACATGGTCTTATTTTACAAAAATTTTGAAGAAAATGTATCGGTCGTTGTTTTCAATGACTGCCTTTTCCTGGTTTTCTTCCTACTTTTCATTTCTTCACAAGATCTTCAGCTTACTCTGACATTTTGACCAGAATCTGTTCCTTCTTGCTCTCCTTCTATGCAGTGGTTTTCTACTTTATGATTAAGTCAAGTCTATTGAAAATAGGCTTCCTTTTCATATTTATCTTTTGTTGAGCTCCTAGAAGCAGTCCCTGAGCTTTTAGAGTGCAGTAGATAAAAGTTCAGAAAATGATGCTCAACATCTTTGTTCCAAGTTGACAACACAGATTAAATTAACATACAGAAAACTAACTCCCCCAAATGCAACAATTTGTCTGCTGTCTAACCTGATGTCTTCTTGTGTATGTCTAACCACCAGGTTAACCTCAAAGATGTGAAAGAATGTTCTTATTTATTTTTGTTCTATTCATTTTGCCATTACTATGAGTAAGAGTTCTGCCCCATCTCTCACCCAGGGCTATAGCCTGAACGTTGCCAATAAAACAGCTATTAAACTGGTGTTATTATTCAGGCTGTCATTAAATCTTTCAGGTAATACCTTCCTCCAGAACTTCTAAAAGGTACAGTATTCCCCATCCGACCCCGAAACTAAAACTCTCTTTATGCTCCTGTCACTTCCTAACAATGTCATTTCTAGTGGCTTTGACAGATGCAGTCCTGCTCTGCTCCTATCCAACCAGAACTGCTGCTGAAAGGAGTAATCCCCTCAGCTCATCCCTTTGTCCATGTCACTGCCCACTTTGCATCTCTCCAGCGTCTCTCTGCATTTTGCCTTCATTTTGAAATCCCTTATTTCCTATCCTGGCTTGTTTTCACGTGGCTTTAATACGTTGCTTCTCGCCTCTGACTAACCTAGGATCCTGGCTTCCACTGTGCTTTTCTTTTCTCTTTTTTTTTTTTTTTTTTTTTTTTTTTTTGTGTTAACAAACCCTGTTGTGCTTTCCCCCACGTAACTATGTTCCTCTCAAATCCAACCAAAACCACCAGCAGAGCAGAGTTACGTGCTGTAACATGAGGCCACTGGTGTGCTCCGGTCGGGCTTCTCCTGTATTTACCATTTCTGCCCCCTTAGATCATGTCGTGTCTTACGTTTCGGTTGCAGTCTCTTCAGCACAGGTACATTCCTCTTGCTCTTCCTTCAGTGTTTAGCACCACGGTCCCTAAAATCAGATGTTCCTAAAACCTTTGCAGCGTCAGCTGTAGCAGAGCAGCCCCGGATAGCTGTTCCTTACCCCTGCTCCCCGCGGGGGTACAAGGGACGCCGAGCCCACCCTCTCTCCTTCCAGCCTTCCAGCTGAAAATCTCACCGTGGTGTCAGTCATGATAGATGGTGCATTTTGTGACACAGACAGCCTGCCATTAGGACAAACTCATTTCACTGAAGAGCCATCCGATGGTAATGACTTTCAGTCACAGGCTGACCTAGGCTGGCTCGAGTCAGTGTGCTGGGGCTGAAGGGCTCCCGATTCCATTACCAGTACTCCGAGCCATCAAGTCTGCTCCATCCCACCCCTACTTAATCTGTATTGATAGACTTGGTAGCATTTTCCTAACTGCTATCATCCGTACAGATGTCTGCCGTCATTTTGTTGATACAGTCAATCAATACTACATTAAACGTTACCTTCAGTTTACCCTTAATTGTCTAAAGTAGACGTGGTATTTTCATTATTTATACAACTATGCCATTAAATTATGCATTCCAGATTAAAAGAATAAAAGACTTGTTTACATTATTATTATTGCTCTGGCATCAACTTTTGGATTTCTGTGTAAAGGAATTAATCTCCTATCGGAGGGAGAAATGGGGACTGACAAGCACTAGCTCCTGTTGCCTCTGGGACATAATTATGCTTGCAAATACAAAACCAGAAAAATCATAAGCTTAACACAGTAGAGACTCTTGAAAGTTTCATCTCAGCATGAAGCTATGTTTTAATTATTATTTTTGTCTGCATTGTTCAGATCGACAGTGCACCAACTAGAATAAGTGCTTATCCTAGTTAATTCTTCATGAGGCTTATGTCACTGGAAGATGCATTTAATTTATTTCCTTTTTCTTTTCTTAAGCCGGCACTGACTAAGTGGTTATCTATAAACATTCAACGAAGGTTTTACTACTTTAGGGCCCGATCTGTTGAGTCAGTTGGAAACTTCAAAGAGCCATGGAACAGTCCCTGTTACAAGACAGAGGTAAGCTGTGATTTGTTTGGGGACCTTGCAGAATAACCCCCTCCTCCCCTTATTTTTATTCTACAATATTAACAAATTTCACGTACAGTAGAGATCGTCTGTTCTTATAATCTGAATTTGGACACTAACTTCCCCACACACCTCAATAATAGTTTTATATATGTATGTGCATGTCCTGATTCTAAATGAAGGTTGATACCATGATGTGTTTTCTAATATGGTCCTTGGAAATATGCTATGTGATACATACAATTCTTACACCTGAACAACTACTGTCTGAGTTGTGGGAGAGGATTTTCATATTTACCAATTTAATTAGGTAATTACAATAATACATTTCATATTGGGAAAAATCACATATTTTGAAAATTACTGTGATGCCTGGTTTGGTCATGTTTTTTGAAAAAGCTAACCTGTTAAGTATCAACATAATAGGTATCTACTATGGCATCAAAAAAAAGCTTAACTGGGTCCAGTCATTCAACCAGTTTTCAATCCACCTCACTGCTCATCCAACCCATGCATCAACAGCTTGTCAATGCGGATCTTATGGGAGACATGTCGAAACCCCTACTGAAGTCCAGTAGACAATATCCACTCCTCCCCCCTTGCCTACGAGGCCAGTCATTTCATTGTAGCAGTTTATCAAGTTGGACTTCCCCTTGTTGAAGTCATGCTGACTGTTCCTGATGATTTTCCTGTCACTAATGTGCCTGGAAATGCTTTCCAGGATTAGCTACTCCATCACCTCCACAGGGATCAAGGTGAGGCTGACTGGCCTGTAGTTCCCTGGGTCTTCCTTCTTGTCCTTCTTGAAGATGGGAATGATATTTGCTTTCCTCAAATCCGGAGGCACTTCTCCCTGTGACCATGGTGAATCAAAGATTATTGAGAGTGGCCTCGCAATGACATCTCCCTCAGCACTCATGGGTGCATCTCACCAGGGCCCATGGATCTGTATGTCCAGTTTGCTTAAGTATTCCCTGACCAATCCTCTTCCATCAAGGGTACTTGCTCCAGCCTTTGTCCCAGGTCTTTGGGACCTGGGATTCATGAGGCCCCATCCTGCTAGTAAAGACTGAGGCAAACAAGACCTTCAATACCTCAGCCTTTACCATGTCCTGCGCAGCCAGGGCCCCCATCTCATTGAGCAATGGGCCCACATTTTCCCTAGTCTTCCTTTCATCTCCTAAATATTCTTCTATGTTAGGTTTACCCAGAACTGCTCTTTGATGCTGAGGTCATGGCACATACCCATAATATTATATTCCCTCTAACCTTCTAGAGCAGCGTGGCTACAAACAGGCTATCTATTAGGAACCATTCCTGGTGGATGGTGACTTGTGCTTCAGGAGTCTTGAACCGTGCTTGGGAGCAGTTTGGGAGAGAGCTAATGGGCATAGGCCAGTACTGTGTTGGGGACTGTTGTAGGCTGTATAGTGATCAAATATCACACAGGTGATCAAATGCAAATACCCATGGTCAGGGTTCAATGTACTGCTGTAGACACAGCCTTAGTGAGCTATTTCTGTTGAAGAAGGAAACCCCAGAGTCACGGTAAAGTGTTCCCTGAAAATATCAACGCAGTGTTTAGCAGAAGTGCAAAAATCAAAGTAGAATAATCAGAGTTGTTTAGAAATGAACAGAGAACAGATCAGAAGTCATCGTTACACCACAGTATGCAACAATGGGTTTGCGTCTTGAATACTGCGCCTTGTCACCGCGTCTCAGGAAAGACACATACAAGCAGAAAACGTTACGGAGGTGGGTAACAAGGATGATCAGATTTGGTTACTGTACAAGAGAAGATTAAACTCATTAAAGTTCTTCATCCTGGAAAAGAGATAACACGAGGAAGGGACACAAAGTCATTGCTTGCAGAGGGAGCTAAATTAGGAGCAATTATTTGCTGCTTCCCAAAAATAAAAGGAAGAGGGCACCAAATAAGAAGATCAGGCGGTGGGTTTAAAACAGAGGTCCTTGCTGGACCATGGACCTGCTTCTTTGCTTTGCCTTATTTGGGATGATCAGTGGACCCAGTTATCTCCCCTGCTAATCCCATCATGTATAGATGCTGTGTATTTAGTTCCTGCCGGTGAGGGCAGTGCCTGCCCTGCGGCCACCAGTGGCTCTTGGCCAACCTGCCCTGTGGAGGAGCCCTGCTTTTGCTCCTTCCCAACAGTAAATTTGTAATTTAGACAGAAATTCCATACCTTACTGTATGTTAAAACTGTATATGTATAGATATGCATCTCAAGTGGATAAATATGACATTCCTCTTTTTTTAAAAAAAGATTTTGTGTTATTTTAAAGTTACTACCGTCAATGTAGCATTTATATTATAGTTAGTGGTTAAGGCTGCTTAGAAATTTTTCTTCTCAGTTAATGTTTGTTTTATGTGGGCAGTGTTAGACTTTTATATATTTCATATATTTTATGGATGGGCAACACGATTATTCAATTAAATGAATACATGATTTAGAATGAAGTAAGTATGGCTCCTGCACGGTTTTGTCTCACTCATCGTGACAGGTTACATGTATTTCAGGGAAAGTATAGTCATCATGGATGCCTATTCAATAGTGTCTACATTCCCCAGATTCATAGTTTACAGTCAGAAAAGAGGGTTAGATCATCTGCTCTCACAGTCTGTGTATCCCATGCAATTAAAACTTGTCCACTTACTGTTGTGCTGAGGTTTGACGAGCACAGGGACATGAGCATGAATGCACTGTGCAAAGGAGCTATGGAAATCCAGAGATGGAGAATTGGTCATATTTCTGCTGAGGTTTGTTCCCACAATTAATCACCTTCATAGTTAAGATCAATAACAGCCAAAGAAACTTGTTCCTAGTTTCTCATTTGAATCTGATTCCTTCTTTCAGTTGTTGACTCTTGTTCTGTCTTTATCTATCAGAGAAGTCTTCAGCATCTTTTCACTGTGAAGGTGCTGACACGCTGTAATCAGACCACAGTCTAACCCTCCTTTTAATAAACTGTACTTACTGAGATTAGGGAAGTTTTACTGAGATTTCTTACTGTTAGGAATTTCCTTCAGCTCTCACGTAATTTTTACAGCTGTCTGCTGCAGTCTATCTAATTTTTCAAAATGCTTTAAAAAACACACATGATAGAAGTGCATGAGCTATTCCAAAAATGATCCCATCAGTGACAAATTCAGAATCCAAGAATGCCATTAACACTGACCGTTACTTTATTACGTGATTTTATATTCAACAACAGAGTATGTGCTTTGTTTTGGCAAATTGCATTGAATCATTTAGAATCAGTGACCATAATACCATAATAATTTCAAATCATTACTTTTGAGGATAAAGCCTCCCACCTTTGTAGGTATCACTTGTAATTCTTTATTTGGCTTTGTTAAAAAATAGATTAATGGTCTCAGGTTAGCAACAGATTCTTATCACTCTATAGTAATTCCATCTTCAATGTGATGTACTACCTGCCAACCTTTCTGTTCTCATTTTTTATCAAAATGAGCATATATTTCTAGCTGGAGCTTTGGCAAAAATCTTACCGCGTGTGTGGTCTGCTGTCATTCCCTGCAAGACCTCAGCAGAAGTTCAATAATAATAATAGCCGCTTTTTTGGTTCACCATCTATTTCTTAATACCTTTAATGTGTGCTCTATTGTTTTGTTATTAGCAAAGTCACGCTTTACCATTTCTTCCCACAAAGGCAAGTGAACTGCCAAAATTTCCTAATCAGCTTAATAACAAATCACAATTAGAAAGCAGGTCTTTTAGTTTGACAGCCTTTGCCTAATTGACAGAATGCGTCGTGGCTACAGGCCACTGAGGTGTGGGAGCAACCTCCAGGCTGTCCTCTGGACCACCTTTGCTGCCGGTCCTGGTTTTTTGCTGTCAGGATGGAAGGCAACGGTGGCCACTGTCACTGGTGGGACTGGCCCCCCCAAACACCTTTTCCCTTTGGCAATGATTGACACAAGGCAGAAGGATCCTTCCTAGAAAGATCCTGGCATCACCTGTTAGGAAAAGCAGATGGAATTTTTACACCGCCTGAATTCAAGGTTAACGTGAAGACTTTCTCTGTCAGCCCTTCAAACCACTTAAGTACAGACATAACCTGTATTTCCTGGCTGGCCACGAGTCCAAAGACCTAAGGTAATTAGTTCCTTAATTCCCCTTGACTGCAATACGGCTTTGTGAGTCTCATTCCCCTCCATGAAAGCTCTATGTCAGTGTTATCAGACACGGAGTTTGGATGCTTAATCTTAAGCTCATAATAGTGGACAGCATTCATGGAGAGCATCCCCGTTCACCTCCTTGTTTTGCATGGGGTGGAATAAGAGTGGAGCAGTAACATGCTGGAACTCCTCAAACTTTACAAATAATTGCCCATTAACTGAGAAAGTACTGAATCGAAATGATGCAGCTTCACTCTGTAATGTTTTATCCTGGCGGCTGCATATCGTGGCTCTTGATGCTTTAATGGCTGCGTGGATTCTATTTTATTTTCTTTTTTTTTTTTTTCTATTTCTTTATTTCTATTTTTTAATAAAATTTATATCAGAATAAACTAAATACAGGTAAAACCACCTAAAAAGGGTATTTTCAGGGTTAGTATAGCCAAAGTGAGCCATCTTCATTTTCATCTGCTTAGAGCATCCACTGACAATATCTTTATTCCAATAAAACATTTACCCTGATGAAGGGCAGCCAGATCTGACCAGGATTGCTTTGATACGTTTTGTAAATATATTATTACTAATACTGGTAATGATGTGTTGAACTATGGACCATACAAATATACAATAAAAAAATATTTTTTGCCTGAAAATGGCCTTCATGTAACACTAACGGGCTACCCTGCAACAACAAAATAGTGGACACAGTTTGAAAGGGCGGGAGGGTCATTAGTTTCGAAGGAGATGTTAAAAAATGTCAACACTAGTTTAGGATGAGGTATAAAAAAATACGCAATGACATAAAAAGAAGCTATTTCTTCAACATCGTGCGTAAAAAAGGGCTTGAGTAGCTGGAAATAACTGGAATGTTCTTAGTTCAAGCCCAACCTGTATTTATAAATAAAAAGCTGGTTTCTCAAAAGATCAGGAATTAGGATTAACTTTCTACTGGGAAATCTATTCCAGGGTAATTGAATTCTGTAGTGACAAAGAGGAAGTACATGCAAATAATTAATTAGCAATAATTCAGCATGGAGAATTAATACTTACCCTACATAACAAGGCAAAAGGTAGCATAGCTGAAAATCATTATTATTCTTAGTTATGAATATTTTGTACATATTTTTCTTTCATCCAGTATCTAATCTCTTCTTTCTTACTGACAATATTATTCACTCCAGAGTTATATGCAAAAATCCTCATTCTGCAAACATTTATGTATATGCTTTATATTATACAATCCAGTTCTAAGTTAAGAAAAGTTCTATCTTCTAGGGACTTCAGTTCTCAAACACTTAATTTAAAAATCAGCTTAAAATAAAAAGATTTTTTTCCTCCTTAACAGACTGTACATTTTCATGTTAGCAGAATAAATAATAAATTAATGTGACAGGAGGCAGGATAAGTATGAAGACTGAAATGCTACATTTACAGCTCTAACTTGTTTTGAGAAAAATCTGATCAAAGGCATTTTATGAACAGAAATTTTCTATTTCCCTTTTGGGGTAAATTGTCTTTACTGTGTGAAGAGGAGTACTACTGGGAGCGGAGAATCTTGTTTTGAAATCTGTTTTCCTAGAATGAGTGCTTTACTTTGCAGTTTCATAGCCGTTAGTCTTTTTCCAGCACTAATCATGCAAGTGATGTCATAAAAAGTAACTTTTATAAGTTTTAATCACATATATTTCAAATCTCAAATAGGCTGTTCAGACAATACAGTGTTTAGAAGACCCTATTATACCATGCAGTAGTGTGTGATGAGGAGATGCTACATTTATTTTAGGAGAGAAAGAAATCTGTATTTCATTTGTTACACTGCTAACTTCACTTTAGGTAATTGCATTCAGCTTTATTATTGCCCAGAGCAATAACTGATTGTTAGTTATTGAAGTCTGAAATGATTTTCTCATTTCCCAGGGGAATCTGGAGATTTACATGGTGCACAGCAGTAACTAATAGATATAATCTGGTCATAATGTAGCCCTATAATGTGTTATTTACTTGTTGAGAACACGGATGTTGAACATTTTAACATTTCCTCAAGAAGTGTGGCAGATTTTACTCATGATATGTGAGCTTTAAATGTGTACTACTCTTAGTTTCACAATGGCTGAAGTGCCAGCAACCATTAAAAGGTATATAAAGCACTGGAGATCACACACCGGTACTGACCCAGCTGCAGTGGAAGTCGGACAGGTTTTATCCTTCGTTTCTAAAATGCATGCACATGTGTTAAAAATAACCTATGATAAGTAAAATTACATCAATAACAGATACTCATCAGTTTGACTTGGAATATTCTTATATGAAAATAATTACACCAGGACAGAGAAAGGCTTTTAATGGAGCAGAGCTGGCTTTTCTTGCTGTCCTCTGACTTGTTTGTACCTACTTCAGTACCAGCCTATACGCAACCCTGAATGTTTTCAGTAGCTGTGTGCCATGTTTTATGAACGTCCTGTGCCATTCCATAGTCAAAGGACATTAAGGGCTGTCCAGTCACAAGCACAGTGCCCCTGGTTATGTTTTGGAGGCAGCAGACGTTTCAAAGTTGGGATGAAGTTGCCCGAACATAGGCATCTGATGCCATTTTGCATTCCGTGGTGTATTAAGAGCCTCCCCACAGGACTGGCACGTAAGGAACAGCTTCTGCAGAGCATTTTGGCCTTCTGAAGCAACCAGGTGAGACACCTTAGGGCACTTCAGGTGTCTCGTGACACCCCTTTTTAGTCAACAAACTGCCCTTCCGAAAGTCTGCTTCATTTATTCAGTGCCCAGCACAAGGGACCCCAACCTAACTGTGACCTTCTTTAAGGCAGTAAAATAAACCTTAAATAACTATCACTTCAAACTCAGCAGTTTTGTGGTACGAATGTCTGCCTTTGAAGCCACATTCAGAAATAGGGGTTTAGAGAAAGAAAGAAAAAAAACCTGTTTTGTAAACTTGGGCTCATTCTGGCTCGCTTACTTAAAATACTCCTTTTTGAGGTTACAGTCAAATGAACTGTTAATGTTAGATAAACAAACCAATAATATGAAGTCAAGTGATCTAAGCCTTATAATATATACTGCCAATACAAGTATGTTATTCATGATATCAAGTAGATAAAATACCAACTGCTGATTGTATAATAGTGGTAAACATGTTTTATTAAAGTAGGTTTTCCTTTCTATCAAATATGAATGTTTTATGAGGGTTTCAAAGTATTCCTCGTGGAAACATTAAGGAATCTGTTCTTCTCTCAGTCCCCAGGGGATTTGTGACTGTTATTCACATTAAACCTAATGAGAATTACTGACATAAATACCTGGTGCATCAAGAGGCAGCCAGGCTCTTAATCCTTACCATCTTCATCATCCTTGCTGCAGAGGCTCCACCTCTTCCCAAGGCGCTGCTTCTTCCATTCCTAGTGCTCATTCCTTCATAACAAAAACATTCCAGCTAATGTGGGAGCACCTTCTTTAGTGTGGAAGATTGCTCTAGGAAAATCCTCCTCCTTGACTAATCGTGCTGTGTTGCTTTCTTCTTTGCTAGAGACAGACCCTATACCACATGGCTCAGATCTGGATGCCATTTTAAAGTTTTATTGGGATGCTTATTGGGTGGGGAGGGAATCAGAGCCATTTCTGCTCTCTGGATTCAGCTCCAGACTGTTTATTGTCAGGGTGGAAGATGAAAGGAAACAGAGAAGGAAGAAAGCAGTAAAGTGAGGACTGCAGGAGAAAAGGGAGGGAGGGAGTGAGAAAGGACAGGATGGGTCTGTGCTCTGATAAAAAACAAAATATACAATTAAGAGTTCAAAGCTATTCCTTGCCAAATGGCAATCAGAAAGAGCAAAATAAATGAAATCCAAAGAACACCATCCTCCCTTGAAACACCAACCCTTACTATTCTCCCCCCCTCCAAAAACCCAGAGCAAGCAGCCAGACCTGTGTCCTGTAGTTAAGCATCCCTTTAAAGCATGTGTTAGCTTTTCAATGCGAGATGCTCGACTTACAGATCCCCGTCAAAGCATGGTCCAGAAGGAAGGTGCTTCATTTGTTCGACTCTTCATATGCTGGCCTGGATTCACTGCCTCATCTGCACCTGCACAAACTGCAAATAAAATCACCTGAAGCAAAAAGACCGGGTTCCAGTGGGTAACCTTACATATTACGCCGTGATGGATCACTGCCGATAACACATACTAAAAATGTCACATTTCACACTAAAGCCATATATCAGGTAACTCCTGCACTGGACCGTCAGCCAAGGCCACATATATAACCACTAGCAGATTATAGCTAGAAATTTTCTTTTAAGGATTTTAGTCAAAATTAAAATGACTCAGTCTTTGCAAGTTTTGTAGTGCCGTTCATTTTCCTGTGTCTTCAATCTCATCTCCTGTGCCTCCAGTTGTGCTATGTTCTCTGCTGCTTCTTTTTTCCCCCCTCAGTCACCTCCATGAAGCTCTTTCCCTCCCTTTTGTTGCTGCACTTGCATATTGTAGAGGGGTCTTGTATTAACAGAACCTTTCAAGCTCTTTTAGTTAACTTCTAAGGATAGCTGTCGCTGCAGTCAGCACGTCTGCCCTTTTGCTAATTCTGACTCCCTTACATTGGCCCTTTTATATTATGTCAGGTGCTTGGGTTTTTCCATGAAAAGTGAAAAATCTATACAGAACTAGAATATAAGCTTTTGAGGACTTGTCATGCAATAGCTTACCTTGTAAGTTTACTTTCTCTAAATGCCATCCTTGCACAATTTCTGCGATAGCCACATGATATGCTAGTTTATAACAGCACCTCTCAGTTTTTTAATATCAGAATCCACTTCTCTATCCTAATTATAACTCCATCACTCCATTGTTTATCATAGCTCTCTGTATCCCAATATTAGGTTCTCTTCTGACAAGACCACTTCTGCAAGACTGAGTTATTCCAGAGGAGTTAAATGAACCTGGAACAGACCATGAAAACCTTTGGATGCTCAGGTAAATAAGAAATATTTCCTATGGCAGCGAATTGGAAGACTTGGAGTTTGGTGAGATATGTGCCAAGGGAATGGGAATACCTGGTAGGAAAATGTTTAAGCTAGATGATAATGCTAGTCAAATAACAAAAAGAGTATGGTGATACATTTATAAAAGAATAATACAATCAAAAAACTTAGTGTACCATTTTCATTTGGTTATTAAGTTTTCAAACCATTTGAGAGTAGAAGGACTGAAGTAGCTTCCAGCTGAAGTATTTGTAGCAAGAAATCCAACCTTTTTTAAGACAGACATTAAGGAGAGTACCTGGCGTGGTGCTTGTGATAGCCAGGATATAGACTTGGTGATCCAGGGGTATTTACTGATCCTTGCTTTTTTTCGCTGACCTTGGAAACGTATCTGGGAATGCTATGTCCCTTTCTTGGGTGTTATATAAACAATCACCTCTGCTGTGTGGCTTTATGTTGCTGCCTTCCAGTCTATCCAAAATGCT
This sequence comes from Limnodromus scolopaceus, assembly GCA_028565335.1. Classification (NCBI taxonomy): domain Eukaryota; kingdom Metazoa; phylum Chordata; class Aves; order Charadriiformes; family Scolopacidae; genus Limnodromus; species Limnodromus scolopaceus. The sequence continues at coordinate 134,459,654 of JAOXNO010000013.1, forward strand.
GCTAACATTTCCTCCTCTGAACACATCTGTCTGATAAGATCAAAGTCATCTTTTTGCATTTTTAATGTGTTAGAAAACCAGACTTAGTTCAGTGGTCTTTGTTATCTTCATTACTAAACAAAGTAGGAATCAAAATGCATAATTCTTGCTAGTGTCTTAAAGAACCAACTCTCTAACTTGGTAAACTTAATTTTATTGAAGCCCCAACAACCTATTGGATAAATATGTCAATACTGTACATATCCTCTTTGGCTTGCTACCATTTTCCTGTTTCAGACAGATTAACTCAGCAAATAAACTAAGTACACATTAACTGTATTGACTGTCAGGTGCATAACTTATCAATTATATATACCTCAGTTGTATTGCATTATCAATAAAGAAACCAGACCTATTAAAATCAACTTTTAAAATTAACTATTTCAGTGCTTACTGCTATTTGACATTCTCAGCCTGTGTGTTAGAGCTATGAGCAATTGGCTTCTTAATTTCCAGAATATACTTCATTAGAAAAAGTGCTTTCTTTTGGAAGCAATGGGCGCTTCCACCATTCTGTTGTCCATCAAAGGCTAACAAGTTCTCTCCAGCTACTGAACCAACTTGTGCAACTAGAAGGTAAAAGCTCCTTCTTCTACTGAATCCAGTGTACAGCTTTTTAAGATGCTAGTAATTTTTGCTGCTGTTTTAATTTCTCAGAAATAATTTTCATATCACCTCACATCCTGTGCCCACACCTTTCTTCTTACTAGCTTTTTAAATAAAAGAAAAGAAATATTCAAGTGGTTGGTTGTTCATCTGCGCATGCAAAGGACTCAACTTTTCTTCAAACCATACCTAGACCTTTTCAAGGTTTGCACTGAAATATTACTGTGTGTTTCCTAACATATTCTATAAGGACACCAAAGGTCGAAGCCTTTATAAGGACAGTCATAAAAATTTCCCTAGACCTTGAGACACAAGTTCTAACACCATATCTCTTCACTCTCTAAAAGGGCATGTGATAACAAAACTGTCACTGATTTGTCAAAGGATAAAGTGACAAAGCCTTTGGTATTATCCATATTGTTATTATCATATTATTCATGTCTTCCATTAAATTACTCAGGAAAACAAGATATTTTGAAAGAATAAAACAACATTTTTGGTGATGGCAAGGAAGCCACTGCAGCATTCTTGCAATGCCTTACAGATTAGTAAACCTTACTGGGAATCATACAGCAAGGTGAGAGCCATCACCATGGAATACAAGTGTTTTCAGGAAGGAAACATTACTGGGTACGTGGGGGTAGATATTCTGAACTGCAACAATGATTTGTACGTAGGCTGTCACATAGTCTTCCTCTCATATTTTACATCTTGGGCTGCCACTGTGTTTAGAGCAAAAGATTGCAGTTCTTCTGACTGTATCATTTTTAATTGACCAATTTATGAATAAAGCTGAACTCCGCAAAAATGTTGTTTTTCCAGGCTTTGGGGGATTATTAAATGACCTTGTCAACTCCTGGAGGATAACAAAACCCAATGTTTTGCAGTTAAAGTGAGAATTTTTCCCCATTGAAAATTGCCTGTTGTTTTTATTATTGTAAGAACTGGTCCACTGAACTTAGCACAGCCTCTGAGGTCTCAGTGAGAATCCTATGATTAATGAGGTAGCCATTAATGTCAGTAGATTGAACAACTGAAATCTGATTATATTAAAGTGCTTCCCAAACATTAGGGTCACATTAACAGTTTATTGAAACAAGCTGATAAAATTTAAAATGGTCATCTAATTCCCTAGGGTTCCTAATTGTTGCATGATAAATCACTCTGTAGAGAAATCTATTACAATGTTCCAAATGAGAAAATGTAATTTACTGTACCATTAGTGGGGTGTTTGAAGCACATCAGTTCTTTCATGGGGGAGTTTTGCCAGAATAAGACAAAACTCTGTATACGGAGATATTTTTTTTTTCTTTTAGGTCAAGATAATGCTCATGCCTTGAGCTGCCTAAATTATGTAAGAAAAATGAGGCATCTTATGGAAACAAATCATCTGACAGTGACTTGCAAGTCTATCACTAAAGGTCCAGCATGAATGTGCATTCATCTATGTTTATGGTATTACTTTACTTACAAGCACATTTTTGCAGAGATTAAAAAGTTTGCATGACTCAATTACGGTGGCTTCTTAAAGGGAAAGAATCCACTGAAAATTCTCACGATTCTGGTTTCCAAACCTCAAATGCTGAAACAAATCTCTGCACAGAGGATTTAAATTACTCAAGTCAATGTCTGCAGGATCAGGGTCAGTCTTTGTAGTTTTTTCTCTTTTTGGTGTCAAAAATTCCCGCATGCTTACCTGCACTTATGTCCTTTTTTCCCCCAATTTATTAATTCTATAATTTTATTGCTCTCATTCTGCGCTTGGGTAGAATTTGAGCTTCAGAGATTGATATACGTGTTCCATTTTATGCGTGTAAATAATGTAAACTTAATAGTTTATAAAATTTATTTCTATGTTTGGGGGAGAAGCTGATCATTGTGATTGTGTTTGGATCTTTTCCAAATTCATAGAAACCTGAAAAAGGCATTGCAGGTAGAAAGGCCTCTCACAATCACAACTGGCATGGATAGATAGGCAGATATCCCTTCACCTCAAAGCCTGGCATCAGGCAAAACAACGGAACTGAGATATTCTAGAGACAAAGATATTTGCCCACAGAACAGTGGAAAAGAGTTGCTGAAGGACTGCAGACCCACCATTGGCTTAAGCACCCTCATTTTTCTTCAGCCACACTGGAGCAGAAGCGGCACATGGTAAGGGACAATGGTTCTGTGATGGAGGGTTAACAAGTAGCTGAATAACGAGCATCTCAATATGGACTAATTTAGTGTCTTGTTTGGTGGTAGTCCCAGTCAGGCAATCACAATGACCATGCCCTTAACTTGCAGTGAGAATGAAAAATAGGTTTAGGTCTCACCAAAACTATTATCAGAGAGGAAAAAAAAAATCTCAGTTTTATCCCTTTCATGAACAAAATGCTAAAGTATTGTAAAAACGAGTGATTGAATGGGATAAAATGCTGACGTTTTTACCTGGCATCCTCCCAACAGGTACCTGGGTTTTTTTGAAGTGTGTCGTTCTGCCTGTGACAAAATTTTATTCACATTGCGTATGAAGAGAAAACGTGTACATGTTCCACATTCAAAAAAACAAAAAAAATGGGTGCAGGATGTGGAGTTATTAGTGCTGCTTGCAGCTTGGTGGCATCTGGGGATCTCAGCTGCACGGCAGAGTTCTGCGTACAGGGAGAGGCACGAGCACAGGGCAAAAGGACATGTTTCAGTAAGTTTCAGAGGATAAAAGAAGATACAGCAGATGGATGTAAGGAAGTTAAAGGGAACGTTAAAACAAGCAGCAGTCTCAGCATTGTTTGCTGTAGGTTTCACAGAAAAGGAGAATTCTAGGCTGGCTGCGCAGAGAATAATAAGGTGCAGCTTTGCGAAAATTTGCTGTTCCCAGAGAAAACACATCTGGAAGAGGAATTACTGCCACTGCTTCTGTTTTAAGCAGTGCCTCACTGATCAGAATAGCCTCATGGGAGACTCAAGTGCAATTTGCCAGCCTTAGTGGTGTGGAAGTCAGGTTGAAGAGGATTCAGAGTCATTTTTGAACAGAAAAAAGCCTCTAGATTTTCGAAATGAAAGAGGCAAGACAAGAAATAAGGTGGCAGTTGAAGGGAAGTCTTTTTTAAGATGGGAAAATAATTGGTTTTGTAATGAGGGGAAGGAGCAAGATGAAACAGAAGCAGAGAGTAAGAGAGTGACTCTCAAGTCACTGTCTTGAGGGTGTTCAGGGGAGATCAGGCATCAGACATAAACCAAAATACATATTTAAACTGTGGAACTCATTGCTACAAGATATGGTGGAGATAAAAAGCGTTTACTTTTTTTGCAAAAAGAGATTAGACTTTTATATAAGATAGCTTCATTAGTACCTATTAAACATGACTGACCCAAATGGACCTTCAACTTAAGAAGCCACTAAACAATGGTGGATTTTATTATTTTATTTTATTTTATTTTATTTTATTTTATTTTATTTTATTTTATTTTATTTTATTTTATTTTATTTATTTTCCTTACCATGTGCTAATTACTTTGCTTTCAGATGTAAGGCACTAAGTCCTGAACAAAAAGAGTCGCTAAAGATGATGAACATACCAGTCTTTATATGACACTGATGGAAATACCAGACTTTCATGGGCCCTTTGGAAACCACTGGAACAAGCTTGCCCGGACTTTGAGCACAAAACACAGTTCCTTTTTAACCTCTCATTCCTTCCCATGGCCTAATGGGGCTTGAGGATCCAGTTGCCTTTCCCCAGTCACTAAGCCCAGGGTTGAAACTACATGAGATCCAGACCTCTACATTAGACCTGCTTTCTCTTTCCTAGGTTGGGCAGCTCTTGGTTGCCACCTCCATTCATTTTTGGTCCTCACTTTAACTTTGTTCTTTTCAGTTGATCAATCAAATGAGGAAGGGGGGGAAAAAAAAGGAGTCCCAGGGACTGCTAAATTTTGCTGTGGAATACTTGATAGAATAATCCAGTTCTTTGTGGTTTTTTTTCCTGAGATGAAGAGATGAGATGGAAAGGTGAAAGAAAGAAAATGTGTAGAGATCAGATAAAGAACTTCATCTGAGGAAGGAGAAAGCAAAGGCAAGCCAAGGAAAGAAGACAAATCAAGGGATGTGAATCAGCATGTTTCTGGTTCAGGTTCAGCTGCAACAGAAGTCATTCCAGTGTGGTTCTGATTCAGGTCAACAGCAATTTATTATTCAGTTTGGGAAGCCCGGCATAGTTTGGATGAGCTTGGAAACTGAGTGACAGAAAACTGTAGAGATGTATGTGACAGGGACTGGGCTACATGGCAGGGCTTCTGTCAGGGAGAAGCTTCTGCTTCTCTCTTCTCTCCCTTGTACGTTCTCTTTGTCTTTTTCAAGTCTGACCCATGGGATGGAGGATTTGGAAAGAAGAAGCACAGCACAACATGTAAAGATTATCTGGTGCCATCACCATAACGCTGGGAGTGGGGAAGAGAAAAGGGAGAAGGTTAAAGTCTCCATTGAGTGTGTCAATTTAGCAAATAGGAGGGCTTTTTTTGGGTCCAAATTTGCCTTATGCCTATACATGGAGTAATGGAGCATACATTCAGACACACCATTGCACTTGAAGAAGTTTTCCTCTTACTGTAGACAAAGTTGAAGGCACACACTGAGACCCCGTCTGGGTGGTCCACTTACAGTGTGGCTGTAGGATCCTCCACCAGTTTGTCCTCTGTGCACAGATGGTCTGTGCCTGGGACTGGTACCTTATCCAGAACTACTCGCCACTGAAGTCATAAGGTGGACTTCCTGTACTGGACGTATACAAGGTCTCAGCAAATCAAACCCCTCTCCTTCCTTCTTTGTGTCATACCAGTTGGTAATGTAGACCTGCCCATAATGTCCCCTCCTTTCTTTGTAACTCCACATCAGTCAGAACACAACATAGAGGAACAGAAAAAACACATCATTGAAATATGCTGGTAGAGGTGCTGAGCCCAACTTGTCACCAACAGAAGTAACACGACACAGTGCTCTGCCCGGAGAACAGGTTTGAAGATCCAGCCACCACCCCCATCATCGCTGACCAATTTTCTCTCCCATGCAGAGAACAAGAAGTGGGAAGAGGAGGTGGAAGGGCTGTGGAGCTGCCCCATGTAGCACAGGCTTAGGGTTCCATTATGCTATATGTCATCCTGCTGGTCATCCTTGAAAAGGACTGCCTCTCAACCCAAAGGGACACCACTGGGATCTGCTTTATACTGGCTGCATTCCTGGGCATCTTGAAGAATTGTTGTTAAGAAATAAATAAGAAAAGAGAGTAATAACAACCTAATACATTAGCAGAGTGTTTCCCTGACAGTGACTGATATCCTAGACTGTATGATCTTAATTCACTGCACAGCTATTGGTTTGGGAGGCACAAAATTGTACATCACTCGTACGCTTTCTCTCCCCTTTTTTATTCTTGAGGAGTTGGCTGACTTTGAATTGAAGACCACAGAGTCACAGTGGCTGTGGATGTGCCCCCACAGAGTTTTTTTAATACACTGTTTTACTGGGGAAAGGTTCTTCAGATGTAACTTGTCTGTCAATTTTTCTCTAATTATTATTATTACTGCAATCTGCGAATGATATCTATGAATTTCTGTGGATCTATGATAACTATGGATTTCTAGGTTTTGGCATTAGAAATGTGAATATTGCCTAATGTGCAATTCAGCTCCTCTGAGGCTGCTGAAGGGTTCCATGCTGGTTTGCAGGGACTGCTTGCACACAACACATTGCAAATTGGCCCTTTGAATGGTTGGCAGTAGACTTTTTTGTGATGCCTTTTGTGTGAAATTGCTTTCCTGGTTTTGGTAAAACCTGACTGAAGTCAATAGAACTACTGCAGAGATGAATTTGGACCTTTGTATTTTGTTTATTCTGAAAAAGAAAAAAGAAAAAAAATCGCCTTTATGGAATAAGAAAACATACATAGTATTTACCTAAAAGCTCTCAAAAGCTTTTTCATAAATACATGTCGTATTTCCGTTCATGTAAATGTGTATTTATATTTTTACAAAAAACCTACTTATTAGTAGCACAGTTAAATAAGTGTTTTGGATGTGTGGTAGGAGTTTCTTAGCTCAAGCACGATTTACCTTATCGGCTATAATGACTACCAGGACAAACGCGTATTTTTCTGTAAGTAAAAATGCCTATTATTAATATTTTTATAATAGTTTACATTTATATAATGCCTTTCATCCCAAATACCATAGGATATTATGTATGTGAATAATCCCATTGAACCGGTGTGAATAGTCCATTGAAACCGATGGGACTATTCACACAAGCAAGACTATTCACATGAACTAGAGCTATAGAGTCTGGCCCTCATTCTAGAATGTATTTTTTCTCCACAAAATTGACACTCACCATACATGTTAGTTTTAAATAAATTAATTGGAGAAGAGATGAAATTGCCAATGCTGCTCATTTCAATATATTTTCAGAAATTCACATTTATGAATAAGGGTAGGAGGCCAAATATTTTAATACGTCTCTCTCTCTCTCTCAAGAATATATTAACATGATAGTTTAGTGCTGATTTAAAATGAAGATGTCTCTTGTTAATGGCTCATCCCCAAACAACTTACTACAAATAAGGGGCTTAACCCTAGAAATTTTTACTTAAGGAAGCAGTTTTTAATCACGTTAATAATCTTATTTCAACCAGTGGGATTATTCACGTGAGTTATGATTCCAGGATCAAGATTATGGCCAGATAAACTAGTGGCTAATATAACTGATTACTTTTGGTCTATATTAAATAAACATTTTACTCTGAAATAGCCGCTTGGGGAATCAGTTTTCGGTGACAAATGCTTGGTTTTCAGTGCTGCTTTTCATTTGTGTGTTAGAGATGCTCAGGAGGCAAGCTTTTTGCAAGATTCAGGATATGTTATTTCTTTACTTTACCAGCTCCAACTCAACAATGTACGAGCAGTAAAATAAAATTCCATGAGAGAGTAATTTAATTTGGCACTGATACTTCTGAAAGGGTTCTTGCTCTGCTCTGCTCCACGTTGCGTGTTCCTGCATTCTCAGCCTACCCTGGCCTACGTCCATCCAAGCAGTTGTGGAGCCGTACATCGATCAGGTCAAGGACTGATCTGGCTGAAAACTAATCAATTTTTTTTTTTTTTTGGGGGGGGCAGTTCAGCTTTAAACCTTACTATTTACTTACTTACCTCAGCCCAGCTGAAGTCCATAACTGCACAAATAGGTGCGCCAGCACCGGGGAGAGGGTGATGCCCCTCTTCAGCTGTAAAATGCTAGAACCACTTCCTTCAAAATTGCCCATGAAACCACAGCATCAGTGTGCAAGGGCTGAGGTCAGCAGGGACCTGAACATTGGAAAGGCTTAACACTCAGCGGCAACTCAAGTTGGTTTTCCTTCAGGCAGGAACAGAGTTAAGTACCTTGGAAAGATATTCTAGACCACAGAGGTAGGAGTGGTGGTGTTCAGGAGAAAATGTCAATATAAGGGTTGTCTGGGCTTTTGAGAGGCTCTGTATGTGGGACAGTCAGGGTTAAAAAAAGAATTTAAGAGACTGCCTTGCAAAGTGGGAAGATCAAAAAAGAGATGCAGCGTGGTTGTTGACAGCACAATGGCTGGTATGAAGTCAGGGCTTACGATCTTGCTCTAGAGCAGGCGGAGTGATGATGAGAAAAAGGAGAGCCCCATTCACCTTCCAATTCAGTAAAACTGAGCCGATCACTCAGCTAGACCCTAACGTCTTGAGCCACGTCCAGTGAGGAGGCAGGTCTGGTAACGAGCCCTAGGTGAGGGTTTGCAAGAATTCGTGGTGTGGGGTTGGCTGATCTCAGGTTAACCAAGGGGTCAGGCACACAATGGGTCGGTAAGGTCAGCTTGGACTGGAACATCGGCAGGTGTATTGGCAAAAATAAGGAAATGCAGGCACCTGGGGATTTAGTTGCTTTTGAGGAGCTCAGTTAAGTACTTCAAGCAGCTGAGCAATGCCCGAGTCCCTTTGCAGAGTAGTCCTAAATTGTCAGAGAAAGTGTAATTTATTCTATATATATATATATTATATTCATTGTAAAGCTTCCTATGCCCTGGCCTAGAGGTTGTATTACCCTCACCTTGAGGAAAGATCACAGCCATAGGAGGAATATGAGGCACAAAATCACTTTTCAGTTTTGTATCCATTATATGGGTTTGTGCATTAGTTCTGAATATCACATGGCCAAAAAGGGCCTTATTCTGTCTCAAAAAGCAAATATAACCTCAAGGGCATTTAAGAATTTCTGTTTTAAGGTCTCATATGAAAACGTAGCAAAGTATTTTTCAGCAAAATTTTTAAGAAAGCATATTTAATACTTTGTTTTCTTAAGTATTTATTTCAAATACTTCAGATTCACTATGCTTTTAATACTAATGTCATACTTAAAATAAATCACAATGTGTACTTCCTGTGATCTTTTCAGAACGCAATAAAACAGATTGTTTTTAATGGCTGTTCCAGCAATGAAAAATATCTGTGTTAGGTGGAAACAACAAATTGATGCTTTTTCAATTCCTTTTAATGGCATGAGGATCTTTGCAACATGCTGTGAAAAATATTCTCTTAATGATAGGCCTGTGGCACAACTTAAGGAGTCATCAAGAAATAAATGCTCTGCTGTCTGGCTGGCAGCTTGGTGTCCCTTAATTGAAGTATTATAAGATTCTGTGCAGAGTAAAGCCTCCAGGGTTTTGTAGCTAAATGGCACGGACACCTCTGATGAGACATGCAGATGAAGATGTGTCAATACAATCTTCACCAATTTGCTGTAATAGCAGAGACTGATTAATTTTATAACCACGGGTGCTTCTATTAGCTAACCTAAGGAATGATTTAGACTTTATTAAGCGACTTATTTCTATCTTTTTCGAGAGACTTCTACAACATAGTTTATCTCCAAGTGCTAGACAGCAACACTTTTTCTAATAAGGATTCTAAATTTCTTATTTAAGGAGGGATCATGAGTGTAACTCAGTTACATGTAGCTTAGTTGGGGTGAATCTGGGACTTGGCAAATAAACTGTACTTAGGTTGGTGTTTCTCAAAAAATAAAGTGGCTTAATATCCTGTGCAACTGAGATGGCAGCTCCTATATACATTTTTAATGTATGAAAAGGGAAATTGAAGCAACTAAATCAAAAGTGTGTGGCTCTATATTTTTATCTTTTTTTGCTAGACAATAAAACTCTTAATATTTTATTATAATTGCTTATGGACATTTAACATGATTTGGTTACCCATAATCACCCAACGCTTTGTATTTTAGGGCTTTCCTCAGTAAAATATGAATTGCCACACATGGACAATGCATTTTGTGATTGCCCCGCGCGGTGCTGGCTGTGTAATCACGCTGCGCTTTCTCCCAGGAATAAGGAACCCAAAATGACGCTTGTACGTCCTGGGCACAGCAGACAGTTAGGAAAATGGTCTTTCTTGTCTGGATGGAAAAAACAGCAATTGTTTGCTGTCATCAGTTTCCTTGCCCGTTCAGCAGGAAGACTGATGGCCATGTTTTTTCCATCGCAGATGCCAGCGTGTCTCCCACTGCGGAAACTGTACATCCCGCCTTGTACCCTCCTGCTGCCTCCTGACACGGGGCTGCATCCTGATTGCCGAAGGAGAGTGTTTTACCACTGAGTGGAGACAGGCCTCCCTCCTTGTGAATATGAAAGTCTTACTTACCAAGGCAGCCTGACCTCGTCTTTGCATTTTTCTGTTCTTTCTTTGTTGTGTGGTTTGTTTTTTTTTTTCCTACTAGCCACTTCTCGTACAAACTAATAAGGAATATGCTGGTCACAAAAGCCAAGTCCACACATCACAAATTAGAGACATCAGCATGAGTATGTGTCGTGGTTTCAGCTGAAATCACTGCAACTGGACTGACAGTTGGCCCTTTCCTCCCCTGCTCCCCCCCCAAAGAGAGGAGAGGAAGAGATAAGGAGATACAGAAGTTTAGAATGAACTAAACTACTTTAACGAAGAATGAAAATAAAAAAGAAGATAATAATGAAATAGATACAATATGTACAAAACCATATCAAGCTCCCAGGATGACAGTCCCGTCACCGGCAGGCACTGGGGAAGTCCCAGACTGGACTCAGC
>JAOXNO010000013.1:134470520-134489365 GCA_028565335.1 Limnodromus scolopaceus
ACACTTCTGTGTCCTATTGGATGACTGTGGTGATTCCCTTGTGAATTTAGCACAAACATTGGTCTTATCATCCTGAGAATGAGCAGTTTTCTCCACAATATTCCGTTAATTTCGGAGAGTTAGAGGAGGCCTAACTAAAATGTAAAATTACAGAACACGAAATTGGTTCGGTTTTACTTCAAACCAGGACAGTATGGAGTGAACCTGCTCCAGAAAAGTTTCCCTCGTACACAAATGGCAGAGAAAGCAGTTCCTCTTCACTCACCGTGGTCACAGGATCTGGACACAATATAAACCAGTTTTGTGCGTCTGTATTTACAGTCTGATTCTGAGATGGACACCTACTGCTTATACTGCTCTGTCACAAGGTAGGAGAGCTGCACATACAATCTGAGGTTCGTATTTTTGCCCCACCAGCAGAAATGTGAATGTGGGAGGGCGTTTCTTTGGCTAAGATATTTTGCCTCCCTTCCCTGCTCCCCTACTGGTTTTGTGCTTTGATTTTTTTTTTTGTGTGTGTTTGTGTGTGATTCACCATTTTTATAAAGTCACTTCTAAACTGTGGCTGAATTCACAAACATATTTCAACATTTATTTGTTTGAAAATTGTTCTTATTACTTTTTCTATACAGTTTCTTCTCTTTGACCAACTGTTGAAATTATGAAACCGCAATAAAAATTTCCTCAGTAGTGAACAACAAATTTCGCTTGTTCTTATGCATGTGATGAAATTCACTTTAATAGCAATATTCTCCAGAACCACAGTACTTCCACACTTTATTCTTGCAGGCACCTGAAAGTTCAACGTACAAGATTCATCAGAATCCCTGCTTTTTGACTTGCCTGGGATCTTCTGAAGGTCAAATTATTTCTAACTTTGCCTCCTGTAGGCTCCATATACATTTTTCTCATGTATCTGGTGCTCGCCACATGCCAGTGGTTGTCTGATCGAGCATGGCTGATCCACGTGCTTGTCACTGCGGACACACATGTTCAAAGAAATCACTCTCCAAAGGTTTGTGGGAGCCAAAGGCAACTTGCTTGTGAAGAATAGACACAGCATCCCTCTGGAATTCCAGCAAACATTGGTGATCACGTTTTATCACACTTGCTTTGCTTTTTTCTCTTTCCTACAGCCACAGGCTTCATTTCCCCCCCCCTCTCCTAACTAGGCTCGCTGTCATCCTCACATTTTCAGAGTTGCAGGTCAGAACCAGAGCAGCACGTGAAATCTGGCTGCTTTATATCAAGCAGGTACATGCCAGCTATATCTAGACTGCTTCTCTCAGTATTTCAGGCTTGTTCTTCCTGCAAAAGTGAAGAAAAGTACTGCTGATTCAGGTTGCATTCTTGTTGAAGTGAGTAAGAACCTGCTGTGATGCTTACGTTTCTCACTGAATGCTGCTCCATGTGGCAGCTCCATGATGTCCTACCTACCGATAAGTTTTGCCTTCGAGAGCTTCACGGGGAAGTGAGGTTGAGGCTGCTGAGAAAAGGTCCTGTGGCATTTTCTGAGGGTCCGTTCCCTTATGCTTGAATTGGGAGCACAGAGACATGATTGAGAAATGTCTGTAAAAAGTATATTTGTATATATGTATCTGTGTGTGCTTGCATTTACACATTAATCATGAGAAATATGCCTCAAAAAAAGAATTATATATGGCTAGATCAGTTTTCAAATTAAAACACAGCCTATTACTGCGGCTTATGCTTGTAATTCAAGCAGGACCCCTAGCACCCTGCCCTCTGCATCCTCATGGAGAGACAGGAAGGAGAGCTAAGCTCAGATAGGCTCATTGGCACCATATTACCCCATCCAATGAGGCTCCCTAACCCTTGGAACGGCGCTGCACCTAACACTGATTGAATCACTAAGCACTATTGATTTCAGCTTTCTAGAGAAGCCATTCATACAGCCTACAGGGTATAAAAGAGCTTCTATTCTCCTTGAAAATGATTTAATATAAATAACTAAAATAAATGTCAGTGGGGGATCTGTGAACTTATTAAGAAGAGGTAGACCTCTTGATGTGTTGCACACAGACTGAATGTGTATGCGGATAGATTTAAATAATGATACATGTATTTTCAGTCCAAGCCTGGCACAGCAGCAGAATGGACCTCAGAGGGAGTGCAAATACACCCCACAACTTACGTAATGTGCATCTGCAAAGGGAAACCCACGCCGGCTCCATTAATCCCACCCCAGAGGCTCCTAAAGGTTGGAGAATGTGTACTCGTAAACGTGGACTCTGTCCCCTGGTCACACAGGCAGCCCCCGGAGACCCGTTTGCACCCGCCTCGGCAAGGTGTTTTTGCGCCTTCGAGGGTGACCAGGGCAGGGGAAGAAATTCTGCCTTACAGCCAGAAAGCACCGACTTGGGTCCATCCTGCATGGATGGATGGATACTTGCTTTGGCCATTTAATTTGGTTACAGACCCTTAAGAGTCCAAGCAGGTTCCTGGTGCGCCCAGAAGACTTTTTTGCCCCTCTGCTCCCTTCTCGCTGGAGCCTGAGAAGATGCTGGGAAGGAGGGACCCTTGCTTCCACCTCTGAAGAGGACAGTGGTGGCCGTGCAGCGCCTGCTCTGCATCCCCATCCCCTGGGAGGAAACACAGAGCTCCTGCTTTGCGAAGAAGCAGGGCACTGCCCCGGATTTTTCCCAGCATCTCCCAGTCTTTAAATAGTCTTGTTTGTTTATGCTTTCTGGAGGTGAAGCATGGAAAAATACAATACCACGCCAGATCCAGGCATTTCAAGTTAACTGTGATTCATGGTCTGCTGCAGGCAGTAAAATCCTCTCTGTCACCTCCGATGGACCCTGGACCAGGCAAATGGCGAGGCATTGACAAAAGCTAAAACTCCACACGCGTGCGCACACGCACACTGTTCGTGCAGGGTACACGTCCATGCATTGCGTTAAATTCTCATGCTAATCTAGCAGAATGCTAAACCATAAAGCGGGCCCATTGCCCTGTTAGATATAAATAAAAAATACCTTCCCTAAAATTGGACAAGATTTTTTATGTTACATGTTCTTAAAGCATGACAACCATCGAAAGAGCTATTTAGTATGTTACATGGTTTAATAAAAATAACTTGTCTGGCAATGTCTGAAAGCTTTTGCAGCTGCAGGGGTACTTCTTGGAAATAAATTTGTGTTTACACAGGTGCAGCCATATTTAACAAAATTTTTATATGCAATGCAAACAGCTGCCTGTCTGTTTTCTTTGGCAGAGCTCTTTCCAACTGAAACAATTTGTATCAAACATATCTCTCTGTGATACCTATATAAACAATAGACAAAATTCCTGTGAAAGGAAAAGGTTTTCAATAATATGTCTTTTAGATAAACTGGAAAGCAGAAGCAGCCTGATTAGAAAAGCCTGGCCCTTCATGAAATATCTTACATTTGAGAAGACCTCGGGTATCCACGGGGGAAGTATTAAGCACTCTGTAGGATAACTCGGAGAGTTTTATCAAGTTACGGTCGAGCTGAAGGATCCCATGATCGGTGAAAGATGCTTGGCAAATTGGATATTTTCCTTAACAACAGCACTGTAGGTATTGAGGAACGCCATATTATTCAACTTTTGCCATATTTTTATATAGAATGAAGTCCTTGCCAAAATATTTAGCCTTAAGTCAGTTATCATTTTTTTACTATACAGTAAATATTTTAATATATTTTTTCCATTGTATGAAATTCTAGTTCATTCAGAAAACTATAATTTACAAAAGCCTTACTAACCCCATACTTTTGCAATTCTTTGCAAATATTCATGCTTTTGAAAGGCTGCCCTATCACCAGCTTTCTTTCTTTCTTTCTTTCTTTTAGTAATTCAGTAGATGAAATGAAAAGTCTGTGGATTTTAAATTGCAGTCTGGAGTTTGGGTTTCATACCCAGTTTCCTCAGCCTTCCCTGTTCCCAACCAAAACAGTGAATAGGAAAGAAAGATTTCTCCACTTAATTCATCTTGATGTTCACAATTCCGTCCACTGTTTTCTCACGTACAGAGGTTTGCTCTGTTTCATTTGCGGTGAAAAACGTTAGTGTTAATATTTACTGCTATTGATTCAAATTGTGACGGAAGATTTTTGTACGCATACACAGAATACAATTAAATATAATTTTAATTATGTTAGCATTGAGGAAGAATAATTTTCTGTCCACGGAGGAAGAGCAAACTCCCTGAAAGTATTATCTTCTCCCGAATGTTTTTTCTTTCTTTCTTTTGTGCCCACGCAGTCCAGCGTGTGAACCCATGCACGTGATAGATTTGATCGGTCCTCTTACTTCATCAGAGAGTGGAGCGGAGAAGGTAGCGATGCTTCTAAGGCACCCTCACTGCAACAGAGACCGTGTGTCCAGACCGAGATTTTAATAAATTATATATTTGTATAACTCCACTGACTTCAACAGAGGATCCAGTGCTGTGCTTGCGTTTGTGCGGAGCTGACACAGCTCCCGAGTGCTCAGGATGACAAATCTGCCTCCGTTCGGTACTGTCGCTGCAGCTCTGCGGAAAGCCCTTCCACAAAATGCAGTTTCGTGTACCAGCATCCTGGGGGCTCGTCATACCCTCTCCTCGGCAGTGTTAGTGAGGTGAGGTGTTTGTTCTTTCCCTGTGGATGTGCCCCTCAGCATAAATACAGTCCAATAAACCACCCTTTCTTAAGCTTATTCTGCACATGACATATTCACACATATCCGCAAGATTTATTTACATATACATGTTATATCCCTATATAGAGTGAGGCAGTGCATTACTGCTGGTTGGAATTATGGCCACAGAAGAAGATTCTGTGATTCTGCATTTCCTACGCTTTCTGAATTGTTCTCGCCTTCTGTTTGAACTTCAATCTGATGAGCTGAGAACCCAAAAGACATGTTAAAGAAAGTTGTGCTCCATGTGTAAAGGCTGCTTTATGTTTGTATGATGGCATTAGCTGCGAGAAGCAGTTACAAAACGAAAATTCTTTGTGGGTACTTAGCTTCTCTTTCCCATCTAAATAGCACTTAAAGCATTTATTAAGGTGTGATTATTTTTTTTCTAAGTTTAGGAGACACACTTCTATCATCAGGCATGCCTGCACATTTGGTAATTGTGTAAGCTTTGTGGTTTTGGTAGGAATAGATTTACTAAGTGAATGAGGACTCCACATACCCCTTAAGCTCTTAAATTTTCAGACTGAAAGATTTCGCTCCAGTGCTTTTAGTTGAACTGGGCCCTAAGCTAAATTAGGAACACTACTCACTGACAACCAAGGAGTCGGAAAATCCAGTACGTGTTTGCGATAGCAATCTTTTTCCTAATAAATGAACAATTAGATAAAAGAGGGTATTGCGTTCAAGTGGAATTAAAGACATTAATAAAAAAGAGATGGAGAAAATTTCACCTTGATGGAGAAAATTTATTTACACATTAACTGGGAACCGTGTGCTCAAGAGCGATGATCTCACCAGACGTTACAGAAACAGACCAGAGCCTGGGGCATCTAATCAGAAGTGTTGAAAATGGCACTCCTTTATTTCAGTAAGTACTAGCCAGTGGTTCTTAATGCTGCTGGAGACAAGTTGCCTAACTGACTGCTGGACCATGACACCTTTATAAACACCCCATTCCAGTGTCTCTGTCATATCCTAGCTAGCTTTCCACCAAAATTCCCTGTTAAAATGCATAAACATGACTTGTCTGTTCAACCTCAAAGTAAAAAACATTTACAGGAACATGCAATGGTATAAAGTCTATGAAGACTTTAAGAACCTCCTAGACAGAAAGGTGCTTTACAGAAGCAATTATTCTTATTTGAGTAAGTAATTTCTTCATTTAAGTTACTTTAAATACACCTCCTCTGAAACACTCTCATAAGACTTGTGTTCTTTCCTTTATGGGCTGTTATTTTAATATGCTGTCTTTATGTGATATAGCCCAGGTTTGTGTGGGGAGCCTAAAATATGAACTGAAATGCTACAGAAGTTGAATCCTTTGTCCTGGATCTGACTATGAGGAAGCACAAAGAAGCTGAGGATGTACTTTAAAGGGATAGCCAGGTTCTTGCTTAAGTCATTGAAAGTCTCCGAGAAAATCATGTCTTTGACATAGATATGTCTGACGAAGACTTACTACTGGGATCCTCCCCTTTAAAGGATTTCTGGGGCAACCATCATGTAAAGAAAGAATAAGACTTGTAATCAGTAATACTGACTACAAGTTTGGCAATGCTGAGATAATATGCAGATATGTTAAATCAGGCACTAATATTAAAAAAGATGATACTAAAAGCTATCTCAAACCCATCAGATAACTATGTTAAAGATGAATATGAACACAGCTATGAAGCTTAACTGCATTCTTTGGTATAAACTGTATGTTGAGTTATGTCTCCAGAACAAAGACCCGTACTGCCCTGTAGTGGGCGATGGATGAGGGGGCCTTATTCGTTCCTTTATCATTAGCTTATAAATCACCCTTCTTGCCTTTCATGCTTTCCTCTTACTTCCTCTCCTTGAAGGTCCAGCATTAATTTAGGTTGTGCTGCCGTGTGACTGCCCTGAGAAACTTCACGTATGTCTGTGCATTAGCACCTAGACCGGACATTCCTGGTGGAGCCGCTCGGATGGTCCTCCTGGGACGTGTTTTTCCATTACAGGTAGACAGTTCATCCTGCTCCAGTCTGATGCAGTTGTTAATAGTGTCGTTCATTTACAAACACAAGCAAGTGTTGCTACCCCAGGTGCATAAACATGAAGTTAAGTCACTGGGAATTAATCCTCCCAAGATAACGTGGCGAAGCAGTGGTGCAAATACATTATTGCATCATTCAAATTAATCAAGTACACAGTAAAATTCTGTGGCTTGTGATAATGCTAACTGAAATAAATTATCATACAGACACAAGGAAATAAAATGGGCCAAGGACTATTTTCTAGCTTTCCAAGCAAGTGGCACATCTCATATCCATATCATTAAATTTAATTTGTATCTCCTTCTATTCCCCAAAAATAATGATTAAAAACAGGGGGTTTGTCCTACTTTATCCCTACTGGGAGCAATCCTAGTGCCGTTCAGCCTCCCTCAGCACACCTGTGTGTTAGCTGCTGACTGGCGTGTGCCAAAACTGGACTGGAGCATGTGCTAACAACAAACAGTATGGACAGCCCTGGACGTAATTATGCCATGGCCATATTTTTGCCATGGTCACCCTGCTTAGCTTCCTGGCAGTGTGCTTCATCAGCCCAAAGGCATTTTGAAGGCAGTGGAATATTTTAATTTTGCGTGAGCTGAGGACTTAAATAAATCCCAGAATTCTCCCTCCTTTATTGCAAAGCTGCTTGGGTCCCAGCAGACTCCAAAGGAGTTTGGTGATTTTCTGGAGAATGTTATATCATATCACAGAGTCAATTTAGAAGTAATAATAAATTATTTTTTTTATTAAAAAGTTTTTTCAAAGAGTACTGACCAGGAAGATACTGGGTTTTTATGTTTCATTCTTGGCTGCCTCTCAAAAAAGTGAGACGCCAAAAATCTACCACCTTTTTATTAATCATCTCTGGATATTATTTTTTTTTTAGGTTGAGAACAAAGATTTCTATTGAGTACATAGCAACATCTCAAGTTCACATTGGTGATTAAAAAAAGATCTATATCCTAGGACTTGAATCTGAAGTCCTGCAAAGCAAAAAAGCCTTTGATGGGGAGGACAAACTCTGTTCGCTAAACAACACAGTCTCACTGGTCAAGCACTTCTTGATTGTACAAAGCTCTTGAGAAATCTGCCATCTTTCGTTCCTAGAGGTGTTCTCGGGAGCACAGAATTTATTTGGCTTTGTAATGGGCACGTGCTGTGGGAAAAGCACGCTTTTTTAGGGGCATTTGGCTGCATGTTGTCCTTACTCTGGATGGAGTCACGGAGTTAGACGGCAGACACGACCCTCTCAGCCCGGTAACTGCAATTACAAACCTCTGTCGCCGGCGTCTTTTATTATGTAACCCAAGTTATATTGTCACTGCGTCCCCCGGCTGCCTGTGATCACCACGCCACTTCATTGTTCTGGCCTTTTCTGTTTGAAACAGATGTTTAAAAAACATTTGAATAGGATATTTTAGTTTGTAGACTTCTTGTCATCATCCAGCAAATTTACAGCAGTCAGCAATGTAAACATGTACTTGACAAACTCCAGCAGCTTGTAGACTTCAGTTCATCCACTCATTTCAGTGAGGCAGATGTTTCATTTTAATACTCTTCATACTATAGATTAGGATTATGGTTTTTTTCTGTCTTTTTCTTTCTTTCTTTTTTTTTTTTTTTTTTGAAAAGGGAATAAACCTGACATGCTACTAATGTCATTTCACACTGCGGGCCAGATGGCGAAAAATGCAAAGGCTGCAACTCTGTTTATGTATGGGGAAAAAAGGAATTTTGTTCCTGAAAGACTTTCAGCTCAATCATTTGTTACTTTAAACTAAACACTAGATGATGAATAAAGTAGGACTATCTGAACTTCAAAAAGGTCCTTGAGATTAAGTGCTTAACAATGTAATGCATCTGGAGGAAGAATATTACATTATTCCTGCTTGCTGCGTTGCAAAGATGTTGGGAACGTTTTCGCTGTAGTGGCTGCCTGAGAGCAGAGTGCTTCAAGACAACATTTGGCAGTCCCTTGGAAATTTCTGGAGATATAAATCATATTTCCATCACCTTTTTTATTCTTATTAGTGAAAGACAGCACTTGAGCAGAGGGTTGGCAGATTGTCTGTGCTAAAATAGCTTGTTTTATCTGTCATTTCAAAGAAACAAAAGGGTATATTTACCAAGAATCATGTAAAATGTTTGCAAAGAAATTCAACATTTTTCCAGGTTACTTCAATTTAGACTCTGAAACTTAGAAAGGGGAATATTTTCACTTCTCCTCCCCTCCCCGGCAGGTTTATATTGATTTGCAGATTATCACAGAATTCATCTAAAATTTCTGATTCTACATGATTTTTAGAGAAAGGCTGAGAAAACTCTAACTGTGCTTTGATTTGTTTATTTGTAAAGCAAATACTCTAGAAGAGATTTCAATTTGGGGATCAAACTGTTTCGCTTTGTGTATTTTTCCCCCCCCCAGTTCTGTAGTACAATTGTAGGACATCTTGGATGTTGTGATCCAGTTGCCTCATTCTGGTGTGTGGGTGGACAGGGCGGTATTTTCCATGAAACACCATCGTCCTTCGAGAATAGAAGTGGTTCTCATGCATCCCTGAAGACTCCAGTTTACTGGAGAAAGTAAATCTTCAGACAATGGTGGGAACAGAATGGGAAGCAAATAGCAGGTAGCAGTGCAGCACCATATTTGACTCTGAATCTTTGCATTTAGGACAACGTATTTCAGTTTTTGAGTTTTTACTTATTTTTTATTAAAGTAGTGGTGTGTGTTTGTTGGGTTTTTTTGGGGTTTGGGGTTTTTTTTTTATTAATGGTAGTTTTAATTCCCCAGCTAGCTCCAGTAATTTCCAAACAAATGTGAGAGCAAAGTTTGGACTATAGGAGAAAATATTTTCTTCTGCTGTTTCATAAAGACTTTTTTCATGAATTTGCCTCTGATTGTGTCATCATAGCCTCTGCATGACATTAGACTGTGTCTGGAAGAAGAAACTCCTATGTTGCTTTCCTCAAATGAGTTATGTCAGATTTGTAGAGGAAGGAATTAACGATGTAAAGAAGGGGAACAACCTTTTGAGATGAAAATTGTCTGGATGAACCCAAGAAAAACTCAAATAGAAGAGCATTGACCATCCTGCGACCTCACAAAATTGCTTCCTTCACTCTTGGCTGAACACAGTGATGATATATCACAGTATGCATGAGAATCTGCCCGGATTTGTTAGTATATTAGGCTCTAGCTAAGACTGAAAGGCAAAGATGGGATATGCACAGGCTGCATCTTTCCCTGAAACATTTGCTGGTGCTGTAAACATGAATATTCTGCAGCATCAAACTGGTCAGGGATAAAAGGAAATACATAAGAACTCTTAAAGTAAGTTCTTAGCAGTATTTTTCACGGTTCTACTGAGTACAAAGGTAGCATCAAAGGAAATTATTATAAATTTTTGGTTAAGTCAGGTAAATAAATGCATTAAAAATGAGATAATATCAGGTGTGTATCGACAAGAGGAGATTTCATTTTTGGATATTATCAAGTAATATAAGCTGTGACTATTGTGGATGTAGTTCTAAATGTCATGGTGGTAATAACAAAACACTCATAGAAAAACGAGAGTGACAGAGAGAAAACTCTTCTGTCCAGATATTAATATCTAAGAGATCCAAAGTAAAAAATAATTTTAATACTTCTTATATTTTTATAATTTAAAATATAGCTTAAAAAACTTATTATAATGTAGACCAGGAGTAGACGAGTACTGAAAGCTCTGACTGAACTTCAAATGCCTGAACTGTTTGAATGTGTCTGAATCTAACCCGTCCCCATACATTTTTGATTCTTGGCCAAATTCCAATTAATTGTATCATTTTAGATACAACTGAACTTTTCATGCAAGTGACTGACCTTACAAATTTTTCAGCATTCACACTACTAGAAATTTCTGAACAAAAAATTATCATGAAAGTTTCCTCCTGTTGCGAACTACTAAATCCTAATCTAGACTCTGAAATTGTTATAGCCTCCAGTCTATACCCAAACAAGATTCAAGTATGTGCTCAACTAAGTGTGGCTAAAATTTTTGAAATGTCTGGAATACATTTTGGAATAAATCTACTGTCAATCTTCTTTTGGTCTCTTACATTAAATCTATCAAAACTGAAGTGGAGGTATTTTGATACATAGAGACTCCCTTTACAGAAGGAATACTCTGCGATGTGACTAGGAAAGTCTTATAAAATCTCTCTGTGTTACTTAATTAAAAGATGATGGGCAGAAGGGATAATAGGTTGTTTCTCAAATTTTAATGAATTTTATCATCATAATGATGATTACCAAATGTCTATATTTGCAAAAGAACAGCAGTTCATAAATATCAAATTTGTGCTATTATTAACATGCAGAATGTGCCAGTTTTTATCAATATAGAAATCTGGTAATTATCACTAAAGCTATTCATTAAAATTAAGAAGTAACTAAATAAGGAATAGGAATGCCACTTATTTCTTAACATGCGAAGAGCAGAAATATCTACCTATTATCCTTTTCAGGCATCTGACACTGTGACAATGGAATAGAAGGTTGTCACGGTATAATAGTCCCCAGCTGCTGGGTGGATGTGAGCTGAAACTGAGGCATTTATCAAAAATAAACACCGGGGGAAGCTGGGAGACATTGATCCTGGGACAACACTAGGTTAAATTGGTGGTATTTCTGTTCTAGCGAGTGACTGATGGGAATGCAACCACTCAAGTCTGAGGGGTGTCAGCATGACACAACGGTCCCCACATGGTGGTTGGCCAGGGGTACCATGCACCCACTTGGGGTGCCCAGTCAGAAGGAAGCTTCTGCAGGGGCTTTGTGAGGTGTTGCACCATGTCATCTCTCTGAGACTCTCCACCTTGCTTCCAGCCTCCAGGTGGTGGTCTCCAGCCCCATTGCTTATCCGCCTGCCAGAGCTGGTGAGGAGGACCAAGCGCATGTTACCTAGTGGTGGAGGAGCTAGGGAGGCTGCATGTCTGCCTCCCACCCCAGCCCTGGTGACACCCATGGCCGAAGGCTCGGCAGAGCCCCCCGAGAGATGGTTCTGAAGGGGGAGGTCAGCACCTCACCCCTGGCATGAGCCTCAAGGCACACGGGCCCCTTGGAAGATTGTGCATAGCAGGGCCAACAGCCATGAACATGAGAGGCCTGAGGGGTGAGGCTCACCTGCCACAGGGCAGCCCTAGTTTCTCCATCATTGCTTTGGTAAAAATGGATGGGAGGGTGCAAAGTGACTAGGAGGAGGTCTGGCACTGGAGGTCACGAGAGAAGGAGGCAATAAGGGAGCAGCGGAGGAAAAAGGGGCCATGCTTTCACTGCCACAGTGACCTTCTGGTGGAGCCGGAGCTGGGCAGGAGAAGATGCTGGAGCTGTGTGAGGAAACACACCTGCACAGCATACCCGTACAGCCAGGACGGGGTCCATGCCTCCACAAAAGCAGCCATCAAACCTCCATGTGGTACTGAGCGCGAGCCAAATGAGGTCTGCAGCATGGGAGGGGGTGTCACTGGAAGAGACTATCATCATGCTTATCAAGACATTAGTACTAGCCAGCAAGCTTCATCTGCACCAGACAGCAATGATTTTGAAGCAGACCCAGTCTTCCAAGGCAGTGAAGGAGGAGGTGGAAAGGGTACACCTTTTTGAGGCAAACACCGGTTACCTCTGTTTCATAAAGGGCTTTCTGCTCTCCTGGCTTTGTGTTATACATCTTCAGCCTCACTCGCTGCCCCCTCCTGTGTAAAATTTACACAAGCATTGAAAGATTGTGGAATACCCAAGGAAATCATTTTTCAGTCGATTGAGTTCTTAATGGAAAAACCTCCCTGAATGCTATCTTACAAATTAGAAGATCCCCTGCTTTCTAAATAGTTCAATTGAAATCAGCTTTTGTATTTATCCTTCAGGTCATTCAGGCTCAAATGTTGTTAGCTCTGAGTCAAAAAGTCAGATTTTTAAAGGGAAAATGTCAAGTCCTTTTAGGCTTCAACTGACCTTTTAAACCAGATTAGGGATTTGAAGCATTACACATGGATTTCTACATTTTGTATCACAGTATTTAACAAATGATCAAATACAACTCCCAAGAATACTATTTTTACAAGCTTGACATTTCAGGCCTTAAAGGATGTTGCTGGTCTTTCTTTTACATAAAATTACCCTGGAGAAATTCAGCCTGTTTTCTGCTCTTCCATTTCTCTTTCATAAGAGGGGAAGTTCTGTGCATTTTATTTCATGCCGTTGTTCTCTCTCTGGCATTGCAGCCAAAATATCATGATGAAATCCTTGAGATATGCTCAAAGTGATTGCTACAATAAATTCACTCGGTGGGTGTCACATGCGGTTAGAGTACAACTCAGGCAGTTATAGATGCCAACAGGGCCCTAGGAATAGATCTGACCTTACTTTCGTGCCTGGACTGTCAGATAATGCCACTAAAAATGCACTAAATCTTCCTAGGAGGAGATAATAGAAACCCTCATTTGGTTCCAAGTGCTTCCCTCACACAGGTGGGACGAAGAAACTGGATGGCAGAGTGGGAAAGTGGATGTGTGAGAGGACACTCATGAGCTGAAGGAGCAAGCTCGGTCCAGTTCCCAGAGCTTGCAGACTCAGCAGGAGCAAGAGTCCCATTCTCAGCTATTGTGGTCTGTAGTAGGTCTCTGACAGAGTCTCATGGGCTGGACAGCCGTGGTCATTTGGTACTTCTAGATGATGATACTTATGGAGAAGATAGAGACAAGGCAAATTTCCCTCCTGTGGGCTAAGGGAGGGAGATCCTAATTCAGAGGTAAGACATCGGAGGGCTTGGTTTTGCCTTGCTGGCTCTTCAGCCCTTCTCCTGCTTCTGAGGTTGGCCCATTAGTGTTAATCATGGTGCTGGAGTTTGTAGGTGGGTCATTTCTCTGATTACAGCTGGAGAAAGACTACCAGATAATTTCACATGGACAAAGTGGGCACCAGATAGCAATGGAGTTCAGGTTTAGTAGGCTCTGCATTAAACCACCAGCTCCTTCGAAGTCTTTAGTGGAGACGTTTTTCATTCGAGCACACGGGGTTTTTTCATACCAGACTAAGACCTGCAGGTTCCCTGACATGTTTTCCTGGTAATTCCAAGATCACCTCTGAAGTCAGTATCATTATGAAGTGCAGAAGCCATCTCAGAGCTTGACACATGGTCTGTTTTTTGTTCAGGGTCTTTCCCCGGCGACTTGATTCCAACATAGACAAACACGACAACACTGCTACGCGCTGCACTCCAGCAGGGTGGAAGCACAAGAATTTGTTACCAGTCAGAAGTTCTCCATTCTTTGATTAAAAAAAGGGCAAATTTTCAGAAAAGGAGCCGTGACTGCCTTCGTGTTGCAGCCCTGGGTCGGTAGCTTATAACGGAAGTGTTCTAGTATTTTATTTGCCTAAAAGGCTGTTACTGTGCATACCACGGTACCTGTATGTTCTTAAATATAGGCTTGCAACATATGTGCATTTTAAGTAAGCACAGACCTTGCCTTCTGAAACAGGATTTTAAAGTTTCAATTGCACAAGTTATCGTTGTGTTGGAAGGGACTGAAGTGGCAGGTCTTGTTACAGCCAGAAATCGTGCTGACTTTGAGTCACTTCTGGTAATTGCTAACAATAAAGTAAACACCATTCTCAGCATAGAACAAGTGTATACCTCTGTCTGCTTTGATACTTTCTGAATGGAGACACTAGTAGTGTCATTACAGGATCAGAATAATTCGCTTTTCCCAAGGCCTACATCTGAAGGGAACAATATGAAAGAAGCAATCAGCAGCTCTGTGCCTGGGATACAAAATCATGGTAGTCTGAAGCTAACATATCAGAATTGGTTAGAGTAATTATTTACAGTCCTTAATGTTAGTTTTGGTGGTAATTTCACTATTTTCAGCTCTTCTAATAGATTGGTTTAGAAGTTCTAAGTTACTCAAAATAATATTTATAACACAGAAAAAAAAAAACAAAAACATTTGCTGCTTATAGCCAGATGTAGAAAGTCATGACAACACCTAATGATAAAATTACCAAAGACATCTGACAGATGCCATCTTTGTGATGCTATTGTTTTTTCTAAAATAAAATAAGCAGCTATGCAGCTGTTTTAAAATCTTTGTCAGACTTTATCAAAATCATTTACCTATCACCATTTATTTGTTTCTTGTAATGGAAAATACCTGCAGTATGACAAGAAGATGAGGTTAATCTGAAGCAAATCAACATGATAGTTTTCCATTATTGGAACTCAAACAGGCTTGTCAACAAGGGATGACACAGAATAACAATGCTGCTGCTGTTACACAAACAGGCGTTCACAGAACAAAGAGTATTTTGAGATATGTTTTTCTTATTATTTGGCAACATTATATCATGAAAATTAAGTTATTCTGTTAAAGCCCGGGAAGGCAAGCCCTTTTGAAATGACGTATTCTTTTGAAACTTCCACTTTGCTCAAGTTTATCTCCTTTCCTGCCACACAAAGGAGTCTTTCATTGCTTTAGTCATTATTAGAAAGACAGAATTAAGAAGAGCTTGCCAGAAAAATCTGGATTTAAGATGTGCTCGAGTGTTAGTGGGGAGCACTTTTTTCTGATATAAAAGTTGTATCTACTTAATTTGTAAATTTTATAGGATAGATATTCTGGTCATCTGTTATTTCTTTGGAAGCAATTATACATGGAGCCTTGTTGGATCCTACATTTGACTACAGGCACTTTCGTTTATGCCAGTCAGCTCTGTGCATTTACAATTAGATGTTCGTTTGAGTTGCACTGAAGTGTTCGCAAGATAAAGCTCTGAAAAAAAAAAAAGGATATTGCCCCCATAGCTCCCATTCAGAGTGTTCTGGACTTCCCTTCTCCATTAACCAGATGTGGCAAGGAAACAGCACCACAAAACTGAAATGGCTAGTTACTAATGATAACTTAATGGATATAGCGTCACACTTTATCTCCAATTTGGGGGACATTTTGTCAGAAGAGTTCTATACTAGGGGCATCATTTTTTCAGAGTTACCAAGCAGGAACACAGTCAATTGGAAACACTAAGTCTGCGATGGAGAAAACAGTTGGATGCTGCTACCCTCCCCCCACCCAGCTTTGGAAATTGTTGTTTGCTTTTAAAAAATGCAAAACCCTCAGCTCTTGTTTCAGAGAATCTGTCTTCTCTCTTAAGTATGCTGCAGGAATAGTTTTCAGCAAGTTACTCCAGGAACAGCCTGACTAATGAGGAACTGAGGTGGGTTTCCAGAGCAAACGTATCACCGAACAGTATTGGTAGTGATACTGGTTAGAGATACTGGCAACCAGTAGGCCATAGTCCTGTCCTCACCGTGCAACAGGGTGTGATGCAGGGGTTCCTGAACTAGGGCTAGGTGCAGTGACAGGCCTGGTACCATGTCAGTGTGCCCAAGCCAACCATGAGATGGCATTTCTGGTTTGTTACCTCAGCTGGTATCTGTGCAGACTGTTCAACAGCAGCATGGACCAGGCTGCTAGGGTGTCTCTAACACAGTGCCCCTTGCACTCTGTGACATGCTCATCCCTAACAGTATTGTTCACCAGTTCACACTTGGTGCTTCCCTGTACTCTTCCCCTTTTTTTCTGATTTCCTCAGTCTGAGTAGAAGTGAGTCCTCCCCAGCCTGCCCCTGCCCCAAGAGCATCGGCAGGAGCAGCTCGAGTGCTGTGTTCTGCACCCATCCTGCCCATTGGAACAAATGACTGGGGCTTGGGGAGCAGGTAAATGCTCAGGATTTTGGGACAGCCAAGAGAGAGAGAGGTAAGGTACCCAAACAATATTTCTCAGGCCTTACATCAGCAGAAATGCAGACGTCATATTTTCAGAAGCACATGGTTGCCTTGCTCCCATTTATCATCTGCCTTTACTAGGCTAAATTAGCCAGAACAGGAAGATCTGACAACCGTTCTCTGGGGTTCGACTAGTTTACCACCACATGGACTCAGTTTTCGCATTACTCCTCACATGCTCTCTCCCTTTTAATTCATCCTTTTTTTTCTGGTCACCCACTTTTCCTCTCCCTGGTGCCAAAGCAGCCTCAGTCCTTCCTCCGAACCACTGCTCAGGGCACACACTCCAGTCAGCAGCTCAGTGCTTTGCTTCTGTGTCTGAGGTCTGTGCTGAGCTTCCTCCCACCAGCCATGGCTTTGGGCATAAAACCTTTTGTTTGCCTGAGAACGCTTTCTCTCGCCCTTGACTTCCAGGCAAGAAGGCTTTTCTTTGCTACCAATTACTTTACATTTATATTGGGTCTATCTTCTCAGAGCACCCCAAAGCACTTTACATACTCTATGCAGGAATCAGTGGAGGGTGACTGCATTGGGGCTCTCTTGTTATTTCTGAATTCTTAGTTACAGCACTGTGTCATGGAAGCTGACTTGGTGACTGACAAGGTTAATTCTGCTTTTCCTAATTCATTCCAGTAGAAAAGCCATGAAAAAGTACAGTTTAAGTGCATAGCATTTTAGAGGGAATATCAAGCACACTTCCTACACTGTTTTAATCTTGCTCTAAGGGAATATATGAGAAGCATAGTTGATAGGGAAGAGTATTTACATAATTTAGATTACTCCAGAGCACTTCATTATAATACTTAGAAAGAGTGGAAAGAACAAGCCTTTTGGAGCTGCCTGTCTGGGCACCAGAACCATCCTTAGCCAATGATGCAAAGCAACCCTTTCAGCAGTCAAGGAGACTAGAGTTTGGATGGTGTTCATCACAAAAGTGTAAATGTGTGAGAAAGGAAATACTATTTTACATTTCCAAGGACATACCTCTATCTATTATATTTCAGCCACTCAATAAAAAAGCCACCAACATGGTATACAAAATGAGATGCTGCTAGAATTGCTTAATCAAAAAACACACGTTGGTATAGCTGTCATCTTACAGGGACAAAATGTAGTCACATGTTTGAAGGCTTTACAACCTTGCAACAACAGTGGTTTCCATGCTTGCATTAGAACAGAGGAGGGAGTATGATTATATTTAAAGTTAAGAGGTCAACACTTCACAGCAGCCATGGAAGAGAAAAATACGGCATTCCATTTAACTAGCCAGATCCTTAATGCAATACGGTATATTAACTCTTATTTGAAGGTAACTTTTGGAAGGGCAGAACACAACTGATAGTAGTGAGATTACATGTGGAAAAAGCAATCACAGGCTATGAACACTGGATATTTGCACTGTACATTCACCATATGCTTCCAGCAGACTGACCCACTGACTTTGAAAGACTCTATAAAAGGACTTGGGTTTTGGCCAATTCACCAGACTTTCTTTATTGGTCCCTATAACCCAGTGCATACGTCTCTCCTACCTTGGGGACTTGCAAACGCACAGCAGACACTAATGGGTACCTGTTTTGCACAGTCTGTGCCCCTGTCCTCCCCTCTTTCTGGTTAGCATGTGAGATACCTCCTTGTACCTACTGCCACTTATTTGCCAGAAGATAGACAACCAAAGAACAGGTCCAGCTTGAAGAAGCCTGCCATGCCACTGACAGCACTGATTACAACATAAGGAGTAACTCAATTCTTTTTTCATCTGTCCAAAATGCATTGAATGAAAAACTGCGGCACACTCCAGAGAGAGACTTCAGGAAAGTCGCACTCTCAGCATGAGCATTTCAGTCAAAGGTCCTCTTCTTCCAAAATGCCTCTAGCTGGTGCCGTGCTGAATCCATGAACCCCTTCAAATTCTTCTTGACTGGTGCTGCTGTAAAATATGATCTACATTTACACTGAAAGTCATGGGCTTATTGACTGCAGTGGTCTCAGCAATTCAGAAGACACTCAGTTAGACCAAGCTTGTGCCTAGCAGGTCCCTGGACTTGTGGAAACTAGTGTCTCTTGACACCTGGTTTTATCATCTGTAAAGTAGAGCACCCACATGACAGAAATCAAGATTGGCAAGAAATCATGCAGTTCAATGTGCCATACTTTGTTTTTATAAAAGACTGTTCCATGAGAACAGTCTCTTATAAAAGACTGTTCCATTGGCATCCAGACGGACCTGGACAGGCTGGAGAGGTGGGCTCGTGCAAATCACATGAAGTTTAACCAAGCCAAGTGCAGGGTCCTGCACCTGGGATGTGGCAATCCCAGGCACAAATAC
>JAOXNO010000013.1:134497771-134537405 GCA_028565335.1 Limnodromus scolopaceus
CCCAGGGCAGGGGGGTTGGAACTAGATGATCTTTAAGGTCCCTTCCAACTCTAACCATTCTATGATTCTATGATTCTATGAGAGTGACTCACACAGACAAGATATAATAAAGGTGAGAGGAAGTGATTGCCTCCTTTTTCATGCAGAGCTGGGCAAGATGAGCTCCTCTGACATTGCTCCACTCTTCCAGGGCACTAACGTAACCTCTTTGACAGCAGATACAAATGGAGTGGAAGAAATGCCCTCCACAGCCAGTTGTGCTCTCAGATGGGAGGTGGCAACGAACAGCCCCACATCTCACTGAAGACTGAAGGCTACTGCCTGTGTGCTCTGCCTTGCCTTACCTCCTGAGAGGTGGGAGGCACTCGTTCCTCTTTCCTAGGATGCTCTCTAGGAACAGGCGAATACAGCCAACATTTGCAATAGCCGAGTGCAATAAACCACATAAGCATCCAGTCAGCTATGACTCAATATCCCATTCAAACAAATCGGAGCACAGCGGTGATCCACGTCTCCTCAGACTCCCCTTCCATGAAGGGTTGCAAACTTTAAACTTCAGAGTGTGCAGCCTGGCCGTAGGAGATCGATTCTGTGCATGATAGGTGAATTAGGAGGCAAAGTTAGACTCAAACTGGGGCAAAATCTATAGCACAGACTGTATCGACAAGCTATAATGTCTGTAGGCTCTTCAGAGCAATTTCCACAGGGTTGTTTCTCCTCTGCATGATTTCCCACCCAAAAGGAAGATTAACATCTTCATAATAGCAATTGCCATTTGTAACCGTCAAGAGAGACTGCATCTCTTCTGAGGAGGAACTAAAATTTTGGCATCTCTGTGGAACAGTTGCTACCCTCATTAAGAATAGATTGGTTTCACCAGGTCTGAGCACGAGCAGAACTTGACTGTCTAAAAGATGTTACACAAATACATAAGACAAAATATGCCTTATTTTATCAAGCTAGACAGGCAAAGATTGTCAGAGGAAACAAAGGTGGAGAGAGACACCTGGTACAATGTTGTTCGTCAGGTCAACGGCAAAATCAGTGCATAGAGTTGCCTTACGTAGTCTCCCTGAGCAGATAAAGTAGTACTGTGAGAGTGTCCATATTTGTTAACATCAGATATTTTCATTATATTTCCATTGAATTTTCCTTGGCAGGGGTTCTTCATGTTACTGAATTCTGGCCACATTCTTTGAAAGAGTGATTTAGTTGCTGTAGGTTAATAGATGTGGTTTTTACTGTCACAGAGAAAAGCCACTATTTTCAGTCCTTTAAAAAACTTGTGTTCTGGTGTAGGAGGTGAAACAGCTGAAAAAACGTACTGCACATGGCCAATGGAAAAATCAACAGATGACAAAAATTAAAACATGTTGCAATAAAGTGAAATCAGCTACACTTTATCCTAGGGATTCATTCATACAGTGTTAACCCTATGTGAAGGGAAACCTGATATGTTTTCCCTATTGCAAAATACTCAACAACAGAATTTGTCAGCTATGCCCTGGTAATTCCTCATTCCCACATTACTGCACTGAGCAATGCTGAACATTTTTTAACAATTAGTGGTCTCACAGACTGTTTGCTTTTTAAAAGCAACTTTCATACTTAAAAAGTTGAAAAAAATTAATATTCTGCGAAAAAAATATAGAGGATTACACTGTTTTCAAACTTTGTATGCAAAGATATAAGTGCCCTTGAAAGCGAAATGTTCTATTCTTGGAAAAGAATAAAAAGCTTTGTGTCCATTCGTATGAAATACTTAAACAGATACATATTCTCTTCCTTACTTTCATGTGAGCACCCAGAGCAGTTCAAGAGTTTTTTCAATAAAATGCTTTGTGACAGAAAAGCAGTTTCTGCAAAATCAAAATTTCCACAGGGAAAATTTATCGAGTTTCTTTTCTTTTTCTCTAAGGAAAAGAGAATTTAAATATTTAGTTCTGAAACATGCTTTGAAGTGTATGAATTACCTTCAAGCTGAAAATTCTGCTTTCTTGCATCTATAAATAACCTGTGTGTCTCTCAGTCATGCATATTGGTAATGTTAGCAACCGGCCTGGGTGCCAGGCACTCACTCCTGAAGGGCAGAGGAAGGCATGCATTCTGACTTAACCTGTGTTTCAAAACTCACCTAATAAAATTATCAGTCTTCTGAGAGACTCTGCAGAGGGGAAAGCATTGTACGCTCTGCATTTTCATATGGAATTGGTAATAGCTGGGAGTCTGAAACGGTGTGGTAGCATTTATTCCCGTGGCACTCCCCTATCGATGAGGTTTCTTGTTGCACCGTCCCACTACTTTGTCCCAGAAAGTGACAAGCAGTTCAATACCGCACAATGCTATCTGCGGTTCACAGCACAGGCACAAATGAGTTGCAGCCCAGTACAATTCCTGATTTTTAATTATGATCACTGGCAAATAAAGTTGTTGAACCATCAAAGAGAAATTCAAAGCTTTTGGACCAGCAATGTGAGTTTGCCCCATGTAAACTCTGGGCTAATAATTTATTATATTGTTATTTTTATTAGTTGTTATCAACTATTGTTTATTTGCTGCATGTAATGATATGTTATATTCATTTTTTTTATCTGCTATCAAGGGCTACTTTGTAATCTGAGTAGTCTGAGCCATGGCAAGGAAGATGACAAAAACATCTGTGTTAATAGAAACAAAAAGGTTTCTGTTAGGTTTAAATGATAAATTATTGCAAGTAAATAATCTAAACATCCTTAAATTAATACCAGAGCTGGATAGTAGTTAAGTGGAAATAACACTACTAGTAAAGGCTTGCAAATCAAAGGTTAGTTAAGGTAGTTTTCCTTGTGATCACCTGGACCGGTTGCTGTGTATTTCTCCTGTCCTGGAAATCTGGGTACTCTTTTTAATAAGGACCCAAAGAAATCACTACACATATATTTCTAGAAGTGAGATTTCAGTGGGAGTCAGGGAATACAGAATCAAATGTACGATTGCATTGTTCAGTATCCCACACGTGGCAATGAAGCTGAAACATCCTCTGCAAAAGGTGAATGCAAAACTCTATTCTGCAGAACTCTATTCCATTCTTACCCAACACCCTGAAATGAGAGACTGACTTAAAACCAATGCCTGAGACTTTATATTGTTTCCGAAGTACAGTGTAACAAAAACAACACAAAAGGTGTTAACACAGGAGATTGAGCTGGCTGTGATATCTGCATTGTCTGTGTTTTCTATATCCATGCTAAGCCTGTTGCACCCCGTGTAAGAGAAACCTCATATAGGGAAGAAACATTCTGCAGGAAATATTGATTTGTACTACAGTATATTATCCATATAATTCTCCATCCTGTTCTGAGCATCCTAATAACTGCACATGAAATTGAAGTCTTCGTTGTGTTTTACCTGATTTTACCTACCACAAAGTATAGTTAGTCTACAAATCTTGTAACCACAAGTAGTACAAAGCCAAGTATATAGTAGCATGATTTTTTTTTTTCCTCCTAGAAGAGAATTGGAAATATTTATGAATAATGAGAACATTCAGCATTGTATCAGCAAGGTTAAAACTGAATTGATTTCTGAGGGGTATCTTACAAAAATCAGCTGTAAGGCAAAGCAACGGGAGGCAGGGTTGGACAGGACACAGCTACAACATGATGCAGGGCAGGGTCTGGTGGCCCCAGCTGATCTGCAACGGAGTCCTGGGCCATGGTCACAGATGGGGAAGACCCCAGGGGAGGTTGGGCAGGGCCAGGAAGGGCCATGGGTGCCCCCAGGGTGCAGATACCATGACTAGCATAGTCCCCCTTATCATTCCCTTAAAAGTCTATGAATGATACTGGTAATGAAGACAAGGCTCACAGAGTGTGCTGGAACAGCAAGGCTTTCAGAAAACTTGGAATCCTCAGTTAGATGCAATTTTTGGAAAAGAGACTGTCTTTTCATGAGGTTCTTCATACTTGTAAAACCCACCTCCTGCCAAAGGTAGCAGGAACTTTAATGATAGTCCCTGTGTAAGGGCTTCACGAAGGGAATATTTTAAAATAAGTAAATAAATTGCCTCTGCTGAAATAAAAAAAATAAAAAATAAAAAAGACAGCTCCAGAGGTGTTAGTTTTACAGGAAATCCTGTCTCACTTGGATGGATATAGAGAGCCTGAAAAACAGCAGAACTGTTAGGTAGCAGAGGTGAGAGAAAGAGAGTTACAGAAATACTTTACAAAGGGACACTATTCACCCTGTGTATATATGGACTGCACATACAGAAGGTTACACTCTTTAACAGAGATGTATAAAATCTCAGTACAAAGTCCTCTTTCTACAGCTGTCCTTGAGACGTGTCACAGTGCATCCCTGTTGCTAGACAGATGCTAATCCTGTGTTAGTGTAGCCAAACCTACTTCATCAACGCAAGAAAGCCCTTGTCCATCATAAGAACCTCCACTGAAAAAAAAAGGAAAAATAACACCTGAGGGAAAGAAAATGAGTCTTAAAACTGGTCTTGAGAAACAGCAGACCTGGACTCTGTTAAGCAAAGGGTGAGAAACCAGTTCTAGATAATGGAATTATTTTTTCTTGAAGTTGTCCTGTACCAAGACGCAGGTGCAAATTTCCAGGGGACCCAGCAAGGAGGGTGCACTTTGACATCACCCTCACTTACAGATCATACCAGATGGTTAGCTGGCAGTTGCACAGTTGCAAGCTCATCCCACGTGCATTCACCCCCAGCCAGATGTACACATCAAGTCTTGTCTCTTTACATTCTGTATCTGCCAAGTTGAAATGCAATGAGCTTATTAATATGTACAGGATTCAAAGCAGGGTGGGCCTTATAGGTCAAAATTAACCCAGAATTAATTATGTGCCAAAGAGCAGAACTTTGCAGAAGTATGCATCGTGCCCTGTGCTAGAAGCTCTGTAGACACTGCTTCACACCTGGCGAGTGCTGGTGTTAAGGACAAAGAACTTCACCTGTTTAGTTTCAGTTCAACTGTAAAACAAATCCTGGGATTGAATAGAGCCAGGTCTGACACTGGGTTTTGCTCTGTGGGGGATACCTATGGTTTAAAACGCGTAGCAGTGACCCAGAGCACTTCTTCAGTTTCATATTCCCCTTTGCTTGCTATTTTGGATTAAAACCTGTGTGATGCGAAGCAGCACTTTGTCACGAAATGTTCACTGTCTTTTTTGTGGGCAGCCAGATGAGTTTTTGGGGCCAGCTTTTGCCTGTCATCAATCAGTATGCAGTGCTTAGTGGTGGAGTGTAATAAAGCAGTTCATCAGGGTATGATTTGCAATAGGGTGAAAGTATTTAGGTTCTCTCTTTGAGCGAATGTGATATTTTTGCCTACTGTCCATAACGAAAACCAAATGTGATAGCAAAGCATTCATTTCTGCCCTAAATATTCAAGGCAGTAGAGCTATGTCCCTGTTTATCCTCAACAATTACTGAATGTATCCTTCCAATAGCTGCTTTGTACTATTTTTCACAAAACTATTTTTTTTCTGTTTGGTTTCATAACCAGAGCCCTAAAAGAATTTTCCACAAATAGGAATAGTCTTTAGGAATAGTCTTCCTAAAAGACAATTTCTGCCTGACTTTCTGCTGCACGGATAAGCTCTGTCTCCTGCGTTGCAATAAGTTATTCTTACTGCAGAGATTTTCATTATTCTAGAAAAGCAAGGCACTGGACCATATCTAAGCACTCAGAAACCTCAGTGATAACAAAGAATTTGTACGTAGGGAAGAAGTACAGTTCTGTGCCATCTGTATATCACTGCCTTTTAAATCCAGTTCACTTAGGAGCTGGATGCATGTAGACGTTGAAAGGGACTAGAGAAAGAATGGGTCTTTGTCTAGTTGAAGACTTACTTTGGATTCATGCCACCTGTCAGACTTGACATAAGGTCAACAGTGCCAAATACTGCGAAGATATTAAGGAGAATAAGAATGGATTTCTCCCTTGTATCCATTGACAGCAACAGACCTTCTGTGCCAGTCATCCATCAGTGCCAGTGAGACAGATTCAGCTCCCTGGCCCGGCCTGTGTCTGTACTGCCTGTGACCCTAGATTAACATGAATAAACTTGTAAGCGGGTTCTGTATGAGGTTTCTTTAGAATACCAGTGTTGACGGTAGGTGGCAGATGAACTGAGATGATGTATTCAGGACATCAGGACATATTACAGAGGAGAAAAATCTGAGGACGGGTACTGCTAGAAACACTGAGATTCCTTCCCTGAATGAAGCATTAGCTATTTCTGCCTCGATGATAAAGCAGAGTTATAACGATAACATGAGTCCCCAGGTCATTGACTCCTTATAATGTAGGTGTAATGTTAGTATAAATCAGCCAGATGCCTAATTTGCTAGAGGCTGGGAATACCTGCAGTTGTACTGGGACCACCAAGCTTGGGGACAGCCAAGGAAATCTCCGTAGAGAGCTACTGCAGAGGCACATGAGCAGAGAAGACCTCTGTAACAGGTCTTAGTACAATTTTTAAAAATCTACAGAAAGGAGTTATGTGTTGCAGTTCGGACTGAGCCCCAAAAGAAGTGTGTAGGAGAGAGTTACAAGGTTGCTGCATGCTACCACTTGTAATGGTTGTTCTTTTGCACCATAGTGTTCTCCCAAACCTCAATTGTGTTGCGTCACCATTAACCCAGAATAACAAAGAAACATTTCACCAAACTCTATAGTAGGGAGGGAGCCCACTATTCCCAAGGTAAGAGCTTTCCATGAACAAAAATAACTTGCCTTTATGTTAAGATAGCATACACAGAAGGTACAGACAGAGTCACAGAATCACAGAATGATATACGGTTGGAAGGGACCTCTGGAGATCACCTAGTCCAACCTCCCTGTCAAAGCAGGGCCACCCACAGCAGGTTGCACAGGAATGTGTCCAGACAGGTTTGGAATGTCTGCAGAGAAGGAGACTCCACCACCTCCCTGGGCAGCCTCTTCCAGGGCTCTGCCACCCTCACAGGAAAGAAGTTCCTCCTCATGTTTAGATGAGTTCCTGTGTTCAAGCTTGTGCCCATTTCTTCTGTCCTATCCCTGGGCACCACTGAAAAAAGACCAGCCCCATCCTCTTGACACCCACCCTTCAAAAGTTTATAGGCATTGATCAGATCCCCCCTCAGCCTTCTCTTCTCCAGACTAAGAAGCCCCAAGTCCCTCAGCCTCTCCTCGTAAGGGAGATGCTCCAGGCCCTTAATCACCTTTGTAGCCCTCTGCTGTACCTTCTCCAGCAGCTCCCTGTCCTTCTTGAACTGGGGAGCCCAGAACTGGACACAGTACTCTAGATGCCACCTCACCAGTGCTTGTCCTGGTGAAGGACAATCTAAATAAGGCAGCCGGATTTGTGTTTTGATGTCAGGCTGTTATAGATGGCCCATTCCTCAGGCAAACTGTTAAGAATTGGCTAACAAAACTATCTTATCATCCATGATTCAATGAGTGGACAACAAAACTGAACCAGAGGAGTGTCCAGTGAAACTGTGGACAAGTACAGGATGTCAAACCTTTCCTTTTTCCCATGTTCAGGCCTTTAGTTACGATTGATACATGAACCTTAATTTCAATGTAGGGCACCTTACACAGAATAGAAAGTTCCTCATGATTTCAAGTGCAATTTTTCTTCTCATTTGACACGTCGCAGGATCAAACATTATTAATTTGGAGTCATGTACTGAACCATCTACATCTCTTGCAATTACAGTGAGCATTGTGGAAATAGGAATACATTAAAATGACCAGATTTTAATATATTGTTTTGGAGACTAAGT
This sequence comes from Limnodromus scolopaceus, assembly GCA_028565335.1. Lineage (NCBI taxonomy): Eukaryota > Metazoa > Chordata > Aves > Charadriiformes > Scolopacidae > Limnodromus > Limnodromus scolopaceus. The sequence continues at coordinate 134,505,549 of JAOXNO010000013.1, forward strand.
GGACTTACAGCATATATGCCAGCTTTTTCTCTGAATTTGACTTAACTGAAGGAAACATTCCTATCTTAAAATTAAATATTCACATCCATTATTATTCTCGGACTAGGGACAATAATTTAAATTAATATCAAGATGCGTTTTTAAAAATCATCAATCTGCCATCTTAACTACATTATTTTCTACCTTCAGGCACTTGTTGTAGTTTTTATGAACATGATTCAAATAAATTGGCTCTTTTTCCTCGGTGGCTTCTTTAATTACTTTGTTATTATCCAAGGAACTGGTTTAATTTAAATGAACACAGTGTTCCTGCTACTACTACCCAGAGAAAACACAGACTCAGAACATGCTGTTTTGTAGTTACAGTGTATGGCTCTGCATGTGGATGCCAAAACTGGTCTGGTCTTACCCATTTACCCACCTTCTGGTGACCCGACAGACTCCTGCCAGCCCAGTATAATCACTTGTCCTGAACCCTGTCTTGTGAGTCTTTCCAGATAAAGAGTAAAGGTAATTAGGCAATTAGATTAAAGGACACTTTTACAGAACATTTATTTCGTACCTAGACTACACAGTTACTTCATATTGCCCGGGGCAATGTTCCCTTACCAAATATTTGTGTATTTTTAATCAAAGAAATGTGTGTAACAAATAAACACAAGAAATTAACAGTATTTGCCCTGTTATGTCCTTATATTCCTGTTACAGCAATACAGGTTGGTAATCCAGTTCTGTACATAGGTGTAAGATTCTTCCTCCCCCTCTTTTTGGTGTCATTCCAACTAAAGTACATAATAAAATACATAAGAGGGTGTTTTAAAAAAAAAAAATACAAGCAAGCATTGGTACTTCATAAAATATTTAAAGACCTTACAAAAACGCAAAACTGTATTTCATTTCCTGAAATAGTTATAGTTTCAAACTCCATCTATTTCTTTTAAACCAAACCCATATGTGTTCCAGGCAGTTTTAATCTGTAGAAATACTTTCTTTTTGGCTGGCCTGCCTGAGCGAACATTAAGTATGAAGCAACAAGTACGGCAAGTCAGGATATTGAGAAGAAATTGTTGTATCTCAAAGAGCAAATTGTTAAAATCTGAGTAATTTCAGTTTGTTTGTCTTTTTCTGTGATTAAATATGAGCTCCATGACCATATTTTACAGCAGTAGACTAGGTAGCTAGCATATTTTGATTTTTCTATGTGCTTTAATGGTAAGAAGTCATCCCTGTGCCTCAAAGCTGCCATTTTGTGTCCTTTCCCTCTACAGATGACGTGCGCTGTCATTTTGTAGAGCGGCGTTCCCATGTATAGTCAAATGGGGGCCAAGGCATCACACGGACTACTTACTTTTGTTCTTCCTTCATCACTTTCTTAATACCAAAAGGAGCTCTCAGTGGCAAACTGCTGGAAAGGGGAGCGCAGGGAGGGAGCAGCTCCTGGTCACCGGTCTCACAGTGTGGACACCCTGGGAAGTCATTTGTGGAATAGGTGAAATAGGTGAAATCGAGAGGTGCAGCCTCTCGATTTAATGGCATTCCTCACCGTTCTTGTACAGACAGAAACAACTGCTCGAAACACAAGTCAGAGGAGAGCCGGGCCGGGCGGTTCACTCTACTTGGTCTGTGCTTGCTGTAGGCGACGACCCTCGTTGGCCCTGATGTATCTCCAACATTTGATCTAATTTCTGTTGCCGTTACTCAATTAATATTGTCATCACGGAACCAGAAAGAGAGGCAAATGCAAGAAAGAGTCTGTGATTATTTTCTTTTTTAATGCGATCTCTGCTGAGCATAAGGTTTATATTTGCTTAATTAGGGCTTCACTATAAACATTAATGACCCTAAGGCCAACCTGATTTGTTTGAGAAAGGTAATAAATTATCTGCCAGAATGGTTTGATCTCTGTATAGAAGTCTTACTCCAGCTGGAGCCTGACTACATCCCCAAGCTTCCCATCAGTTCATCTCACACGTCTTTTATGGCACCACAATTCCTCTTGCAGCAGCCTCAGACATGTCAGTAAGAAAAAATATAAAAAGCCTCCTCTTTCCCTTTCAGACGGATGCTCTGCTGCCCACCGCAGCGCTACGTCCTGAACAATCATTGCTTCTTGCGACTACCAGGAACGTGTCAGGATCTTGAAAGAAATAATTAGATGCCAACTTCGGATAATAGAGTATTTAAAAATCAATTAGCCTTAATGGGAATACTTTGCAAGTTTTCTCATGATTCTGCTGTTTGACACGATGTGTTGAAGTGTGTCTCACAGACAAGTAATAGCCCAGTATCTCACGGGAAAGTGAAGCCTCCGCTGTGATGTACTAAGAGTGCATTTTACTGCTTCTGGAGTCCATTCATTTCTTGCCATACCAGCGTCAATGAACTTCCTAGCTGCTGTCAGCGTGTTTAGTGCACGTGTCAAACCAGCACTGTGCTAGCCCTGACATCAAACAAACTGGCAGCAATCAAGATATTACCTCGAGCTGGCAAGAAAGAAAAATAACGGGACCCTATAAGGAGCAATAACTGAAACACTTTCTTTATTGACCACCCCAAGTTTCCTGTAATCTTGTGGCCATAGAATAATTAATCTGCTACAGATGATGGCATGAAGAGTGTTGAGAAGGAACAAATTATATCTTTTGCTTCACACTCCATGGAAATGTCATTTTAAAGCATTTTAAAGAGGTTTTTGGGAGCATGTTCTGCTTTCTCGTTTCCTGGGAGCCCGAGAGCTGGTGTGGTCCAACTTTGTCCCCTTGCTGTAAGTGCATCCTTGAACACCTCTTACCCCTAGAAGGCAGATTACAGACACAGCACTGATGGTCTGCTTGGCAATTTGAACACTTTTTGGATATTTTTTTTTCCTTACTGCTTTCTCCCTGATGCCCTGATGTTATATGATGGGGTGGGTAACTGACTGATCAGTCAGTTTGTATGTCCTTCTGAATACAGCTATCACTGAATCCCTTCAGATTAACTTCAGTGTAAGATTTACTCCTTTTCTAGTCTTCCCTAAGTCCAAAAAAAAATGCGTATTTTATTTTCCTGCCTCTGAGGAAAGGAAAGAAACCAAAGAACCGCAGAAATGTGACCTCTTCCCCTGTTCTCCCTTTGGTCTGTCCCTGAGATCTGAGTATGCAAGACTCAGGGAAGACTGAGGAGACTCAGGATCAGTCCTCTCCTTTCCTGGGGCGTACCTGAACCCATTTTTCCAGGGAACCACCAGCGTCAACAGGCTACTTAATTCTCCTAGTCAGAATTTTGCTTAACCCTTCCTGTTGATGATGTTCCAGCTGCTATAGATACCAACCCCCTTCTCCACCCTGCCCCTCAAAAAAAAAAAAAAAAGGACATTCAAGCCTGGCATTTGAGACACAACGGGGAGATGAGATACTTGGGTTTCAGAGCCCAGTCTAGTGAATATTTTGTCCCTTATCCCCAGTAGCACAGTGCCAGAAGGGCAGATCAAGCAATCCCCACAGCTTGCAGCAGCCCATCGCCTAGTCCTCCCGGGAGAAGGGAAATCTGGAGTCCAGTCCTTCATGCAGCAATTGCCCTTCAATGTCTCAAGTATGTGCTGTAAACATTGGGTCATGGATAAAAGGGGATAAAGAAGAGCCCCAGCCCTGCCTTGTCCCCGCTATTTTGTGGCTGAAACACCTCTTCCTACTTACACACACACACAAAAAAAAAAAAGCAAATCCAAAGCAAACAGCTATTGTTATGTTCCTGGCCAAACCAACTTTGTTGATGTTGTTTCTTAAAATCCTCTTTGTGTTGAACTACTCTGGTATATTTTAAACATTTCAGAAATTAAACAGAATGGCTGTTCATATAGTAGACAAATATTTGTCTGTTACACATACTAATGGCACAAAGATACCGCATGGGCAAGGGAATCATAATGATTTTTTAAAAAAAAATACTTCATAAGCTAAGTAAACAAAAACACATATATAAATCAAAAATAGCATAAATCAAATTTTGTCTGTGGGGTGCCCTTTCAAGCATCAGAGCGTGGGAAGAGACTGCTGTGAAACATTAAAAAAAATAGCTCTATTTGCATCATTTCAGTGGCTCCAAACAAAACAGCCATCATTGCATGAGATGAATAAGGGATGCGCTTTCCCCTGTCATTTTGCCTGGCACTTTCTGACATCAGCTCAAACTTTAAGCAGCACTCAGCCAATCCTGCAGCATTATCATATCACTTTGACCATAAAATAAATAAATAAGCAAGCTCACACAGATGCAGCAGCATATCTGTTTAAATGGATTGTTCAGAGATCTCTCCTTGAAGTTAGTTTCTCAGGCTTTTTAAATGGGTAGCCTTGAGCTCGTATATCTCTTTAAGTACCAACACTATGAATCACCTTGAAGAACTTTAAAAAAAAGAAAAAGAAAAAAGAAAAAAAAAAACACTTTACTGTTGTACTAAAAATGAAAAATGGAGTTCCTTCTGACTTCCACTGCCTGAGAACTGTGTCATCGTTTTCTTTTTCTTCTTCTAGCTTATAGATTTAAGGAATAAGCATTTCCCAGTCTATGGCTGACAAATATTTGTATACTAAAACACCTGCAGGACTAAACAGAACAACATGCTTACAACTTATCCTTTACTCTGCTTAGCAATCGGTTCTTTTGCAGATTTGCATAGTTATGATGACACAGTAGCATTGTTTCTAAGCGCTTGTTTCATCTGCCCGTGTTTTCAAGCGCTTATCATTAGAGTATATTACAAAATATTGCTTTGAGCTGTGCGAGCTGCCAGCTAGGACCCTGAGAAAAGATACAGGGACTATTGCTGGGATCGACGGGAATGTAGGCTATGGCAGTACTGTGTCCTCTATTCCTAAAGCAATGGGTAGAAGCAGGTAACTCAGTTGGAGTAGATGGACAAGATTCTTTCCTAGCAGCCCCCATCATGTTGGTGGGCTTACATAGTGCTGCTGTTGCCAGTAAAGGCAGCCTGCAGCAGAAAGGGAGCTCCCGTATCCAAGTCCCACTCCCTTGAACATGGAGCCAACCCTCATTCTCTTGTCTTTCCATCTCTCTTTTACTACAGATACAGTAATGGCAAAGGTTTAATTTTGAGTCATTACCATCTATTATGTTAAAGAAGTAATGTTTGGAATTGGAGGTTGTTTATTCTACTGAAGTGACCACCTTTAAACAAGGATTTAAACAAGCAAACCAGTCTGATTTTTATAATTCTTTGCAAGAATTCACTGGGAAAAAAAAAAAAAAAAGAAAAAAAAGGTGATGGAATACAAAAAACCCATCAGGGCTGTATTTAGCATGGGAACATGTTCAAGTGTGGAGGAGGTATTTTCTGTTCTTTAGTTAACAAGGAGTTAATTTTGAGGTTTTATTTCCTCCTTTCCGTTGCAAGTACAGAAAGACTACAGGAACTGCTAAGGAGACAAAGGATGGGAATACAAGGAGGGAAGGTATCCCGCCGACAGTTTTGTTTGTTACTGTCTCGCTTCCTGTCCCAATTTGTTTTCATAGAGGTTTTCCCTTCATCAACCCATTGCCTGCTTTGCTTCTGCTTTCGAGCCCTTCCAGGTTTGAGAGCAGCTGTGCTAGCCATGAACGTCACTGCATCACCAGGCAGAGCCAGCAATGACCCTGTGGGATACTGGGAGACTGCAATATTCCCTGGGATGCTTTAATAGAGATTAGGCTCTGGAGGTACTGAAGGAGGCTGCCTTTTCCCCTCTGGTCTTGCCATGCCAAAGCTCAGAGGAGGAGGGGGACTGTTTCACCTTCAGTGTGGGATCTGGCACCGAATCAGCTTGTGGGGATGGGATGCAGAACAGGAACAGAATAAATTCATCTGAAAGGAGCTCTTGTGCCCAGACAACAGTCCTATAGGCAGGCAAGTGAAGCTGTGCATTTATATGCAGTGTGGAGGGTTGGCGAGTCTGCTCTCCAGGCTCCAAGCGCTCTCTTGGTTAGACTTCAACATGACAGACAGCCATCAGGTGCAGACACAGATGGGAGATGTAGGAATTCTTCCTAGAGAGGACTGAAATAGCTCCTGACATTCAGAGAGCTGTGCTGGAGATGGACACTTCACAGAGATGGGGGTAAAAACCACCATGGCTCAACGTGAGGGGGTGGGGGATGTGGAAGAAACGGTTTCCTTGAGAAAAGATCATAGCATCTTCTGAAAAGAGGTCGCTTCTCCAGGCTGGGAGCCCCCAAAACTGCTTAGCCAAACTTGTTCTCTGCCAAGGACTGGCTGAGGCAGTTGAAAACTTGGTACCCTTTTTCCACATCCAGATTTGGGTGGTCCTTGTTGGTGCTGTCAGGGCACCCCAGGTACTGCCACCTCCCAGCCATGGAGGAGCCACTTCACTGCTCCTTGGAATGCAGGAGCACATCACAATTCTTTCCCTAAATGATGGCCAAATCAGTTATGAAAGTGGATGTTCAGAGCTGATTTTATTACAGTATCGCAGGTTTGAGTACCAGCTGTACAAGGTGGATCAGGAATCCTCTTCCCATTAGATCACCCCAATCTATTTGCAGTATGGGTTTTTTCTTTTCCTGCATACAAAGCTTTGTAGCTCCCTGTATTGGGCTGCCACTGCTTCTGTGCTCTTGGTTTGTTTTGTGTGCCCATGGGAGCGAAGAGGAAGCAAAGTAATCTTAGGTGGAGTAGAGATGCTTCAGATAGGAGCTTGTTAAAAATAATCACTGCTGCATGCAGGCTGGTGAGAAAAATGGCACCGTGGTGTACTTTTCCAAAAAAAAAAAAATAAAAAAGGAAGAACATAGGAAATTAGCAGCTAGGAATGAAAGACAGGGAAAATCCCCCGTTGTCGTACTTGGACAAGTCTGGTATTGCTTAATCAGTGCTTCAGCAGCTACACTGTGAAGGAACGACACGCGCTTCAAACCTGTGGTGACTCACGAGCAGCACAGCACGTACCAGCAGGAGCAGCCATGGGACCTCACGTGTAGGACGCTCTTTCATCAAACCCTAACTCAGAGTGTCTCACAAACTGCCTATCAGAGAAATTCTTTGGCCAGCTTCAGATATATCCAGTCCTGGGCTGGAATGAAGAAAATGTTTAACAGTGTTCATTCAGAAGCACTTCAAATAAGGAGTCTAATGAAAATACAGTGGGATTTTCACATAAATAACACGTTTTGTGGTTTTGCTTCCCTCCCTTCCACCCCATCCCTAGCTAAGCATAGACAAAGTAACATGGAAGAAAGGTAATGAAAGTTCATCCCCAATGTGAGAGCCCAAACCACACTGAGCTGCAGGAGAGGCAGGTACCCGTTAATTGTAGCATTCCTCCCAGGAACCCTTGGCAGAGGGCTGAAAGAAAAGCCTGCCCATAGGAGCTTTTAGTAGGCACCAAAACTATGGATCCAGATAGCTTCAAGTACAGCTTATATAGTTAACAAAGCAACCCACGCACCCAGGGGGTATTTTACAGCATCTCCTCAATTCTGACTTACAGCCTTTGAGAGGTTAAACTTAGTAATATTTTAAATTTGATTTTTGTATTTCTAGATTGAGTGTATACATGGGCACATACATAAAAAGTAATATATATATAAGTAATGTAAATTAGTGATTTTGCCATCCTTCAGTCTTGTCCTGTGTTACCTTTTCTCCATGCTCTAAATTCAGTGTTTTAATATTTCTGCCTGTAAACACTGTGTATCAGGGTGAAAATGAATAAATTGCAATTAATTCTTAAGACTAAAGGATTCTCACTCAGTTACCAAGCCATTTAGATGAAGACTCATCAGTTAAGTTTTGATAAACTTTGCCTCCAACTACATCACCTATGTAATTTTACACTGAATTATTTTGGCATAAGTAACTTCTACATCTTGTAGTATTTAAGCAACCATGTCACCAAAACACTGGACTAGGACACAAAACTCTCCAGTACGTACTTTACTATTCCTCATGCTCAGAATCCCTGTCAGATATGTATTGATGCTTACTTTTTTCTATAAAGTATACACTTTAATAACACACACACGTCTAGAATAAGCCTGAACTGGCATCAGTTTTCATTAGTAATTGGTAACTACAAGTGAAAAAGGAAACTAAGTTTCCTCAACATTAAGACTTCTGAATTACTTTGGGCAGTTACAAGTAACTTACTTAATAATACTTACTTACTTAATAATACTTACTTAAATAGAGTGAAAAAACTTAGAATGAACAACATCAGACCAAGGTGCAAAACAGTAGCACCTGCATTTTTACTATGCCCCTCCAGAATGCGGGTTTTATACTTATCCGTACTTGTACATCTGAGGAAAATTGTTGAAATGAACCTTGGATGTTATTATATTCTGAAATGGGTATAACACAATGCCTCAACCTGCCCCTACACTGCAAGCTTTTTTTCCGCCCCTAGCCCCAACCCCAATGGACTTGTCAGCAGTTTCTATCATTAGCAACATAATCCCTCCTCTCTCCCGCTCTCTCTTTTTATGTTTTCCCAGGGCTGCACCAATAATGAATAATTTACCAGTGTGGAGAAAGAAAAGTGTCACTACTGGAGTCTCAAGGCTCATCACTCACAAACCTGTCACATGGTCAAGAGTCATCAGTGCCATTATTTGTGTGAAGAGAAATTAGCACTAATCTACTGCCGAGTCTCTTGCTCCAGCCACTGTAAATGGTGCCAGATTCTTAACAGAGCAGATTGTCTGTGCCACTGCAAATTGCTTATCTCAGGAAAGTTAAAAAAAAAAAAAGTCTTCTTTTCACTCACTTCGCCGAGGACATCCCACATGTGTTAAGAATCAGAGGAGAGAGACTGTAATGCAAAGGGCTGTTACCTTTCCCACACCGGAGAAAGTGTTAGAGATTTGCCTCTCTGCTACTAATAAAGAGCCACTGGATCCGTAGAGGGGATTTCAAGCAGGACTTCCAAAGGAGTACATTTTTTTTTGCAAAAAGGAAATATGGCTTTCCACGTCACAGAATAAGCATGTGAACGCTGAGATTTGAATTTTAGGAAGGAAAGGAAACTGAACCATGAAACATAAACAAGGCACAGAATAGAACAAAATGGTGTCTTGAGTAAATAATCAGGGCAACAATGAGAACTATTGTACTGTGAGTGGCTTCCTCCTATGAAAGAAAGGAAGAGATGGGTAACGTGCTTGGTTTGTTCCAGCAGTCATCTCCATCCATCGATCCGGGGATTTTAAAACTGCTGCCATCAGCAGGTTTTTGGAATACTCCCTACGTGAAATCCACAGCGAAAGCAAAGCTGCTGTCGGCCCGGCTCATCCTCGCAGCAGAAGAAGTGACAGCTGGAGCTCGGAGGCAGAAAATCCCCCAGTCCCTCCTCGAGGCCTCGGTGGATCCCATCAAAGGGCGAGGTTTGCTCTCCACCCGGGACCAGCCCCCACATCTGGTGGAGGCCAAGCAGAGCTCCTGGCAGGAAAAAAAAAAAAGTAGTTTCCATCTCTAAAGGTTTGAAATGGATCCGTTTTCTTTCTCTCCTTCCCTTTGTTCAAAATAATTTTCTTTTAATTGCTAGCAAAATAAGCCTGTCTGAATAGGGGAGTCAGGAGCGAAAAATGTAATCCTTTGGATCATGAGAGATGCTGGCCTAAAATCAGAAACATGCCGCTATAAAACAAAATTTGGAAGGAGGAACTATTTTATTTTGATCAGAAAAGCACTCAATTTGTTTAAAAGCCTTGCCTTTTCTCACTCTGAGAGGATCTACAGGGAGCCAGGTCTCTGGCCTGGCTCCGTGCCTGGCAGCCAGCCTTTAGGACTGCCCTCACACTTCTCCTTGGCAGCTCCTCTCCGCCAAAACACACTCTGGGGGCACCCCCCAGCTACGGCAGCCAGCGTAATCCCCAAAGTGGGAGGCTACATGAGAAACATTACACAGCCTTGGGCTGTATCATGGTTTGCACCTAAGATCCTCCAAGGACACCATACATCCTTCCCACCAAAGATTCACCTCCTCTCCACCACAGATTCATTCCCTCTCAGCCCTCAAAGACCACTCTGTCTCCACTTGAACCTGCAAGAAGGCTGTGTTTGCTCTTGAGGAAACCAAGAATAGATGGTGCGGCTTGGAGAAGATCTCCCTGTCACAGCCAGAGGAGGAACAGCATGTGGAAGGACTGGTGGGATCAGGAAGGTCCCCAGAAGTACCCAGCTCTTATGGAAATATCTGCATCTAAACACCAATGGAAAACCTCAAAGAGCTTATCAGACAGCCAAATAAGCCTGAGTTTTAAAGCCCGAAGCTCTTTGGGCTTTTAATTTTTTTCAGGATTTATCTTTTTTAATAATAAAAAAAAAAAAGTCAGAATTTCACGCAACTTTCCTGTAACTTGTGCAAACTAATGATATTGGCCTAAATCTGGATTTCTGACTGAATTTCCTGAGTCACTTTCCAACACTTACCCTCTCCACTATTCCTCTTGTCTTGATTTTGATCGTATTGCCACCCAAGAGTGGGAAATGGCCGTTATTAAAAAAAAAACTTAGCAGATGAGCAGCTGAAAAGACATCCAGATTCTCCTTCCTTCTCAAGTTCTTTCCGCTGCTCAAAGTTGTCTATTCCGCTGCAGTTTCAGCGTAGTTGTGTGTCCCAAATCAACACGCACCACTGCCAAAGAACCTCCACCTCGCTGCACTCGCTGCGTCCCCAGTGCCCAAGGCTGACTCCCTTCCCCAAGGCCACGGTTTCTATTACTCATCACATCCTTGCCAAGAGAAATGACCTACTTTCCAGAAAAATCAGGCATTGCGAATGCGCTCTGGGACCGTGGGACCAGGAATCAGGGGAGGGGACTGACCGCCGGTGAAGTCCAGTTACAGAAGGGAAGGATGGGAGCTATCAAAGAGCAGCTTGACCAAAGAGGCATCTCCCGGTGGTGCTGGGGATCAGCTCACCCTATCCTGCCTCTGCTCCTCTTCATCTCTGCACAGCAGATCGCTGCTGCTGTTCCAGCTCACTAGAGCAAAGAGACAGAAACCTCGATTAAAGTGTTTGAAGGGACTGTTCAGGAAGAAAGTAACTGTGGCTGAAGGCTTGAGATAGACTTGGATTTTACTGTTATGTTGCTCAGGAACCCCTGATGCTTTCTAGCTCCCTGAGCACATCTGTTGCTGGAAACATAACAGTGTTTACCTTGTTAAAAGCAACTTGTGTCACAGAGCAGCAAGGAGGAGCAGAGTGGTTGTGGAGGCTCCTGGGAGAGGTTTCCACCATGCGCTGCTCCCCGCAGCTTGTAAGGTGAAGGAGAGGGCACCCTCGGCCCCATACCTGGACTCGCTACAAAGGCAGTCTTGGCAAATCATGGCCTCTCGATTAACCACAGGAGAATCGGTCTCCACCTTCCACAGGGAGGGCAAGAAACTAAGCTGTGAAAGCACCTTACATCACTCCATTGGCAAACAAGGGCTTTCTTCATCTGGCAAGGCAGTACGCACGTGAAACCTGCCGATCGCAGAAGAGCCCCTAGGCAGATCTTGGCTTTCTCTGTGCTTTTCCAGTGTCTCCATCTCCACGATGGGATCATCTGGCTAGATGGTGATACCCGTGATGTTACCTGGCTAGTTACGAACCTCATAGACGAGAGAGTAACAGGCAGGCACCCACAAAAGGCATTTTTGGCTTTCTGCAGCTGCATCTATTCTGCCTGACATTTCAATCTTTTTAGTCACATTTATTTTGCTTTCAAGAAAGAAGTTTATTATGACCTTTGCTCAGACCAACTGGAACCAGCCTGAAACATGAAAACTGTAACATATCATATCTGATGATGTCAGCTCACACTTCTCTGCAAGCCTCCCCAGACTGAGTCATAGCAGGAGGGTTCAAAGTGAATACTTAATAGCATTAACTTAAAGATACACTGCCAGTGGACTAATTTATCAGTAATTCAGAATGGAGTGAATTTTCCTGGCTTCTTGGGGCTGCCTTGTCTATCTCCCGGTGAAAGTGAAGCAGGATGCCCTTCCTGTGTCTCGGATCAGTAACAAGCTGGAGACGACTTTCATTTACAAACATAGCCCCAGCATTTGCTTTAGCTCTTTCTTAGCACACACTTTACACCCTTGCACAGTGTCGGGTATCAGACCTTTAAATTTGGAATTTAAAAATAGGCAGGAAGACTCTGGCCATGTTTAACATGTTCACGGCAAGCTGCCCTCTGTCAGATGTGCATCCCAAAGCCTTGTTCAGCAATTGTAGGTGCTCCAAAGTGACCCTAAAACAAATCAGAATATTAATCTGCCTCATAACAGTAAAGCTCAGGTCACACACCACGTGTATGACCTCCTGAAAAAGCTCTTAGGCTGATAAACCTAAAGTCCATTAGGATCGCCCGAACAGATGTCAGACACACGCTGAAACTTCTGAATGCATTGCTCTCTTGCACCAGTGCAAGTCATTAACGGCTGGGTGTCATACATATTGATCTAGCAGTGTTTCAAAACACAGCCCGCTTCTTAGGCTGGCTGCTCTCTCTCAAAAGCAGAAAGCCCTTCCAAAGCAGGAGGTGTCCCTTTCTGTCTCGGCAGTGCTGTTGACTCGGAACACCTTGCGACCCATTTCCTGCACTGCCTTGGTGTCTGCAGAAACAGCTCCTGCTGTAGCTCTGCTGTGAAATTTGTTGCACCACTCATGAGTGGCCAATATCTCTCAGTCACTTAATGAGCTTCTCCAAAAAAAAAAAAACCAATTCCGCTTCACCCCGGAGAACCCTCTGATTGATGCAGTCTGCAGCATTTGTCTTTTGTCAACTCATGCTTGCCTCATGATGCTGCGATAAATCACAAATGCTGTGATACACTAGTTGGTTTGGCTGCAGACTGAACCCATTGCAAATACAGATTTAAACAGTTGCTTTGAAACTTAACCTTTTTTTTCCAGCTTTCTTTACAGAGGCATGTTTTACAGCAACCGACGTCTGCTTTCTCTCACACTTTATTATTATCAATTAGCAGGGTCAAAGAGCTCCCCTTAGGAAGGTTTAAAACAACACTTTTCCCCTTTGGTTTTAATGCCCTACGCCAGTTTCTGTGCCATCTACTGCGTAGCAGCACACCTCCCACTTGCCTTTGTGAGCCTAAATATCCGTGCCCTGATTCGTGGCTGGGGCATGCAGCGGCAGCCAGATCACAGCACTGCCATGCAGGCCTTTTTATCAGAGCACAACAGTATCCGTTAAAAGAAATGAAATCTCTCACTTGAGGAAAAACAAAAACACACATGCACGCACAAAAACCCCACAGCAACCTTATATTACAGTCTGCAGCTAAATCTGGTGCTGTATGGATCCCGAGCCAAAACACAACCACAGTTTAGGGAAAGTGGCATAATATGTACTATAACTACAAGGTTCCACCACAAGAACAGACCTAGAGAGCCAGCCAAAAGGTGAGTTTATTTGTCTTTGTTGGCAGTGAGAATTTGTGTTGGTTTCTTTGGCTGAAATTTCTTATTTCCTTTAAAAAGGAGAAATGTAACATTCCCCTTTCCCCATCAGTCTCCACCAAGACGCCAGAGGCTAGATCCCTGCGTGCTCCGGCAGCTGAGCATCTGTAACGCGGATCTCTTTTCTGTAATGGGTTATTATCTGAGTGACACAACCTCTGGAATGACCGAAGATGCCTCTTTTTTCTCTACTAGACAGATTGAAGAGCTAAATTATAATTTAAGGAACCAGGTACCCAATTCTGTCAAAACATCTCATCTGATTGTTGCTTATTCAGGAGAAAACTATACATAATCAAGCAAAAGTGTTTGAGGGTTCCAGGTCTAAAAAGAGATATCAGAGACAATATTAAGTAAGTGATGTTAATGTGAGGACGACCTTCTAGCTATTGTGAGCTTGGGGTTTAACAGCTCAAAAAAAGCTCAGTAAGGAAAACAGATATTGCTAGCTTTGCTAAAATCAAAACGTGAAAATAATTCCAAATCAAAGTGAAATTGGTCATCTGAACTTCACAGAATAAATAAGAGAATACAAAAATTAATTCATTCCACAGGTGAGAGAAAATATCTGACAGTTTTAAATTCCTTCATTTTGAAGACTTTACTGTTTTAAAGCCTATGAACTAACACATGAGACAGTGTTATGCTAGAAATTTAGTGAGTGTTCTCCCACTTAAATGAACAGAAGATTAATTTAAAAACGTTAAATGATATTTCTTGAAGAATTTTATGTAACATTCCCAGTGCAAGTTTAAACAGAAGTCAAGGTGCCCTGCTCTTGGCATCCCATAGTCTTTGATTTGTGAAGCAGTTTTTAGATAATTTAGCACCCAGAAACGGTTTAAAAGAAATTCAAGGAAACTGCTGGTACACGTACCAATTTGTATTCTCTGTCTCAGACCTCATAACTCGCTCCTGTTCCCATGTGACAAGCATTGACGGGAATGCTTGTGACACGGTTTTACACTACACTGAAAGAAAACCTTACACGGTATTTTTCTCCCAACTATAAAGGTTATTTATACAACACCATTCACCTTTCCTAATAAATATATTTTGATATTCTAGGAACAAAAATAACAAGAGACCATTCTAGTGCTCAGCTAGACACAGCTACTTCTAACCCAAAAATTCTACATGGAAAAGAGCTGCCAAAGGTGACTGGCAAACTTCAGAGACTCCAACTCACAAGAGTATCGCTCCTGCTTCAGTTCAAGCAGAGGACACCTTTGGTCTCTCTCTTGAACTCAGCTTTGTGATGGTTTCAGAGACACACAAGGTGTAGGGGCTAAGGAGCCGTGCATCCCCATTTTAATCCAGCTGTTTCTGTATCGATGGCAGGAGTATCCTCCTGTCTGCCTTTCTATGAACTCTTGCTCCTTTCTCAGACGGGTTAATGGGGCTGGATCCAGGGGCACACAGGTGGAGGCTCTGCAGTCCAACTACACCACATCAAAATGCACATGCTGCATTTGTCCGTGTTAACGGTGGTAACAGCCTACTTGGTCCCTCTTTTTGTCCTTCCTCTGGAGGTCCACACTTTACCCCAAAGGAAGAAGTAACCTTCTTTGAACTTGTCTCATCTGTTACAGACTCTGGTCAAAGCCAGGCGGTCACACTGGCTCACCTCCCTTTGCTTCCCCTGCCCCACGTCCAGTTACTCCTACTCTGACTTCAGTATTTCACCTGGGATTACAGCAGAGTATCGCTTTGTTAGGATGTTTTCTTGAACAGTGGTAATGATGGAAAATATGTCAAGACATGGAAAATTCACAATCTTCAATTTTTTCCAGTGATAATTTTTAGCTCACTTATTTTCCTTCTTGCAGCTTAGAGATTCCGGATTCCTTTCTGAAGAGTCCATTAGCACCCGATATTTTCTCAGCCTGAAGGTGAATCTAAAGCACTCATGTAACCTTTTAGCCTCTTTCTCAACAGAAAAATTAGATCTGTGGAAGCTTGCAAATGCAAAGCATTTTGTCTCTAGCTTGGGAAATACGTGTATGTATATATATATACACACACGCACGCACAAATGTATTTAATTCCCATTTGAATCTTTTAACATCTTTTTTGAAACATAGACATGTGTCCATCATAAAGGCAGTGCTGCAGCTACTCCCTACTTTGTGATTTGGTGATTACATTAGCCATTTTGCGACAGCTTGGGATTTGGAGCTCACTTTGAACTGTTTATCCCTAAGACCGCTACTACTTTTGGAGCCATCGCTTGCCAGATCTGCTGCTGTGAAAGTCTGCCACTGTTCTTATTCCCTGTTCTTCTCTGCATTTGTCTGCATTGAAATGCATTTTCTTTGGCTTGACCAGTTTGCCAAGCTGCATGTGTCACTCTGTCTGACTTTCTTGCCCTTGTTAGTGTTTATTTTTCTGTCTACTTTTTCATTATCTGGAAAGGTTGCCAGCAGTCACTTTGTGAGTATAAAATGAGCACTAAACTTCAACTAAATATGCCTACAGAGTAGAAGCAATTTTGTATACGCTTGCATTCATTTTGTATTTACTCCCAGATTATTTATGAATGATCTGAACAGCGCAGGCTGACTCAAAATGACCCACAACATGACAACTTCTCTGTATGTAACTTCTCGAGACCACCGAGACCTTTGCAATTGCTCACTCACGGGGCTCATTTTTCAATTAAAACACTGCTCGATATTAAGACAAAATCTCTTTAAAATTTCTGTGTATTGTCAATTAAACTCACAGCCTCAAAGAATGAGAGCTGCAGTGATGAACAGCAGCGGTTCTGAGCACAGACCTGCTGGCCATAAAAACACATTGGTGGTGCCTAGTAATCGCCCGTAATACTACTGATATAAATCTTGTATCAGTTTTTATGTTCTGGTGCTCTGGGTTGTTGACAAAGATGTTAGAATGACACCAGCCACTTCAAAACTATTCCTCAGTGTTCTTAGCCTTGCTAAACAGAAATTATCCCTGTCTTTGGCTCTCTTATTAAATCTGTACACTTCAGAACTTCTCATCTATACTGTTTCCTCCTTTTCAACTTATTAAATGTTGAGTTTTTTAAAAAAAATCTCTAATTCTTGCTTTCCTTTCATCAGAGCCAGATGGACTTTATGCAAAGTTGTCATCTTTCTTGACTGGAAAATGGCAAACTTTCTGTTCCTCTGACAAGTTCCTCTGAAAAAACTCTCAGTTTTCGTATCGATCTTTCTCTGCAGTCAGTTTCACATGATGTTATCTTTAACTTTGGGAAATCAGCCTTTTCGAAGTGTCATATATATATTACGGGTTGAGGTGGTTTTCCATTTTACCTTATTAAACCTACCAAGGAGGTGAAATCTGGTACATCATTGACCCTTGGTTGTATTTCAGCAATTCATTTTATTCATACTGAACATATTCAGTTCAGCAGAACTGAGTGCTCCTATTGGCTAAAAAAAACCCCATAAAACCAACCTTTTTGTGCCAATCTGTATTTTGTGAGATCTCCAACATGTACATGCTAACTGAATGTGCCTTTCTGCAAGTTGAACACTAAGATGTAGAACATCCTAGTTGTGAATCTGGGGTATGTGATGGATCCCAGACAACACCTTCTCTGAGCTTTGCTAATTAAAGCCTGCTCATTTTCCTGTGGTTCCCAGCCAAGGCAACTGGACAGCTAGAGCCAGGGGAAGGAGGAGAAGCCAAGAGTGCAGCATCCAACCTGAGCAGCTCAACCAGGATCCAGGAGCGAAGGTGACAAGGACCTCCCCAGAAGGCAGCCAAGGACTTCTGGCAATGCTGACATTTTGAGTTTTGCAAAGCAAAACTCTCTGACGTTCCTCAGGCACCTGACTTTCCACTACTTTGCCATTTGTAAATAGAGATTTTAACATCACTTCCAAGGTACTCAGCCCAGAGACTTCAATAATGACAATTACGTGTAATTTTGTCTCATCCATCAGCATTTGGTTATTTTCCTCCTTAACTCGTTTCCTGCCTTTGGCCTGTAAACAACTGAGAAATGTCTCTGTTTGTGGATTTTATCACACTAGTTCAGCCTATTCACAACAGGTTGAGTTGGAATCCACAGCACTCGCCTCCCCTCGGGTTTGCTTGCTGCAGCCATTTCCATGCAGGAAGAGGGAGAGAGCCCAAGTCCCACAGCCCAAGCCCGTACTAGTTGGGTCCAATTTTAATGAGAGGCAGCCAGGCAATACAGCAAAAAGCCAAGACCCCCAGGTCCCTTCTACCTACTCATTCACCAGCTCATCCTGGGCTGTCGCTCAGCCGGGCTCTCCTCCTGTGGTGCCTTTCTGCATGACCTCTCATCTTTCCGTTGAGGACCACCACAACCAGGACAAGCTTCCCAGAGGACCCAGGATCCCACTGGTCACTGCAGCCTCACCACCCTCCCACCTCAGCTGAGCAGCTGAACCAGAGACAGAGCCTCACCAAGCCATATGGTGGCTTGGCTTGGGCCACAGCAAGAAGTAAGTGCCTTCCTTCAGGCCATGCAGGTGCCACAACTGCAGAGGGTCTTTAGTGCACTTAGAAGAGTTTTATTGACCCCATTCAGGCCTTTGAGATACACAGATATTAACTAGACCCAGACTTTTAAATTATATGAACAATAACAATTCCCTTTTGGGAGAGTTTTATTTATATTGGTATTTCTAATATTTCCAAAAACTTACTCTCTAACTGCACACAGACTTTTCCAGGAACAGCAGAGTAGACCGAGACTGAATTTCTGATGTAATAAACAAAAAAATGCAAACATTTCAGGCCTTTTTTTAAACATCATAAAAGAAGAAAGAAGGGCAACAAGCCCATTTCCTCACCTTTTGCAGATGTCATTTAAGAAAACATGGCTTAGTCAGACAACTGAACCAACACACTATGAATATTGCTTCTCTTAGACCAGAACCTCTAATGAAAATGAGAGGGAGGACTTCAGCTCATCCTATGTAGCTGGCAAAAACGAAATAAAAACACACTCGGCAAAATCTTCCTTTGGTATTCTCCCACCTCCTGCCCTAACTGTAAGGCAGGACTTCTATCTTCTCTACGCGTCCCTGGGGCTACACCAGGCGCCTGTTTACTGCTATTTACTGCTTATTGTCGGGCTATGAGGAGAATGAGTGGCTTTTCCTTCAGAAAATAATTTACGTACCATATCTATAGTATAATGCATTCAAATGGGATAGAAATAAAGTCAAACATAACCACAGCTTCCAGAAAACTGAGAGGTTTTTTTCACAAAAAAAACAACTAAAAAACCCACCAAATTACATCTTTTTTGTTCCCAAATATTTATCAGAAAAGGACTTTTTAACCAATTTTATTTCTCGAACTGGGAGAATGTTTCGAAGTCCTCCTGTTTAATTAGCTCACTTGAGAGAAGTCTGCAGCAGTTACAAAAATGCCCCAATGATGCCCGTGCTATTCTCCCCCTTCTTTGATGAATACTATTTAATTTCCCGCATCTCCAATCCGATGTTCTCGCTCTCTTCCTCCGAAACACCTGTGCTTGTGGGCTACGAAAAGGATCCCTATTCAGCGCTGTCACAAAAGGAAAGAAGAACATCTGGGCTTATACGTCTCCACTACCTTCTGGCAAATGTTGCTCCACACATGCCCGTTTCACACTTTTGTCTTCCCAGCCTGCTGGGAGGGCGCTGGGAGCTTTTCACTGTCTTGCTCAGGGAAAACAGGGACAGCGTGTTTGTCCGTAGGCACCGGAGGGGCGGTTTTTGGTGGCTGGTAACTAGACCAGCTTTCCTGAGAAGAGTGGTTCGGATTCATCCCTGGTATAGCTCTGCCGACTCTGATGGCTCTTTACCAGGGATGAATTTGGCCCCATGTTGTTAGATGTGTGCATATTAGAAACAGAGTCATTTGCTGCAAGGGAAACAGTCAACATCTTATTTGCATCCGTGCATATCAACAATGCAATTAGGGCAAACTTCTTTGAGAATTGGATTCAGATGGTAATTAAAGAATTGTGTTATGAATTTTAATTTGGCATTAGTGAAGTAAATTATTCTGTATTGCTCTGTTCTCACAGTTTGGGCAGAATACATTATGCTTTGCTTACTGAGACCTTTGAATTAAAAAAAAAAAAAAAAAAAAAGCCTACTCCCTGTGTCCTTAGAATCTAATTGTGTGGAAGAAAATGAGTTACATAAAACATTTGCCAGTGATTCAAAGTCAAACAGCAGCGAACACCATTCCTTTGATTCCCTCCCACAATTTAGGGATTAAGTTGGAAGGGTTGGGGAGGAAACTCTTCTAAGCAGCAATAATTTGTAAGATCTAATAAAAAAAAAATTTAAAAAAAGTAAGTACATAAAAATAGCTACTTTGAAAAGACAGGTGAGACAGAGATATTTTAAAAAATAATTAATGTCAACATCTATACCACTGATAATGATATATGGCCAGCAGATATGACCTTAGAAATTCTGGCTAAACTTACAAAATCATATTGGATCCCTGACATACGTGCATATGTATGTGCACAAGAGGGCACATACTTATATATAAATATATGTATGCAGTGTGTGCATTTGTGTCCGTAGTTTTGAAGGTCTGACCTCCTACGTAGCACAAACCCAAAGTTTTACCTACTAACTTTTTGCACTGCTGTTGTGTTTAGTAACTGGGTGCTGCTCTTCACATCCCAAACTCTACGCCAGTAGTTGGCACAGGGTTTTAAAAGAAGACTAGTAAGGTCAAGGACAACAACAATTCTAGAACAACTGTTTGTTGGGTTGAAGAAATCTAGGTACATGCATGTGGAAGGAAAGGAAACGTTGGTTTTAGCAGTTGTCAGAGCAGTATTTAGTGGAGCCACTGAAAGTGAACTTCCTTGAGCAAGGTGCTCTGCGTGTCTGCAGTAAAAGACCATCATTGCTCACAGAATTTGCCCTTCCAGGTAGACAAGACACAGGGCACAGCATGGGAGGAGGATGGTGTTATTCCTCCCATATTATATGGCACGTGAATCTCCTTTTTTTCAGCAGCGTTCCCCTTTGATCCAGGCCTCTGGGTTCCTGCATCAGCAGTGCAGGAGGAGGTTGTAGAGAGGTGGGGGTTGGCCTCTTCTCCCAAGGGAATAATGACAGGACCAGAGGAAATGGTCTGAAGTTGGGGCAGGGGAGGATTAGATTAGATCTTAGGAAGAATTACATTACTGAGAGAGTGGCCAGACACTGGAACAGCCTGCCCAGGGAGGTGGTGGAGCCACCATCCCTGGAGGTATTTAAGAAACATGTAAACATGGCACTTCAGGGCATGCTCTAGTGCCCTAGATTGTTGGTTTGTATCTGTTTGTGGGGGGTTGTCTTGGTTTTTTGTTGTTGGGTTGGTTTTTTCTGTTTGTTTTTGGGTTTTTTTGTGGTTGGACTTGATGATCTCAAAGGTTCCTTTCAACCATGAAGATTCTGTGATTATTAGGTGTACTCTCTCTCATTATAAGGACTTGTGTTCAATGCTAAGAGTAGTGGGGGTTTGACATCAGTCATTTACAGGCACACACAGAGATGCTCCGAGAGGGTTTGCACTGTGGGGCTGGTGAGGGGCAGCCCTCTCTTACTCCCCGACATTACCACCCCTCAGCCTTATCTCTGTCCTTCCTGACAGATGTTTGCCTACCTGACTCTTGAGGACATCTGGTGATAGAGATCACAGAATCACAGAATCACCTAGGTTGGAAGGGACATTTTAAGATCATCTAGTCCAACCAGTGAAAAAAACAAAACAAACAAACAAACAAAAAAAACCCAACCAAACAAAAAAAACCACACACACCACACCACACCCAAAACAACACCAACCCAACACTAATCCATATACCTGAGCACCATGTCAACTCGTCTCTTGACAACTTCCAGGGATGGTGCCTCAACCACCTCCCTGGGCAGCCCATTCCAATGCCTGACAACCACATTTTCTCTGGGCAACCCATTCTGGATTCACTGTCTTACTCTTAAAGTTGGTCTTTCCTCATATTTAGCTAGCATCTTTCTTTCAGCAATTCAAGTCTATCGGGTCTTGTTCTTTGACCAGTCAGAAAAATCTTCAGCTCCATTTCAAGTCAATGAAGCCACCCCAGTTTCTACCAGCTAAAGGTGTAAAACCAGAAAGCGTTTGAATTTTTTGTTACACAGGAGAAGTGCAAGTCATTTTGTGGTTTGGGTTTGTTTCTTAACAGAAAATTTAGGAGCTAAAGTTCCAGGGCATCAAACTGTCATACAAAGGGCCATACTTTCAGTATTTCTCATCTAGACAGCTGAAGAGCCAAATGTTTCATAAGGACTAGGCACTCTCATGAGAAGGAATTTTCTCCATTATTTTCGTTGTAGATTAAAATGTTTAAGACCTAAATAATCTTTGGATGAGGTCCTGACCTCATGTTTGTATAAATATGGACTTGTTCAGCTGAAGTCTATGGAGCTATAAAAAAAATAACACCAATGTAAGAGAGGATCCAGCCCAGAATCTGTCAGCATATTCTCAGCCCCGTGATATTGCCCAGCACCAGCACCATACTGGCTGGCCCCATATGCCTCCAAGTGTCCTGACAGAGGTATTTGCAACTGCTGTTGGAGAGCTCAGATATGTGCTACAGTATGAAACAGATGGTAGCTCCATGTAAAATAATATATCCAAAGGTACCCGTCGTAATAACCCTCCTGGTATTTGTGTCTTTGTGGTAAGCTTCCTACAGATGTTAGCCAGAGGACATACTAAGCTTATTCAGCGAATGTCTTCAGGGAAGGTAGATGCTTCACTCCTTAGGAAATAAAAAATATTTTACATTTTCTTTCTTCTTCCTGAGATTAGTGTTACGCTTCAGACGTTACGTGTCAGATCGTCGTGCTCTGTGGATGCAGCCATGGGTGTTCCCTAATTTCCCATCAAGGCGCAGCACCAGGAAGGCAGAGGGTGCAACACCCCACCTGCTGCGGGTACCACGGCCGGAGGGCAGAGCCCACCAGGGACAACATCTTCTGTCACCAGCACCGTGCGATGAGAACGACAGCAGTGGCAGCCAGTATCCAGCATGCCCGGCTGCCCAGTTCCTAAATGCTTCATAACATTAAAAAGTAACAACAACAAGAACAACAACAACAAGCCCTATGCTGTCCCTCCTCATTAACTTTTTAAAGCTCCTGCTCACTTTGTGGAATCGCCATTCTATTGCGTGGTCAATAATGTATGAAATGAAAAACTCCTGTCCACCCTGAGACGAAAAAATGTGGAGGGAGGTTTACAGTAACTGCTTAGGGTTATTTTTGGTAGGCCTGAACGCAGATGCAATTAAAAAAAAAATAATTAAGAAGAGCAGAGGCAAGAAAATAAAATTTAAAAAAAAAAAAAAGGGGATCAAACATTTTAAAGACAGTGGCAGTGAGAGAGAGATTATATTCTCTCTTTCTTAATTTCTTTTACTCTTTGTCACCTGCTCACAAGACAGCCACAGGCTAGAGAGAGATAGCAATGCCCTTTTCCTTCTTAATTTCTTTTTTTAAATTAATATATTGCTCAGGGAAGACACTTGTCTCTGCTAGCCCCCAAGACCCAGAATTAGGAGCAAACGCGCATCTTCAATCCATCCTCCCATCACTAGCAATCTCCTTGACCTATTAACCATCTCACTGTTGGGCTCAGCTGAAGCATCTCTCTGGAGGTAGAACGTGGCAGGACTTTTCTGACTGTGTTCAGCACTCCAGGGCTGGAGTGACACTTCCCCCAACGCAGATAACACATCCATGTAGAGAATAGAGCACCATGCAAATATTCCAAAGATGAGAAAGTGCTTAGGGTTTGGCAGAATGGGCTAACTGAAAGAGGGCAAGTGGCATTTCCAGAAGTAGATTTACAAAAATAATGTGTTCAGCCATCAGGGTCTCCAGCGTGTCTCTTCCTGCTGCCACTGCGACTGAATTGTCTCACGGAGGCAATAGCACTGACAGATACACACACACAGCATCTGCAAAATCTAGTTTGGACACGGTGGTCCCAGGGAAGCTTCCTGAAGTGGTGCTGAGCCCAGCCTTACCCCTGCTAACGGGGCTGGCTTCATGGCGAGGGGCTGCTGCCCCAGGTTTAGCACGCCAGTCGGAAAATTCAGTGTGGGATAGCAGGCTTCTTCACTCTATAACAACTCACAGCAAATTGGTGTAATCTGCGTTTCCAGCTACAGGAGTTTTTTTTGAGCAGAATTAATTGTAAATGACTTCTAGCCTAGTTATAATCTAAAATACCGTTTCGTTTTGGCAGTAGAAAGGAACTGCACTTTCTGCATAAAGCCAAATGCCTATAAAACAGAAGAAAGCAAAGCATGATCAGTGTGGTGAGCGGGAGATAAAACAAGCTCCTTGGCACTGGGCAATGGCTGAGGAAGTCTGTTTCCTCCCTGATAGCTAGTCGAACATTGTTACCCTAAGCTGGGCTGGTTCTCCTCCCACCAGGCTGTTCATATACCATCTGTCCATGCTGAAAATTATCAGGAGCATTATGTTGCGTCTTCACTTATTAAAAGGCTGAATGCAAACTTTGCAGAGCATACAGAGTGTTACAGCTTACTGCACCGGAAACTTTATACCATTATGTCTAGCGAGGCCCCTGAGTCTCTGTTTTAATGCCTTGGAAATGCGACAAAGTAGAGCCAAGAAAGGGCAAAGTAAAACGTGAAACTTTAAAATCAGGATCCACAGTCTTTTCCCATTTCCCTCCTTCTTTCACATAAAACTAGAAAAAAAACCCAAAAAACCAAATTTATACTTATATTGCATTTTTAAACCAAGGACAGCGTAAAATCTTTCCCACAAGCATTTTATCTGTGCTGCCTTTGAGGGGCGGAAAAGCCTTCAGAAGAAAACCATAGTGCCAGCACTTTTTCTTTTCCCTCAGGTCCCCCATCTAAACTTGCTTTCCCTAAAATGTGAACAGAAAACCATCTTCAGATGCCGCCTAGATAAGAGGTGAAATGCAGTTCTTGCTATTAATATTTAAGAATCACACATATCTCCACGTGTTAAAACACTCTATTACCACCACCAGTGTCCGCTTTCCTTTGATGGGCAAGTTGGCATTTCCTGCAGTGATGAGAGAACGATATGATGACTTGACCCATATCTTAGATACTCCTACGACAAAATGAGAAAATTGGCCATATTAGAATAATGCATGTGTGAGTTTAGATTCAGATTTCCATGTGCACCTCTGGGGTGGACTGGGAAATAGAACAGAAATTGCTCACTTTTGTTCACAGAACAGATAAACAGCAAATGCTGGGCACACGGCTGAGAGTCCTGGTATTCAGATCATCAGTGATTCTTACTAGTATTTTGAGAAACGTAGTTTATAATTCCAGAATTAAAGTCTCTCACTGCTGACTAGTTTCACGTAATTGAAAATAGGATATAAATTCAGCAAAATGCCTTGAGTAGCTCTTGAGCAACTTTAACAAGTGGGAATGGGCGAATATCAGTTTATTGAAATCGATCACTGTACTTTAAAACACTCTGGAAAATAAACAACAGATCTCCCTCCTATTAAATCATGTTTTGAAATATTCCACTCTGTGTGAAGACAGAGTTATTTATTTATCTTTACAGAAGACCAGATCCTATCTTTATCCGTTTCATCCACCCCCAAAATCAGAAAAAGCAGACATATTTCGAAAGCCTTCTGTAGCATGGGAGAAATCTTGTTCTATAAGTACGTTGTTATGGACTTCACAGAGGGCTGATTTTCTTTGGTAAACTTCCCCATGGCTCCAATTTAGGACGAGATTTTAGAAGCCATCTAGGCAGTGTTGGGACAGTGCCGTTGAGGAACCTCTCTTTGCTCTCTGCAGTCATTGCACGTGCCATAGCCTTTCTGGCCAAACACAGCCCACGAGGGGCTCATCTTCCCTAAAGCCTTTGTCGCTCAGATTACCCTTCTCTCTTTATTCAATTTTTGCTTCTCACCCAGATCTGCCACAAAGTACACAAGCATATGTCTTTCTAAGCCAGTCTCTATTATTTTATAAAACGCAGCGCAAAACATAGAGGAATTGATTGCGGTAGCTGTCAAGCCTGCAAGTGATTCAAGCGTGTTTGCCCTTTCCTTCACTGCATTTTTGGGTGTTATATAAATAGAACAGGAAATGTAAAATGCAGGTTAAGTCATTCAACACTTCTGGTTTTTTTCTGATTTGTGCCCTGTTCTGGCACCTTTTTTGAAACCACCTTTTGTCCCTCAGCTAGCGTTGGAATATTTGCGGATTTGAAAGCCAAAACAATAGGTTCTGCTGTGCGTGTTATCATCTTTGTCAAAATCAAGTATTGAATCAGAACCAGGATCCGTCCAGGTTCTTCAAAAACCATACTAGACACATTCCTCATTAGGCATCTGTTTATTCCAAAACACAAACACACAGGGGATAGAATTAGATAACACTTTTCTGGCTTACTAAATGGGTTAGACTTAGTAAATATGGTACTCGATTTTCAACTGATTCTACCATCTGTCAGCAAACTTATTGCTTTTAGCAGGGGTTTTTCTTGTGGTAATTTCTGGGATTTTTTTTCTCCTCTGTTCTTTTCATGAATATACATGCCTACAAAGTTTAAGGGAAAAGTAATACAGAAAAATGAATTAATCCAGAAGATCTGAATAGTGCAGGTCAGGTTATAAACAGAAGGTACAAAGGGACTTGCAAATTGTTATTAATAAGCAGCACAAGAAAAAAAAAAAAAATCATGTGTGGAAGCAACCTGCTGCTGTTTCACACGTGCATCTCAATCCTGCAGTCAGCTACCACCAGGGCGAGTGCTGTGTGTGCAGCAGCCACTGTGTGTGTGGGCAGAGGCTGGCGTGAGAAGGACAAAGACCTGGGATGAGGCAAACCGCCCAGAAACTTTTTGCTAACTGGGACCCAGTTTCATGGAAATCTAAGCATAGCATTTCTGTTGTGTTCTCATACCAAAAAAAAAAGAAAAGAAAAGAAAAAAAAGAAAAAGTAATACACCTCAGGCCCATTCTGGTGCTAAGTAGAGGCAAAACTAAATCATGGGAACAGCAAATTTAGTAGCGTATAGTTACGCTCCTAATCCTGTTCTGGTCCATTGCCTTCCAGACACCAGTATTGGAAAAAGTAAAAGTCACCCATCGAGAGGTTTCAGGCTGACTCACCGAGTCCAAATCTTGGAGATATGAACTTAACGCTGTTATCCCAACCAGAAGCAGTCCAGCACACCTTGTTAGCTTGCACACAGCACCGCATGGCGATGCTCATTCTCCTTGGGGCTAGTATGGGCTCTGTTGGTTTGAAGGTCCTACTTGCACTGCATGGTGTAGATGTGTTGTTTCCCACAGGCGGTGCTGTGTTGCTGTTGAAGAGCTTGATGCATTTCGATACTTGGAAAGAAATCTTTGCCTCCGCCAACAGAATGGAAGTTTTTTTCATTATTTCCAGTGGGTTTCTATTCTCACTAATTGACATACACATTGTATGTTTAGGGAAGGTATGAACTTTGGGATGGAAGGGGAAAAGGGTGGTGATGGGTTGAGCAGTGACTGTCTCCAAGGCGTCCTTGGCACATGAGGGCATTCCTCTCCTCCTCAGGAGTCTTCGGCATCAGAACTGCATTGCTGTTGTCCCCACTGTTTGCAAGAAGAGGCTGCTCTCAAGGGGGAAGGAGCATCAGGGAGATCTTGTGCTTCCCCTCCCAGTTTCAGCAGGTCCCAGTATACAGTTTGTCAGGCACCTGTACTCTGCCCTTTTTTCATTCACAGTTCCAGGCCAGGTTTGTCCCCCTGACCAAAACAGCCCTTTTATCCCAGGAATAAAAAAAGAAGAGGGCAAGGCATGACTTAGCTGTAGACAGCTTATGCAGAGGAATCAGCCTGCTGAGATTTGAGAAATGATTAATGGCAGGGAAATGGATTTGTGGAGAAAAATGGCAGATAGTCAGAGATTCCTTATAGGCAGGTGCATCAATATATCCACAGCATTAAGCACCATTGGAGCAGGCAAACCCAAAGCTTGTAACAATTCACACACTGTGTGATGAACAAAAGTACAAAAAGTAATCAGGAATGAGATAAAGGTTAGCACCGGGTATAAAGCATCAATACAGGGGAGGAGTAGGAAGATTATAGAAATGATCATGAGACTGTAGAAAAATGATAAGAAAAGGCAAGGTGAAGAATGGAAAGAGGTGTGAATGAGATGTAAGATAAATGGGAAGACATGTTTCGTGTACATAAAGGAACAAGAGATGGCACAAGAGGTAGAATGAGAGATAGCAGGGGTAATATATTGTTGAAAGGGCTGACAATAAAAAAATAAAATTATTTATCTATTCCTATGTTCACAAAATGTGATGGAGAAATAACCAGATATTTATTTTCCATGAGAAGAAAACATACCATAACAAATCAGGGCTACATTCAAGATTAAGTGAATGCAAGGAGGACATCAGACGCTTAAATTAATTGCTGGTATCAAAGACCTGTGCCCTATTCAGAAAAAAAAAGGAGAAAGATAAATGCAGATATATTAGCCAATGTACTGCGTTATAAAAGCTCTTTAAAATATGAAGGAAAAAAAAAATCAATGAAATAAAAGGTATCAAATTTAATGCCTGTACTTTTAAGAAGCGATTTGATCTGACAGCAAGAAACCATTCCTTTTATTCAAAACAACACTGGGAAAAGTAATCAGGTGAAGATAACATTGGATGAAAGTGCTGTCGGAGAAAATATTGGGGAAAACTTGCAAGAGAAAGCTATAGTGACAGTTCTTGTTTCAGTTACAGCAAGCATCATAGACTCAATAAAGGCAGTAGACTGCAAACCTCCCAGCAGGATGTCATGGCCAAAAGACCTCATATGAACCATTCATGGGTGAAGAGAGAAACAGAAAGTAGGGTTATGGGTATTAATTTACCTCTCTAGTCAGGAGGGGCAAGAGCATTACTGGGATGTGCTGTTTCTGCTCACTCCACCTACACTTACAGGGGACAGTAGAAGATTGGAGGGGGCTTAGACTGCGGGCACAAGGATGCTATGAGAAGCGGGGGACATTCGCTGGAGTGAGGTAGGGAGTGAACAACCTAAAGCCGAAATGAACTTTCCGTGCTCTGCAGGGGAGAATTTCTGAGGGCATTAAGTTGTTCAATCTCACACACGGAAGCATAACAGGATGCAGTGGCTGGAGGCTGAAAGCAGTCAAATTCAAACTGGATTCAAACAGCAAATTCGAAGGTGTGTATTTTTCACAGCAATAGTAATTAACTACCAAAAATAAATGACCAGTGGCTGTGGACAACTCTTCTCACTTGAATCCAAGACTGGAAGTCTTCCTGCAGCTGGCAAGGGGTAGTCTGCACTGACCTAAGAACGGCTGGATAAAACTCCATAGTTCAGGTCATATTGAGTGTCAAGTGAGATGTCCCTTCTGGTGTGAAAATGTATAAATCTATGAAATACCAGTCAAAATTCTGAAAGAGTTAACAAGCTTACCACATGGCATCTGCTGACAGGAGATCACGGTGGAAAAGGAACAGTGCTTGTAACACCGTTCCCTGAAAAACGCTTGATGTAATAGATTATTCTGGCAGGAAATATAGAAAGAATATTGGACTTCAGAGCGAATTAATGGGAAAGGGGATTATCACAGAGTCAGAAGCTTTATTATTAGGACCAAGGTTTGTTGTGTTTATTTATTAAAAGATTGTTTAGTCAGGCAGTGGTATTTGATGATGATACCAGGCTTGGAGAGAGGCAGTCAATAACAAGGCAGAGTGGATTACAGTTGAAGCTGGTCCTGATACACTACAGACAGGGAGCGAGATAGACAGATCACTGTCTTGTAATTGATTGTAAAGAAATTTAAAGAGATGAAGGACTAAAAAGGAACAAGCATCCTCAGCAGGAATAGGAGAGGGGAGGAAAAAGGCTAAAAGAGAGCTCTAAGTTAAACACTAAGCCCTTTGACAGTGTTTGTAGCAGTTATTAACAAAAATACAGAAAAGTATGAACAGCCTTCAGAGACAGATCCTTGAGAGGCATTTCAGTGAGATCATACTATAAGTCCTGAACACAGGTACTAAACCTGTATCCTCATTATAGCATCCCTTTATGTAAGCAGAAGCAGAAGACATTTAGTCCAGCCTGCTTCAACAAAGGAGAAAAGGAGCATTTATGTACTTGTGAGAGCCACAGTTTCTATCAATCAAATGCTGATATACAGACCTGGATTGAATTCACAAACCTTCTACTGTGACAGAAAGGGTAACGTAGAGTGTTTTGGGATGGCTTCTCTCACTAAGTGGTTGGTATTACACTCTCACAAACATTTGTTTCTTTAAATGGCAGAATCAAGCCCAAAGAATAATAAATGTTTAGCATAGATTTTAATACTAGAAGGGTCTGTGGAGATCTAACTCCGACTGCTTGTCACAGGTCTCCTGGCAGCATCACCTTTCATCCCATGGTTCCTTTGCAGCAACATTCTGAGGTGAAATGCTGGCTCAAAGCTGTGGGTAGCCTGATGGTGGATTTCAACTACGATCCTTCCTGAGACCTATAATAGGTGGTCCCATATGCAACGTTCCTAAAAATGAGTGCATTGCAAAAGGCAAGGGGTGAGCATATCTGAGAAAATATTTTCCTTCTCGCAAAAACACACACGCCAGAGGCTGGAGGTTACATGAGAAAGTAATTTAGCCCCCAGCTATTTGCTGAGCCCCCTTCCATGAGAAAAACAGTGGCCAAACCAGACTGAAGTACCGTTTCCAAACAGAAAGGATAAAGCTGGCGGCTGCGTTGCAGGTGTGCCCACGGGAGAGGAGGTCCCCCTTCTCCAGGCGTTAGCGTGGTCCCCAAGGAGCTACGGGCAAAAGCTACCTGTGCCCTGGACTTCCCGCTGGGGCAGAAGGAGCTCAGGCCTCCCTGCCCTCCCTGCTGTTCTCCCTGCCTGGGGCTTTGTGCAGCAGATAATTTAACCCCTTGTCATAATCCATCTCACAGCCCTTGCCTGTGTTTTTCCTTCCTACCAAACACAGGTTTTATTCTTGTTCAAATTATTTATCCCAGTGCACCTAAACTTTTGCTCAGTCCCCTGCTGAGTTCCTGAAAGATAATGAACTAACTGATTTCTGGGTAATTTATGCATAAATTTATATACTGAGCTGTAGTTTAATCAAACTCCTTTGCCTTGTGTAGTATAATAGCAATATCTAATGAAAACATATGAAGTATGTGTTTCATAATTACCTCAGACAGCTCATTTCGATTCGCTTCCTATTTAAATCCCCAAATTCCTATCTTCTTGCACTGTAAACACTTTCCTTCCTATCTCATCAATCTGAGTTATGTAAATGATGTGGGGGTGGGGGTACAATTAAATTTTTCCCTCAGTGTTATCAAAGGCCCTATTCTCCCAGAAACATCTGACTCGGGTGCACGCAAAATAGGCTTTTTTTATTTGACTGAAAAACAAAGTTAACATTAAATCACAAATAATGGTCAACACCAGTAGAGTGGTTTTACTGGAGCCAGGACACACAGACTTCTAGAGTAATTATTTAGCAGACACAGACGTTAGAAAACTGCCTTTGTGATACTATACCAGAGACATTTAATATGAAATACACGCAGCACTATGGCCTCAACTCTACTCCCACTGAACGCCAGTAAATCAGAAGTATCCACTTTGAAGCCAGTGGAGCTACAGCAATGCAATTTGGAATTAGAGAATCCAGCACTATTTTCTGGGGTCTGAGAGACAGCCGATTTTTCATAGCAGAGAAGGAAAAGAAAATTACAAGCTGAAGTAAAACGAGGTATCAATTGTTCAGTAAAATTACTCTTCATCAGCCCAATGCAATATTTCAACATCCACCTGCAGAGATGAAGATACTTTTTGGCTGCATCCAGCAATAGTGAACTTGCAGTTATGTGTGGTGGCATTAATGCATCTAGGGAAAGGGCAAAGGAAAAGATATCAGCGCTGATGCCAAGGCAGTATAGAAAGAAATTGTGAGTAGCTGACAATCTGCCATCCACGTAGTGTTCCTGCTTTGAAAAATTATTCTCTCCTGGAATTAATTCCAGGCATTTACAGTATAAATGTCAGTTTGCTTCTTTATTATTTTTCCCAATGACTACAAGTTGCACATACACCATCAATGAAATGTAGCTGCCTCTCTGACAAAACCGCAAGGCAACGGCACAAAGCAAGGCAACAGAAAAGCAGGAGATGAAGAGAGCCTAACCAAGAGCGCTGCGATAAGCGCCGAGCAGTTGACATGTCTCAGCAGTTCTGTTTCACATACACAGAACAAAGGCTGCTGGAGCAGCTTCTCAACGAGAGTGAAGTGAGACCCATTTACACCAGCTGAAGGCTGGGGGG